>CM035774.1:29198969-29798969 GCA_020466155.1 Pachypeltis micranthus | reverse complement strand
TTGCCTACTGGCGGATATAACCCAATTTCTTTAATACGTAAATAAATATTATAAAATGACTGCGGTTCGGCAACGGGCGAAGTTGGATCTTGGGACGAAAAATTAATCGTCAATATTTTTAAAAACGCCGCTCAGAAATTAAGTCAGAACCATCTCTGACTGTTTGGAAATTGAACAACAAAACTGAATTAATGTTTGTTTGCCCGTCGTCATTAAGATGATGACTAAGCGAAGAAGGGAACTTTCCGCAGAGCCACTTCTTCTCTTCCTTCGGCGCCGGGGGTCGATTTGTTTGACAGGGATCGTCAACAAAACCCGGGGATCGATTGAAGGCAGCCCCCTGTTAGGTGTATTTTTCCGGTAGCTCGTTTATAAAGTTCCGTTTTCATTCGACGGAAAGCACTTTAAAGCGTTCGAAGGTAAGTGTTAACGTATACCATCGCAAGTGAGAGGAGACCAAAATAAAACTTATAGGACCTGTCGCCTAATCCTCTGTTGATCATTTACCCGACTTTATGTGCGATTCTTACGTGGTAGTGATCGTTAAACAACACTGATGGCTTCGGAACTGTCTAAATAACCAAATTTTTGTTCAAAAAGGATGTTCATTCAGTATTGTGTTGCAAAGTTGTGGTATCGGAGAAAATTCGACCGACGAAATCTGAATTCCCTCACAATATAGTTAATAAGCCTAACTGAGCTCGAATAGGCTTTTAGACCGTCCAACCGATGCTCTTTTATTTTGTAGACAATTCATTGTGAATAATACACCTGCGTTTTGAGCCAGGATAGTTTTCGCATTCTTGGTTTCGAGGCATGGGCATTTCAAATCTGCAATGTCCGTCGAGGCCACTTCTTATATTTTGCCTTTAACTTGCTCTGAAAAATCCGTTCTTTCGTACAAAAATTCCGATTAGGATCTATTCGTGCCCAACTGCTCAGCAATTGGTTGTTTTGGGCGAAAATTTATTCAAAAAATTAGCCACACGAAATTCTGGCAGTTTTAAGCACGTCGTGTTTGGCACCCTTTTCCTGGTGTTTTTCGAGTCGAATTTTATGGGTCCCAGAGGTGTAGGACAGCGTCTAGATGGAAACGAGTGAAATTCCAGTAAACACAGTGAGCCGAATCCTACTACTTGAAGGAAATGGCGGAAGTGTATAGCAACAGTTATCGTTTCCCCCTGGTCTACGCTCATTTCACTTTGTTTGCCACCCAACTCACCCTAACCACCCATCAGTTCGACTCATAAAGTCGTTCCAATGCCTAAGGTCGCCTAGAAAATGATAATTGTCGTTCCGTTGTTGTCAGGTCGTGTTCCATATAGTTTACGAGTATTTTTCGATGCTGAATCGAACGGGATGGGCCTCAGTGGCGTGAGACTTCGTCAAGCTGAATGACCATAGTGTGCAAGAGAATAATAAATAATTGTGTAATAATTTGCTTTCTGCCAAATAAACGAAGGAAGAGCTTGTTAGCGACTTACTGGTGTCATTTATCGGTAGCACAGCCGTTGCAGTTTTTAATGATATTGTGCCACAACTTTCACATCAACTCACCAGTACACACATTAAACAGTGCCTCTTTCTTCGGTAACTGTGCTGTGCGTCCTCACCTCCTTAACTCTTCTACCTCATTTCATTCTTACCCTGGGCAACAACCCCAGTAGTAAAGCACCTAAAGAATATTGTTTTATATTCACCAGTTAATACGGATCTGCAATGCCGCAATTTTATGAAGAATATTTACCTACCTACCCTCGAAATCCTCAATGTGCAAAATAATGTTCAGGGCTGTTTATGTCTGTGGCTAATTTAAGTCCACTGCGGTATTGTGAAGTTAGTTCCTGGAAGGATTACGTTGACATAAATTATTAATTTATTATCCAGAAACCTATTGTCCTTGGATTTAGCACGTTGTTTGTCATTCGAAATGTTCTATCGACAACGGTGGGTGGGTGAGTAATAAGTTGCTCTAACAACCACAAAGGTTGTTGGTCTGTCACGAGTCGATCTCATTCATCAAGAACACTTTTCTGTTTAATAACTTCCCTCATATTTTCAAACAAGGTGCGTTGAAGGTTTGATCTAAAGTAACTGAGTAGTTCGGCGCAAACTAAAATACGTAAGAGCAGCGTTTTTGAAAGAGAGTAACTCGACTACCGTCAATGTCCCGTAATTTAGCCTGTTTCACCCTCGCATCTCGAAGGGGCTCGTTTTTCGTACAGCCGTGTGGTTGCATCGGGTTCGACGGAGCGAAGAAGAGCATACTCACGAAGGTCAGGAATTTTATTTACGGTCTTCTTCCAGACGACAGCAACAGACTGGTACGACTTCTTTCCGTTTATCCCTCCTCCCGCCCATTTTTGTTTTTAGTGTAATTTCCCTTTGCTCCCCAGTTCGGTTCTCATTCTCAGGAAGCTTGATAATGGTTATAAGCGAAGGTGGAAATGGCAGTGGCAATTTACCTCAAGTGACTGAATTACTGTTGGGATTTTCTATGGAAAATTGTGAAATAAATGGTGCGGCGGTTCAACGAAGATGATTGAGCGCGAGAGGTGCTTGTGTAGATTCAAGAAAGGATTCGCCTAAACGCATTACGAGAGAGAATTCGAGTCCAGAAGCAAATAGCCAATTCAGGAATGTTAACTGTAAGTTTTTGTTGTCCTTCATTCGGTTATTTAAATATATCCGCGAGTATAAATATTAATTTTTTTGTTTATTTAGTGGATTTACTATTTGTTTATTTAGTTAATTTATTATTTTTTTAGTTTATCATTTATGGTAAAGCAAAAAACTGTTGCTACTCCCCCATATTAATGCAATTTCTGATGAATAAAATATTGAAGAGCAAACGACTTATTTCGTCATTGTACTGGCAACATTTTATTCGTTATTCATATTTTATGGAAGAAAGATAATTTATTAAACAATGTTTTTAATTTTCGTACATAACTTTCTACGTATGTGTCTTCATCCTGCTCTCTTTATTTGGTGCGGTGCAAAGGTTTAGAAGCAGTTTCACAAAATATACAACATTACGCGTTAAATGAAAACGAGCTAAAACTATATTGTACTGAAATATGGAAGAATGAGCATTTTTATGTGTTTAGGACGAACTTTGACTTTTCAGTTGCGTTCTACAAACTCGTGAATCAATAAAAGTATTAATTAAGAGTGAATAAGAGTTTTGAGGTTGTTTTCGGGGTTCAGTTCAGTTCGCCTGAAAATGTTGTTGGTAAACATCAACGTAGGGCGAGAGATGAAGGGAGTTTAACGCGGAGTAAGGTAACATCGAGAATGAGCCCTGATGCATTTTGTTCTGCGACACGTTGCACCCCAATTACTTCCACCTTTGCCTTCACCGTCGCTCTCACAAAATCCGTCAATTTTTCGTATTTTATTGAAAGAGGACTTTGAACGAAACAAGCGCGCGTTTCCACAGAAACTAAATTGTTTCTCGGACAACGTTCTGCAATCTGCAGTCTCCTTCGGACGGCCGAGGCCGAGCATAAGGAATTCATATTGATCGATCCTCGTTTTGTCGCCGATGTTTTTAGCAACAGCATGCCAACAATGTATAATTTGGAGTAAACCAAATCAACTCGAATCCGTCGTGTTTTCTTTTGGGGGAATGTACGTAATTTTTGTGGCTTGAACGGCAATTTATTTATGATTTATGTTAAAATTTTATGAAGTCGTGAAGTTGGGGTTCGATTTGCTTCATAAACGGCACAAAATATTTATGAATCAATTAATGTTTTGTTGTTCTTTTGTTGCAGGGTGGAATTTTGAGATGTTTTCTAGCCTCGTCGAGATCTCTGAACACAAACAGGTAAACGTAAATTTAATGATATGTAAGTGAGTCCTTTTGTTCCTATCCGCTTATTTGTATGGTCTCCCACACGCCAATCTATTTTATATGTAATACTTTAGTTTATAAGACTGGATATGAAGTAACAGGTTATGTAAGGTGTGTTTTCTTCACATATTTACTTTTACAGTTCTCAACAGCAGTGGCTAGCAGAGTTAGCGCTAAGAGCTTCATTTTGTTCTTCATTTAAAAGAAAATTCACAGCATTCACAGCACGAGGCTCTTTAGAAGAGTATGAAAAAACTGGGTGATGGCTCTTGAGGTGCACAGTTTGGCTTCCTATTCCCCTTTCGTTCACGTCGCACCCAACTTACTTCAAACATAACTCATCAGGAGAACGTGAAAAGCACAGCCTTGCCGTGAATTAGTTGTGTGACTTTAAGTCAGAACTGCGCATCAAAAAAGAGTGTTGGTGGGAAGGAACAGCGTCGAGGAGAAGGCTGGTAGGATGTTTGTAAACCCTCTAGGCAGTTTTTCTAAAACCCCCTTCCCTCAGTTAAATTTGATGGGCCCTTGACCCTAGCAAAAATGCCTTTCACGAGCATCCAAGTTTAGCTGCCAACGCAGGAACCCTGGAGTTTCAATCTAATCTTAGGCTTTCAAGTGCCAACACATTTCATGAGCATACAATAAATTTTATTCAATATATTTATGAACTTTGGTAAATTTGGAGTAGCAGACTTTTTAAAGAACATTCGTTTCAATCGACAGAAACTCACACATCAATTGCTTAATGACAAAGAATATTATTTCTAGTTGGTTCAGCCTTTTAAATCATTAGACAAACGAAGGATCCATTGAGCTTAGATTTGTGGTTTTTCCAGTATCCCGTTTCACGGTAAGGTTCAGTTCTTGGAATGAGCTGCACTTAGTCGGGGTGTGCTTCAAGGTGGCTTATGGCTTCCTTTGTGGGGGCTCGTCTTTCTATCGAAGTGGCTGGTGAGATGGTACAATGTAAATATATATTGATTCTGCTGAGCTTTAGCCGAGTTAGTTCAGTGCCCTTAGCCTCGATCTTCGACTTTTCAAGCTCTGCCGACAACGTATTTCCCTTTTGAGGGTTTCCCCAGTGCAATTTTCCTCATTCCCCTTCCCTTGCTCTTACTTGTCAGACTTGTTCAGACGCTTTACATTCACACTCATTCTCTTTCGACTCTCAGTTCTCGCCCAGTTACAAACACTCACTCTCAGCTCTCTATTGGAACTCTGCTCACCTACCCAGGGACCACCTGTGACGGCTGAACTCTGTATCCTCCATGCTCTATCCCTATTGTTCTGAAGTTCAAAAATAAGTCCTCTCTCGCACTCATCTCTTTCGTCAGCTTTTTTTCACGCATCACTTCCATCTTTCCCTCTTTTTTAGACACATTTTTGCTAAGCCTGTGGGGCACTCACCAGGTAAAACATGATGTTATCACTCTTGGGAGCTTGTCAGCTATTCCTTTTTCCCTCTACCCCCAGCCACTTCAACTACTGCCGTCGTTTGGGACTTCCCACAGCATTCGTATCCCCCAGGTTCTGACCATTCCAACTCTCAAATTAGGTACTAAGGTGTTTAGTTTCGGTAGACACTCCTCAACGCCTATAGGCTTTGCGATATAGTTATCATACCAGCTCAGTTATGATTTAGAACCTGCATTCTATGCACTCCATCTCGCTCTCATCTAAATCACGACTGCTTCTTCACCCATTACTCAATTCCCTTTTTTTCACTTTACAGTATAAGTGTGTATACTTGGCACTGTTAGCTTAAGGATGACAATTGCAGATGTACGTAGTGATTAGAAAGTATACTGTGAGTTTCCTCAAAACATTGGAGACGTCATCCGGAAAATCTCATTTTCCGATGTAGTTTGGCTCGCTCTATACATTGTCCCTTCAACGAATATTTATGAGAAAAATACTCTGGAGTTGACTAATTGACACCCTGTGAGTAGGATTTTAACAGTTACACTGTAGTTTGAGCACATAGTTGAAGACCTTTACGTAAAGAGCTGATGAAAACTCTGCTTTTTCGGTTGATTTGAAAATAAGGTACTGTCATTTTGCCCCATCAGGCAAAAACCGTGGTTTATGAATGAACGATTGTTATTATATTCATGTTCAAAATAAGAGCAGACGATGGTGATTGTATCGCAGTATGAAACTGGGTTGTAGTGATTTTGTCTTGGAGTGCTGACAGCCATTTTTGAATTTGATGTAGTGTTCTTAAGACTCGAGTGGTTATTTCCAACCTGCGAGAGATTATTTGCCAACGGCTTCCCAACCCTCCAACTATCCCCGTTATTCTGTATAATCGACATTGATTACTCCTAATAAATTGGGCGATCGTTCATTTGTTTGGACTAGGTCTGAATTTCCTCCCGGGTTTTCTTGTTATCTGCCATCATTTTAGCCGACCCCTCGAAAGGATCAGTCAACATCAAATTTCAGTCATTTATCATCCGTCTCCTTCGCTCGTTCTCCATTTAACGCCGAGGAATTCAGATGCCAACGAGCGATTTGAGCCGGCGACCAGATAAGATCGATGACCTTTTCGTTTAGGACCGTCTGCCTTCGCTCCTACTTGCCTCGACGAACGCTGGCTGGTGGTCTACTTCTGCTTTGCGCCATAATTAATTGCCGTAAGAGCTATTTGAAGGGGGGAGGGGTCAGACAAATAATGTACGAAAATAACCTCGGAACGTTCAGTTGATTAGCGCTCCGGGTTTTCACGAGACGGTCTTATTTGTCGAAACGGGTGCGTACATTGAAAAGCTGGAGAAGCCGACTGTTTCGTCTAGTTCCAGTCTTAATGACCTCTATGAATCTTAAAGGGTACGCTCAAAGCTGGTGTTGTCAAACCTTCACATTTGAGGAACTGCCAAGTAATAGACGTTTTTATCGACTAATAATTGAAATGTATGAAAATTAAAGAGTCAGTCAGAAGATCGCCTGAGCTTGGTTCCCAGGGCTGTTCGGATAGTTGATGTTTCTGTTAGCTGTCAATGTAAGGATTTGATTTTATTACAGCGGCAATAATCGCGACTCAATACCTCGTTCATTAAGAAATGCGCGTAGAGAGTGACTTGTACGATGCCAAGGGTTCCTTAATGTCGAAGCCTTAGTCAGTGGTGATTATTGAGTTTAGTATTTCAAGGATCGCCTGATTCATTGCTCGTCTGTACCGATATTCCCGTTTTGAAATGTTTAATATTCTTAGATAAAGCCTATTATGAGTACATTCTCGCGTCAGCTTGGATCTGAAGGCGTGGGCCGAGATGGCCTTTAAGGCAGCCTACCATATAAGAGTATATCTGCCCTGGATCTCTTGTGTACTGATATTTTAGGCTAGAACTTTGCCTATATACTGAGGACTCTCCCAGCAGCTTGGTAACGCTGTAGTTGGGCCCTACGATGCTCAGACCAGCCTTGTTCCACATCACAGAACCTCCAGTGCACCATAACAGAGCGCTCACCTCAGTTGGAAATGGCCCTCTCTCCCACCTCTCCTGTGAGTCGATGCAGCTGATTGGCAACTGAGAACTCTTCCGCGTTGGCATAACGTCAGTAACAAGAACTGCTGCCTCTTCTATTTTGACCTGTTTCACAGTGACTTTTAGAGACTTGCCTTTGCCCTTGTGGTAATAGTACTGGTATGAACACCTTTTGACTGAAAACAATAATTTGACGTCATTTTGATGAAAACCGCGGTACTGTTTTCAACATTTTGGATTTGTCCATCTTTTTTCAAAGCTGCGCTGCCTCCACTACTTTGCTCCATAAGTGCAAATTTGTTCGAGTACTTGATTGCACAGAAGTATCTTGATAAGCCTGAAAATCGCCCCTTGTGCAAGTTCTGCTATTTTTGTAATACTCCCCCCCCCCCATGAGGTTAGCGTCCAATGTTTTTGACATGCTCAAAGGGAGTCGTCACATTCTGGAGGAAAACTTGTTTACAACAGAGGAGTCAGCATGCACTGACATCGCAACTTGATCTTTCATGTTCACTCTCAACGATTTATTCCGATGGAAAGTTAGTAGCCTTCACCGACTGCTACATTACCGTCCACAAATGTTGACAAGTCATACTTGCGCGGAAGGTACGAGTATAGCCACCTCATCACCCAGTTGTCCTCGCAGAACCGTAGCTATAAATAGATAACGAAGTACGACATTTTTCGTGTTCGCTTAAACTTTGCAATTTATTTTGCTCTCGATTCGAGGGAATTTTCGTTGCATTCCCTCCATGAATTAATGAACTTTAGTTGCTCTTCCAGCCCCGCAGAGTTCTCCACGACATTAATCGAAGCTAATGGCAATAAATAAAACAGAATATCGGGGAGCTTGATCGAAGATAGGAAGACTGCAACGATAAATTGACGTAAAGGACATTCATTGACCAACGGCCTTTCATAATTAAAAATGGAAGAATGTTGAAGAATATATTTGAGCCGGTTTGAGAACGGTGGTGAATAAATTGCTCCAGAGGCGGGGCCTCATCTCAGTCTTGAGGCGATGCAAAGGTTGTAGGCGAGAACAAAAATGAAGAGGCGTTGAAAATGCAGTAAAAATGTTCTGTCCTCGAAAAATCGATGTAATAAGTTTGTCGACTAAATTAAGTAGGTTTTGCACTTTCCCTGATCTTACGAATAGCGAAGTACAATTGTGTAATCGGCTGTAAAAATGTATTTTTAGTTTTTTCCAGATCCTCATCTCAATTAAGGCGTGGGTTTTTCATGTTCGTCTCCTACATGAATATACAGTTGTTTTTTAAGAAGAACTAGGTACATCTGAGCGCTTACATACCATACAGTGCAAATGTAGAGAGTTCTAGAAAACGCTGACTATTACACACTATACAAAAAAAGAAGGGAAATCACAGTTGCTGCAACAAAGTGAACGTACATTCCAATACCAGTCTCGAAACTGGAGATTTCTCACGTTGCTGTGGTCAATCGAGCGTTATAAAAATCGCATCAACAGAAACGAGGTCCAGAATTTGGTAAGAACACAATACTATCTGGAAGATTATCATCTCTGGTTTTGATAAATCGGATAAATGTGATTCAAGTAATTGTTACTCCGGGAGAGACAAAGAGGAACGGCGCATAGAACGACAAGATTGGTGAAAGGAGGAGTTAAAGTCGCTGAACAGAACCGTTTAAGGGAGGGTAATTTTATTCGAGAAGGGGGGTCAACGGATTAACGGGCTACAGAGTCATCTGTGTCAAATGCGTACAGCCTCATGAAAGAACCAGGAACAATTTTTTCCAATATAAATACAGTATAGCTCTGAGAATGACTTAAATTACGGAGATTTCACTTCTAAATGAGAACGGTCGAAAAATGTGACTGCTAAATTCGGTGGAGCCGTGTTGACAGTGGCGTCGAAGTGCAGTGGATGTGTCATAACGCCAAAATAAACTCGAAGAATGCGAGCTCGATTGGTCAACGGTGGACAGCGTGAGGCGTTCCACTGTCATCAACTGACCAGCGAGCAACGGACCCCTCTTAAATTTATTGCGAACTATTCGCTATGTTGCGAATTCGATAAAACCTTTTTATTTCCTCTGCTGAAACTCGAAGGTTCAGTACAACAGAAATAAATCGGAACACGAGTCACAACTTTGGAGGACACTCGAACCCCGCGAAGATAAAAGGTAACAGTAGCAAGAGGACGTACTGCGATAAAGTAACTCCAGTTCTTGGCCCGCATCCTTCGCATCTTGCGCCCCTGACGCTCTTACTTCCATTATTTATAACGCTACGTATTTGTTGTGTTCAGCTGAGATTTTGTTCATGTATTTGAATTTGACCATCAATTTTGAAGTTCAACGGATGCATGATGTCATGAATTCTGAATGGGTTAGCTAAGGCAAGTTTCTCGTGACACAATTGTAGAATAAGGTTAATTCGTCGTATTTTTACTTTCCGCTACCCGAAGGGAAGGAAAGTATAGTAATCGGCCCAAAAAAAAAAGTTGGGTTTTCTTCAGATCTTTACGTTTCAGACCCTACTGAGTCTAAAAAACCTAATTTCGGAGAGAGGTCCGTGTGTATGTCTGTGTGTATGTCTGTGTGTGTGTGTGTCTGTAGTTCGATTTGCGGGAGAACGGCTGATCCGATTGAGCTGGTTCTTTTTTGTTTTGTTCGTTATTTTTTGTAGACACCAAAATAAGGTTATGGACGATTTCGGCCGATGGGAAGGGGGGGGGGGACGAAAATGTACCAAAAACTAGGGTTTTTCGCATTTTTCTCGAAAACGGCTCTAACGATTTTGATTAAACTCTCAAATTATCTTCTACTAATCAATACCTAACTTTTCTTCTCCATACATATCTCCATGAAAATACGGTGAACGGAGATATAGGCCCATGAAGCAAAAATAGGTTACGCATTTGGCAAAACGGCTGCAACGATTTTCACAAAACCCTCAGGATGTTTTCAAATAGTTAATACCTACATATTGTTCTCAATAAATGTTCCTCTGACAGTCCATTGAACAGAGATAAAAATCAAAATGTGTCGAAATTAACGTTTTTTCGAAAGTTTCCGTAAATTTCAGGGTAACTTCTTCACCAGATGTGATAAATCCTACTGGAGTGACTTATAGTCACCCACACCAACATTTCGTTCTGTATAATTATTTCTGTATATATATGTTGAACGGAGATATAAGCCAAGTTAACTCAGAAAAGGAGATTTGTCGAATATTAATTTATCGGTATTCCAATTTTCTCAAAAACGGCTCTAACGATTTCGATCAAACTTACGGAGTACTCTCAGCTAACTAGTCCCTACATTTTGTTCTCTATAAATGTTTCTGTAGAAATGCGTTGAACGAAGATATAGCGCCCGCATATGTAGGTGGTGTTCTAACTTAAAGGGGTGGCGGAAAGTTGTGTGTTGCTACGCACCAGATATTTCATGTTTCAATATCTAGTTAATCTAGACTAACTAACTAACTAAATATATGACTAGAGCATAATTTATCCATAAATTGAGTGTTGTCATCTTGAAGTTACTGTATTGATCGCGACTAAATGTTCGACGCTACCAAAAATAAACTACCGAAATTTCCCGAGTTCCTAGTAATGAGTTTCACTTTGGGTATCCGAAGTAACAACACTCAAGAAAGTCGATGGGATCGAGAAGACTTCGACGCTTAACTTCAGACATCTTCCGGATTCCTGGATCTGTTTCCATCTTACCGGGCAGCATTAGATGATAATTGAAATTTCTAATACTGTCAGGTAAAGATGTCGCCAGATCCGTACCTCCATCAGCGCCCCTCATCTAAGAAGTCGTTTATTATTAGTTCCAATTTTAGAATTCGTTTATTGTTATGTTCACCCGTTGCGAAGTGTGTCGTTTATTTGGGCTGTTATGAGTACCTTGGCTGTGATTGCCAACTGTTGAAACTCAAAATTTTGAAAGGCTTCTGCCGGAATGTAATTGGGCTCATTGTGAGTCTAACGAATTGTACATTGAAGATTTGAACTGTATAAAAATATTGTAGATTTTACGTTTTGTATTTCGCGCATGATTTTTTGATGATGGAAGTCCGGTACTCATTATTTATGTATGTGTTTTCACAATTCTACTTTTAGAATAAGGAATGCGTTGCTATCATCTTAGAAGAAGTGCTGTTATTCACTCAATGTAGCCTCCTGAATGAGAAAACCCTAATTTCGGCGACTGTTAATAAAAATTACTGCAATGGCCACGCAGTGTCTTTCACCAGTCAATACGAATTCTTCTTTTTGAATGCTTCCTCGACAATTTAATGATGAAGTGATTTAGGTACGACGCATCACACGACTCTCCTCAGTAGATCGCTTCCTGGAACTTGCTCTATTGGTGGCGCTTAACGTTCCGGAATTTGTTGACGTACTGAGTCCGGCTTATGTAACGTACTGAGGCATTTCTGAATAATTAGTGGGTAGGTGATTAATTAAGGCTGTTAAGACGATTTTGGTTCATTATTCATTCTGAATAATACATCTTCGTAGAGATAATGAGAGAATACTAGCGATTTTGTCTCGATCGATTATACCTGGATATTAGCATGGACCGTTGTAGAAGGCCCTTTTTGTGAAGTACTCTCGCAATCTCAATTGTATTCTTAACCCGCAAAAGTCGATTTTTGTGCAGTTTTTCTCTTATAAATCCCGCTTACACGGCACTACGACATTCCAGAGTAAACCCCCTCAAAATTTGACCAGAGAATTCAAGACATTGGCATTCCAAATCTGCAATGTCTGTTAGCCGGCAGGCCACCTTGCCCTTTACATGGACTAAAAATTCATTCCCTTAAAAATCTTATTTGGTATCTAGTTGTGCTTGCCTGCTCGGTAATCCGATTTGACGAAAAATGTGGTAGTTCTGGGCCAAAAATTTACTAACACGAAATTTGGGCTGTTTTACGGCAGTTGCGTCGTGTTTGGTATCGTTTTCTAGGTATTTTTCGATGCTGGAGTGGAATGAGTCCCAGAGGTGCACGACTGCGTCTTGACCGAAAACGGTGTTATCACAGTCATTATAGTGAGCCTAAGTCTACTACTTGAATGACCTTGCGGGACAATACGGGGAAACTAATCGGTTTACCATTTGCACTCCCTCCCGTCCCATTCTAATCACCCATCAGCTCGCCTCGTCACATCGTGGAATGAGTCATTTTCGTCGTTCCGTTGTAGTCAGGTCATACTTCTATCGTTTAGTGATATTTTTCGATGCTGGAACCAAGTAATGAGTCTCGGAAGTGTGAGACGTCAGGCTGTGCAAGAGAATAATAAACCTTTGTGTAATAATTTGCAGCATCTTGACATTTTATGTCTTTACTTTGCTACATAAACTCGAAAAGTGTAACGGCCAAGAGTCACGAAATTTAACCTTGAGGCCGATTGGACAAGACAACGTTTTAACCCGAGTTGCAACCACATCCCCTGTGGCGTAATGCATAAGGCACCAGTCTCCTAAACCAGAGGTTGTGGATTCGAGTCCCACCAGGGTTACGATTTTTGTTGTTGACATATTATGTCTTTACTTTGCTACTTATATTTTATTAAAACATAAAAAACAAAAATAAAAGAGATAAAATGTTCCTAGTGGTTGCGTACTTGTACAAAAGCTGTACCCACCGTTTGTGTAAAGGTTTATTTCGCTCCCACCAGCCTCAACGTTTCCAATCACTCGTAAGGAATCGCATCGGAGGAAATCGAGGTTTAGTTTAAAGAAAAAGACATAAAATGTCCCTCGTGGTTGCGTACTTGTACGAAAGCTGTACCCACCGTTTGTGTAAAGGTTTGAGCTGATTTGTTTCTACAAAGGATCGTGTTCGTCATTTTAGAATTATCGGATAAAAATTGAGAAATGGTCGTTGTTTTTGAATTGTGGAATTTCTGGCGTTGCTACTAACGTTATAATGAGCATTAATAATACGCTCGTCGTGTAGGTACTTTATTGGACTACCGCCTTGATTTTTCTGACAATGCACCACATTGCTAGGGAAAGCCCTGCGCTTGAATTGATTTAATTTGTAATGTTTGATCATTTAATGCGTTTCTCTCGCAATTTTTCCACGAATGAGAATTTTATGATACCGGTATAGATCCTCCGTTCCACACCCACCCTTATTAAGGGTTTTAAATGCAAGAACCGCACGTTAGTCACTCTATCAGTGTGCCTTTTCCTTTTTCAGCGTTTTGTTTTTTCTACCCCGCTTGTACTTCGTTTTCATTCAAGGACATTACTTTTTGTACTCTGTTGAAAGTACTTTTTACTGCTCTCAACTCGTCTATTATCATGCTAGGGGTCTGAGGAAAAGTCAAACCAGGCCATTTGCTGGATTACCTTCGTGTTAGCGAGTAGTTATTGTTCCGTTGCGTTATTCAAATCGTCAACGCAAGAATGTTATCATTACCGTCTGAGCCGTTACTAAGAAAAAATATTTGGCGTTTATATCACTCTAACCATAATTAGCTTTGAACGGTTATGAACATTCCTTAATTTGGACGCCCCGTGGCGATTTACTGACTAAATATCGAATTTGGTTTTGTTTTCTCTCCAGCATTCACATACACTCGCAGACCATTTACCCGACTGGTGTTTTTCAGACACAGCAGCCATTTAAAGGATTATGTAACTTTATTTTCAACTTCGGAAAGTAAAAAGTAATTAATTGACATTCGGAGTGTGATTGATTGATGTGACTTGAGCAATCATCTGAAGCATCGATTCTAGCAGGATATATGCTGAATAGCCCATACATGACAGCGCATTATTTGACTAATTGACGAACTTCAAATCATTTCACGACGTCTACTCATAATGACGCACATTAGTATAATAAAACGATCATCCATTCTTTAATTTTGTAAATCTAAGAACCAAAATAAGTTGTTAGCTGATTATAATTAGTAGATAACTATAATGAATTAAAAGTTGTCATTTGAAAACAACTCATCATCACACTATTGATTAATACGAACGACGGGAAATAACTGTGATCTACAAATAACCTTAAATACCCCTTTCCCGGTAAGTGAATAAACCAACGGAGTACACCGGTTTTGTAGCGTCATATTGTTGCACGTAATCGGTGGGTTGGAGGTATTCATTGACGGAAACATCTGGCCTACCAGTTGTTGTTCCCTGATGGTCTGACATCTGCTTAAAAATTCGAAGGATGGGACTGTCTGCCAATGCGTGCGACGACCCGATGTTAGCTACAATATTTCTCTTCTCGTCTCAACAGCTTGTGGTGTTGCTTCCACAGGGGTAAACCAAAAGTTTTTTTTTTGGACGAAAGTGCGCTGGAAGCCTTGCGGTTTTGACGCGTTCAATCTTCTGCGCCAGAATTTAACTCAATGGAAGTAAATGTGTGTCTTTCGCGCCGTTTAATGTCCGCGTTTTAAAAAGAACAAACGATTTCTTATCATCTAACTCAGTGGAAACAAAGAAGAATGAGAATTTCTGCCAACAAATCTTGCCAGATTGAATGAAGGGCAAGGACCTGTTTAATGCCAGGACTTTATTAGACTCACTCATCCCCACCCATCTGTCTCCAACGAGTGTCAGTTTCTCCTCACCACCACCACCACCCCACCAAGGCACCTAGCCTCCCTCACCGCCCTATCAATTAAGTAAATGACACAAACGGAAAGCAGTGGCGAGCTTGATGGAGCGACGAGGAAGCGTTGGCAAGTGGTGATCAGTCAGAGTGATGAAAGCGCTCTCAGTTTGCTATGACTCACTTGTCCCCTGTTGACTATCCTTTGGGTTGTTTTATACCACAAAGAGGCCGCGATTATTATTTATTCCTGTACGCCCTACTCTTTCAGTCGAATTATTTCGTTTCATACTGACTCGTTTCCGTCAATTAGCTGGTAATGGGAGCTGGGCCAAGAAGCCGCGACGCCTTTGACGCTTCACTCCTACGCACCGTAATAACATGAGATGAGTTGAATCAGATTCTGAGGTTTGGAATACGGTGGCCTTTCTATAATATTTCGAGTAAAGCATCACACGACTTTCTCAAACGCTTGTAAATTCGATTCACAGCATTAAATTTGTTATTTACTGCGTGAAATTCGGGAGCGGAAATCAAAAGATCTTAGCGAAAAGGTACAAAAATACCCCTTTTTGCTTATCAGACCTACCCTATTTTCACTGAGATGTTTATTGAAAACTAAAATTAGGCATTGATCAGGAAAACTTATGCTGCGAGTTTAATATATAATTGTTATGGCTGCTTTTGAGAAAAAGACGAAACCCCATCATTTTCGGTCTCACATACCTCCCAGTTGATTGAAGCTGCGTATGCCTTCATTTTATAATAAGAAGAACGTTCTCCGCCTAAATCATCGATGAAAATATATGGTACAACGCATCGCCGAATCTTCCTCGGCCGCAAGTACATTTATCGCTCTACCGACTGATTCATTCTGTTTTTCATTCACTTCATATGAACCTAGGTGGACTTGACATAAAATTCGATATAACAACTGCTAGTGCTTAACGTCCAGGTATATATTGGGTTCCCCCTACATATTGAGCAACTTGAGTTTCTGGAGCTGTCAACATGATTTCTATGAGGAGGTTCGTTTGATGTTCTTGAATTTATAGAGGAAGCGCCTGAAAATATCTGGTGTGTTGCAACACACAACTTTCATTAGCTCTACAAGTTAGTTTCAATTCACTTTTTACATGGCTTTAAATGGCTTCTACTTGATCAATTCATTTATCACTCAGTTCATTTGAATTTGGTCAAACAACATTTCACGCCACCAGAAAGCGGTAGCGCTTACAGTTCCGGAATTTATTGTGCTCCTCGTACTCATTCCAGGACCATTATTGAGCAATTGGTGCACAGATAAATAATGAGGCTGTAAACACGAAGTTTTTGAAGAAGGATAGTAATCACTTCGGCAGAGTTATTGGGTAAAAATGTTTAGAACTGGTATTAAGCGAAACGGCGGTAATTGAAACTCGGGAATTTCTGGAGTGAGCCCCATGTAACTCATGAGCGTTTTTAAACACTCACCCTATAGGTATTGGATTGGACTACAATACAAATTTTTTTAAACATTCTACAAAAATTCCAGCGGAGTTTATAAGGAAAAAACCGCGCTGTACCGCCTGACTCCCTTTAAAGGCAAGCGGTTGATTGTGGTCTAATGGTTAAGACAGTTGATTCGTACTTCTCGAAGAAAGTCGAGGATTGTGGATCGAACTCCGGCGCGATTGCCGTAATTTTTGCCTGAGTCAGCGGATCCCCAAAAGCGTCTCCAAACCCCCCTCATAACAGCGCGAAAACGCTTTTCGTTGACAATTTTGATAATTTATTGTGCTGCTCTCGTTATTTTCCCACGAATTGGAATTTTATGGTAAAGTTGCCATATTGGGAGCTACCAGTATTAAAAATTTAAACAAAACCGTTAGAGTCATTTTCGAGAAAAAAAATTAGTGTTTTGATCACTATGATAACTACAGTTAACTTTCGGTGGATTTTTACCATACCCTCACTTTTGCGTCCCATGGTAACCTGCTGGCTAGATATCAAGTTTGAGTGGATTTTGTACGGTGGTTCTCTCTAATAATCGTCCACAGACACACAGACCATTTTCCCAAATAGTGTTTTTCGGACTCAGGGGGGTCTGAAACGTAAAGATCTGCAAAGAACTCAAACATTTTTTTTTCAGCCGATTACATAACTTTCCTTTCCACTTTGTAGAGCCAAGGAAAGTAAAAATTAATGTAAAGGGACGGCAGTAGCTCGAATTCTGGAATTTCGTTGGTTGTTCCGAATTATTTTATACCTGCGGTTTGGTTAACCAGTTGAAATAACCCTGTCGATCAACACGTTTTTCCCGATATTCCAAGCCCAGCCGAATATAAGGATTCGTATTTCCAGAGCTGAATATAGACTTTCCTGGTGTGAGCTTCCCCCATGGTTCTTATACTCCCACCCCTCTTCTCTTCGTTGCAATCAGTTTCCTGTCGGACAGTCAACTGTTTGAAGACTTAAATCTGTAAGTGCCGTGGGGCATGTTACTCGTTCGTGATTATTCAACCAAACAGCGTTTTATTAGTGCAATACGCGCTCTCGCGCTCGTCTCGTTCAGCAATAATCCCTTCCACCGTACTTCATGTCATCTCTTTCTCTCTTGCACCTACAGCCATTATTAAACATTCATTATTTTGTACTGCAATTTATCAATAAAATGAAAATACACGACCAAAATTACGCGATGGTGAAAACCTTGAACAAAACATCATCAGAAAACAGAATGGTTGTTGTTAGCAAATGACTGCTATTACACCATCATAAAGAATGGACCATTATTATAAGAATCGTTATCGGTGTTCACGAAACATCATTACGGAAATAGGAGATACGAGAAGGGGGGGGGGTTTCTTAAATTATTAATCTTGAGATGATCAATCGATGCGAGTGAATTTTATATGCGGATGGCCTACAGATATATACGAGCGTACTATTGTTTCGCTTGTCAAAGGAAGTCAAGGTCATAAATTATGAGTTAGCGCGTGTGGTGATATGGGATGATAATAAATGCTTCCAAATCTAAAGCCATGATTCACTACGCTGGTGACACAGTGTGATGCGATGTGGATACACAAAGTGTGCACCTACTAGAATACGTGACCGATATAAAGAACCTGGGGATGAATGTATCGCGCACGTTATCCTGGTTGCCACACGACACACTCTTATGCAAAACGTGTGTATGGTTCAACATACCAGCTACGTATGTTGGTAATTAGACTGAGGCTTGCCGAAAGTTTAGTGCTTCATAACTTTGATAACGCCATACTGTGCTGACTGACTCCAACGAAAGGAACCGGTTGATCGTGGTCTAGTGGTTAATACAGCTGTTCATAATTCTCGACGTAAGTCGAGGATTGTGGATCGAAGCTCCGGCGCGATTGCCGTAATTTTTGCCTCAGTCAGCAGCTCTTCAAACGCATCTCCAAACTTCCTTTCGTAACAATTGGCACCCAACTAGTGGTCGAAACTTCTTCATTCCAAGAAAAAGAAGAGGCCCAGAGAGAAAATTAAAAAATTAAGAGAGAAATGATGAGACGAGTTCTCGGGTCCGGGATTCGCTGACGCTGTGAAAGTTCCAGCACGAAGGGAAATAAGTCCGCCTACTACTAAGTGAAAGAAAAAGACTTTCCTTGTAGCCCCTTCGTTCTCGAATCAAAGATCGGATTTTCCGGGGATTCGCTCAACTCTCATAAATTCCTTAAAAGAATCTGCTGAGCAGCGGCTACAGACGAGGGGGGAGATGTGCTGACTGACTCCTATTAACAGGCACCGGTTTATCGTGGTCTAGTGGTTAAGACAGTTGTTCATAATTCTCGACGTAAGTTGAGGATTGTGGATCGAAGCTCCGCCGCGATTGCCGTAATTTTTGCCTGAGTCAGCAGCTCTTCAAAAGCATCTCCAAACGTCCTCAGTACAATACTGGCGTTCTGTGACGTGAATAGCGAGCAACGGGATAGTATGCAGAAAGCCCTGAATTCGCCAGTACAACTCGTTTGTCGTCTCCAAACGGATCAGCACGTAACGACATGCTTTCTGAGGTTGGACTGGTTGATAGCGAGGGAAAGAGTCAAGCTCGCCTCTGCGACCATGTTATTTAGGATTCTGAAGTATTGAAACCCTAGATACTGCCGTGATCAGTTTGTTATGATGGGTGCAGGGCCCGCCCATGGTACGCGAGGCGAACTCATGCAGATTCCAAGGCACAGGACTGGAACCATGTATATAACGAACACCGAGAGCTCTTTGATTGTAGGTATTAAAGCAATTGGGTTAGATCCGCCAGTTGGCAAATCACTAAAGTTAACGTACCTGTTAGGCGAGTCCGTCTCTTCTGGCTGGTGAGATACGGTGAGCCTTTGATTTTAATTTAAATGTATCTAGTTTTAGGAATGGGACGAAGAGAAGGTTAATGAGGAAGTACAAGGAAATCAAACAATGAGAGATTATTTATCTAATTGTGAAGTGTAAGTACAAAAGTGCAGGGGATGTGGAAGTGCAACAGTATCAGTTGAAGGTTTTGTTCTAATTTAGAACATTATTTTTATTTTATTTGTTACTTTCATGACAATCAGAAATTTTCATATTGGTAATTATCCTGGGAACAGGAAAGAGAGGGCCCTATTGTTTCCCAGATTGTTAAATAAATCCTTCAGTCAGTGTCTACCCTCCAACCCCCAAGGGCCATGCTTTCTCCCTCTTTTCTTTGCTTTACTCTCTGTTTCTTTCTGTTCTCTTCTTGTGTTTTAATCAGTCAAACTGATACAAATACAGTCAACTTGGTCTGAAGTTTACATTTACGCCTTCTCCTTCAACTTCAATCACTCAACTTGTGAACTATCCTGTGATTGACAGTCGTACTATTGCCGTCTGACCTGGAAGAACGGTAAATGTTTGTCGTTGTTTTTTTTTTTCATCGAACAGTAATGATTTGACAGAAATAATAAAACCTAATTAGCCTGATGGCCCTCGTTAGTCCTCCCTCCCCCTCTCATCATTGTTACTACTTTTGTTTTTAACTAATTAACCGCCCTATTACATCGAGGTGGACTTGAAATCTCGATTCTCCCTGCTAGTGCGTTGCAGGTCCAGGTGTTTATGCGTGTAGTTCACGTTAAACCGAGTGTATTGGTACAAGTTGCGGGTCGAGCGTGATTTAGTGATCATTTACTCCTTCTAATTTGTCTTTAACGAGCTTTCGAAGGCTCCACTAGCTCCCGCTCACTCGGTCACGATCCCATGCAGGTTGTTAGTCGTCGTGCGTTCCGGTGCGGGTCTTATCCCAGCTCAGACCCTTCTGGCTCAGCACGGCTAGGAAAAAAAAAAACGATTGCTCGCTTCCTCTTCGTCAAATATAACTATACGGGGGATCATCTTTGAGAGCTGTAATAATCTGCGTTTTCACGTAAGTATGAATCGTTAGACTGCAGTGTTGTGGGGGAGTTGAATGAATTTGTTTACGAGGATAAAGAGAACATCCGAAAGGCGCTGCAATATCAATGACACAGACGCAACACCACACAGCCCTCCGCAGAAGCCCCCTAGTAGTTCTTCGAAGAGACACATGCCGTAGTCTAACGTGGCAAGTGACGGAGTTCTCCTCTTCAATTACCGGTAATAACCCTGAAAGAACAATGGGAGTTGGAGTGGCATAAAAGCTCGCGCTCCTCAGCCCAGGCTCGTTCATTTACTAACCTCCTCCTAGAGCCCTACGTCTTGCGTTGAATACTATCGTTACATGCCCAGATTCTCTTTTTTCCCCAAGTTTTCTCCAATGTAATTTTTCCAGCGTCTAAACGCGCCTAGTGCTTGTCATTGGCCACCACACTACAGTCTAGTACTGGCAACTACATTGAACTATTGTAGGAAATCGAGAATGTTCACGTGTTCCGTTTCTGTAGCATGCTTCGGATCTGAAGCGTCTCATACCTCACACAGTTTTATGTTCTTAGTTATTGCTCTGTACAGTTCTTGTCTCTAGTTTGATTCTGAAACAAGAAACGTCAAATGTTTTTTAGCCTTCGATTTCATTCTTCAAATTTCCTTGCGCCTTTTCTTTCCCAACTCTTGATTTCCTCTCACACTTTTCCTGCTGTTCTAGAGGTCAGCTTTCACTGCGGTTGAACAATAGCGGTACATAGAAAGGGACCAGAGTATGGAATTTCGCTGGTGTCAAGTATTGAACTGACTGGCGAACTACCCATAAGTTGAATCGTCAATGAAGTAACTGTTCGCTCCACGGTGTTTTCCTTCGTCCAGTTTTCCCCTAATGTCTCAAAGATCTTCATAGGCGCAGTACAATCTTTTCTTGGCCTTCAACCTCGATTTTGATTTCTTCCAATCTTCCTTGTGCACATTAAATATATTAATTTATTCCAACAAAACATCAGCTCTTCAGTATTCTTTCGAACTGGGTTCTCCCGATTTTCTAAATATATAAATAAGGCTGTCTTTTTCATCCTCAAAGAAAATCAGACAGAATTAGGTAGGAAGTGGAACTAAGGTTTTCAGAGACCCTTAATTTCGATTGCGAAGGTTTTACTTGTCCGGTAGAGCCACTTCGAGCAAAATGTGTTCTGCACGCCTACTGCCACCATCTCTTATTCGTCGGCCTGAGTATTCATCTGCTGGGTGA
The DNA here is from genome assembly GCA_020466155.1 of Pachypeltis micranthus. Taxonomy (NCBI): domain Eukaryota; kingdom Metazoa; phylum Arthropoda; class Insecta; order Hemiptera; family Miridae; genus Pachypeltis; species Pachypeltis micranthus. The sequence continues at coordinate 29,777,415 of CM035774.1, read as the reverse complement.
AAGGAATTGTTTTTTATTGGAAACAAAATTGAGAAAATCGTCTAATACCCAACATCTGCCGGATCGTTTCCTCATAGGAGTATTTCGTCATTTTGGTCCGATGAATGGAAGGTTTCGAACCTCAGAGAACCGGCTATTGAAATCGAAAGGGCAGGCTGGCTGTTCGAAGGATCTACGGCCTCAGCTTATTCTTCGTTTTGCATTTTGCTGTCTTAAAGGATCTAATATATATTAATTGGTTGGGTCATTAGAAGCGATGATGAAATGTATTGAAAAGTAGGCAATACAGGGATGTCCTAGACTCTTCATTGCACTGAAGTAAGTCCTTCCTTGTGGGTTTGTGATTCTGCACCGCATTGCAGGGTGGACAGATTCTGCTAAATTTTGGGCCCTTATCAGCCTACTTAGCTGCCTTGTTGACTACTAGTCACCCAGCATGATGTCGAACATCAGGCTGAGGCTGGTTAAGTCAGTATGGTATCTTTAACACGTTATTGGTTTTCGCCTAGGATTTAAGGGAACTGTTACTCAACTAAATTACACGTAATCAAAAAAGGAAGCGCTTCGCTAAACCTCTTTACTGGGCTCATCACCAATTGAAATCTTCGTAGTTATTTAACATAAAGGATACTTTCGGCAAGTGCTTCTTGGCTCCGTGAACATGCGTCGGTGAACGATTACTGATTCGACAACCGGGATGAAATAGGACTACTTGGCAAACTAAAAGCGTTTACTCGAGTCGGGGATTTGAATCACGTTTCGACAGTCATTGACTGTCGTCGGGCGTGACTTGTCGACGTAATTTGACGATCAGCCGAATCACGAGAAAAGCAAATGTGTGTCATCGTTATCACTCTTTCACGAAGTACTTATGCAGAGAAAGAAAAAGATATATGATCCGTTGAATGCGAATTTGTAGAGAGATACCAACTTTTATTTTCCATAGCTCTTTGAAGTAGAAAGTTATGTAATCGGTTGAAACATCACCTTTCGAAGTCCACTGAGCTCGAAAACATTATTTAGGAAATTGAATTGAGAGAGAGGGGGAGGGAGAGAGAGAGAGAGAGAGAGAGAGAGAGAGAGAGAGAGAGAGAGAGAGAATGAATTAATGAATGAAAACGTCTTTATTTATACATCTGGCGAGGTTTGGCCATATTTGGCCATTCTTCCACCTAACCAGAAATATGTGTACATATAAATTTTTTGATTGATTCAGGCGCCGTTGGTGGCAAGCTTACATTTCACAATAAACTAAAATAAAACACCTTCTCTTCAAAAAAATAACGACCGACAAAAATAACACCTTTTTTTTTTTTTTTTTTTTTTCTCCTTCTCCTTCTATTGCTCCTGTTGAATTTGAGGAATAGGAAATTGAATTGAGAGAGAGGGGGAGGGAGAGAGAGAGAGAGAGAGAGAGAGAGAGAGAGAGAGAGAGAGAGAGAAAATCGGCTCGAATATGAATCTAGCGGATTAACATCACCAAAATGAGAATATAAACAAAATATATCGAGAACTCCCTATAGTTATCATAGTGATCAAAACGCCAAATATTTTTTTTCTCAAAACGGCTCCAACGATTTACCAGTTACTCAGTTTTTGTATGGACACTACCAAATCACACAACGGTAATTCAAAATTCTCTTTCGTCTGAGAATTACGAGGGAAGCTCAATAAATTATCAAAATTCTCGCCGAAAGGCGTTTTTAGTGCAATTTTTCCATTTTAATCCTAGCTTATGACGAACGTTGGAATGTTGGTATACTGAGCCACACATACCGTGAAAGTATAATAATGGCCGAGTGGGGATAACCGAAAGCAACCTCCGAAATTCCAGAATTTTGTTACTAACACTTAACGCAATGTTCCCCCTATGATCCTTGAATTCTCAACCCGAATCTTCCAAAACGCCGACTGTTACATCAACTATCAATACGTCGAGGGCTCGATAAAGGTCGTGGTATAAGTAACAGCAGTTCTCTAAATTCCGGGACTTCAAGCGCTAAAACGTGACGTTGCCAATTTAAACGAAAAATATATTGGAAGCCACGAAAATAGCTGAATGCACGTGGAGCTAAGAGAAGTCGTTTGATACGTCTCACCAAATATTTTGCAATTCACGAGGGTTTAAGACTAAACCGTTCATCACTATACTAGAATTTTTCTTTTTCGGCGACGCCCTCCTTTAATCTTTTCTTGTATCTAACGGTCATCTAACAAGTTGCAAAATGGAAGTTGGCGATGAATTATTTCCAAATTCCGTGACCTCCCGTAACTACTATCTGAGCGGCACACGTCAAGCGTCTCATCCCTCTTGTTTCACAATTTTCAGCACGACATTATTGATTAGCTGAACTGAGTCGGAAAAACAATATCCACCTTTCTTCATCGGAAGTGTTCAATGGCATGTTGAGCGTGATGCCGAATAAAATGTTAAGAACAAGAAATAAAACCGAACTCTTGACGAGAATTTTTTTCCTTTGGATGCTGATGACCGTAGGAACCAAAAACGAAGGTAAAAGATTCCGAGGTAGATACTGCTGACCGCTGATGTGTGTTGAATTCTAAGGTTGCTCTCGATTATTTTACGACCATTCGATCCGTAGTTTTTTAGTAGTGCCGTGTGCCTTTTGCCATTCAACCCCTAACCTTCGTTCTTCATAAAGATCATTAAAATCAACGAGCACAATCAAACGTAGTTATCATTGCATGAAACACAAACGGTGGGTACAGCTTTCGTACAAGTACGCAACCACGAGGGACATTTTATGTCTTTTTCTTTTAATATAATTTTGTTTATTTTAAATAAAGAAATATAAAATTACAACACAAAAAATATTTTTCATTTTTGTAACAGACGTTACCATGCACTTAAGCCAACACAAATTTAGTGACGCTTCTCCGTTACATAGCTCGTGTTACATTTTCGAGTTGTAGCAAAGTAAAGACATAATATGTCAACAACAAAAATCGTAACCCTGGTGGAACTCGAACCCACAACCTTCGGTTTAGGAGACCGATGCCTTATTTATTATGCCACAGGGACTGCGGTGGCCACTCGGGTTAAAATGTTCACTTGTCCAATCGGCCTCAAAGGTTAATTTTCGTGACGGTTTTGGCCGTTACACTTTTTGAGTTTATGTAGCAAAGTAAAGACATAAAATGTCAATATGTGGTATAGAAGTTATTATTAAATGTCCAACATTAGGAGTCAATTAGAAAACTTTATCGTATCTACGTAGTACAAATAATCGGAAATACAAATAAAGTGCACAATATCATGTAAAACCTACAAATTGAAGGTGGTTGAAGAGTTGAACTTTCAATACAATTGATTCAGAACTCTCACATTGTTGATGGTAGACGGAGAAAATATAAACACACACACACACACACACACACACACAAAATTGTCTAGAATACAATGGCCATTGTGCTCGATGACTTTCTCATGGTCGCTAAACAACTTAAATTTGGAATCAACCGTCAATCCACACACTACCCATTGCCAGGCCCTATATCGATAGACGTGGAGGAAAATACGTACTGACTTAAAATAAAGATAATTTCCGAAAGTCGTTATAAATCAAGGTTTATTCGTAATTACTCGACGGACAATTGTTCTCCTCCTACCTAGCCAAGGCCATGATTACACTTTTTATATTACATCGTTAAGTATATATAACTACTCTAGTACTTCAATCACTTAAATCGATAACCAATCTGGCCACAAAACTGTCGCAGTGGGTACGAACGTGAAAATTTCGTCGTGAAATAAGTAAAACGTCGGGAATAGTTTTGTGCTACTATCTACCTGCCTTCTATTTATTTACATTTCTGCTATATAGTCAGCTGGGTGTTTCATTTTTTGTGAATTTTATCTGCGCGTCATTCGTCCTTTAAAATTCCGGGAAATTGCAGCCCGCGCTAGTAGCGATTCAACAACACGCTCAATTGATCTTTAAGTTGGTCATCACCGTCTTCTTCATACAGAGCTAAGGTATCGTTTGATAAATATGACGACTATTGACTATACTAATGACGATCACCTCTTAGATGGAGCCAAACAAATCCCCTGCCATATGATACCAGGGCAACTGTACTCACTTGCACTACAGGTTGACCCAAAGTGGCATTTGATATTTCCGAGAACAGGGTCAGAGGTATTACGCAAGGAAAAAGCAACAAAATTGGATTTGCCAAAATTTAGCTTTAAGCCGACTCCATCCAGCCAATCCCTGACCACAAGCGAATTGACATTGCATAATAGAGTAAACAGCACCAATTATAAAAATAAAAATGCTTAATTAAAGAAAATATAAATACAAACGCAAACGTTGGATTATTGTTTTATAAACATGAAATAAAACATTAGGCATAAAAATAAACATTTAGAGTATTACTTCTGAGACTTTTATCGTTCTTAGGAGCCATAATGAACTTTTTGGTGAGCTTTCTTTTTTTTTTAAATTGTGAATGAGCTAGAAATTCAGTGCTAACCGTCAAAACGGCGAAGCTCCCCCTCAATAAATGCACGGTCAATGTGTTGCTCTCAAGTTGAGGGGTCAGCTGCTCGTCGCAACTAATTATTACTCATATAATCCCCAACAGTCGCTTGCCAAACGGGAAATGGCCCTCACCTGTGCGGTCACACTGTTTGCCTCTCGGTGCTTGTCTCAGGTTACATTACTTTTGGCGTATTTGGGCCTTTGCCAAACTCGGCGAACCTTCGTCAAATTTTAGGAGAAAATATTCGAACTCGTTTAACCGTTTTTAGATCAAAGCCTTCGTTTTATTTTAACGCCAGTTACCGGGTAGAAATGAATATTAATTGTCGTCTTTCGAATTGCCGTTAATCGGCGGGCGTCGTTTTAGTTAATTAATGGCTGCTGGCTCCTTGAATTCGGTCAATATGGTGGGAACATTCGAATTATAGCGAAACGGAAGAACAGAACGAAGGCTCGACATTTTTACTTTATTTAGCACTACAAATATGGAAGAAAAGTTATGTAATCGGCGGAAAAAAAAGTCTTAAGGAAACGGTTGCGAAAATATCTGGTGCGTTGCAACACACAACTTTCCTTAGCTCTACGTCAATTCGCTTTGTAAATGGCTAATTCTATTTAATCAATTCATTTATCACTCAGTTCCTTTGAACTTGGTCAAACAACACGTCACAGCAGCAGGAAGCTGTAGCGCCTACAGTTATGGAATTTATTGTGCTGCTCGTACTCATTGCAGGACCATTATTGAGCAATTGGTATACAGAAAATTAATGAGGCTGTAAACACAAATTTTTTGAAGGAGGATAGTAATCACTTTTGCAGAGTTATTGGGTAATAACTGTTAGAACTGGTATTAAGCGAAACGGCGTTAGTTGAAATTCAGGAATTTCTGGAGTGAGCCCCACGTATCTCATGAGCGTTTTTAAACACTCACCCTATAGATATTGGATTGGACTACAACACGACTTTTTAACATTCTAGTAACATTCCAGCGGGGTTTAAAAAGAAAAACCGCAGCAAAAATGCTTTTCGTCGAACATTTTGATAATTTATTGTGTTGCTCTCGTCATTTTCCCACAAATGGGAATTTTATGGTATGATTATCTTATTAGGAGCTATCTATATAAAAAATTTAATCAAAATCGTTAGAGCCGTTTTTGAGAAAAAATTTGGTGTTTTGATCACTATGATAACTATAGTTAAATTTCAGTGGATTTTGCCCATACCCTTATTTTTGCGTCCCATGGTAACCTGCAGGCTAGTCATCAAGTTTGAGCTGATTTTATACGGTCGTTTTCTCTAAAAATCGTTCACTGACACACATACACACACACAGACCATTTTCCCAAATAGTGTTTTTCGGACTCAGGAGGGTCTGAAACGTAAAGATCTGAAGAGAACTCAAATTTTTTTTTCAGCCGATTACATAACTTTCCTTTCTACTTTGTTGAGCCAAGGAAAGTAAAAATACTACTAAATGACACGAAACACGACCTGACAACTAAGGAACAACGAAAATATGGGTTTTTCGTTTGCAACGCTAGGCAATTGGCATGACGCGGCGTGTCGAACTAACGAATGGCTGGAATGAGAGTGGAGGCAGTGTTGGAAATGAGTGCATTTCGGGGAGAAACAATAACTTTCGCCGTATCGCCCTGCGTGCTCCTACGACTCGTAGAAATTGCCACACTATACTTACTGTGATTTCACCGTTCTAGTCGCAGTCCTACACCTCCAAGACTCGCCCTATTCGACTCAGCATCCCTCAGCACCTGGGAAACGATACCAAACACGACGTAATTGGACGGAAATTATAGATTTGCTATCCCCATGCCTTGAAACACGAAGTGTCAAATTTTGAGAGGTTTGAAATGGGGAGGGGACTTGCAGAGCCTTTCAGTGCACTGTCCCCCTTCTAAAGAGTGCAGAGATGACAATTATGTTTTAGGTAATTTATTATTGCATTTACAAACACCTAAAACGTGAGCCTGGGGCCCATGTGTGGTCCAACTATACCGAATAACATTGGAATATTATTTACATTTGCTATTATTTGATATTATTGATATTGACGCTGAAATTTTTACTTTCCTTGCTCTACGAAGTAGAAAGGAAAGTTATGTAATCGGCTGAAAAATTTTTTTTTTAGTTTTCTTCAGATCTTTACGTTTCAGACCCTCCTGAGTCCGAAAAACACTATTTGCGAAAATGGTCTGTGTGTGTGTGTGTGTCTGTGAACGATTTTTAGGGAAAACCACCGTACCAAATCAGCTGAAACGTGATATCTCGCCCGCAGGCCCCCCTCCCCCCAGTGGGACGCCAAAATAAGGGTATGGGCAAAATCCACCATAAGTTAACTATAGTTATCATAGTGATCAAAACACCAAATATTTTTTTTCTCAAAAACGGCTCTAACGATTTTGATTAAATTGTTCACGTAATTTTCGACCAAAAGCGTTTTTAGCGCAGTTTTTTCCTTATAAATTCCGCTGGAATGTTAGTAGAATGTTAATAAAAATTAGTATTTGTACCCACACTTGATTCTCCGTAGCTATTTGTGTAACCGTCCGTTGATGGAAAATATGTCTCAAAATACATCAGGAAATTATGCTTTCGAGAACTTAAAAGTTCGTTTTTCACTATTTCTCAAAACCGGTAATAACGATTTTGATCAAACTTCGTGCTTGCATGTTTGGTTGTCCTTTAAGATTATCGAGGGAATTCACTGTGTGAGGACCATCCATCGAATTGAGAGAAGGAATGCTACGCGCTAAATTCCATTCTTGTTACGTTCTTCATTTTTCTAAGACGAGGGTGACTTAATTTCTGTTTCGGCTTTTATCGCTGAGTAAGATTCGAGCTTTTGGAATGTCTGCGCTAGAAGCCAACAATCCGCGTGATGAAGGGCACGGTTCCGCCGTCGTTTTTAGATATACAGACGGCTGTCGTGTACCTGACTCGCGCGCATTCCATTAAAACGTCTCATCGCCCAGATTCAAGTGTACCCTTTGAAATCGGACAAACCGCACCGCTTTGGCCTAATGTACTCACAATTAATTTATATCAGTGAACTAAGGTTCGGGCATTTTCCCTTAATGCCAATCCTGAGTCGTGTCAAACGTGACAAAATCGTCGGAAGCGGCTGTAAAACGCGAAAATTTAATTCGACTCGACAAAACTTCTTTTTATTCGACCTTCTCAAATATTTCATCCCGCGTCTCTTCACGTATTTCTCGCCGGAAAAGATTAGTGTACAAGTGTAGAAGAACAAGAGGAGAGAGATCTGACGGGTTCTTCCACGGAATTAACTTCTCCCCACGATTCTCTTTCAAACCCGCTGAGTCAACTCTCCACTCGCCTCGACGAAGGCATCTTTCTCAAGTACTAATAGAACATGATGCGAAGAAGTGAGCACTTTATGAAATTACTTCAGGTTCCACCGCAGCTATTTCTCAATTTTCAAGTAAACTTGGAGAAAGTTCCAATATTTCAAGACAATATAAATAATTTTTATAATTAATGAATGAATTAAATAATGTAAATATTTGCACAAATAATGGAAATATAATTGATATTTCGTGTCCTGGAGAACGAATTAAAATAAGTAGCAAATATGTGTAATTATTAAATCAACTTTCGGCAACGAAGAAATAGCTTTCAGCTCTCAAATTGTATCTGACGTAAGATCCCGCGAGCTCATTCTTTCATCACTGCAGGGCTCAAGTACCGTCTCATCACCTGATAGTTATCTCAACGAAGGGTCGTGAGCGGACAACCATTGTCCACTAATAGATTAATCGCTGGAGTCTCGCCAACCAAAGCTCTCTCTTCCAAACACCGCAGAATCACTTCGAGCTGCGCCAGTGAAACGACTAATGAAAGGATTTGTCCAACTCTCGCTGCTTATATTTATTTGTTTCTTCTCGAGAGGGAATAAATTTACCGCCAGCAATCTGAGGTAAGGTGTACGGACGGATAGACGCGAATCATGCGCAAATAGCGCGTGCGTGTTCAGTTGAGAGTATTGCCTTTGGGTGAAACTTTGGTAGAGCTCAAACCGCCCTAGCAAGTTTTCAAGTTCTGTGGAACATGCAACAGCCCAACACCTGTCCCTTGAAGGACGCCACAACGAGGTACCTTGATTCTTTCTTCGTTTTTTTTAGTATTTCTCTGATGTTTGGCAATAAATGTACGGGTCTCTCACAAAAAACCGAATAGCCATCTGTTGTTCTCCTTCAAGCACTGGACTACACCCAAATCTGTATGAACCTTGTTCATCATCGTTTGAATAATTCAAAACTATTGACGACGTCGCCACCTCTCTTAAACGTGGTCATCGGTCACTCATTCCTTGTGTTTCTTCCTGTTTTCCACCTTTCCCTGACTAAATACTTTAAACCATTACACGTTCACAAATGTAAATATATATCTTGAAAAGGGCAAAAGAAACTGAACAACTAATAATATTTGGTCGATTATCTGTTGATTATCATCGGCCTGCTATGACCATCCTAATTACGTGAGTTATTTGTGATCATTATTATTGGTTTATTATTCATTGTGTACCGTGACGAACCAAACCCTTCCATTCAGCCGAGGCACCTCAAATGCCCCAATTCGCTCAAGACTTCGCTGCTGTAAGTTGCAACTGAACTGGTTCTCTCGTCGCTGTGTCGTCCGGGCTCGCGTTCGGTCCCACCCAGTTCCCTGTTTGTAGTGGTAAAACACCTGCGAATGTAATTCACGAATAAAACTGTGTTCGGATTGTATTCGGCTTGATATCGTACTACTTCTCGACTCACTTAGTGCGATATCGCTCCAATATTAATCCCCCCCCCCCGTTAACAATTCGTTGTTACGCGCGAAACATGGTTTAAAAAATAATAAAAACGAAATTTTGGCAGTTTTATTGCAATTTCGTCATGTTAGGTATCGTTTCCTAGCCATCTTCCAATCCTGAGGGTGGGTCGCAGGGGTGTACGACTCCTCAATGGAAAAGAGGGAAATCGCAGTAAATATAGCAAGTCGAATTCTACTAGTCGAAGGAATTCACTGGAGAATATAGTGAAACTCATAGTCTCAACGTCTTAAGAGTTTGCGTTCATTTCTCGCACTGCTTCCCGTGCGACTGTTTGACTCGTCACGTCGTGCCAATTGCCGAGCGTCGCCTAAAGAATGTCAATTGTCGTTGTTTTGTTCTAGTCAGGTCAGGTTTCGTATCTTATACTAGCATTTTTCGATGCTGAACCCATTGCAATGGGTCTTGGGGGTGTTAGAGTCCGTCAAGCTAGATGACCAAGAAATTATCAGAAATATTGATTGAAACATCAGGTGCTCACAGGTGACAACAGTAATTGAAACGCACATCCTGCTGAATAGGATGCTGTAATCAATTGCATCGCGTTTTCACTCTGTATTATTCATCTTACAGTACTGACTCCGAAAAATACCACTGGGTTTTCCCCAGTGACAGTGTGGTCGTATCGAGTTCGCTCAAATTTGATTTTTAGTCTTCAAAAATTGTAAAAAATTTCGAAAAAAAGAAGCGATTTTAGTTTAGTTTATAAATATTGGAATGGCATTCCAATCTATATGATAGGAGTTCATTCATGGTTACAAGATAATCAGGAGCAACGTAAAAACTTCCGTAATTCAAACTAACGTCGTTCTTTTTATTAACCCTTTTCGCAGTGTTTCCCCGATAATTCTGATGATGACCCCCCCCCCCCAAAGCACAAGAAAAATCATTTTGACAGTCCCATTAGTTACTTACACGTTAGGGTTTTTAATCATTGTCGTATCTTAGTCAGTAGCTCAATAAATTAATGAAGTTTAAGTTCAACCAGTTGCTGTGAACCACGTGCATGTGAACTGAAAATTGATTGGTTTCGTCGCTAGAGCGAAAGAAATCATCGAACGTCTGACAGGTTGAAGAATGTAGTGTGGTGCGTCTCACTAAATATTTTATACTGCATCTGCGCTTGGGGTGGCTGCGGGTTGGGTGTTAAATGGGGTATCGGAAAAAGAAATGCGACAATTCTTCTCATTCCATGAGATTTCGTTTGTTGCTATATTGTGGGAAAAGCCTGCGTGGTAGGTATTGTGATGGAGGTCTATGAAACTGGCTGTCATTGCTGTGATTTATTGTTTGTTGCAACAAATACGGTTTTAAGGTATTTGAAAGCATTCCTGGAGGATCAACAAGCTATTTCTATTGTTTCTGTTCTGAATCCCGGTACTTTCCAAGCCCCGTGTTTTAAGGACGTGAGAACAGCAATTGCCGGAAGAATTAGAGGACATTTTCATTAATGTCGGCATTTCAGTTGCGTAACGATTTGTTGTGCACGATGGTAGGTTCGCCAGACATACGAAACGAAGGAGCTTCCAAAAAGGAGCTTAGGTTGGGCGAATGAAGAAGTTTATCCACCTCATTCGCAAGGCTCGTGCTGATGTTAAAGAGACAGGAGAAGTGTGATAACCTGCCACTTTCCATGCAACTTGTTATTGCTCTGATTGTTGTTTGTCGCTTTCGATAAGAAGATTGCTTATGTTGATGTTACAAGCTCCAATTTTTATTACTCTCTATGCCTTCTTTTTATCAGCGCATCGCAGCTTCTTCTGGGCGAGCGCATTTATCTTATCGCATTTATATTCCGATGAGGTACAATTGTTGCTCTCAGTAGTCCAATATAAAGAGGTTTAGAAAGGATTGAGCACGTAGCTAATGTCCATGCTCCAGCAATGACTTTGCCTTGCGTCGTCGTTCTCTATAACGTAAGGGTCACCTGTCATCATTTCTAGAGCTTAGAGTACCAGTTGGCTTCGTCGCAACCTGGCACCTGGAAATTCACGATTCTGTCCAAGATCGTGGCTTGAATTTGCGATAAGCCAGTCTCATGTCTGTGAGGGAGGTACAAGAATTTTTCAACAAATTAAGTCTTTGCCTGTGTTGAGTACAATCAATCAAAGAGTCTACCAATGATCTAAAAAGTATTTACTCACTATTCCTTAACGCAATTTTCCTTTTTTATACAAATATTTAGCTACCTTGTCCCGTTCAATATATTTACGAGTTAATTACAGAAAGAAAGAAGCAGAAAAACAAAATCAAAGAAGAAGGTGACGAATTTTCACATACTTTTCTTGTTGCATGACAATTCATGAACATTTGCTTATCAAGTGTCACTAATAGAACTTTTTTGTTGCGTAAATCAGTTTTATACAGTTCTGTATAAAAATAATCACGGAAGTCAACTGAAGCGGATCGGAAACCGCTATAACCACATAGTATCTGAAACAAAAGTACCGGGTACCTAAACGACATGACATCGTTGCTTCCTTTCTTTCGACTGAGTGCTTCCGAAGCTGTTAATTTGCACCTCTACGATCCTTGAAAAGTGAACTTAATTCTTCTTTTGCTCTTCTGGCAGACAATTATAAAAGAGTCGAGAGAGACAATAATTAGAGCCTGCTTTCTTGAAGTGGGGCTTAAGAAAGGGACGTGACAGGTGTTGCCGCTGGGGGTTATCTGATCAATAATTCCCCGCTTGTCTTGGCTTTTGCCCAAGATCTCTCTGTCAGGTGCTATAGAGCGCCTTTCTCGTTCTCTTTGTTTAGTTCACGTAGAATTAATTTGAGGTTATATAATGACTTCTAACAGTACTCTTTTGCGTGTGCAGTTAATCCTTTTTCCGGCTTTTGATTTAGCTGAGTGTTCCAATTTAATGGGTATAATTGTCCATCTGCAGAGTTGCATTTATGATATTGAAGGTTTTACGCAGCAAAAACTGTCTTTGTTCAAATCCAACAGTTGATTGTCTAATCTAATAGAATAGAATTGTGGTTGGGCGATTATGAAATATTGCCGTGGGTCGTTGTGTGGGAGTGAAACAAACTCCCCTAGAAATAACACGTTTTCTTTGCACACAGGGGTCGATTAAGCAAAGAAAAAAAGTTAAGATAGAGACTGTTGCAAATGAGATGACTTATTTGGGACTTTGTCATTTCTTTCATGCTAACTCTAAACGAGGAGCTCGGTTTTTTTAAAGCAGCAGCAGGTTCTCTTGATTGATGTTTTGTGTGGTTATTGAGTCGAGGGTTAAGAAAATTTACTTGTTTTGTCTTCAACCCCAGTGAATTGAGTTATTCTTCTCTGGAAAGCAGTTTTTGCCAACCTGTAGACTCTCGATATTTCCAGAACTGTTCAAGCCACTAAAGCGAGTTTATGGGTGGTTTTATTCAGGACAGAGATTTGACGATTAACATTAACGTCCTAATTTACGTGAGTGTTGTTTTCGACACATGTGAACTAGGCTTACGTAATAGATATCTGGATAGTGGTCGGAGAGGGGTCTTCTGTAGTTTCATCTTGAGGAACACGTTGTGTTGGAGGTTAAGTAGGTATTAGAAACATCAAAAACCTGCTGTGGATCGTATTGAATGAAATCAACGTTCATTAGTGGAACTGCTAGCACACGACCAGCTCTCGAAGGAGAGGGAAGGTCTTTACTAATTTATCGGTCTTTATCGTTTTGTAAATCCTTTTGCAAGGTCTTTTTTTTCTTATTCTCTTCCTAACTGTAAGAAAGCAGTTGAATGCGTCGTCTAATGGGTGATTACGTATTCAACCTGCAGGCTCCACAATTACTGGGGATGGTGTCTTGATGACTCCCTTCTTCCCCATTCGCAGTGGCCAGGCGAGGGAACAAGCTTCTATTACTTGCACCTTCCTAGTCATTCTCTCCCTTCCTTCAAGCTCTCGTGAGGTGAGGTTCCGCGGCTATATTTAGACAACCGCAGGTGAAGCGGCTCCGCTGCACCCGGAGTCCAAATTGCCCGGCTATATTTATTTTGTGGGGAGCTCGCAGTTATGTAGTTGATTTAAGTTTCAACTGTTTGAGATTTGTTCTGATTGAACGCCCATTTCTCCCTCCGACATTTTAACGAGCGGTGGCAATATCCTCCTCGCCAGAATACGACAACAAACACGTAAGCTTAGTGGCATTTCCGAGCCTCGCATCTAGCGAATAATATAACTTGTTAGGAGTTAGGGTAACCTCCACCTCTAAGTTGATGGAAAAGGAGAATACGCATCACTTTTACTCGCTACAACCCGAAAAGTAAAAGAAAGTATTGTAATCGTAAATAAGCGTTCTTCTCATATCGCGGTTCGTGGCTTCCTGAATCTAAAACATCTAGTTCACGCTCCATTTCCCTTGGCTCCACGTGCATTCAGTGATTGTCAACACGATTTTTTATTGAGAAGGATTTTGTTCGCTGTTTGAAATAAACGCGTGCTGTTAAAGCTGGTGCAAAGTGGTACGGCGTTGGTTGGATTTCTAAATTTCTATGAGCGTTGTTTAACGCTCAATCGTACCGTCAATTGATTGGACTACCGCTTCACTTTTGTCTGAAAATGCTAGTATCATTTGGTAGGTGTTTATGATGAAAATCCTGTGTTTTTCCAGAACGTGAGTTTTCAAAGTAATGTTTTTCGAACTCAGAAGCCATTACAATGTTAAGGCCTGGAGAGAAATCCAAATTTCACAACATGGTGTAGGTTGTTTATACCCATTTTATCACTTACATCTGGAAGGTTATTGAACTACCAACACGATTTTGTAATTGTGAAAGGGCAAACGCCATTAGAGAGACCATACGGGAAAACTGTCGTAAAAATACAAATATCGACGAACGTTATATTGACGCTCTGTAGCCGGGAAATGTGAAATTGATCGAACATCGAGAAAGAGTGAGAGAGATTGATTTATTTATTCACCAGGGGAAATTAGGGCTATAAAGCCCTCTCTACCATTTCCCCTAGAACCCAAATACAAGCCATTCCTCGTAGCGTTAAACACCGACATATATACACAGGCTACCATACAACGTAACTGTATAGTTGGTATGCTTCCCCGAGACTCTCTCTGCGCAAGACCTTTCAATAAACCTATTAATCATTTATCACAGTCGCACCGAAATAAATTACACTCACACTCACACTGAAAACACACAACACACAAAAATTTACAATCATACCAAATAAATTACATGCTCTCCAAAAATCCACAATCATACAATGAGAAGGGCGAATACTTGTATATTCCTCCCCTTCTCTCACTATACACAACGTAACCTAAAAACACAAATCACGGACATAAACGCTTTCCAACTCTACAGCAAAAATGACTACGCCGTTCGCGGAGAGAGACTCGTACTCGTTTCGCATTCATGTTTAAACAATCAATCCTAAACAATAATGATTACTATGTAAAAACAATGATAAACATGCAAAACGTAATACACATATTATAATCCCCTTGGGTCATCAAAGGTATCTGTTTGAACAGTATCTCGACTAGTTTATCTTTGAAAGCTCCGACTTAGCACGACAGATCAAACCCTGTACATAAAAGGATCGCGCGAGCATTTCAGTCCTGTGGCACGGAATTCTCAAGACCTTGTTCCTCCCACGCGTGCCTCTATGAAGGAGGAAACCGAACTTCTCAATCGAAATGTGGCATAATTAGACTCCGCACAAGCAGCAGGCGCACTTGGCGAGGGAAATCAGCCGAGGAGAGACAGAGGGAGAGAGAGAGAGAGAGAGAGAGAGAGAGAGAGAGAGAGAGAGAGAGAGAGAGAGAGAGAGAGAGAGAGAGAGAGAGAGAGAGAGAGAGAGAGAGAGAGAGAGAGAGAGAGAGAGAGAGAGAGAGAGAGAGAGAGAGAGAGAGAGAGAGAGAGAGAGAGAGAGAGTAAACTTAATAATAACCTTAGTTCGGCGTTTAATGTTGATGTACTGGCTGCGCATGAAATTTTAGCTGACAGTGTCGGGTTGTTCTCGTTCAATCGTGGGTCACGGTTGCACCATTCACATACACATTTTTTTCAGCCGATAACGTAAACTCCCTTGCTAGTTCCTAGGACTAAGGAAAGTGATTGAGAGGTTCTACTAACGTTAAAAACGAATTTCTCACACTTATCGAAGTTTTTCAGCTCTAATAATTTTAATTGAATTCTTGGAGTACTTTTAATTAACAACTAGTAACTAAATAGTACACTTTGTCTAATTTCGATAGGAGGGTGTATCTAAATATACTTTGGTACAAAGGAAGTTTATGGAACAGTAAAGGCCGTCAGTTTCGGCCTCTGAAATGTTTAACGCTCTGGATTGTGCAGGCTCTGGGGTGTGGATAGTGTTAGGGGAGGGGGGGGGATTAATATTGAAAGCGATATCGCACTAAGAGATTTGGGGAGTTAGTACAACATCAAGCCGAATGCAATTGGTACAGAGTTTTATTCTCAATTACATTCGGGGGAGTTTTACCAGACAGGGAACTGAAAGGGAGCAAACGCGAGCGCGGGCGACGCGGTGACGAGGGAACCAGCTTGGTTTCAACTGACGGCAGCGAAGTCTGGAGCGAATCGGGGTATTTGAGGTGCCCAGTAGACATAAATGCCCCGGACGAGCCTCCGCTGAATGGAGGGGTTTGGTTCCTCCCGGTACAATAGCGTAAGTGGCTCAAAGATTCATGTTACCCTGTGTTCAGACGGGGTTTCAAGCGGAGATTTACGAAGAGGATAGAGTGATAAAACCAGCAAAATAATGACTGATAGGAGTTCAGTAAGGCACTGGTGAACTACTCCACAATGTCCGAGGTAGTGCAAGGATTTTGCTCAACCCTTTCGGCTGCTCTAATTGAAATATATGTTTACGGGATGTTGGGCTGGCTCTTCTTCTGCACCTATGAGGCCTGTGGCATTGTGGGGCACCTGCGTCGCAGGTCACGAAGACAGTGAGAGAATATGCCAGAAGGATGCATCACGCTGTTGGAACTCTGTAGATCGCCCAGTTTCCCACTTAATGGAAATCTGCACTTCAAAACACTTCACACTCGCGATCATGGTGACCGCTCAACCTTTTTTCCATCCTAGGCAAAACGTTTGAGATTCGAATTGATCGAAGATATAATGAAGCTGGTTGTGTTCGGCCGTAGCACTTACATAACACTAGTGAGAGATCACTGCTTCATGAACGTCGTATAAATGTTTCAGGCAGTGTCGCAACAACTATGTCTTCTATGGAGGCTGATGGCGATTGACTGCGAGCCATAACCTTATGCGAACGACCTGTCTGTATCGTACCATGCATAGTCGATCCTATAAATCGAGGCAAAACCCCACCAAGTGCTCCGGACCGTCCTCCGATGATGAAAACCCCCAATCTTCTTGAAGGGAAAATTAAATAGCCAACCGTCGATTCGTTTGGGTGACTACAGGCTCCTACTGGAGAAGCAAGTCAGGTACTTAGGAGTTAATCTAGGTGGGAAGTAGCGTTTCAGATAACGGGTTTGTCAGATAAGGTTTGTCTCATTACGAGCTCTTCGCAAGGCCAATTAAGGTGTGTCTTCCCTGGACACAATACTCATGTACAAGTCTATTCACTTTGGCATGATTGACTACTGCCCTGTTATCAGGAGTAGCAAAATCAGTCGATCAGAGAGTAATTGCCCATTTTGAGAGAGCTTCTTTCCTGTGAACTACCAACTCCAAGAAGACAGCATCCACTGAAGCACGCCAATTGATCAATGGACAAGTGGACAGGGAAAAGGGAGCTTCGCTCTCACTTCCCTTCATTGAAACGGCCAGAGTTCAATAATAATAGAGTATTTTTGACTAAGTGGGAACGCTTAGTGCAGTATATGAGGTGTTATCACCGGGCATCGTAGATCCAGAAAATCTTTCTTAGAGGTTATGTGGAGTTCAGATATCAACCAGCCTTCTTGTTGATCACTCTTCCACGTCTGCTCTCTCCGTTTTCTTACACCCATCGAAGCGTGTAACGTCCTCTCGTCCAATCAGCTTTCAACTTACCGAACTCAAACTGCGCGGTTTTACTATAGTTCAGGTGCCATAAAAATATGACTACTCGTATCATTTTCTATTTGTGAACATTTCGCTCTCTCTTTGCTCGTCAAGATTGACCCGATAACGCTAGCTCACGTGATGAAGCGGAAAATGATTTTTTTTTCTTTCAATCAACTCGTCGCGCAGTCAGTTCGAAACTAGTTACGAGTTGAGTGTATCTATTTTCCTTCTGATGGTTTTGAATGGCTCATTCGGGCGTACCTTACCTGCTTAATGCACGCGTTGAATGATATCGTTGAAAATACGACGTATTGTTGAGCAGTCATTCTTCATCAAGCTCAAACGCAAACGCGTGGAATTCGATTATTAATGCCCTCCTTTTGTCCATTGTTAGTTGGGAACGAATTCATAAAACCGCAATTATATTCAAATGACAGTGAATAGCATTTTCGTCTCCTGATCCGTTTTCTTTTCCTACGGCTGGCGTTGTAGGTTAAAGGAAACCACCGTTGAATGCAAGAGAATATAAATGACGTTTGCCGTTACTCGTTCCCACTGATCCGCAGGAAAAAGTACGCAAAAAGTTCCTTCGACATTCAATGTCGTTCTTGTAAAAAACTGTGGAACGTAAAATCGACTATCTTTATAGATACGAGTATTTGTCGTGACTAACGTTCGAGAACTCATTGGGTACTTGAGGTAACCCCCCCCCCTTCCCACCTTCCTTTTCTGAATACTTGCGTATAGGGAATTTATGCTAATATCAACACGACTTTTTAAAAAGGTTCATGTTTCAATGTTTTGGAATGAGGAGGAACCCAGCGTGAAAAGAGGCCATTGTCAACAGTTTTTGTGGTGAATATAGTAGTGTTTAGCGTTCCGAAGTTTATTGAGTTGCTCCTACTAACGCAACGACCTTTGTGAAGAGCAACCAGCGGCAGGTAATTAAAACGAAGACACGTTTCCTCTGCTGACGAGAAAATTCCAACAAATTTTTCACTTAGTAGGTGACAGCCGAAAACTGCCTTATATCAAAGGAACGAGAATTTTTTAACTGACGGAAATGAACAATTTTCGTGTAATACATTTTTTCCCAATGTTCGTTTCATCAGTTGACAGTTAAAATGTTCGCAGTGCGTAATAGCCTAAGTGACGAATAACGTGTCTGCCCTGCTCTGCTTTAGGCTCCTCTACAGCCCAGACGTTTCCAATTGCAAAACGTGAGCTCAAATAACGCGATTGGTTGACGTGAGAAACATTTCTTTGTGAATCCCCAATATTTAATGGTTGTGAAAAAGTTATCGTAACAATTTACGATCAATTTTTGGCAAATATTAAAGAAATGGAATAGAGCGAAAAATTGGTTTTTAAACCCTGAATTTATTTAGGAACTGCTGAAATATATCACTGATGCGCGCCAGTTTCAGCTACGGCAGAGGTTAACGAGGGCACTTTGGCTTCTGATAATTATTAAAAATTATAATTTGTCCAAATGTGGTTTGATGACTACTGGGCATCGACGGGATGCGCGAGAACGTTTACACGACAATACACCTTACGTTATTGAGTATCATCCCACCATAACTTATAACCGCGATAAATTTTATTGACATTATTATTATTATTATTGTGATTTTATTTTAATGATAATTAGTTTTTCTTCTTAATTTTATTATTACTGTTATTAATTTAGTTCTCTTCGCTCTTAACATCGCGAGAAATGGTGCGTGGGAAATGCTCGGTTTTTTTTCTTAGCTCACCGCGAAAAGAATACGCGTTCGTTCGTACATGCAGGATGTTACAGATAGCTTCGACGAAATGGATATTGCGGGACAGCGTTTTACGCTAATTTTGAAATATTCATCAGAAAAGTAATATTTTGTTTTCAAATTATTCACTAAATGATTGTCAACAAGGTCTACTAACAATGCGTAATGAACTGAATTGAAACTGTGATATGAGCACATTTTTCATTTCAGTATCGAGAATAATCTGTTTTCAACGCCTGATAATTATTTCCGATTAATTACACGATGAACCGCAATTGTTCCCACAGCTGAGTACGTCCTTCAGCTATGCTAATGCGACTCTTTTGTAATGCCTGCTTCTTCCCGTCTCTCTCGCTCACTTAACACCTCCCCCGCCAGTACCGTCCTCTCGCACAACGCATTCTGGAGCCGGAGACTCCACTTAAAATGTAAAAAAAAATAGCGACTGCAGTCAACAACTATTTTTCTGCGTCTGCTGTCGGCACGTTTTTACTTTTTTCCAGTCATCCGTCAACGGGAAGGAAAGTATGATTCACTGTCATGGATAGAAATCTGTGGTTCAAGCGAAAAGCAGTATCGAGAAATATTTTTTTCTTCCTCGTTGCACGGTCCCTTGAGCCTAAAATGAAAATGCCCATTCTAACACGTTAAGCTGCAAGTTATTTGTAGTTAGCAAGACACTTCCACGATAAGGGATCATCGATTTGTTTTAACACTTTCTTCAGCCTCATAACTAATCTTGTTCGTCTTCTGTTTATATAAATTGGGTGCATCTAATGTTTAAGTTTATACACAGAAACCGGTAGCACTTAATGTCATGATTGTTTTGAAAGGTTAGTATTTATTGTACTGTATATATGGTAGACGCTGTGAAAAATGGTTAGAAAAACGGCAGTCGTTTAAATTCCGGAATTTGTCGGTAGGTCATCGTGTAGGTTGGTCATCGGACTACAAACGGATTTACAAGACAAAAACTGAACTAAACCCTATTTTAGTCCAAAGTTTTGATCACTTAATGTGCTGCTCAAATGTGTAATTTTCCTACTCAGATAACCGTCGCGTTCATCAAATACAAATTTGTTTGATTCCCGAGGGGACTATAGTTAGCTTCGGCCCGATCTTGCTCACACCTTTGATTCGAAGACCCATGTTCATCTACGAGCTAAGTATCAAATCAGCCAGTTTGATCCGTGCTCTTCGCAGATGCGCAAACCATTTCCTCGAATGGCATTTTCCAGACGCAGTTTTCAAAATTCCAGCCGATTACGTCTTTTTTACTACGTCGAAGGACTGAGGTAAGTAAAAACAGGCGATTGAACTGAAAAGGTTAGTCAGAGGATTACCAACGTGCGTATTGCAAGAAATCGACATACCCGCACGATCCAAATCGGCTGAAACTCCAAGTAGAAGTAAGTGTGAGAGACTAAATTGTTTTCCGTTTGTGCGGATTTAAAGATTCAAAGTTCGTTTTTCACTAAAGCGTGAGGGAAAACGTATAAGAAACTAAGACGAAATAAACGTACACAAATTTACTTTGAAGCTAAAAGAAAAATAACTAACATTTTTCGGGAGACTGGGTGATTGAAAGCACGAAAAATGTGTGCTTTTGAATAATAAAAAAAGTATAATACCTTGATCGTTATTCCGATTCCTCAGTTTGACTGGGCATAATGGGAGAAAGGTACAATATACGCTTAGGTATTATCATCGACCTTATTCCTTCACTGTACAAATGTCATATGCTCGTGGATGTGTGCACACTATGAGTCGTGTAATCAGACAAAAACGTCATCCAAGGTGTGTGTTCGGCAGGTACTCTCAACCCCTTTTGTTACCTATGGAAAGCCCAGACCCTCGGTTATTTCCATGACAACGGATTTTCCAGAATGTCCTTCCTCCTTCTTCAACGCACACCGCTCTTCCCAGATACACTCGTCTCCCAGTGTGCACAGAGACACATTCTCTTATCAACTCTCAGCCCATACAGGTCGTGCTCTCTTTCTGGTAGTTTCCCTCGCCAGTTAACGCGTATTCTGAGTCACCCCCTTGTGTCGCCCTTATATGATCAAATCAATATTCTTTGCGCATATAATACAGTCCTTCTTTCACGCACGCCCAGTTTCTTTTTATTTCGTTCTTAAAGTCTCCCTCTCGTGCGCCCAACAGTGTGTTTGAACACTTTGAAGTTTGCGAATGTGTAAAAAAAATGTTTTCTTGAGATCTTGCCGTTTTAAGACCTACTGAATTCAACAAACATTCACAACCTGTACATTTTTGTCATAAATGTCCCTTTGATAGTGCGTTCAACAGAGATTACGAACCAAATGTGCCAAAAATCGTGTTTTTGGTGGAATTGCTACACGCGAAGGTTTTTTGTAGAGTTTGGACAGTAGTTGGAGCCAACCAGCCGTTTGTCACATGATTTTAAGTTGCCAATAGCACAAATGGACGCTATTGAAATGAAACCATCCATTGCAATAGTGGAGTGGGGGTGTTCAGCATTTAAAAGTGTATTTAAAGGTCTTCTACCCACGTATATGCACAACTTGTTCTGTACAAACATTTTGGGGGTTGCTACACACCAGCTAGTTTATTGTTGTGACTGAGCTGTCGAAACGTTGAATCTGAATCGTTCAACACGCCGACACAGACGATTGTTAGAAATGGGAGGCTGTAGCTGTTTACACACTCAGATCTTTTGACGCCCAATTCGACCGTTTAGTCAATTTCTCACTCTTAGCGGATGTAGAGTTGGCTCAAAAACTGAAACAAAAATGTACAAAAAATTAAAAGTGGTTTTCGTGCTCAGTGCACTGAAAGCTGCTTTTCCATTTCCACTTCCATGTACGTAATAACAGAACCAAACCTTATCCACCTTAACTCAGCAAAGTATTCGGAGACGACCCCGTCGAATGAAATAGAGAAAATCCCAAATATTGTTTCCACGTCATGCGAATATCTGATTCTGATGGCTGCTGCACAATAATTGGTACTTTACACTGAAGTGCCTTTACCGATCTTGTTTCTCACGAGGTCGGTATGTGTATGTGCACCTGTAACCAGTCGTTAACGGTTAAGTGACTTGAAAAATCGCCTGGGCAGAGCGAACCGTACATGACCTGGATCACAAGCCTTGAATGATGCGATCGAGTGGGTTGTGAAGAAGGAAGAGGAAAGTGTGGGAGAAGGAAGAGACGGAACGAGCAGGAAGGATGGGACGGAGTTCGCATCCTTTTCATCTTATTTCACTCACTAATTCCAACCAAATGACGACGAAGCTTCACGTGAAGCCGACCTGGCGTAAGTTGCCATTTTCTCCCCCACTATCCGATATTTTCCTTTTTTCTACCGGCTCCGTAGCGAATTGATGAAACGACGTGAATTGCTTAAATCGCCGTTGATTGTTCGACTGCATCCTCTCACGACCAGGACTGAGCTTGACATCACGCATCTCCGAGCGGCGTGGGCGGTGAGCCTCATCCAATAAACAGGCCTCAACCGGATCAGTACAGATTTCGTACTAAGGAACCTGATGCAAGTAAGAAAACATTGAACAATATTTCCTACGCCGATTGCTTTTGGTTGAGGAATTCAAAGCTGGAACTATTTTGTGCGACGAACCGTTAATCTCTTATCCTGCATTGCAGGACCTGCAATCACTAAATTATGGCCTTTATGACGCGTAATTATTTGGGTTGTAAAATAGTCACAGGAAAAACAAGTATAAGCTCAGTCACGCAATAGTTTTCAGCGGCACGACTTGAGAACCGAACTAAGGAACTTGAAAACCAACGCTGAATACCAAATATTGTTGCAACTATACTCACACTTATTATCTAACCATAATTACGATTACGAAAACCTACTTTTTTATCTATGGGAGGGATATTGTGATACATTTTTGTAATTTCAAGAAATAATACGAAATAGTGTATAATACGCTAAGATGTTGGAGAGGGCCTTCAGCACCAACTATTTGAAAGCTGATGTATTATTTATTCTTATTAGTTTCGTGTACTCGTGAAACGTTCATTGTATCAATGATATTTATTTATAACTCTGACGGGCCCTTTGAGATGAGCACCGTGGCGTAAGTATTATTGTGCCAGTCCTAATGTCTCACTGGTGCATACCTAGCTTTCCAAGTAAATCTTTCTACCCCTTGAAGTTGTACCATAGACCAAAAATCGATCTCTCTCAAGTCTCTGGAACTGGGCCTCATCCGTACCACACCACCTGCACTGAGAATTGTCGCTTTTACCCACTACAGACATATCTACTTCAAGTCCTTCCTCTTCATCATCAGAAGTCTGAAATGACTATGTCCTGAAATGAGGCGTTTGGAGCCCCAGACGATCTAAATATTCTCTCACTGTCCTCTTGACTAGTGACGGAGATGCCCCTCCATAGGGAAGTGGACGAATAGGTACAGTAGTATGTCCAGGAATCCAGAAGACATCATCTCTACTAGAGTTTAGCCGCATCCTGCACTCAATCGCCAATTTCGACGTTGTGTAGTAGTTCTTCGGCTCCTTCCAAAACCCTCGACTATCAGCCATTGTACTATTGAGATGATAGCACATATCTCTACTTCAAAGAGTGGGACCATGGGCAATGCATATTCCACTCCTCTCAGAGTCACTTATCTACACCCCAGAGCTAGTATTCTCCAGGGTCTTAGATACGTTTGCGTAGATGCTGATACCATTACGAGTCCGAAACAGACAACTTTAGCAGTTTCATAGACTTCCTTCTAGTTGCACTTGGTATTCCCTGTCGAACTTGTACCTGGGCCCTGCCTTCATCATCATGTGAGTGAAATTGTGAGACAACAGCTGAACCGAATCAACTCAAACTTCCTCAAATTCTCATAAACTCAAATTCCCATTAAACCAAAATTATTTTTCTGCCGATAATCTGCTGATCACATCTTTCGTATGTGCCGTTTCAAAAGACAACGCTGTACTGTACAATTTCGCAGTGGAATAAATTAACAAAATCGACTTTAGCACAGTTTTTTCTGGTAAATTCCTCTTATAAGTTATTGTTCCCTCGAAAACCGCGCCGGTAGTTCAATGTGCTATACGTACGTTGGAAATTTAAGAGTATTCGTAAAATAATTAGGAGCCACCCATCAAATTCCAGAAGGTAAACTAACGTCACGGCATTGGCCAACTTTTTTCACTGCCTTGGCCCGATTACTCCAGAACAATGAACCTTTTCAAAAACATTCCGTCGACAGTCCCGTAAATTACCCGTACGCTCGTTACACATTAATGGCCGTGACTTGAGTAGGGTCAGCAAAATACATTCCAGAACCAAATCACTACCCTCTAGGTATAACGTTGTGCTAAAGCTGCTATAGCTGTTCGTGCAAACTGAAAAACATTAAGTTAGTTACTATAGCGACGCGAACCGGTGTGGCTGAGGAAGTGTGTGGTGCGTCACACTAGATGTTTCAATGTTTTTCCTACATAAACGTGAGAGTTTCCAAAAAATCATTTTGAAAGTCTCATAAAATTCATATGGAATGGTTACTCGATGAATGTTGTTATACAAATGGACGCAGTGCAATAAATTTTGGGGCCTCAAGCCTTTCCTGTTTCTATATATAAAGTTGAGGTGTGGGGTGCAGTGTGATTTGTCGCACTGGATATTTTCCTGATCGACAAAAACGTAATTTTTATTGAACATTTTGGAAGTTGAAGAATATGAGGTGTTTTCAGTTGAATACGATCGCGGAAACTTTAACCTCCACTCTAGACATCTCTTCCGATCGATAGATTGAGATGTTGAACTAGAAGGCAAATACCCTCAGTTGATACTGAAACACTCCGATCGTTTCTCTGGAGAGCGCCCAGCGCGAGACGTCACCGAACCGGAGAGTCTACGAAAATAACTTTCCACCTACTTAGTCTAAAGCTGGTCATTTCCCCAGTCAAGTTTAGTCCTCGTGTTGAAAAATAAAGAAGATGCTTCATATCTTCCCGATGAGTTCGAAACAGAAAGGTAAAAATAGGCGGTCGGAATTTCACAGGTCTTTGAGACTCCACACGCCAGCTCTCACGCAGGTTCGGACGGATGGAGGGAGATGTTCAGAGTTGTGCGGCGATTTTAACAGTTTCTTCCACTTCCTTGATCTGTTTTTCATCCAGGAGCGCAACAAGTGCGATTTTTACGTAAAGAACTTACGTCTGATGATAGCGGTGTCTTCAGTGCGCCGATATGTCTGGAACCCGCGTACTTTTATTAATGACTTTTTGCAGCCGGTTTACGACGGTTCCGTCCTCGACAAACTCATGCTCATGCGCGATATAGTTTCTTATCAAAAGGACTGTTCCTTAACACTCACGTGGGAGTTGAAAGCCATGAACGTTGCTTCGCTACGATGATTAAGCCCATGCACTCGCTCAGCATCATCGAACCCAGACTTGTGGAGGTACAGAAGGTTGTCATTTGGCCAGTCTCGTCGTGCGCTGTTGTTTATGTGTTACCACTTGAATTTCCACCTGATCTGACCTGATTGACTTGGGTGGCAAGGTTCAAAGAGACAAATCAACTTTGGCCACGGTTTTTTGTCATAACTCAACTGGGCGACATAGTGATAAGCTTGCTTAGTAGCAGTCAAGGTTGGAAGGCTGGGCTGGTCTTTAAACAATCATTGCTCACTGTTTTAGGAGCTACAATGGAGAACACATGGTTTCTTGTTTTCATTCAGTGGAAAGGTCTATGCAAAGTTCAGCCAAAGTGGTAACTAGCCAGTGATCACTTGGTGTGCTTCAGTGGATGCTGTCTTGTTGGCCTAGGTCAGGGACAGGAAAGCAGCTCTCTGGGAATGAGCCTAAACTCTTTTTTGATTGATTGTGAGTTCAGTCAGTCCAGAGTCCAGACAACGGGGCAGTAACCAACCACGCCAAATTAAGTGGCCTTATACAGGAGGATTGTGTCCCGGTAACGCACACCTTATGTGGTCTTACTAATCGCTCGTAATGTGAAAACCGTACAAGGGGCTGTAGGGGTTGACACGTCACCACTCACATATATTGACGGCTCAGTTCTTGACTTGCTCCTCAAGAAGGACCCTGTGGCCACAAAAACGTATTGACGGTGGATATTCAATATAGGTTAGTTTTTTCCTCGCCCACTTCCAGCTTGACGTGCTCCCACCATTGGGTAACGGTTCGGAGCACTTGATGGGTTTTTGCCTCTAGTTAGTTCATCGACGGTGCATCGGCTTATAATTCGCTACAAGAGGGTTCGACATAATCAATGTGAAATCAGACCAATTGACAGACAAAGGGACCATTTTAATGTTTAGCTTCAATAGAGAACGTTCTTCCTTGCGGAATCTCTTGAAGATACCAGCAATAGTTCTGAAGAACTGTCACCATTGCCGATGGAGTCTAATTTATAAGCTGCACTGGCATACAGCGTGGCTTTAACGGCCGGTATCGTATTTTAGGCCTTGAAAGTAACAGAAAAAAATGTTAGCATTCGAATTATTTGCTCTTCCTCGACGAGTAGGTTTCGTTGTCGTCACCGTAGTTTGGGTTGCAAAAAACGAAATTCTCTCGAGCAAAAACCAAAAACCATCTATCTCTACCCTTTCTTCTTATTTCTCCTCTTTGAGAGCTCAAACGCTAAATCACTAAAAGAGGTGAAATATCTCAAAATCATACTTTCAGCGTGAAAGTGTGAAGGTTTTAGGAATACTAGCCAATCGAAATCGAGTTGCAACGTGGCACCGCGAAGTAAAACTCCCTTCTTGTGGCTTCTCGAACAACGGCAAGCAATAAGCGAATAATAGTAATGATCATGATAATCGTCTAAGGAAGAGCAATAGTTATAGTGATATTGTACTGGGAAACCACGTAAAAGGACGTTTTTAATATAACTAAAAGAGGTTTGGCTGATTTCGTAGTGATTAAGTTGCCGATTTGAACGGAAACTCAATAATTTCATTTTGGTACTCAGTTTCGAATTGAACGTTCAGGGCAGTTCGAGGCTTCGAACGGGGTAAGCACGTGGTTGGAAAGCTAACTGCTGCACAGCCAGAGCTCTCGTTGTCATTCAAACCGAGTCGATTGAGAGAACGCTTTGTTGAAACAACTGGTTCAATAAACAGTGGTTTTTGTTTACTGTGGCCCACCTGTCAGAGGCTTTTGCTCCACGTATTAAGCTCCAACTCATCTTTCTGACGAACTCGTCGTCGATGAGGAAAATAACGCGGAATTTTGAGGCCCGATGATGCGACGAGTGCGCTGTTATAGAGAAAAATCAGGTATTTTTAACGTCGCAATCGTGTTTACAAAACGCCATTCCATAACGACTAAGTTTGAAATATCCCGAGCGACTCAGCATCAGTCCCTGCAGCGTGTCGTTCAACTCGTATCTCTAGAAAAATATCTGATGCAACCCACTGCACGACTTTCCTCCATACTTACGTTCAGTGGTTTCCTTGGTTGCACTGTTCCAACGTATTTTTCACTCCGTACATTTGAACTTCGTTAAACATACCGTTTTACGAAGTAACGTTTGATGTTCTGGAACTTACTGGGGAGCTCCTACTCATGCCACCCATAAGTAGGACCATTATTGAGCAATAAATCCACAGAAGAATGTCAACATAACGTTTAAGAAGGATCGTGTTTACTATTTCGGAATCAGATCAGATTCGATCTCCATAATTTATAGGGCTGCTCCTAATTATCTTATCGACGTTATTAAACCGTTATAGTACAGTATAAGTGGCTGCTGTCATGAGAGCTGGATTTATGAGGACAAACTCCTCGACAAGTTGAGTTGACAATGTTTAAAAACATTTTATTCGTTACTTTTGAGCTTGTATCTCAGTTCAACAGATCATGAGAGTAAACACTTATTCGGAAGAGTAAATAGGTTCTTGCTATTTTAATACCCCTGTGACTCGACATGTATCGGGACAGCTATTGTTCTTCACGCTGCTATAACCAATTTAATAAATTGTAATAAATAAATACATAAATAAAGAAATAGAGGAGAGAAAAAGGAAGGAAACAGTACTGTAGAATAGCACTACGTACGGGAGGAGCAATTTTGTTTGGTTCCTAGGTTTTGTGGAAGCGCTGTGTTTACTCCGTTCTATGTTTTGGTACGTGAAATGTTTCTTTTGAAAAATAAAACATCTTTTACCACTACTTTACTACTACTACTACTATAAAAATATAAACACATTTGGGCTGACGCATCATACAACTTTCCTTAGTGTTACTTTTACAATGGCCCTTACTCCAACACACTTTATATGAACATGTATAACAGTTGAAACTGGTAGCACTTGAATCCTAAATTGTTTTGACTGCTACTACTTACATTACGATTTTAATTGAAGAACCAAGGTGCTACTAATTGATGCGGCTATTAGCAAAATTTGTTTGGAGGGGGTTTGTCAGGGGCTTAGGAGGAATTAGGAGGAAGTATCTGGTTGTAGTAGCCCCATGAATTTACATCGGCGTATTGAGAAATAGCGTGGAACAGTTTAGTCTAGGTATTAAAGAAATTGGGTTGTGTCCGCCAGTAGGCAAATACTAAAGTTAACGTACCTGTTAGGTGAGTCCGTCTCCTCTGGCTTGTGAGTTACTAGTCGATGTAAAGACATCATCGTCTGGCCGTTTAGTCAGTACTGGAGTCAGTCAGTTGGTCGATGTAAGCTCATGTATATACAGTACTTCGTGCGTTAACTGTGTTGCCTAGTCGGTCGGCTAAGGTATATATACCAACAAGACCCAACGCTCCATCACTCCCTTCACCTTTCTCTTTGTATATAAAGACCACGACCAACTGACTGACTCAGTACTGACTAAACGGCCAGACGATGATGTCTTTACATCGAAAGCGCTTGCCCACAGTAACTCACAAGCCAGAGGAGACGGACTCACCTAACAGGTACGTTAACTTTAGTATTTGCCTACTGGCGGACACAACCCAATTTCTTTAATACCTAACACAGCCAGTCCGGCTAAGGTACTACTAACAAGACTGACCAACAAGACCTCTCCCGCCCCTTCCCCAACGCTCCATCACTCCCTTCACCTTTCTCTTTGTATATAAAGACCACGACCAACTGACTGACTCCAGTACTGACTAAACGGCCAGACGATGATGTCTTTACATCGAAAGCGCTTGCCCACAGTAACTCACAAGCCAGAGGAGACGGACTCACCTAACAGGTACGTTAACTTTAGTATTTGCCTACTGGCGGACACAACCCAATTTCTTTAATACCTAACACAGCCAGTCCGGCTAAGGTACTACTAACAAGACTGACCAACAAGACCTCTCCCCGCCCCTTCCCCAACGCTCCATCACTCCCTTCACCTTTCTCTTTGTATATAAAGACCACGACCAACTGACTGACTCCAGTACTGACTAAACGGCCAGACGATGATGTCTTTACATCGAAAGCGCTTGCCCACAGTAACTCACAAGCCAGAGGAGACGGACTTTACAGTTTAGTCTCCTTGGGATGACAGTTCTTCATCTGGTCCTCTTCACTCCCACGAGAATGTTGCAACATTCTCCCATACTGCATTCATCCCTGCGAGGCACTAGGATCAACTAGCTCCAGCTGTTTGGGCTTGCAGCCTTACCAATTAGATTCAGGTGCTTCTTATATTCTCCTGTACCTATATAAGGTGGTGTGGCGGGGGGGGGGGTTACTAGTGGTGCAAGTCACCTCCACCTAGGGGACGGAAAACTGAAATTTGCTGGGCCCGTTCCCACTGTCCGGCAGCTGGGCGCCGCCGGTAGGTGGTGGGCTGTTTTGTACCAGGGACCTGAGTTCCTTTGCCAAGGAGGGGCAAGTCCAAACCCCTCCTATGCGGAGGTCCCGGAAGCTGTAAGTCTGGATGTAAGTCCAGGCGGACTAGTGACCATTCTAGCCTTAAGGGTTATTTTTTCCGAAATGGTACCGGGGGTGCACGGCCCGCGGCACAAGCCGGTGCATCATGGGAAGGTCCACGTCAGGTGGATGCGTTTGCAGGCAACTAGGGTAAAGGCGGATAATCTGCCGATCCCTAGTACCCATTTATGGGATCTTGCAGATATCGCAGTGGTCGAGGGGTCGCTGGACGTAGTCCCTGTCCCTTTTCCCTCTTTGTTTACCCGATGGGGTGGAGGTAGGTCAGGGCCTAAAGGCTGGTACTACCTCCGCACACCACATATATCGGAACGTACAGGTACCTATATAAGGAACTGGGCAAGGTAGATATTCACCTCGCTGTGGCATCGCCTGAGTTGTAGACCAAGTACTTGAATTAGCTGTCTGGTTCACAGCCCCTTCAGGGCTATATCCCACTCGACTCGGCACCTCCTAAGGGTCGCAGCCCTTCTTCTTTTTGTCGGGTAGCAGCACTCCAATTGTTCCCTTGATGGGTACATCTCTTTCTACCAAGATGCCAAAAGGTGTATTGATATAAGATCCGCTACCACCGGCACTGCCTCTGGTGTTAGCCATCAGATGGGAACGAGTCATCGTTACTGTGGCAGCTTTATCTGCTGCTCGCTGGATGTGGAAATCAAACGGCAACTAGGTATTCACCGTCACGCCTAAACATCGCACTGCTTCCCTTGATTGTAGCTACGTGGTTTTCCCACGATTTTTTGTTTAATTGATAAAAATCGCTGATAGCACGTTATTTGATGACCTATCAGAATCTTGCTTTACATCTGTGGCAATTCTTGTGTCCTGCTCATTTATTTGTTGGCTTTCAGTCCTCTTTGTCTGCACTCCACAGGGAGCTCCAGCCACTCGAAGCATAGGCCAAAATATAACCGAAAATGAGATTCTTCGAAGATTAGAAGTTTGTTGTCTACACCTCTGAGCACAACAGAGGCATGTATATGGGAACTCCCCTCTAACCAACTATTGAACAGAAGTATAAGATAAAGTACTTCAGAAAATTAGGTTCTCTGATGATTAAAGGTTTTACAAATGCTCTTCTTTGGCTATGACAATCTACATCAAGATCACCGGGTACTTTAAGCTGACGAGTAAAAATGCTAAAGGTTACAGTACTGGTACACGCAGCACATCGTCGTTTTACGGAGGAGTGAGAACAGTCGCGGGATTTTTCTTTTTAGTTGTAATTGAGTTCGATGGTCTTTTTCTTCAACAATAAACAGAAGGATCGGTTTTCAAACCAATAAATCGTCAGAAGTGGAGCTGCTCCTCTCTTCGTGCTGTCAACCTTTAAATCGTCTGGGGCTGGCAGCCTCTTCGCGTAGGGCATGAGCTACTGCAAGGGGCAGACGAGTCATTACGGTGAATTGGAGAGGTAGGACGCCGTCAGTTGGTTGGAGGCTTTGTTTTTTCGAGTTACATAAGAAAGGCTCGTGCCAGAGCGAGGGAGAATCCCATTGTCAGGCGTATTTATAGTCTCAAAGCCCTTGAAGCCCTACAGTTGTTTTCACTAACCTACTGACAGCATTGTAACGCGCTCTGGGCATAATCCCGATACCTTACCCCTCTCGACGTGTCGCACTTCGCCATTACTTCTTCCAAAGATTTGCAGTCCCGCTCAAATTTCAACAAGTGTCGCGCCGTTTGGCTTTTCGCTACCCCAAGTGCAAGGTAAGTAAGTATCTTAATTCGTAAAAAAACCAGTCTTCATCGCGTCCTCAGGCCATTGAATCTTATTTGTGCTCGTGGTCTGTGTGTATGCCTGTAGTTAGATTTGCAAAAGAAGAGGTGAAGCTCATTGGGCGATGTGTGGTGAAGGTGA
The DNA here is from genome assembly GCA_020466155.1 of Pachypeltis micranthus. Taxonomy (NCBI): domain Eukaryota; kingdom Metazoa; phylum Arthropoda; class Insecta; order Hemiptera; family Miridae; genus Pachypeltis; species Pachypeltis micranthus. The sequence goes on along the minus strand of CM035774.1, from coordinate 29,745,519 downwards.
AAATAAAGTTTCTAGCCAAAGCAGTACCGCTTTGGTGAGGAGAGAAATTTACAAAACCAGCCACCAGCCCCCGACAAAGCCGTTTGTTGATGGCAAATATAACACAGAATGCAGGAAAATTAAATTTCCTAGTATTAAAAAGTCGTATTTAGAATTTTCTCCCAACAGTGATACTAATCGTCCCAAAATAATTGGTGTTCAACGTTCCTCAGGCTCAAGTACATTCTGCGCTTTGTATCGCTGTTGCTATTAGTCCAACTTATTTGTGATCCAGCTCATACAAATTTGGTAAAATCAGCGTATGAATGGGAATTTTTTAATGTGCTACGTAGTTATTTAAAAAAAAAAAAAAGTATAGATAATTGACGTGACTATCTACGAGAATTTTTTTTGGAGTGGTTTGTGTTTACCGTTATGAGGGGAAAAATACGAAAAAAGTCAGTCGAAAAACGACATTATTTTTAATTCTGAAATTTCACCAGTTGCTCTTGATAATTAAGCTTCTATCATGTGGCTAGCTCATTATACTAAGCTAGTATCGTATAACGCGTGACTTATATGGAACAAACTGCGGTTTAAAGCTTTTCGTCGACATCTTTGATCATTTATTGTGCTGCTCTCGTGATTCCCACTCGTGAAAATGTACTGTTACATCATACAAAATATACAATAAAAATCAATAAAGCTGTTTTTGATTTTAAAAAAAGAACGCTGCAGATTATTACACGACGGTTTATTATTCTATTGAACAGCATGGACCTAACCAACTTTGAAAAATATTAAGAATATAACATGGGTATCAGCAATCCGGAAAACGACAACAATATGTAGACGACTATGTTTGTAGAGCACTTTCGAGACCCATACCATTCGATTCAGCTTTGAAAAATAATAGTAAACGACTCGTAACATAGCCACCTCCCCGAAACAACAAAAACCATTTGAATTCACTTTGCTATATTTACTGTGATTTCACTGTTCTAGATATAGACGCAGTCCTGCATCTCTGAGACCCGTGCTATTCGACTCAGCTTCAAAAAAACCTAATCCACGATACCAAACACGACGTAAATGCAATATAACTGCCAGAATTTTGTTTACGGTAGATTTTTTAACCCATTTTTTATCCATCTATGGGGTTTGTCCAATCGGATTGCAGAGCAGTCGGGCACAATTTGATGCCATATGAAATGTTTGTGCGAAAGAACGGGTTTTTAGACCGCGTTAAAGGGAAAATATGGCCCAGACGGCAGACGTTGCGGATATGAACTCCCCATGCCTTGAAACGTGAACTGTAAAATTTAGGGGTAGAATACGTGTTTCCTGGCCAAAACAAAGGCGTACAAAATGTGGTGTTGTGATCACTATGATAAACAGTGTGCGTTTCGTATAATTATTTTGGTGTCCCATGATCGTTCGTGGAGAAAGCCTGCAATTGCAAAAAGTATGAATATAATAACTGGATTATCTCCCAAATGATGTTTTTCGTACTCAGCAGCTCTTGAAACGTAAAGATCGGAAGAAGACGCTAAACTGTGTTCTTCAGCCGACTATATAACTTTCTAAAGTTAACGTACCTGTTAGGTGAGTCCGTCTCCTCTGGCTTGTGAGTTACTGTGGGCCCACAGTAACTCACAAGCCAGAGGAGACGGACTCACCTAACAGGTACGTTAACTTTAGTAATTTGCCTACTGGCGGATATAACCCAATTTATATAACTTTCCTTTCATCAGTAAAAATTATCAGCCGTGCAAATGAAGGCCGTGTAATGTAGGGAAATTTTGAGCCGTCAATTTTTTAGTACAAAACGTTAAACTCTGCCAGGTTCAAGCAAATTAGGGCGAAAAACATACTGGATTGGTTAGAGCGCTAAAAATCGTTGAATGTTCGACTCGCACGATTTTTGAATTTCGTATCTTTTTCAAAACCCGAACGGAGCTTACACATTTCGTACCGTGAGTGTTTCACGTCTTCGTTTCCTCTGCGGCGGCGTTCGGCTCGTTCTAATTCAAAATCAATGTCGGCGGCTATCGCGTGAGAACGGGCCGTCGCTATTGCGTTGCACGGGAGGGTCTCTGCCTTTCAGTCCGGTCGCCACAACTTTTTCGACCTCGTTGCATGGGGCGTTTCAATCTTTATACATCGCTTGAATTTTGATTGCGAAGGCTTTATGACGTTGAAACGGCCCGAGAGGGCACCGCCGGCGTTCGCATGTGCCACTGCGGAAAGCGTAAGAAACATACTAGAATTAAATCTAACAACCCCTCGCGTAATCCAAGAAGCAAAGAAAATTTACTCGCTTCACCGAGTGTAGCACATTGTACATTTATCTCAAACCTCCATCAGAAATGACAGTAACCGCGTAATTAAATACCAAATAGGAACCATCTCACCCCGACCGTAAGTGGCGATTAAAAGAGAACGCCCTAACCTAATTAGCTAAAACTAGCCTAAAAGTGCAATTTTCGTATTAACACCTAATGAGGAAAGACCAAAATGTAGACAGAAGACTAGTTTACTCCTTTCTAATTTCCTACTCTACGAAGTAGAAAAGAAAGTTGTGTAATCGGCTCAAAAGCAAACTTTGAGTTCTCTTCCTACTGGCCTGATTCTGAAAACACTATTTGACGCGATTGAAACGGCAAAACGTTTCGAAAAAAATCGACCATTTCCTTATAAATTCCGCTCAAATGTTACTAGAACCTTGAAGAAAAATTGAGGTGGTAGTCAAATAACTATCAACACGATGATAAACTAATAACGCTCATAAAATATGCAGGGGGGCTACTCCAGGAATTCTGGAACTACCCCCGTGTCACTTACTACAATGTCTCACAGTTTTCATCCGATTATTCCAAACTCGGGAATTATTCCTAGTCTCACATCTCCGAAACCCGCCCCATTCGATTCAGCATCGAAAAACACCAGTAATCCACACGAAACATGACTTAGCAGCAACGGAACGACTAAAATTGCGTAGTCCAGGCGCTTGTGGGCAATTGGCACGACTTGGCGAGCTGAGGAGTGGTTGGACGGTGACGAGAGGAAGTGTAAACAATGAAAAGATTCCTTTCGCTGTATTGTCCAGTCCTTAAAATTAGTAGATTTTGGCTCACTACGTATGTATCTCGGCTACGGGTTGAGACAGAAAGGTGGGGTCTAATCCGTTATCAGTCTAGTTTTACCTAATCTTGCTTGTTATACCAAGTGCGAAACACCCTGCGTATAGCAGATCGTGGAATTCACGAGGTTGCGGAAAGTTGTAACGTATGATACTGAACACTACATTTTTTATAGTTTTTGACGATTTGGAGCTAACGCTCAGGGCACTTTGAACTAGTCAATATTTCTCTGTTTACCCAAAAATCATGTTTTCGAGAATGAATTCTTAAGTGAGCACGATCAAAGTGATTCGGAGTATGTTTTAGCAATTTATGCCCGCAATGATCCTGACTAATAGATATGTAAATGTATACCCCGTTGAATGAAAATGAACTGTAGTTGTATTGCTCAGTATGATGCAGTTAGGTAGCCGATGCACATGGAATTAAAGGGCAGAGTGAATTTCGATTTATCGCTAGTACGAAATTCGAAGAAAAGTACCGAATTCATCAGGTTCCCATAAAGTAAAGAACAAATTGACTGGAACGCAGAACAAGGGAACAGGTTGTAGGTTACGTCTGGGAAAGGAGTACGAAGTAATTTTCATTTAGAACTAACCTATTAAAATTGTACTTAAGTGCAGGAACCGAGTTGGATGCCAATATAGTGGGATGGTTTGCTTCTAGGGACAACTCACGAGAAAAGGCTTCTTCCTTGAGTAACAGTGATGTATTATATCACTATATAGCCTCGAAAGAAGCACTCCACGTCAGTCACTGGTTGACTCGGCTGTTAACAGCATGTTTGATAAGTGGAGAGTGAAACAGTAGCTTCCCTCGGAACTCCTCGTGGAGCTCACCACAGAATGGAACCTTGTCGCCATCAATGAATGGGCGTTAGAGAAACGGCCAGCGAGATGGGAACCCTCGTCAAAGGGATGTGATACGTATGAGTTCTTCCCAAACACCTGTGAACGCGTTGGGAGAAGGTGGGTTGAGCCAGACCACTGAACTCGCCAGTTCCTCTTCTCTTGCGCCTCCAGTGTGAAGGAAACAAGAAACCATGTGCCGCACTGTAGCTTCTATAAAAGTGAGCTATGGTTGTTGGAAGAGCAGACAAACTTAGAAGCCTGTAACCGTTTGGTTAAGTTACTGAAGAAGGTGGTTACGGTTGATCTGTGCTTTTGAAACTTGCCACCCAAGTAAGTTATTAAATCAGGTGGGAAACCAGATTAACAACTCCTGTCAGATGGTACGGATTCCTCAGGGTCATACCTTCGCATGGTAACAAATGGACAACAGCTCTTCACTGAGAGTGTAGCTAAATGTCCTGAATTACTTGCTGCACTTCAATTGGCCTGGGTTCAGTGGATGCTGCGCAAGTGGCTGACTTCTTGTATTACGAGGGTTTGGAAATGTTTGGAGAGTCGCTGACTCAGGCAAAAATTACAGCAATCAAGAACTCCGATCCAATATCCAACTTTCGTCGTAATATGAATCTTCGCCTATAACCACTTAACTACGTTCACCAGGGTGCCTACAATGGGAGTCCTGGGGTACACTTGAATGATAGCAAAACCACAACTTCCATGAAGGTAGACACACACACACACACACACAAACTTTGGTAACACAAAGCTCTGATGAAAATTTGTCTTTTTCTGCATATTCCATAACTTTTCATGGGAAAAGTGAAAATTTTCCAAAACACCCAACTGGTTTTGCAGTGCTTGGGCAAACTTGCCCAAATGTGGGACATGCTGGTGTGAAAACATTGCGTAATATGGACTCGTTATCAAGTAACTAAACGCGACGAAACATCTGCCTCAACAGAGTTACATGACGAATTCAAAACCGGCGACACTAGCTGTTCAGCGCCAAATGCCTTTTTTTTACCTCGGAATTCCCACACCTGCCCTAACAGGACTCTCTGGCCCTTAATGGCAAAGTCATAGTTTCCCCCAAAGACCTTCGTCCTCAACACCTTTTTGTTACCTATGGAAATTCGACCTCTTCCGTTATTTCCAATAGACGACAGATTTCCCTTTCGTCTGGACATTTCAAAATATCATTTCCTCCTCTCTGTTCAAAGTCGTCTCCACAACAGACAGCTCCTCCCAAACTCTTTCTCTTACAATGTCTCGCAAAAGTCGGTCGTCTCCAGTTCTCCCAACGGACACTTGTTTCACCTCTCATCAACATCTTATTCAGATTTCTCCTTCCTTCCCAATACAACCAGTTTCACGCCTTCAGAGCCCCCCTCGCGATTATATACTCAAATCAATTCCTAATCAAGTCAACTCTCTTTGGACATATAAGTCTTCAAATCTTGTGATATACCAACTCTTCAATTACAAGTTCGTACTCAACTAAAACCCGTCTCCAATATTCATTCAAGTCTATCCTGTCGAAACACTCGTTTTGAGCGAAGTAGTCACAACATGTGAAGTGACGAAGAGTTGTCTTCGTCGATAAAATAACGTTTTCTCTTTTTAAATTACGAAGAGCCTCGATCTTAACAAGTGTGAAGTAGACGATAGAAACGACAAAGGAGCACAACGAAGTAGTTTTCTTGACGTCCAATCAGCCAGTGATTTACTGCCAAGGAATGGAAGGAGACAAGACGACTCGAGAGACTCCCAAAAATTCATTTGCCGAGACTCGCCCGGGAGCTGGAAATTCTCTCATAATCCTTCACGATGTTATTACGGTCGCCTCCTCGTATTAAGTGGAAGCGATGATTATCGTCCGGTCTTCTTAATTCTAATTTTGAACTCGAAATCGCTTCTCCTTTCTTCGTAATTATCTTCGGGGATCCGTTCAGGAAACTATTTTTCAAACTAATAACACGCCGCGTTATGAGCCCGAAAACTGTTGTTAAAATGTCTCATCTTTAATGTAAAAGCGCTCATTCACAGACATGCATATTAGTTGCAAAACGCCTAGTATAGAGTGCTCTATTTGGACAGAGCTCAGTATAGTACTCACACACGTCGAAACTATCGTTATCGTCGAGCTGATCTAGGAAATTTCTGTTCTTTTGTGGTGGTTTGAATGCGAATAATGAAGTGGCAATTATTTTATATATTTATTGATATATTACTTTATTTATGTATACAAACACAGAACTGATGGAAATGTACACATTTAGTAATTTTATTATTTTTATTGTTCTTACTCTGTTTGGCGTTTGCAAGAGTGTTGAGTTCTAACAATAGCAGCAGAAATATGGCTGGACTAAGCCGCACACATGGTGGCAGGGATAGGAAAAATCCGAACCGAAGGGTTGACCAAAGAGTTGATGGAACGGTTGCCTGGATGAGTAACTGAGTGGATAGCTCAAGAATTAACCAAACAGTTGGCTGAAGGATTGACCAAAGTGTTGACCAAAAGCTTGAGTGAAGGGCTAACCAAAAGTTGGTGAGGGAGGATACTACTAGATAGTTAACGGATGGGTTAACTGAAGGGTTGACCGAATGGTTATCTCAAGAATCAACAAAAGGACTATCCCAAGTGTTAATCGAAGGGTTAACTGCATTGTTGACACAAAAGGGTAACCAAAGAGGAGACTGATGGATTAAATGAGGCGTTAAATAAAGGGCCGAACAAAAGGTTGCCGTATCCGTTGACCAAAAGGTTAAGTTGATCTAAGGACTAGTCCATGAGTTAACCAAAGGGTATTAGAACGGTTAACTGAATGGTTTACCAAAGTGGTGATTGATAGGTTAACTGACGGATCAACCAAAAGGTTCAGCCAAGGGTATTTTGATAAATATCTGGTGTGACCCAATGAAACCCACTTGCACATGCGCATTACTTCAACTCTTCTAAGGCGGTTGAAGAACCGTGGAGCCTTATACCCTAATAGAAATGCTACCAACTTAGCTCTACTTTATCTTTGCTTCAACTTAACCGTTCCATTACCGTACCTTGGCCTCATCCTTATCAGATTCATGTTACTTTATCTTTCCATAAGATTACCTTACCTTTGCCTCAGCCTAATCTTCTCATGAAATTGCTGTTAGCTAACTTTTGCCTCAGTCTTATCGAAACGCGAACATAACATAAGCTGGATTTATGAAGACATTTCTGACATCACACAGCTTTTTTCGCCCCACGTGCATTCCGCGATTATTATCACTCGAGCAACTAACAAAAACCTGATTTATTCAGTTTACATGGACGTAATCAACGTTCTACGTGAAAATGGCCGGAGTTTTTTGTTCCGGAATTGATTGAGTTGCTCCTAGTTGATTTTGAGAGTCAACGTTGTGGACCCGCACACCGTTGTCTCCCATCGCACTAGTCTCAATGGCATTAGTTGTGTCGATTAGTTACGCTCTTTCAAGAGCCTTAGATATAGTAAAATTATAGTTCTATTTCCAGAAAGTTGTAACTAAATGGATATGTATGTTGAGATTCAGTGAATAATGACACATTGCTAGGTTTTATCCTCCTTACAATATATGGAACGAGGACCATTATTGAGCAATTGGTACACAGATAATTAATGAGGCTGTAAACACAAATCTTTTGAAGAAGGATAGTAATCACTTTGGCAGAGTTGTTGGGTAAAAACTTTTAGAACTGGTAGTAAGCGAAACGGGCGTAGTTGAAATTCAGGAATTTCTGGAGTGACCCCCATGTATCTCATGAGCGTTTTTAAACACTCACCCTCTAGGTATGGAATTGGACTACAATACCAATTTTTTTTAACATTCTACCAAAATTCCAGCGGAGTTTATAAGGAAAAAACTGCGCTAAAAACGCAGGTCGAACATTTTGATAATTTATTGTGCTGCTCTCGTCATTTTCCCCGAATGGGAGTTTTATGGTATCATTGCCTTATTGAGAGCTATCAAAATAAAAAATTTAATCAAAATCATTAGAGCCGTTTTTGAGAAAAAAATTTGGTGTTTTGATCACCATGATAACTATAGTTAACTTTCAGTGGATTTTGCCCATACCCTTATTTTTGAGTCCCATGGTAACCTGTAGGCTAGACATCAAGTTTCAGCTGATTTGGTACGGTGGTTTTCTCTAAAAACCGCGCTAAAATCAATTTCGTCGAAAGTTTTGGTAATTTATTGTGCTGCTTTCGTCATGTTCCCACGAATGGGAGTTTTATGTTATAATTGCCTTATTGAGAGCTATCAATATAAAAAATTTAATCAAAATCGTTAGAGTTTTTGAGAAAAAAAATATTTGGTGTTTTGATCGCTATGATGACTATAGTTAACTTTCGGTGGATTTTGTTCAAACCCTTATTTTGGGGTCCCATGGGGGCCTGCAGGCGAGATATCAAGTTTCAGCTGATTTGGTACGGTGGTTTTCTCTAAAAATCGTTCACAGACACACACACACAGACCATTTTCCCAAATAGTGTTTTTCGGACTCACGAGGGTCTGAAACGTAAAGATCTGAAGAAAACTCAAAATTTTTTTTTCAGCCGATTACATAACTTTCCTTTCTACTTCGTAGAGCCAAGGAAAGTAAAAAGGAAAAATCGGAAACTTCTATTCACGTTATACGTTCAAAGATCTAAAAAGTGATTGTCCTAAAGCAGCCTTAGTAAACACTCCAAACCAGTTGTGGACTCATGGAAGCCTTGTTACCTTGCCTTTGCCTCTGGTTTATCACTACCCTACTTTATCTTTCCCTCAAATTAACTGTTTCGCTAATGTACCTCTGTCCTTGACATTTGCTTTTACTCTATTCCCTTTGCTTCGGCTGTATTTCCCATTAAATCGGCATTACCTTACATTTACCACAGCTTTATCTTTAATCAACTCTCATTAATCAACTTTAATTTAGCCTTTCCGATGGCTTTATTTTTCCCCTATCTTTGCCTCACACTTACGACTTACCTTTGCCCGAGCCTTATTTTCCTATTAAATTGGTGTTACCTTACCTTTGCCCCAGCTTCATCTTCCCCTTAACTTAGCCCTACTTTATCTCTATTTCTTTTTAACCGTACCATTAATGTACGCTTTGCCGTTACCTTGGCTTCACCTGGGTTCGCCTCCGCTGTATCTCACCATTAAATCAGCTTCATTTTTCCGTTGACTCAGCTTTACCTCACCTTTATTGTTCGATTAACTTAGCTTGATTTCGCCTTTGCCTTAGTTTGCCTTGTTAGGTTGCCTTGTTTGAACTCCTGCATGGTTCAGTGCGAAATGGGGTTCTTAAAATCGTCTGGCTCTTCACGTAATATCAACCTAGTAGTCCTTCTACGCCCCGAAACGTTTAAATTTGTTCCCCCTCGAACGTAAAGCTTTCTGAGCCACTCTAAAAACACGTTTTTTCGGCTTCAACCAACTCTTCACTAGTAAATGGCTTACTGCGTTCTCCTGTCTTGCGAGTCTTCCACCTAAACATTCTTGCTAACTTCAGGTTCCCCGCACTCTATGTTTTGACTCCCTGCTACCAACTCATTAGTAGCTTAACCCTTTCAGACCTCTTTATTGACATCTTCTTGATCTCCCTCACCAAGCTCCGCATTATCCTTAGGCCAATTCTCTTCCATCATTAACCATTCTGGTCCTTTGCCTCAGCTTTATCGTACCACTCAATCAGCTTTATCTTACAATTGTCCTAGCTTTACGTTACCTTTTCCTCACCTTAGCTGATCCATTAACGTAAACAGAACAGGCCATAGAACAGTCAATTACTTATGCCTCAACTTAACCCCCGAATTTTTATTCTTGTTCCTTTCGTGTGATGAATGTGAAAAGAGTTTAGGCCGTGGGTGGACCCGAAGACGTTTGAGACACCAATGTAAACGCAATCAATTATTGCCAGTATTGAAAACCATCCATAACAGATGTAGAGCCAACACATTGCTTGTTGTTTAATGACTCGAAATACAGCCGCGTCGTTGAAGTGGTTACTCGTGAACGATTAAAACTACAACGCTGTTTTCAAGTGAGGGGACTTCTACCGTCCGGGCATTATCTCTTTTTGCTAAGATAACGAGGGAAATGGTGTAACTCTTGGCGGACCCTCACGTAATGGGCATCTTCTACTGAGGGCGTCAGTAGGAAGGGACGATCATGCTAGATATTCGTTCGAATTATTTCGTCCACTACTTCAAACTACATAATTTCTACCCGAGGAGCGAGAGCACGTTTTAAAAACTCACAATTAATTTGAACTTCAGATATACTCTTTTCAGTCCATTCAAATACGTCATTTAATGAACTTTACAGAGGCAGAAAGTCTAACGAGCAAGAGAGTTCCCACCGAAAGGTCTACTTAAACTAGAGCTACTGTCTGATAAACACTTCAGCTTTACCACTACTCGACGGTTATGTAGATAGGAACTCATTTAATATACGGAGTACGTCTTAGGGCCTATTAGTTGCTGCATGCCTTTGAATATGGAGACCATATTCCAAACACCTAGTCATGTATTTTCACACCATCATAAAAAAAGCGTCACAATACCAGCTCAACCATTATTTTGAGGCCTTACGATAGTTGATAAATTAACCGAAATACTGGCGTAGACGTCATTCGACGCAAGATCTGCTTACATGTACTCTGAAGCGCACATTCTTTGACGAAGATAGCGGTTGAGCCCTTCTCCTATTTCCTGCTGAAAAGACCATTCTTCTTATCAGCTTAACGATAGAAGTGAAACCGCGACGGAATCCAGACATTTCTGAGCTCCTGCTTCGCCGTGGCAACAAAAGGAATTTTTCGGTTTATTTAGTAGACGTTGATATCTCTTTATATTTTCGTGTGATAGAAAAGCAACCATCGACAGTCACCTAGCCAAAATGTCACTCCTTCCATCATTTCGTGCCTCATCTGTTCTTTGTGTGTATATATCTATATGTTAATAGACTTTTAGTGTTATTGTCTGTCTTCAGTACTACGATATTACAGTGTTTATGACTAGATGCATATGTGTTGGTGTTAATGCACTAATTCGAATACACTTTGATGAGGCTGTGCATGTCGTTTTCCTTGTTTATCGCTGTACCTTCGTGTTTTTCTGTCGTCTCTCGAAATTTTGGGGGCAACTAGTTTTGTTTTTTTTTCTTTTCCGTTGATTTTAAATGTAATAGCTCAGAGGGGTATTGGCCTTCTCCGCATTTCGAAATCGAAGGAAAAACCCAACCCCTAACTCAATGTACCTCTCATGTTTTTTAGTTTCCCTTCCTTTCTGGTAAAACCCCAATGAACCACTTTTGGAATTTCCCTTTTCTGGAATAAGCCCTTTCCAAACCATCTGTTCAGTTTATTCGGAGGGGTCTCCTCAAATGAGCCATCCCTTCCTCTACTGATGCTGTGTATACTTAATGTGGCAAGTGTCAAAAGTAGGCGATAACTGTGACCACGGTTTTTATCCAGAACGAGACTTCTCCTTCAAGACTGGTTCCAAACTGGATGATTGGACTGCTCATCCAACAACCGTCGTTGGAACAACAACGGAGCAGCACGTGGTCTCTTGTTTCCTGCGCACTGCAGACCCAAAACCTGGTGTTTTAATAAAAACTTATTCGACAGGAATTGAATTGAAGTGAAATCCGCGAAAGGCTCCGTTAATCAGTCTTGATTCACTTGAACACACAAGACTATCTTTAGACAGGTGGTATATGCCCGACTACGTATGTATACACACCTGTATATATTCCTCCCTCCACCCTAGGAAAAGCCTTGAAACAGTTCTTGTCTCAAAGATGTTACAAAAATTAGTGTTTCATATTTTTTGAGAATACTGCAGTGCTTCACACTTTTTGAGAAAATTGTAGTTCGTTAACAACTCGTTCCTCCTCAAGTTTCATTTCAGCTGAGTTCCCTCATAGAACAGCAACTTGATCACTGAAATTGAACCTTCCTCTCGAATAAACGTGAGCTAATGTTCAGTTTTACTAGAACAATTGGTACTCCCTTTAGTTGTCGAGGCAACAAATTACGGCAAACAAATCAGCATAGACACAACACAATTTGATAATTTGAGAGAAGGCAAATGGCGAATATCCTTTACATCAGCCTGGCCAAAGTTAAAAGGCTGTGTTTACTAATAGCGGTGGTGATTGTGAAACCACACTCACACGGAGCATGGAGAAAATGTTCTTTCCCTTGATATATTTGTCAAAGCTGAGGCTATGAAGGTGGCGTACAGACTCAGCAGGCTTGGAATAGCAAAGATGCCACAGGCGATTGATGGGCACTTGGCTATTTTCAGGAATCTGGGAATCTTCATGGAGCTCCGCATCGGCCAATTTACCAATGTATGAGTTTGTTAGGAAATTCGCCGTGCAAAAAGAAGGAAGCGTATGCAACAGCGAAATTCGTCAGTTTCTGCCCCCTTATGGTATCAACATCAACACAGATGGATCAAAAACTCCACGGGCTCTGGGGTGTGGACAGGCGGCTCTGGGAGGAGTGGTACCTACATTTCCCTGGGTCCCATTCCAACGGGTTTTCAAGCATAGATTTATGCCATCATCGCTGGGGCATAGATATGTCTGTAGCAACAGAACTATCAACATATTGAGTCAAGCGTCTTGCAAGGCGCTGATGAAGTACTGCACAACGTCAACACTGGTACAGGAGTGCAAGATGCAGCTTAGCTCCTCATCAAGCACGAATAGAGTTAACGTATATTGGATTTCTGTCCATATAGAGATCAGTAGCAATGAGAGGGCGGACCATCTGGTCAGACACAATGTGGAACTTCTCTGTCACTAGTCACTGAGGGAAAATGCATCAGACAGTCTGGAATGCTGCAGAATAAGGCCACTCCAAACCCTCTATCTCAAGCAGACGCTCCCGCTTTACATGAAATAAGACGGAGCCTTCACAGGATGAAGAGGAAGCACTTTTGGCAGATACTCCTCGATGTAATTGGTGTAACACAAATGAAGAGATTCCCTACCACACCCTGACCCAGTGCCGGGGACTTGAGAGGGAGCGATTTCTGGTCTTTGGTACTACTTCTCCTAGAGTGGACGTCAAAGAAAATTTTTGCATGAAATACCTGGTACTCTTCAGGAGGCTAGGCGTGGACCTGTGAGATATTAGGACTGGGACAGTAGGACTTTAGGCCTCAGTGGTCAACCCAATTTTGGGACAGTCAGAGCGCTATTTATACATTTTTATAAGTGTAGCGAGAAGGAATTGAATCCATATTGCAGGTTCTTTTTAACAGAAATATGCCTCCCACCTCACTCATGAGACGAAAAAGTGCTTTCGTTACGTCATTACAACAATCGAAATACTGTATGAGAATTTTTCAAAATTAAATTCAACAGTTGAATGTAATAGTCACGGTTTGAAAGTGTTTTGAGGGTTCGCATTAGTGAAGGAGAAACTTGGTTGGTTATTAGGACCCTTTTCTCTCTATCTATCCTCTCCTGTGTTATCCGAAGGAGTAGTGAATACTTAAAAAGCGAAGGGACCTCCGAGATAAAATACGGCCGTGGCTTAGCGATAACCCAAGCAGTAACTCGACTTCGTCGCCTGGGCCCTGTAAGCCCGTCGAGTTTTCTGAGGATAAGAACTCCAAATGGAAATCAACGCTGGACGCTCTCTCCTCTCTCATCCTCTTTCTGAAATATTCTCGTCCCCACGTTGAAATTTATAGAAAAGAGGATGTTTTCCGTTTCAAGCCCGTTATGGGACAGAATCTTAAAGTATTACTTCGTATTCATTATTCAACTGAGGTCGTTTCTAATTATTTAAGCCGCAGGCGTCGACGAAACGCGGATAATAACGATTTTTGTCGTTTGAACTGGAGCTAAGGTTGCTGAAAACGCGCAGCACAGTACAGATTCCTGTTTTGACTCCGAGATCCGTCAACGGATAAGCCTTATATCATGTCTGCCAGAGCTATTCGTGTTTAAGTGGGACAAGTCCATTACTTCTCGAGTCTACCATAAAGGGAAGGTCGTTCAACCAAGTAATCGTTTCCAGTACTTGTCCAGAAATTTGCAATGAACGTATTCCGTGTATTCCTCGCGTTGCCACGCGAAGAGCCCCGTTACAATAGTCAGAAGAATGCTAGCTCGTTCATTCCACACGATGTCGCATTGACTTCCTAACTCCTGAAAATAGACGGATCTTTCGGAATAGGAGACGAAGTTATGATAAGTAGTTAACACTGACTGTGACAGACTCGATGCTGTCAACTTCAGCCACCGATCATCTGTTCAAATGATCACGAGTTTGTTAGGATTGTAAAGCTTAAATAAGTTACGGACGCTGGAAGAATTGAAGTTTTAAAACAAAACAAGTGGTGAGGAATACGTGTGCAGATCAAATCCGCGTACACTATAATCGAAATTAGTTCAGGATTCAATTCGCTGGGTTGTTGAATAATGAAGGATAATTACATCACCGGCAGCAAATAGTTTGACAGTTGAAAATTACCGAATGGCCTATTAAGATCTCACTTATTAGCCTTGATGAAGATCGGAACCTGAGGCCAGCAAGAAGCCCCCTAATATTCTCACTTGTGGAGGTGATTTCTCCAGAACTCGCATGTTCCCTCTTCTCGCAGTCTGAAAACAGGTCTTCACATCCCATCACGATATTTCATCGGGCTGCGCTCTATAAATAAAGAGTCGGTAAGGCGAATGCCTTCGATGGTGCACTTTAAGCGAAAAATACTTTAGTGTTGCGTCTCATCGTGATAACATTTCACCACATGTTGAGTTATTAACAACAATCTCATTGTAGATTTTATTGAGTTTTCAAAGTTGATCGTCGATCGGCTGCCCTTGAATGAATACAGAGTTCCAGCTAGGTGTGTGTATCTTATATACGGAAGTAAATCTCGCCGTATGGCCAAACTGAATAACTCGTAACTACCATTGTTCAACAGAAGGTGTACCTTTTCATGTAGTGATATCTAGCTCATCAAATAGACAAACAATTACTATATTATTAGTGGTTATAATAAATTAATGTAACGATTCTTTAATTTGTGGATGTTGGGTTTATTTTACGCGTCGTTACTGAAAATAATAGCATATAAAAATAAGTTTCGTGTTTCAAAGGAACACCCCGTACTGTCAAGAAACGCGCGAAAACATTCCAACTCCAGCGGGCAAGCTGCCAACAGCTTAGCCAGATACACGTGGTCGCCACACTGAGCAGGATTGAGCGTAGAATTCTCTACTTCCTCAGAACATGTGCGCACGTTATCTGGGCCCACATGGGGAGTATCACTCCACACCCCAAAGCTGAACTATTGCGGTGTTTTTCTGCTGATAGTGTAATATGCAGTCGCAATCTCAAATGGATCGACAGCGGGCAAGGACCTAACTCTCCTCCTGGACCTAACGGCGGTGTGGTTGCACATCAAGGTAGACTCGCTTCATCTACAAGGAAGCTTTGCAGACACTTGTCTCCAAGTTGCTCCAAGAGGGCAGGCTCAGGGCTCAGGTACAGAGTGGCGTTGGACTAGGTGTTCAGGCTTAGGCAGGCATGCTGGGGCAGCACGCCCCCTCCACCTCATTCTGCGTTCGTCGAGGGCACATCCATCAGTCCACCAAATAGTGGCACCCCACCTTTCCAACAACCTAGCTCCTCTCAGCCCATGGGGTGCCTTCACAACTACCCGTGCAGTGGAGAGTTTGTGGTGTACGCCTCTTGCGCCCTTTCCATCTTCCACCTCCACTGCAACGTCCGCAGCCAGGTCCAACTCCCAGAGGAGGATGATGTCGCATCCGTCCTCTTCAAAAGGTCGGCCGTTTAGCACACAGTAAATAACTCACGGTCCACCCTTAGGGGCTCGCCACTGGCGTCCATGCAGTGGGAAACCCCCGTGAGTTGTGACCACGGGTGCCACAACACCTAACCAATGAGCCAGTAGGCCAGTAACGACCTGGACCATTACACACGTTTGGTTGAGCATGGCTCCCCTATATAGGGATACCTCCATCACAGCCCTCGAACCCATTACAACCCTTACTACCCAAACCCCCATCAGACACAAGACCCAAACCTATTTTCCATTCATCCACTGAACAGTTTACTTCCGTTCAATCACAATCCATGCTAACACTGTTGAACCCTTGAAACTTCCTACAGTGCTCGAGCTCATAGGTCAAAAGTAGAGCCCCCCTACTTCTTCTTATAGGGTATAGGGTATTATTCATGTTCAGGGGCCCCTCATACAGAAAGTACAGATTCATGCACAAAATAACACAAAGGTCATTCTCACCCCCTTTGCTCAGCTCACTTCTCCATCCCTATTTGCCCAGAGAGACGCTCTCAGGTCACATCTTCACACCAATTCACTTATTCGGAGACCCTCTTTGACTTGTGAACTCAGTACACTTCTCTCCCTCCCTCTCTCTCTCTCTCTCTCTCTCTCTCTCTCTCTCTCTCTCTCTCTTTCTCTCTCTCTCTCTCTCTCTCCTTCTCTCACACTCACTCACTTACTTAATTTGCTAGCTTTTCTTCGCCTGTAATAAACTTCACAGTTTTCCCTCTCTTTCCCCAATTACTACAACAACACGATAATCTGCTCTAGTTACCTCTCCCCCCTAACCATCTAAACTCTTCATAATCTCATTTCCTACCATAGATTCCTAATTACAGCTCAACTTGAACTTGTACACTATATATCCTAAAACGCTAGAATGACGAGAGATTTCATTATGACAAATACGTAACGAAAACTCGCAATGTTGAATTTTTTAAGAAGGTGGTGGTATTTACCCTACAGTTTCTACCTAACAATTCGAAAACTGTGAACACGAAGCAGAATACATAGCAACAGACACATAAATTACTTATGCATTGATTACTTAATATCCATCGTGCTGTAAGCAAAAACAACTCAGTAACTTCTGCAGCCTTACGCGTTAACAGCTGCTACGTAAAACGTTGGTTCTACGAGGTTCATAAAAAATCAATGAAAAACAGATTTAGTTGCTAGAACGATGAAACTTCTGAATTCACGTGAGGTTGAGAATTGTTTCGTGATGTGTCGCACCCAATACGTTTTTACACCACACTAATAACAATAAACCATCGAAACACATGTTCGCAAACGAAAAATTACACACCTCATTGCCACCTTTAGGAGCTAAGTACTCGTTCCTTCCACAAACATGTGCTCCGGTCACGTTTATTGAGTTTTCTGTGACAGAATCGTCACAATTAAATTAATAAGAATTTTCTAAATCCAACTCTTTTTTTTCTTTCGAACGATGAGGAGGCGTGCGTTGAAAACTCGTGGGGGAGCTAGCAGCTAGAAGACACTGTAGGCAGTCAGGATCTAGATCAACCATCGATCGGGCGCACACGCAACAGGCCCTAATAAATAATACATACCGAACCTGTCGCAGGTGTCCCCTTATTCTCACGCTCTCTTTTCACCGTCGGACGAGCATCGCCATCGCCACTGAAAAGAAACTTTTTGAGTTATTTGACTTCCGTCTCTTCCGGCTCAACAGGAGTCGGCCTTCGGGGTGACTCGTAAACTCCGTTCAATTATTTACGTCAAATTATAATTAGATAACGACGGAAATAGTACATCAGTACTAGAATTTATAACGCTCGTACAATCGTTCGACGAAATTTTGTATATTCGTTGCCCTAGTGCACCAGAGTGGTATTGCTGTAATGAACGACTATTGACATATTTATTTTAGCCAGAGAGATATTTTCTATGGACGACCCAGTCACTGAATGAGTAAAACCCCAGGGCTGGAAAGGTTCGGTTACAAGTTTAATAAAAATGCTCCGAGCTCATTTCTGGACAAACTTTTGAGTGTGTTTAGTGGACTCCTTGTTGAGGGTGGAGTTCCGAGTTACTTCTGATATAGCCGATACACAAAAAGCGTGATGTGAATTTCTTCGAACGTCGAGGGCTCTCCTTTATAAACTGTAAGCTCTTGGACTGGGGTAGGTTGAAGGGCTTTGATGGCGGAATCGATTCTGAATGAGTGTAAGGCTGGTTGGGAAAGACCTATAGGGCTACAGATAGTGTTTTTACTCCGACCCGTGTGGCTCACCAAGCAAGTGATCTAACGCTTTTTTATGCATTTTGAAGCAACTTCAGACTGCGTTCTCCATGACCTGTAATTCCAAAAGCTCAACCACGTTGGAGTCATAGGGAGATTCATCCTCGCGCTGGGATCCATGAATGCACAGACGAGTGCTGCTGTGCTGAGTGAAAAGGGAGCCACAGGGTCTTTTGTTTGTTGAATCCTTTGTTAGTTTCTCTTTATCTTAATGATCTTCAGACAATCCTACCTTGTGGGGTCACGGGAAGGGGGGCAACAATAAAACTCCTGATGTACTAATTGTTGTGACTGTAGAGAGTTTTAGGGATATCCAGCGTAACATTGATGACCTCAAAGATTGCAGCGAATGATGGGAGCTGGAGGCGAATATGGCAAAATCCAAGATAATAGACAAGGGCGGACGGCTTAAGTGTTCACAATCCTGGGCGTTCAGATTCAGCTAGTGGAGGTTGTGGGTTTTTACAAGCACCTTGGAGTAACGTTGACCTCAGGGTTGTGCAAAGAATAGTTGGGCATTGCCCTTTACTTAAGTCGGCAGGTTCCGATTGATGTGACGTCTTGATAGAAGTCTTTTTGTCAGCAGTTCGAGCTATTGTGTGTTATAATGCTCAGGTTTCGGGATTCCAACAGTATCGGGTGTTAGATAAAGTACTAAAGTATTTCATCAAGCGTCTGTTTCACACCTTGCAGCCTGCAGTAGTGCTGCTATATATGGACGCCTTGTCTCTTCATTGTAGGTATTTGGTGAAGATGGCGGAGACGCCTGCAAGCCGTTATCCAAGAATGTTGGCGGTTGGGATGGCGGATCGTCAGCTGTTTTGGTGAAAATCCCGGCGGAATTTGAGTGACTGAGTGGAGCGTGCATTGGCCTTACGTTTAAGGATAGGAATAGACTGAACGTTCAGCTGGAATCGCTTCAGGAACTGTTTAAAGGAGGATTGGCTCTTCCTCTCGCCACCGGATCTACCACCATCTAGTATTGATCTCACAGGAAAAACACAGAGGGCTTCAACGTTTGTCCTCAGATAGGCCTGCCGGATTAGGGGAGGGTTATTGAACCTCAATTGTAGACCGCATAGAGGATGAATTTCAAGTGCTACTAGTTTCTACGTTGTTATGTTCTATCAATTTCGTGCGACTAATTGACAAATAGATTGGATTAGGAACTAGAACGATAAACATCGCTGTATGTACCTGGGGCTCAAGGAAATCGTGAGATGCGTTGCGCCAGACGTTTCAAAGAAAGTTGGCTCTATTAGACGACTTGAGCCGTTTTAAATTAGTCAACGCAACGCCATCATTTCCAAATGTAATAAACGACAAAGGTCCAATACCTTGTCACACACCCAAAGCTATCTGTTTGAATATTACCCTCTGCCAGGCGCCGTCAATGTGGTTAGGCTACGGCGTCTCATTGAAGGAGCCGAGGAGACAAACAGGGGAACGCCCTTATGATTGTCGAAGGGTGAACAATTAATGTATCAATTAATGAACGGAATGCGGGTTTTGTGCTTTGTAGAGCGGCCCACATCCCCTTTCCTTGCACCACGAAACTCAAGATTGGCACTCTGGCCAAGTTAGTTGTGACATATAACCGTTATATTTCTTCTGGTGTGGCGAGCAGATGCGAAGATCTTGATCCACAATGGCCCGATTTTTTGACTAAACAAAATAATTAGTAGTTCTTTTTGTGTTCATATTTAGAGTTTGGATGCATGATACCCATGATGGGTCCTGAACATCGGAAATGTTTTTAAACATGCATAGGCGTATAAATGTATACTCGTATGCATAATATACGTTTATGTGAGCGCAGTTCTAATGACGGCTGCATACGCGCATCTTTTTACATTCCGTACCATCTCGTTTAGAGCAATATTCGTATCGCTTTGGCCCTGTTGACACAGCGCTGGATCTGCTCAGGCTGTCTCATCTTGGTGTCAAGCAACAGTCAATGATAGAGTTCAACTGCTGTGGTCACCATCTATAAACACCTTGCACTGTGCAGGGCAGGAGTGCTGTCACTCTACCAGAAAGAGAAGGGAATCCTTGACTTACGGGTTAATAACAAATTACAGCGTCTCACAGATTGAACTCACTTCCGAGCCACACAAGCAGAAAGGGTACCCGTGAACTTAAAGATATAGCCTGTCTCATAGGGCTTACTCAACTAGGGACGTCATAGGGCTGATTTTATTTATTTATTTATAGCATATACGGGCAGTGCCGAATTTAACAGTAAAAAAAAGGACAATATAAATCACAATTGGACTGGCACAATTCAATCGGCAGCAGTCCTGAGCCAACAAACAGAGATCACAGTAGCCTTCGAATTTCGGTCCTAAAAGTGTCTTTCGACAACAACAGAAGGTCCACCGAATCATCGTCTGACAACCTGTTGAATTGCGGAGATGGTTGTTCGAAGAGGAAAACATAAAAAGGCTGATGGAGTCTGGTAGCGTCTGGAGGGGCGTAGAAGTTCAACTTGGAGAGCAGATACGGACAATCCAGTCGACCCACTGTCAACCCATGCAGGAGAAGCATGACCGCCTCACATCGCCGACTCTCCAAAGAGGACATGCCTTCCCTCCTCAGCGCCACTGCGTAGGAAAAGTCCTCCCATCTATCGCCTCTCTTGTAGGAAACATAGCGCAGGAAGTGGCGCTGAACACGCTCCAAGGTATTCTTGGCATTGGTATACCACGGTGACCACACAGGGGAGGAAAACTCGAGAGGTGTACGGACAAGGGAGTTGAGTAGCAGCTTAAGGGCGTTTGGTTCCTTGAAATCCCTCGTATTTCTTTTGAGAAAACCCAGTTTTCTCATTACTTTTGAGCATATTTCACCAATATGGGCCGAAAGCGTAAAACCTGCATCAATCAAAACTCTGAGATCCCGCACCAGGGTTTTACTCTGGAGCAATGCCCCTCCTATCGAGTAGTCATGCTGTAAGCTGGATACTCCTCGACTGAAAGTGACCAATGAGCACTTATCAATATTCATTCTAAGCTCATTCTTCAAACACCATCCATGCAAGGCTGTAAGAGCATTCTGAAGAACCAAACAATCGCTCATTGAGACCACTTTCAAAAAATCTTCATATCATCTGCGAATAACGGTTCACAGTCCCCTCAAACAGTTTACTCACGTCATCAATGAAGATGAGAAATAGTAATGGGCCCAAATGTGTTCCCTGGAGCACACCCGATGTGGCAACGAACGAATCAGAGACTATGTCCCTCAGTCTGACAACTGGACGACGGCCCAGCAAATAACTTCTCAGCCATGCAAGTAACGACCCAAAAAACCAAAAGCCTCCAGCATTTCAAGGAGAATTGCATGGGAGACCCTGTCGAAGGCCATTGCAAACCGTTCGTATAAATACTGTCTACCTGCACACCATCAGCAAACGCTTCCATGACAGTATGTTGAAATGTTGAGATGGGGACGCAGCAAAGGTGCAATCTATTTCACCATAATCTTTTCCAATAGGTAATGTGCTCAGAGAACAAATTGGACGATAGTGGTCTATTCTTGCTCTGTTGTCACTCTTTGGAACAGGAGTCACATACGAGCACTTCCAGTAGTCGGGAACCACACCCAAATCCAGTGATCTCGTAAACAGAGAGGCAATTGGTTCAGCTAGCGTTTCAGCGCATTCTCTTAGAAGAGAGGGAGGCACACCGTCAGGACCCAGGATCCAGCGAACGAAGTTCAGCCCTAAAAATAGGGATTTTTAATCCCTTATTTTGGAACTCACGCTCCCCGACTAAACAACAGCAATCGTTCCATAAATCAACTTCAAAATACAAAATATCCAGCTCCTTCACTAGCCTAATCCTGCAGCCTTGTCAATAAATTAATTCCACCCGACGCCAAACTTTTAAAACTCCAATCAAACCTGCCCCTCCACATACCCGACCAGTCATGTTGGCGATAGTCACGAAAAATTGATAGAACGACGAAATTTAACTCAATTTTTGAGGAAAGATTTGGTTGAGCTTTTCCTCTCGATAAATAGTTGTGAACGAATTCGTTATCGTTAAAGTGAGGTCCGCTCAGGCTAGCGAGTAATGAATCCCGAGTCACGCGCACCTGAACGGGAACCCAGGAGTTCGTCATCCGCACGATCACCATGCGACAGAAGGTTGGAAGGGGAGCCGACGCGGACATGCTAGAGGTGGCGAGGTTCACAGGTACGAAACGCATAAACCCCCCCTCATGATTCGTGAAGCTGGCATCAAATCCATAAACCGCTGAGGGCCCGAATCGATAATAAAACCCCCTTGACGAGGTATTACGACTTTTAGCTCAGTTTTTAAAGGAACGGACGAGAAAATTATGAGAAGAGGTTTTTTTAATCATAAAAAGCCGTCGGTTAGCGTGAAAAAAACATTAACTGCCTTCGTTCAGCGGTTTGCATATCAAAAAGTTCAAGTGGAGGTCGCGTGTTGGGAAAGATGGATCGGGTAATTAAAAAGAGGGTTTCCCTCGAGATAAGAGGCCGATTGAGCTTAAAAGTAACTGCTGCTATTCTAATTTTTCTTGCGAGATTATTGTGTAGCTTGCCATTCATGAATGCTCGGGTTGATCGGTCTTTTACGTGGATACGTACTCGTCTGTTAGAGACTAAAACACAAAGAACAGCTCAATCATATTGTCATCAATAATATACGAGTACTTAGTTATCATACTTTTGTTGTGATGCTGCAAAATAAAATTTGGGTGAGCTGTTGCTATTTTTACAATGAGGTTGAGAGTTGCCTAAAATTAACAACACGCTACTGAGTATTGAGGAAATTCAGAATGTCGGCAAATTCAGGAATCTAGCATGTAAGAGATCCTCCTTGTCCCAGTGTGGAGAACACTCCGATTGACGGAGGGAGGGCCGAAAGTAAATCACCCTTCATTGAAAAAAGTAGTAATTTACACGACACGTTACATCCAAAAGCTAACCACGTTTTTGAAAGAGCCTGAAGCTTTCAATGAAAAGAGGTTCTGATGCCCCTTAGGTTGTTATCTGACGATAAGCCAATGTCGGTTCTATCCCGCTATTCGTGAAAGGAGCCATTGACGGTAGACAGATTGGTCTCCGAAGCATCGACGAAGTTTTACCACCGCCGATGGAACCTTTCTGTTGGGCAATCGCTACACCAACTGTCAGTGTGCAAACACGCAGCGTTGAAATGAATCGTACCTTCGAACGTCTACACGAGTAATCGATCGGTACCAAATTAAATGTTTACAGAAACATGAATGAAAAAGTACTCGTAGGAGGTGTTCACACCACACCTTACCATTCTGTGCAGGAGAAGTAGTGGAGTCTAGCCGTTAGTAGACGTTAGCCTACGCATCCTTGTGGGGGATCTCGCCTGAAAGGAGAGAACTTGTCGGCATTAAAGCAATTGAGTTATGTCCGCCAGTTGGCAAATTACTAAAGTTAACGTACCTGATAGGTGAGTCCGTCTCCTCTGGCTGGTGAGTTACTGGGGGCAAGCGCTTTCGATGTAAAGACATCATCGTCTGGCCGTTAAGTCAGTGCTGGAGTCAGTCAGTTGGTCGTGGTATTTATATACGAAGAGAAAGGTAAACGGGATGATGGAGCGTCCCAAAATTACAAAAAAGAACTTGATACTATCAATACTATCGCAGAAAATAACGGTTACTCCAAAAAAACAGTACACAAATTATTAAGACAATATGACTCCAAAACACACGACTCAAAAACACAAAATGCACAGACTTTGACAAGACGCTGCACATTTACATACACACGACCGAAAATATACGGAATAACTAACATCCTCCGAAAGGAAGTCATACAAATCGCACTATGTACGGACAACCCACTTAGAACCAAACTAACTGCAAAGCCTGAAAAGACAGACCCACTCGACCAAAGTGAGGTATATAAAATAACCTGTACTTGCAAAAACGCATACATAGGAGAGACAGGACGAAAAAACGGACCAGATATTCAGAACACATTAAATCTCTTAGTAGGAACAAAGACGATTCAAACTTTGCCAACCACCTCAAGACAACTGGACATGAACCTACCAAAATACAGGACTGCACCATCTTACTACATAAACAATACAAAGGACGAAAACTGAACATATTAGAAAACATGGAAATTTATAAACAAAAAAACTTCAATGGAGAGATCATAAATGAACAAATCAACACAAAATGCGACACCATATTCACACCACTCAAAACACTACACAAACGAAAACAACCAACTGACGGATTTACAGACCACCCTATACAAAAAAGACGTATATTCCACAATTGACAGACCATCCAAGACGTTCCATTCACCTCTAGTGGGTTTCCCCAGAGGTAAATGACCTCCTTCCACTTCCCTCTCAGACTTTCTCCCTCTCTTTTTTATGAAGGTTCTCATTTATTCAGGATGTTACGAAATCCAGCACATTGCCTGTACACAGGGAGTGTTGAGTGTCGTCAGGAGCCTTGCACAATGCCGATACGAGGTAATACGCGCGTGTATTGCAATTATTACAAGGGACAGACATAATATTTGACAGACCATCCAAGACGTTACATTCACCTCTAGTGGGTTTCCCCAGAGGTAAATGACCTCCTTCCTCCCCCCCCCACCTACCCCGACGCTCCATTATCATCCCGTTTACCTTTCTCTTCGTATATAAATATTATAATGTTGAAATAATATTTGTTCACTCATTCATTTTGTGTGTGTATCATAATGAACATTTCGTCTTCGCCTTCTTTTTTCTTCTTCGTCGTTCTTTACTGCTTTTTTCTTTCTTTCATTCTTTA
Source organism: Pachypeltis micranthus (assembly GCA_020466155.1). Taxonomy (NCBI): domain Eukaryota; kingdom Metazoa; phylum Arthropoda; class Insecta; order Hemiptera; family Miridae; genus Pachypeltis; species Pachypeltis micranthus. Next base: position 29,720,621 of record CM035774.1, on the reverse strand, counting down.
GATTTATTCTTTTTCTGTTTCCCTCTTCTACCTTTTTCCTTTCCTCCTTTTTCATTCTTCTTCTTTCTTCTATATTTAGTTATTTTTTTAATATTTATTTTCATACAGATTTATCTCAGCATGTAACATAACTCAACCTTTCCAAATATACCAAAAAAAACTTTAAATTAAATCAGCTATTGCTTAATATAAATATTATTCTCCATATGGGCCTTTCCCCCGGTGTAATGATGTAATATTTTTTTAGGGACAAATTTTACTTTCAAAAAGTCTGTCGCTGTCTGTTCCATTAATACGGATCTTAAACCTGCTAGGAAGGAATTGAATGCAGTTACAGCTTTGTACGAAATGTAAGAGGCTTAGCAATAGTCAGGAAACCACTTCGCGAGAACCGAGTGTCGAAAGCATGCGAAGGCAACGCAAACTCGTTCCTTTTAATAACTGGTGGACCGCACTTCTTTCATAAAGGCATGTCAACCTAAGTAGCTAAAGCTCCTTAGATAAGGGAGCTGAACGGGCTTTGCTTCGTGCTTTACTTGTTATTTTCCTGTCTTCGTTCTTCGTTTCCCTATTTTGTGTCTTTTCTTTTTTCTTTGACCTTCTTCCTTTTCTTCATCTTTTCATTATTGATGTTATGCTTCTTCAACAGGTAACTAACGAAGGATTACTGGTGGTGCGTTGCTGGTCGCAGTATTGTATGAGATAAGAGAGTGCAGCTTGCAATCTTTTTTGGTTGGTTGTGAACTGACCACTCCACACCATTCTGCCTCAGTAGCACATACTTCAAGTGGCCTTACTAATACCTCTCACGGAGCACAATGGCAGTTAGGTTCTTAAAACCCCCATAACAGTCGAACGACACAACTCTCTCATGTGAGCTCAGGAACAGTCATATTGGTGAGGAAACAGTTACTTCTTCGGATTGGTTTCTTTTTCCAACTACGCACCAACTCGTATAATCATTACTGTATCGAGGAAGGCATTTCAAAGGGATGGTTTGAAAACCATTTTGACTGTTTTTTTTTAATGAAGACGCGAATGTATTCCGTTGTGACAACCCCACCGGCCAGGTAAATTCTGAAGCGCAAGCTCATCGTTCACTTCTGAATTGATGTAAATTTCGTTAAACTATTGTTTAAGTTTCGAATTGATCTGAATAGAATTCAACAGATTCTGTTCTGAATTGAACAGTTGAGCTCGAAATACATAATTTCACAAAGTAAAAACAATGCGGGTTAGTCAAAAGGAGACCCGTCAATTAAAATGTCTGATTGCTGCTATTCAATACTGAACAAATTAGGCTAAGTTTTCGTGCATTTGGCTAAAGTAATTAGAACGCCGGATGGAAAAATATTCACAAGTTGGCAGCTAGTCTAGAGTATTTGGGATTCAAGAAAACTTTTCATGATACTCATAATTGAATGCTAAAGTTAACGTACCTGTTAGGTGAGTCCGTCTCCTCTGGCTTGTGAGTTACTGTGGGCAAGCGCTTTCGATGTAAAGACATCATCGTCTGGCCGTTAAGTCTGACTTAACGGCCAGACGATGATGTCTTTACATCGAAAGCGCTTGCCCACAGTAACTCACAAGCCAGAGGAGACGGACTCACCTAACAGGTACGTTAACTTTAGTAATTTGCCTACTGGCGGATATAACCCAATTTCTTTAATACATAATTGAATGCTTTTCACCCGTCTCTGTTCCATGACTAAACCAATCGCACGAGAAATGAACGAACTGTAAGAGAAGGGGGTGCAACAAGAAATACGCTGAAATGGCTCCCGCGCTCTAAACCACGTGTTGACGGCACATCTTGAACAGAAGGGGGAGAGAGTTTTTTTTCGTACGTTTTTTTTTCCTCTAGTTCACGCTGTACACGAACCTTCTATGGTGTTTCTTTCATTCCTGGTGTTGTCTACGCTTCTTTGTTCGAAACTCGCAGGCGGGAACTAACGGTTCGGCTAAATGACGAACGGGTGTTGTTTCCGTTGACACACACAGTTCTTCCTGAAAATAACAATGAAAGACGACGGAGCAACAAATTATTGCAACATTTCGATAGAGTTTTTACGTAATTTTTGGACAGTGTTCGAAACGAGGAGGAGCAACGTCCTAAAATTTCTCCACTCATTTTATACAACTTATGTGATTAGATTGAAATTCTAGCTCGAAAGAAAATCGAAAGATTCTCACGGCGTTTTTCGGAACTTTCACACCTAGTAACAACATTTTGGAGCGTTGCAACTTGAAAAATGTTGTATTCTATTACGAACAAACATCTTTTACTGATAATTTTGGTCCCCACAACTATTTCTGTAAACAGCTGTTGAGTAGAGGAATCAGCCAACACACACCAGAAAGTTCTCCGGCGTGTACCGCTAGCCGCTAGGGTCTCGTACACTCGTTGGCACGTTGATATAGCGAAGGGAAACACTAATGGCATGTGATCGTCTGAACTAAAATTGTGCGTGAACATTGTGTTTCTAAAATGAACCTGCGCTTACCGTATCAACTTATTAATATTGAAATTATTTCAAAAGTCCCCGAGGCCTCAAGGCGACTTGTCAAGTGGCGACCGTTTCAATCTCGAGTTTGAAGATGAATTCGATAACCCAACGAGGGTTATGGCACAAGATCATTGGTATGACCTTGAGGTTGAGGGATGGGATAAATGTCACCTCTATCTCCGAGTCTATCGATCCGACCTCGAGCGGACGACTGAACATTTTTGTAACTGTTGTTTTTGTATCGCCAACGTTCTTTAAAAAAAAAAAAAAAAGTTGAAAATCGTGTTCATTAACGAAAACTAATGCAAAATCCGTTGGCAATTTGTGAGCCAGACCAGTTCCATGGGCATAACCGTTATTTGAGCGCACCCTCTTAGACTGAGGTTTATCTCTCCGTTTCATCAACAGCTCTTAATTTCCTTACCACTCAGTTTATGTGGTTATTGAAAAAATGTTTCAAAAATTCTCCACTTTTTTTTATAGAGGTCGTTTGCAATCGTTTCGTTGGCTTCGTAAATCCAATAAAAGTGAATAACAATTGCACCTTAGTCATCGGTCATCGTTCATACAACGCCCACCGATTATGTGTCTAACAGCCTCTCCTTCGAGCGCTTAAAACATTGAATCTGATTGCATCCCATACTGATATTTATAAGCACTTGATAGTTTTGTAGTGCAGTTACAAGTATCACTAAGAGCTACTTACTATAATTTTTCTAGCCGCACGTTTATTTTATTTTCTGTTAATACCGTAAGCTTTATTGTCAGCGATGACATTCCAGTCATGACAGATCTCATCGTACGACTTGTTTTTAGATACCGTTCATTGGCTCTGTACTGCACCAGTGGCCAAAACTAATAAATAATTTGCAGTAATTAACAGATATGGTCAAACAGGATGGTTTTGAATACATAATTAACAATAAAACAAGGAAAGGTGGCTGGAGGGTTCAGTATGATTGCTTAGTGGTAATCATTTTCTTTATTCTCTCTACCTACTTGCACGGTTCATTACTGGATAATTGTGCACTGAGCCAGCGTGAGCTTAAGTAAATAACCCAAAGACTGTTCCAAAAAGTGGAAAATAACCCTACAGCTCAGTCATAATATTTTGAAAGCTTTCCATATAACTTCTTGAAGGTTTGCAAAGTTCCAGCCTTCCAATAACATGATATTTGTTATGAATTTTTTTCTGTAATATTTCAACTACTGTGTTCTATGCAAAAATGAAAAAAATATCTATTTTCTGGGCATAAAGCGGCTTTTTGTATGTTCATACGGCGAGAAAACTACGCCCAGTCTATGTACACGCCATTTTTTCAGCGTCAGCTATCCTACTTTTTAGTGGGAATCTATAAATGATTATAAATAACTATAAATTGCCACATACTATCAATTCCAATCACAAATCCCATCATAAAAAGCAACGTTCTCAAGTTGTGATGTCCATGTTGTTTTCTAGTTTTTCTCCTCTCTTGTTTTCTTTCCTTCTTCACATTTCAATTTCTGGGCACTGCCTGCACAACTTCTTACTGTTCCGTCGGCGGTGTTTAGTAGAGGTGTGGTATGTATGTAGACTACAGAAATATAATAAGCATCTCCTTGCTTGGCGCAGATCTTTGATCTATGAGGTATTTTTCTTCGAGTGCAATGTGATTTTTTTATACTAATTTTATTTACTGGAAAAATAAATTCTAGTTATCCTTTGTTTGACCTCAACTTCTCTCTTTGTTCAACGCTTGATTCATTCTAATAAAATCCGATCATTATAAACAGATTCAGAAGTAAAATTATCATAAGAAACTAAGAAACGTTCATTAAATGATTGAAAAACGAAACTTCCCATGAAACGGATTTTTTTTGTCACACGCCTCTACCACACCGTGGGGGCAAACCGTTGCGCCTGTCGAGAGCAACGAGAGTCCACATCTGATCCCTGAGGTGTCATCCGAGAGGGTTTGCTTTCAAGAGGCTATTTTTAGATCGGCGTGAATCCGCTGCTCATGTTGTCGTAGTTGAAGGCTTTACAACACCACCGGGGGATTTATGTGCACGCTCGTCGTTCCTCGATTTCGTCGGTAATTGACCATTTGTGGAGGGGGTCTCCCTTTCTTTGAGAGAGAGCTTCGCACCACTCTGCATGTTCAGCCCGCTTTTCGTTGCTCAGAGCCTTCTGTCTTCGTCGTTTTTGCATAACATGCGGCAGCACAATTTAAACGTATTTCAATGTACTGCATTCCGCGCATGCCGCGAGCCTCTTTGTAGATGTCCGCCGTAGCGGTAATTGACGAGAATTTCAACAGGAATTGTTTAAAATGATCGATATCAATAGTTCTAGAATGACTAGGGAAATCGTAGAAAGTTGGTCAACAAGATGACGTTAGTTTCTAGGGCTGCTCCTGATTATCTAACGATCATTATAACACTTGTATCGTATAAGTAACTCATTGGACTACTTCCCCTCTTTTGGAAACGCTCTCGTATTATACAAATAAAAACCTGCGCTAAAACCTTAAACATAATCGTTGAAGACGTTTTTAGGGAAATACCATTACAACTGTAGTTAGTTTTGCATCGATTTTATTCATGCCCTTCCCGTCCTAAAGCGATTGGCTGGCGAAATATCGAATTTGATCCAATTTGGGTCAGCGCCGTTCTCTCAATAGCGTTCACAGATACACATGCTGTTCTTCCAAATGGGGGGTTTTTCTTGACTCAGTAGTATTCGAGCCGTAAAGATCCAAAGATAATTCAGAAATGTTTGTTTAGCTGATTAAGTAACTTTTTCCTACTCTGTAGGGCTGGAGTAAATAGGAGAAAATTACAGGGGCTGCCAATGCCTTTCTAGCGGCCTTGCAGTGGGAAAGAATGCGAATTCTCTTGCGGCTGTTGTCTTTCTGCAAGCTCAGTAGCTCCCGCCTGTCAGTACGCTTTTTAAAGCATACTAGTTGCCTCTTTTCTGCAGAGCAGAAGTGAACTGCTGCCAGAATTCCTCTGAGCCGCTCGTTTCCATGACAATCCAGGTCCAGTGGACATTCGTGATCCACTCGATTCGTTTGTGAGTGACGTCAATGTGAAACGACTTGAATGACTCAGAGCTTTCATTCAACAGAGTCAATTCGGACTACCAGCAACATTCAATTGGTTGGCTCCATTTAGCGGATCTCCATCCAATCCTCTCCAAAAATAGCAACTGGCGTATGTTACAATTCCACATTTCAATGTTCCACCGGCGTCAAAAGCAAACAGCTCAGTATGGACCACCCAGGTATGGAGCATTGCCTGAGTTGCAAAACTCCATCCGCCTGTCTTCTTAGCAGAGCACATCTTATACGAGCTAGGTGCTTCAAACATTTTTTCCAGGGGTTCATCAAACCCCAAACCGTTGCAGAGCCTGCGGCGAAAGACACACTCGGCTTCCTTACTTACGACATCTTTCATTAAGAATGGAACATAGTTAAAATAGGCCCATGTGTTTCAGCCGTGAAAAAGGGGGACTCAGTCCCTAGGTTAATTTTTTTTTTAATAACTTTTCATTTAGCTGTTTTTCAACAAGAGGTTTTTAAAGGAAGCATGTCCAAAACGCTGTAGTATCCCCAGTTCCAACGCCCCTTCCAATCCAACCCATTTTCGACGTATGACGGACTCTCTTTGGATGAAATGATACGGGGGAGGAAGCCCGGGGGCAACTTCGACAAAGCAGTTGGACTGGCATTCCCGGGATTGTCTGTCGGCTCGTCGTGCAACCACATTGCCCTTCTTATCTGAACGCGAGAAGGTCTAACGTAAGCACAAACTAATATAACTGGCAACTTTCCTTTTTTTTCCAAAAATGCGACTGTCGTTTTACGTTTTTGCTCGCGTTTCATCGTTTGCCGTACGGAGGAATCTGTTTTTTCGTTTATGGTACACGTTTTTCAATCGAACGAGTAAATCGCTTCGAAACTGCCGAACGACGAAAGATTACCGTCTCGGATTAGATTAGGGTATTTCCACTCGTTCCCTTTCATTATTTAAAAGCGGGCTGAGAATCGTGTAATACGAGCAAGATGTTAAAACACAATTCGGTCTCTTCAAGTCGTCGACGGCGTTTCTTATCGTTGTTTGTGAAAGATAACGGCCCCTTTCTCATATCTCGGGACGCTCTTCAATCTCAGAGCTGACGCGACTCCGGAGGCTCATTAGCCGTTAATTGGGCAAATATGGAAAGTTTAAAATTAACACCGTCATTTAGAGGAACAAAAAAAAATCGCGCCTTCTATTCGTACTGAAATCTAGACAACCGCAAGCCTAAAATACTTCAGGGACGACCGGTCTGGAGAGAGTCGGTTTGTAGAATATTTTTGAGGAGTGATTCTGGGGATTAACAAGGTTATCTTTTGTCTATTACCAGAGTCACGGCGTATCAGGGTTTGATATTTCGTCAGACCACAATTCTGCCGAAATACAAAAGTACGACCAAATAGAAGCTGATAGTTATAATTCCCTAAATAAGAAAATAAAATCATAAAATTATAAATATTAATCAAACTGGAAGCATAAAGCTATCTGCATTTGCGTGGAACTGAGATGTTGAAACCAAAATTATTCGACAGAAAAAGAAAGACTGGATGACGAAGGAAGTATCGTACACGATGTAAGATGCGATGTGATGAAGAGAACATCGAGTATAACAATACTCAACCAATCAGACGAAAACTCATAGAGACAAAGGTTGCCTGAAGGCGTGAAATGCAGAAACAGAGCAGTTACACAAGTTAACGTCAAGACTTACGGATCTTACGTGAGAGTATTGGACATTTCAAACAAAGAACGGACACATCCAAAATACGCTGTACAACCTATTTCTTGAGCTTGGTATTATCAAAACTGAGGTTAAACGCGCGGTCAAACCCCCAGACAGCTACAGCAAGGCGAAATTGAGCCAGAGGTTACGAGATTGTTTCATTATGAAAAATCAAATTGTTGGTTATGTCCAATCGCATTTTCGACCTTTTCGTGACTCCAAAGGCTCTCAATTTTGGAAAATGCAGATTCATCAGGCTGATAAAACCGATAAAATATTCATACGCATTTCAAGCTTTAAAATGTCTAAAAATTGAGGAATTGAGCAGTGCAAGTCAATTTGAAGAGGAATAAGCGTTTGATAATGTTAAGCATAAGTTACTGTAACATCCTTAACATGATTTCAATATTGACGAAAAAACAGCATAATTGTTTACAATCTGTAACAAATGGAATAAAAAAACCAGTGCCAGGCTTCCTTTTTTCGGTGAAAAGTGGCCCTCAAAGTTTATTACTAACACAACAGCAGCCGACGCGCCGGAATTATGTTTTGGTCTTAAAATGTAACAGTCAGATAAAAACTCAATCATTTTCTCAGTGGTCCTCTCATGATTGCAGAAATGGAGATATCGATGACTCCTAGAAAATTCTCGGGTCAGCCTCAGACATTATGCACGCAAAGGTTGCTCAATAAAGGCCGTGACATAAGTTGAAGCAACCCAATAAATTCTGGAATGTTAGTGTTACCGATTAGAGACAATCCTAGGTTTATGGAGGAACTTGGACCTTGAACTGCGCCAGTACTGTTGCCTCTTGCAGGCTCTTGACATTGGGATGAGGATGAAGGGACTCAATTATTTACCGACAAGTACAGGGTGAGCTATGTCAAATGGTGCAGTTTCAAAGGGCGATTTAAAAAAAAACGGTGCAACTTAGAAGATTACGGTTTGTTTTATTGAACGCCATACATCACCCCATTTTGGTAGATTAAGTCTTGAAAATTGCATCAGGAAGGTGGGCGCCCTCAGCAGCGACGCACTGATGTAGGCGATTCCTGAAATTTTCAGCCGCCCTCTGGCACATTTCGATGGGAATCGCGGCGATTTCTTCCCTGATTCGAATCTTGAGGTCTTCCAGAGTGTGAGGTCGATGTTTGAACACCTTTTCCTTCAAGTAGCCCCACAGGAAAAAAATCACACGCACTCAAATCTGGCGATCTTGCAGGCCACCCCAGAGAGAGACGAAGCGTGCGGGGAACATCTGCCGCAGTTTCACCATTGAGATTTGTGATTGAGATTGAAACCTCGTTGCTCTCCGCTCCAAACCATTGTAACGACTGAAAACAGGACTACTGCCCGGGCACAATGAGACCCATCCCAGGTCGTTAACCCCACTACAAGGCATGCAGCACCCCTTCGAAACTGCACCGTTTGTTATGGCTCACCCTGTATATAAGAAGAACGTAACAGGAGCGAGTGCAACCTCCAGTTTTATTGTCTCTTTCTTTCAACACCGTGTCAATCAATCGATGTAGCAGTATTTGCGTTGCAAAGGCCCCAGAAACCTGGAATTGTCTCTACTCTGCTGAGTTAAAAACAGGGTAATAAAAAACGAAAAAAATCGCTGAACGCACATGCGGCTGAGGAATGTTGTGTTATTCGTCGTTTTATGTATATTACCTCAAACATTCTGGAATTCAAATTACTGCAGTATCATTTACTTGGTTTTTTCCACGGTTTCATGGTTCACGGTTCATGGTTTCATTTACGGTTTTTTTCTATTTACTTCTAAAGTCTCGAAAAATAAATGCGAACCTTCTCAAAAATTAACTACAGAATTACCTATGCAACGGTTACTCAATAACAGTCTTGACATAAGCAAGAGTGACCCATACATTCCAGCACATATTTGCGGCCCAACATAACTAAAGATTTAACTAAAGATTTGAATTTGCCGCCATTTTGCATCAAGTTGCTGGTAACCCTGAAAAAAGAATATTTCCAAAGTCGAGAGTTAACGGTTACTGAAAGTGGACCGTGGTTATACGATACAACGTGCCTTCATTATTGAACAATATTCTGAAAACTTTGAAAATTTGGTGGCTGCAGTTCGAAAATTTTACAAAATTGAGCCGAATTGATGGTTCTCCAAGACGCCGATTGTATGTTCTGGGTTTTTCACCAGCACCCCTTTTAGGAAGCAGAGTATGCCCTTCGTCCCAGATTCTGCTATGGTTTGAGGTTCGATGAACCCTTGGGAAAAATATTTGAAGGGCCCCGCTACCAAGGCAGGACAGTCACACAGGGTGTGCTCTGCCGTATTGTACTCATCACATCATAGTTGAATCAGCATTCAACTACACATCTTACCCATCTTGTGGAGGTGATACTTAAGTGGCTGTTTGGTGAGTCTGTCTCCTCTGGCCCACCAAACAGGTACATTAACCTTAGTAATTTACCTACTGGCGGAACTACCCCAGTAACTTTAATACCTAAGTGGGCTGTGTGCATAGAGGAAGTTAGTAAGGACTCTTAGGTCCGGTCTGGAGAGTGTTAGAATTGCCTTCGCCCTTGAACTAAAAGGTACAATGAGCCTTTTCGCCTGTTCGCCGGTTTTTCTGAGTGCAATGCCCAGACCCATCACAGAACCATCAGTGTACCAAGACATGACATGCATTCACTCTCATGCATTGTTTCAGTATTGACGTTAGAAGGGCTTGTTTAGGACGACTGGTGTGCTTACTGTTACCAACTGATTCAGTCTCCGCAATTTTTTCAATTAATCTTTGACGAGGTTAAAACACTTTATGAGCCGTGGCTGCCAAACTTTCATTATTTTCAAAGTATTGTTCAATAATGATGAACGATTATTGTATCATATTCTTCATTGTCACTCTAAACTCTCAGCTTTCCAAATTCTTTTTTCAGGGTTGCCTACAACTCAAGGCAAAATGGCGGCAAATTCAAACCTTGCGTTAATTTTGAGACAAGCGAGTTTCCATACAAGTTGATGCAAGGGGAAAGAAAAAGTGGTTTGATCGGTAGTTGAAGCGATGAAAACCACTGAATGCATGGCTGAGAGTGTGATGCGTCACACCAAACATTTTTCCAACACCGCGCAGCATTTTCCTTACCGCTTGCATTGAGGATCGAATGAGGGGTTTCGTGATTCATTATTTGCACTGCCTCTAGTGAGTGAGAAACAATGGAAGGCGCTTGAAGAGAACAGCCCCAAATAGCGTGAGTCACCCAGCTCCTCGAGTTGCCATGGACAGAGCGTGGCACTGCCAGCCATCCTCATTCAGCAGCATAGACTGTGTTGCGGAACGTATGTTTGTCAATACCTGCAAAAGGGATCTACCGATTTTCGCATGTCTTTCAAAAGGTAATGAAAGTGTTACAGTGAAAGTGTACGTGGGAAAAGTTGTGTGATGTGTTGCAACAGATTTTCATTTAATTTACTACTTTATTCGCGAGATTGACTTGTCACCGCTGGCGCTCTGCACTCTTTGCCGACGTGAATCACTTTGTTCTGCACTTTGCTGACGCGACATTGCTAAGTCTCTTTTCAGAAACGAAGGAACTAGTGATTCGAGCTCGATAGACTACTTTACTCTGTGTTCACATTCCCCCTCGCAAACTATCAGCATAACCCTGGATAATCGCCAGCCCGACGATGAGTTTGAATTTTTCCAGTTCACAGCAGATGAATCTGCTTGTTATCGTATTTTCTTAAATGCTCTGTAAATATTAATTAGTAGATTTTATCTACTAGATAGCTCCTAGATTTATTCTAGTTATTCGTTGCTTCAATATGTAAATTGTAAACAGGTATACCATGCTGTGCGTATGGTAATTTTACAACTAGGTAATTGGGCCAATAGTTAAGCAATCAATAACCGGAAAATAAATAGAAAGGAAATGAATTCAAGAACGAGGTCAATCGTAATTATTTGAATAGGGAATTTCTGAGCTGCTCTGCTCTCTCTGAGATCGTTACATAACCTAAATGCGGATCAAGTTATAAGGTGCATGAAAAAGCGCTATTAATTAAAGCTTGAAGTGCGTTCATTTCCCTCAAACCTTCGTGAATGCCGTTGAAACTAAATCATTGTACGCACGATTTGTTAATTAGGTATTGCATTCTAATCTTATCCAACTACTTAGCACATCAAAACGTAGTCAATTACATAATGTAGACTCACTGAGCTATCACGAAGATGGATGTACGTTCTTCAAGAAGTACACAACGGTTTTGGTCGAACTCGAGCAGTAATTTAAACTAATTAGAACCTACTTCTTGTGCTTTGTAAGCGGCATAACCAAATCTGAATGAGTTGAATGGAAATGCTGTGTATATATGTACGTAACATACACATGAGTTTTGAATCATGCTCTACCAATTCCACCGTTGAATATTTATGTGATAGGGGGTTGTTAGCTCTAAGCAGAAAACAACAACTCTCAAACATATAAACTCTCGTGCGTGGCCATTCCATCTTCAAACCGTAGGGTTCATTCGGCTAAGTCATTTTGAATTATCAAACAACGTACAACTATGTGACAGAGGTTTTGCACGCCTATTCAAACCTTCCGACATATGCAGATGACGTCAAGATTTGCACCAGGGTTCGTTGTCCAGTGACTGTGTCACCTTGGAGTGGCTAGATGTGTCTGTTGATGGATATTCCGTGTGCAGCTGTGTTCTCAACCCCGGTAAATGTATTGTGGCAACCCACCATCCCTTGTTGTAGTGTTCCTTCCATTACATGTAGTCGATTATTGACGCCTCCTTAGTAGCTCGCCCTCTGTTAGGGGACCTCGGGGGTTATCCTGGAACCCCCGCTGACGTTGCTGGGGCTGCATGTCGTGCCATAAGGTTGTTGGTGTTTGTCAAACGCAGCACTCGTGATGCCCGTGCACTCACCAGGCTGTAACACGCTCTGGTCCAGCCACATCTGGAATACACAGTCGTAGTTTGGTGCACCTATGGTTGCTACGCTGGGCCTTTTTATAGTGTCTTGCCTTCTGGGTGAGCGCCCCAAGGATGAGAGTGATTACGACGTTTTGACCACTCTCTTCGTCTCCCTTAAACTGACAAGTTATGGCTGATATACGGTTGTTTCATGGTGTTCTGGCTGAGCGAATTGACGCCCTTTCTATTTTATCAGCTGTCGTCTTCCCTGACATTATCTGGAGTTGCAGTTGCCCTTCGGGGCACCACTCTTACCTACCAATTACACGCAGTCCCTTCCTATTAGCCGTCTCCTTCATACTGCGAATTGGCTGCCAGATGACTGGTCTCGACCTCGTTTCCTGTACACTGCACGTCCTCCTACTCAACTCTATTGCCCTACCCGCGGACATTCAGTGATATTGGTGTGGTGGGTTCTTAATACTTTGGTGGGCTCCTCACTTTCATCTTCTCATCTCATTTATTGCAGTTTGCTCTCACATTTTTCTCTCTTCACGTTCCCTATTTTATTCCATCCCTGTCTCACGTGTTTACGTGGATTTTTTTCCGTAATTCTGTATTTACTTTCATTAGTCTGCCGAGTATGAAAAATATTGATTAGCTCAAACATTTTTGTTGTTGAGTTTCCTTCAGATCATAACGTTTCAAACTGCTCTCAGTGCAACAAAATAAAATTCCAATTGAGAAAACGTCTGATCACGGTGATAAAAAAACCGGAAAACCCCCGAAAAAGGTGGTTTAAATTTTTATACGGATTCTCTTGCACTAATGGACACGATTGTTCATATCTAATTTTGAAATTGTTGGACTATTGGAAATGCAAATATGTTACAAAAAATGTCAGGATCTTTTAGAAACTCCGATAACGTATATTGCAGATTGCAGTTTCCGCGAAAATATATTTCCCTCTGTCTATGAAAACCCACTGAAAGTTAACTATAGTTATCATAGTGATCAAAACACCACATTTTTTTTAACCAAAAACGGCTCTAACGATTTTGATTAAATGTTTTATACTGATAGCTCCCAATATGGCAACTGTTCCATAAAATTCCCATCTTTGGGAAAATTACGAGAGCAGCACAATAAATTACCAAAATTTTCGACGTAATCGATTTTATAGCGGTTTTTAGAGAAAAGACCGAACCAAATCACCTCAATATTGATATCTAGCCCGCAGATTACCATGGAAAGCCAAAATAAGGTTATGAGCAAAATCCACGGAAAGTTAACTATAGTAATCATAGTGATCAAAACACCAATAATTTTTTTACCCAAAAACTGCGCTAACGAATTTGATTAAATTTTTTATACTGATAGCTCTCGATAAGGCAATTATACCGTGAAATTCTCATTAGTGGGAAGAAGACGAGAGCAGCACAATAAATTACCACAACTTTCGACGAATTCGATTTTAGCGCGGTTTTTAGAGAAAACAACCGTGCCAAATCAGCTGAAACTTGGTGTCTAGCCTACAGGTTACCGTGACACACAAAAATAAGGGTATGGACTAAACCCACCGAAAGTTAACCATAGTTATCATAGTGATCAAATCGCCAAACTCTTTTTCTCAAAAACGGCTCTAACAATTTTGGTTAAATTTTTTATATTGATAACTCTCAATAAGGAGATTATACCATTAAATTCCCATTTGTGGAAAAATGACGAGAGCAGCACAATAAATTATCAAAATGTTCGACGATAAGCGTTTGCAGCGCGGTTTTTTTCCTTATAAACCGCGCTGGAATGTTGGTAGAATGTTCAAAAAAATTGGTATTGTAGTCCAACCCAATACCTAAAGGGTGAGTGTTTTAAAACGCTCTTGAGATACATGGGGCTCACTCCAGAAATTCCTGAATTTCAATTACCGCCGTTTCGCTTACTACGAGTTCTAACAGTTATTACCCAATAACTCTGAAAAAGTTATTACTATCCTTCTTCAAAAATTCTTGTTTACAGCCTCATTGATTTGGTGTGTACCAATTGCTCAACAATGGTCCTGGAATGAGTATGAGCAGCACAATAAATTCCAGAACTGTAGGCGCTACCGCTTCCTGCTGCTGTGATGTGTTGTTTGACCAAGTTCGAAGGAACTGAGTGATAAATGAATTGATCAAATAGAATTAGCCATGTACAAAGTGAATTGACATGGAGCTAAGGAAAGTTGTGTGTTGCAACGCACCAGATATTTTTTCGTCGATTTCTTGGATAGCAAAGGGGAAAATATCTGCAGACAGTTCGGGTTCCGCCAAGGAAGGTGTACCGATGACGTCATTCTCATGTATGAACAGTTTTACGCTCGCTTGATGGAGGCTATAAAGTGACGTGTGTACGCCAAGGCCTTGCTAAAGTGTTCGACACGGTATCTCACTTAACATTGGTCTAAGCAATGGGGGGAAACAGGGATTAATCGTGGCTTCGCGACGTGGACGGCCAGATACTTGGAAGGCCGCCAACAATTTATGACGATTGGTCAGTTAGTAGGAAGGAGCCGTGCCCGAGAGGGATACTCCAAAGTACGGTCCTGGGGCTAGCATATTTCCTCGTTTTCATCGACAAGCTTCCACGTATCGCGATGGAAGGTGGCTGTGTCATTCGTCGACGATACACCATTCATTGTTGTGGGATCGATTTGGAAGCAGGTTGTGGAAAAGGCTGAGCTTTGTCAAAGCTAGCACTTGTCTGAAGAACTTGGGCATGAAGCTGAACGTGGACAAAACGAACTTCGTGGCTTTTTCTATTCGCGAATCCGAAATCCCTAAAATTAATTCCGTAATGATCATTTGGTCTCATGTAATGATCACGCACATTGTTCTCGTCCATACGCTAACTGGGAATAGAATGATCAATGCATTAAATGGGGCAATCACATCAGTAGTGTCAATAGGATGTTAAAACTTACAAAGCTCTACAGAGAGGTGAGACTTTCCTAAACATACATGCACTTCTACTACTCCCTGGTGCAACATTTGACGATTTATGGAGTATCGGGGTGGAGTGGGTGTGCATCCAGTTACCAAGTTTATTTGACCCGGAAGCATATCATCCAAGGTTTTCTAAAAAGGAGGAAGAACTATTCTTCAGCGGCACTATTCGAGGATTTTAAAAATTATGGAGCTTCGAGACAAGATGACAACACTCAAAATATTTATGAATCTGGGAAGTTACGACCATGCGTTCTGGGAGGAATACCAAATCGCATGGACGATTCCTCGTAGAAATTCCTTCCAGAGAACCCCTCACGAGCAGCAGGTGTACAATTATAGAGGGGCCAAGCTCTTCAACGCCCTACCCTTTGGCATTCGTTCCATCGCCAAACTAGGGGCCGTCAAGAGGGAGCTACGAAAATACATACCGAAGTGCTCAAACGTAGACTAAATTGTTCACAAGGTAACAATTCAATACAATTTATGTCAAATAATCAATTGATACAACACAATGAACTGTTTAACTAATCCAGTGCATTTTTCTCAACTCCTCCCCAGAGCAAGCCAGAACTATATCAAATATTTAGTTTATGACGAGGATATTATGTTTTGTTTATATCAAATCTGAGTTTTAAGAATAAATGCGAGAAAAACAAATTTGAAGTCTGCTCAAGTGGTTGGAATTGAAATTAGTCAGTTGGAGTAACGATGCTTTCTAGCATGCGCTTAATTTGCTGCAACGGGTTTGTGCTCTCCATATGAAGCTTACATGCTTCGCCCATTACATTGACCACTTTATGGCTCCATGAGACGCAGGGAAATTCCTGCTAAACGGCAAGTGCAACGGCAATAAGTAAATCTGAGCCTTTAGCACTTCAATATAAACCCCATTACGCGTCGAGATTTTTTTTTAAATTTCTTTTTGTTCCTTCTCTCCTAGAAGCTCTCGCCGCGTTTGTCCGCGGAATGTGGTGGGGGATATCGCAGTTATGAAGCCGTTCCAATTTCAAGCTGGATATTATAAAGTCGATGCTCGAGAAGGTTGGCAGAAGGAGGCAGAAGAAGGAAGGTGTGGTTGGTCTCCTCCAAGACAGGGATGAGGTCAGAAACTGGAACCGTCCTTGGATGCAGCGGTCAATCCGCCGCGCCCACGGTCTCTTTTCTTCCCCGGTTGCTCTCAACGGCCGACGCTCGTCGCCTGGAAGTCAACCACTCGAGTCTCAGCGGTTGACAGATAATCACTCAATTCATTTATAATTGCACTTCAATGTAACGTTACGCGCTCGAGGATTGTGGGCAGCCATGAAACGAACTACCTGATCCATTTCAACGTCGGCATTATTGCTTTTTGCTCGCTTTTATTCTCCAGTCGTTTGCACAAACGATATTGCTTTCTTTCCAGAGCTGTTGCCAATTCGAAAATTGAAGAATTATTAGCTGTTTAATTACATCCCACTAAATGTAAATATAATCACTCGCCCTGCTCAACAAATATAGAAGCGCTGGGGTAAGTACTGCACTGCCACGTTATCTACCTCAACTACGAGCTTCCTCACCAACAAAGGAAAACCCCGTTTAATTGTGCTTCTTGGCTTTCAAAGCCAACCTGGACAACCAAGATCACTCCAGACTGGTCGTGATTCTCGACTTCAGAGACAACCCGCTAGAGCCTCTCTCTTCACTCCCCTAGCCCTCGGATGTCAACGCACCAGCAAGTCCGCTTGAACACCGCATCACTCGGAACATTTCCTTAAATGTGTTTTGCTCAAAACGTTTCATATAACTTCGCTCCCTACTTCGTATGGTTAAGGAAGGTTTCTGAGAAA
Source organism: Pachypeltis micranthus (assembly GCA_020466155.1). Taxonomy (NCBI): domain Eukaryota; kingdom Metazoa; phylum Arthropoda; class Insecta; order Hemiptera; family Miridae; genus Pachypeltis; species Pachypeltis micranthus. The sequence continues at coordinate 29,703,602 of CM035774.1, read as the reverse complement.
TAGATTACTAGTAGATGAGTAGCGGATAACTGGTGTGACGCATCGCTCAACTTCCCTCAGCCTCATGTGCACTCAACGATGTATATAGCTTCAGCTTCTAATCCAATCTACTTTTCATTCAGTTCATTAGAACTTTCTCGTACGAAAACAGTAGATCTCAAAGTTCTGGAATTTACTGAGGTGCTCCTACTCATCTCATGCTGGATGTTCCACGACCATTATTGAGCAATCAGTGCATAGGTTATTTGTGAGACTGTCAACTTGTTTTTTTGGACCGTGCCCATTATTTTGAAATTTTCTTCGAACATTTTGATAATTTATTGTGCTGCTCTCGTCATTTTCCCAACGATGAGTTCAAATGGAACTGTCCGCGTAAAAAACGGAGTCAAAATCGTGGAAGCCGCTTTCCGGAAGCAAAATGTAATGTTTGAATCGCTATAATAACTATAATTAGTTTTGAACAGACTTTACTCATAACCTTTTTCTGGCGGTCCACGATGATCTTCAGGCAAATACGAAATGCGAGCCGATTCGGTTCCCGCATTTTCTCACAATCGCATTTTAAGACACACACAGATAGTTTTCCCGAATGGTATTTTTCTGAGACGTGATCGGAAGAACACTCAAAACTTCAGCCGATTACGTAACTTCCCTTTGTACTGCATAGTTCTAAGGAAATTAAAAAATTTAAAGATTTTGCTCAGTCGTAATATTACTCACAACTATTTTCACTTGTTCTCCCAATAACTTATTTCTTTGGTTTCTTGCTCCATTTGATTCGGTTAGTGGAAGCTTCTGTCGATTCAACAAACTCTTTTATTTCACAAACATAAAATTGACCTGAATAAATTTCCAAATATGGTGAGCTTGGCCGACGACTGAGATCGTCCGCGATTTTCGTTTGGACGGCACATAATTAGAATCCCAATGAAATCTTATCGCGCCGAAAACCTTACAGGAGTTCTATGACGCGAATCCCAATACGTAATTATGCTGGACATTTTATTAAAAAATTATCAAAAATATAAAACAATGTAATTCGATTAAAAGTAAAAAAGGAATATAAAAGACACAATGTGTCATGGAGAATTCAAGTAGAAAGATGGCTTCAACTGACCCCCACGGGCCTAGTGGTTGTTATAAATATTTTTTGTACTATTTTGTAATTCAGTTACAATTAAATACAGAACACTGAAAATGGAATTTGTATGGTATTTTTTTAAACTGTTTCAAACTAAATAAGTATTTCGTTGGAAGAAACACGACTAAATTATGAAACTGCAGTCGTCGAATGTTATCCGGTTGCTGGACCTGTAGTTGATTTATCAATAAACAATTCAACATACGCCGTATACGAGAGAACCGGTTCCGCTCCTGAATTCACTCGAAACTATAGACATTGCAAAGCAGTTATGTATTGCTAATTTGCCTAACTCACTAACCGTTCGGGGCACACAATGAATTAGAAGGTGGGATTATTCGGTGTTACCATTTGGGTAGCATACCTGGTGCGATGCATCTCACAACTTTCCTTGTCCTCACGTGAATCCGTCGATTGTCTTGACTCTTTCAACTTATCAAACTGTTTTGGTTTATTAATTCTGAATAATTTTGTGCCGTTTTGTACCTTTATCGCGGTCTAAAAACCCCCTTCTTTCACACGAAACCCACATTTGGTATCTAATTGTGCCCGCCTGCTCGGCAATTCGATAGGGTGAATCCCATGATTGTTGTGGGCAAAAAATGATTTAAAAAATTAACAAAAGCGCAATTTTGGGATCATTTTCTAGGTATGTTTAGATGCTGAGTTTACAGAACAGTTCTCGGAGATATACGACTGCATCTAGACCAAAATTAGTAAAATCACAGTAATTATAGTGAGCCAAAGTCTACTAATTGAAAGAACTCATAGGATAACTGCAGCGAAAGTAACCATTTCATCATTTGTACTCCCTCCATCTCGTCTTATCAAAAGCACCCATCAGCTTGACTCGCGACATCGTGCCAATCGTCCTGTTTCGTATGGTTTTCTGGTATTTTCCGATGCTGAATCGAATGGGATGGGCCTCGGAGGTGTGAGACTATATCAAGCTGTGCATGAGAATAATAAACCGTTCTTATTCTGTTTGTAACGACGCTCTAGATGACAGTAGGAGGCGCTTATGGTTCTGGAACTTATTTTGCTACTGCTACTTATGCCACGACCCTTACTGAACAATCAGCGCACAGGTGATTTAACAGACTCACTGGGTAATTTTTTAAATAGTTGTTGCTTCCCTGCGCTCGAATAACATTTGAGCTTTTACTTTTCTTGACGTCCTTCTCATAAATGTACGGTCGCAACGTTTTATAACCTCGAAATGACCCACTATATCTGTTTTTTTTTTTCTTTTCGAAGTTTGCTCGAATTCGTGCGCTTGAGCGCGATGGCAACAAGATGTCGTATTATGTTTAATTCATCGAAGCTGCACGAAGGCGTCGAAGAAAGAAGAAAAAGAAAATGTATCGGAATGCAAATATTGCCAGCGACGAAATGATTTTTTTTACCTCCTTTTTTGTTTTCTTTCTGACTTGTGGGTGCACGCCTTTTACATAAATACATATTCACGGGAGCGTAATAATAAATTTTCCGTATTAGTAAAGCAACAAGGCTCCCTTTCTTTTGTCAAGAAGAGATGTAGATCCGAGTGACAAATGAGAGTGGCTGTTGGTTACTCCGAGACGAAAGAAACCCGAGTTACTCTCTCGTCAATCTCAGTCCTATCGAACTTGATGTTTACCTCGTAATTTATTTCGTGCATTACTTCATTTCCGGGCGATTTCAAACATACGAGCTGATGAACATATTAAACGGCCCAATGGAACTGTGCGGATTCACGACAGTTTAAATGATATTCAGATGTTGATTTTTGAAACTACACGCTATCGACGATGTACGTAAGCGTTTTTCTTTCTTAACTTTTTGAAGATTTCGGCGGGGTGTTGTAAAACTCAAAATTCCTAAGATTTTATGGTCTCCCTTTCAGACGTTCTTATCAACTAAGAAATCGGGTTGGTCCATAGGTTTCTCCTACGGGCAAGCTCATGCGGAAGTGGAACCAATGCAATTTACGAATAAGGCTCTTGTCTTCCAGAAACAAAAGTTCGAGAATCTAACAAACCAAATTGTAATTTAAAAAAATAGATTTCAGTTATAAGTACAAAAAAAGCCGAGCCTTTATTCGATGAGTAGCTATAGCAGTTAAATCGGTGAATATCTGAGGGGCTGAGGAAACTTATGTGATTCGTCGCACCAGATATATTCCTACTGGTTTCCATACAATTTCAGAACTATGAACGTGAACGTTTAGAACAAACAAAAAACTGCAAATGATCACACAACGGTATGCTCTTGCACAGCGTGATAGCACTGCTTAATGCAGCTCTCACCTTCGAGGCCCACACCATTTGACTCAGCTTCAGAAAATACTAGTGAACGATAGAACAAAGAATTGACGTTTTCGTGGCGACACTAGGCGATTAGCGCGGCACTGCTGTGGTTTTAGTGAGAGTGCGGGAAATAGGCAGCCTGAGGAGAAACGATTGTAAAGCGAGATCCGCCAACCAATTTTTATCATATATTCAGTGTGTTGTGATTTCAACGAAATATATTCTCCTGTGGTGTGATTAAACTTCCTTACACTATCATCGCTCTTTCAGTGGATCATTGTGCAACTGGACGTTGAAACAGGATACCTTTAATGAAGAACTGAATGAGACTATTTACATGAATGCCTCGCCGGTCTTGAAAAAATCGTTGGAAGACATTGTGCTCAACGAATCTGCAAAGAAGTTAGAATTTGGAAAGACCGTTTGCAATTGAACAAATCTCTTCTTCTCCTTTATGTGCCTTATCCGTCTAACCGAACGTTGGCAATCACTGCGGCGAGAGCGTCCCGGTCCTCTGCAGTCCTGAGAAGCTCCTCCGCGCGCTGTATACCACCCGTCCACTTTCTCAAGTTATTCAGCCAGGAGAACCGTCTTCTTCCAGCACCGCGCCGACCCTCGATCTTCCCTTTCATAATCAACTGAAGTAGCCGATACTTTTCTCCTCTCAATATGTGTCCCAAGTATGCAATTTTACGCATTTCACCGTAGCCAGGAGCTTCCTCTTAACCTGAGCCCGCTGGAGAACTTCCTCGTTTGAAATGAGGGCTGTCCAAGGGATCCTAAACATCCTACGCAATTGCCACATCTCAAAGGCAATTCTGCTCAGGGTGGCAGCCTTTAGGGTCCAAGCCTCCGCTCCGTACAACAAGACAGACCATGCATAACATTTTACCATTCTCCATCAGAGGGAGAAGTTGAGGTTCTTATCACAGAAAAGATTTCTCATTTTCAAGAATACGGAACGAGCCTTCTCAATTCCACATTTGACCTCCATGTCCGGATCTATAGATTCGTTGATGAGGCAGCCCAAGTACTTGAATCTCCTTACTCGTTCAACTCTGCGGCCATTGAGTGTCAACACAGCATCATCATGAGAGGAACGACTGAAAACAACCCATTTGGTCTTCATAATATTGATTGTCAGACCCGCCCGTTGGCCAGCACTCGAGAGTCTATTCAAGAGAAGCTGAAGATCCTCTAGGCTCTCAGCCAACAGCACGATATCATCAGCATATTTGATGGAGTTGAAATTATTAAACGCTGATTCCTGTGTTTATGTAATGGATAACAGTAATGATCCGATTATCTTGACAATTTACGTCGATGATGTTACTATTGCGTCCAAAAATACCTGAAAAACTGAACTTTTGAAATCTAAATTAATGAAAGATTTGGGACGAATTAATTGTTTGGGTGTGGAATTCCAATACTCTAAACATGAAAACGTAACGAAAATTTCTTAGTAGAAATATGAGAAAGTTACTAAGGAAATGTAAGATGATTTATATCAAAACCGTATTTACTCCCCTTGATCCTAATACTAAGTTGGAAACACCGTGTAAGATTTCTGATGAAGAAATGCCATAATTCTCCTATCATGCATAGATTGGTGCGTTGATGTATCTAGTGATATGAACACGAGTTGACATTAGGTTTGCTGTAAATTTTATTGAATCTATTCAACTCGAATTACTCAGCAATTCACTGGAGATCGGTGAAGCGCGTCCTTAGTATTTAAAAGGAACTATTGATCACACGTTGATGTACTGAAAACGTGGTGAGCACTTGGTAAGTTATGTAAATGCAGAGTTGGGTTTCAAATCGCGTTGTATCAGAGGCTATTTCAAACTGTCAAGAGGTGCAATCAGCTGAGCAGCAAAAAAGCGAAGGACTGTCGCTCTTTCACACACTGAAGCTGAATTCTTGAGTTTGTCTGAAGCCGTGAAAGATGCGATTTACCTGCGAAGATTCCTGTCAGACCATCGTTTTCAATTGAAAACACCCGTTGACATCTTCAACGATAATCAACACGCCAATCATTTCGTGAATTTGCGCAAGATCTGAACACAATGATGTGAGACAACAGTTTATCAAGCAATTTTTTGAGGAAGGGCTCACTATCGTAAAGTATTTGGCAACAGAAGGAATGTCTTTCTCACAAAGAGTCTTAATTATCCGAAATACGACCTCTGCATGAAGTTGACTGGGCTTTCCCACTAACTCAGTAGGCCTCAAATCGTTAAGATCTACTTTGTAGAACCATGAAAAGCAAATAAGAAAGAATGGAATTTGCTCAAATCCACTGAAACAACAGATTCAACCGAAATTGTGTAGCAATGAAACTAAAAACTTTTTTCTTTTTTTAACGTTTTTGCAAAAACTAACGTTTCTCAAACGCTGGTGAGTGTTCCCTGGACGTTAAACAAATTATTAACCGTTAGGGAATTGTTTGAGAGTGCATAAAAAATTAAGGGTGAAACAAAGGATATGGACCGACCGCTTGATAACGCTACGACTGCATGTATCGATATGCGTCCGTTAGTTGTCTCATATTTATTTCATATACCCATTCTTAATGTCATTGAATTCACTCCTTTCCATAGTCTTTGTACATTTAAAATAATTATAATACGGGGTATTACATAATGAACATTAAATAATTGTCATAATCGTACAGCTGTCGTTATTTCTAATTTCAAACATGGCGCCAGAGCCTACGATGTCGGGCATATCGATAATCTGACCTCGGTCGTGATATATCGATATATTGTCATATCAGAGGGAGCGGTCCCTATTCTTTGCTTTTACCAAAATTAACAACCAGACAATTGGGGGCAGGAATGGTTCCGCGCTTTCGAATTTATATGCAAGCTCTAATCCGGCATGTATTTATCGTTACACTGTACATCAATTAATCGGAAATATCGTGCAGACTGCAGGCGAACCATAAGCTACAAAATGGATCGACACGTACGGCAATAGAAACAACAACAACAACAACAACACTAAACTGATAACAGTGTACTCGGAGGTGTTTGTTATGGATCGCTATCATGTTGATTAGTTCTGAAGTAGTGTACCTCTTAAAAGATCTATGGCCCCGTGTGCAGTTTCCGTCTGTAAGAACTCTACGAAAAATTTCCGAAATGGATCATTCCACAGGTGAGTGTTGGAACGTGATGGGTAATAAGCTGCCGTTGTGTGTGAAAAGCAAATGTATGCTTGTTCTAGTACTCGCGTTTTTATGGTTCTCTAATTTCGTGATTGTGTGACCTGTTGTAGATACCATGCTTAGAAGTACATTTGACCATCTCTACTAGTGTCCTATTACCAATATGCTTAATGACCGACTTATATGTGTTTTGTCAGTGGATAGTTTCCCAGGAGTGGTAGAGAGATGGGGAGAAACGTGAGAGGAAGTTCCTCCTGTACCTAGACACTCACATGACGATAATGATGCAATTTTTCAGCATTGCTCCAGGATGTGGTCAATGCTGCAATCCTAATTTCACTATCGTTCAGCCCTGTCTAGGCTGAATTCAAGGATCAGGCTTCCACAAACTTCGAGGATCGCTAGGATCCCAACGGACTAATTGTTTTTTTACGGCCTCAACTGCTATTCTGAACTTTTATCGCGAACCCTTCTGACGTTACGGGCCGGACATTGCGTTTTCACATATCAGCTCTGGTTGTGTCAAATCAATTGCCTCAACATGTCACGTTGAGGAGCTTACGGATTGTGGTGATTATGCCCGCAGGTTTCCCAAAGACGATTCTTTGAGAAAGGCGTGGATTGGCGTTTGCGGAAGAAAGGACTACTTCAATCCGGATTTGAGCAGGATTTGCTCCGAGCACTTCACTCCTGAAGATTTTGAGCGGAATTTCCGATTTGAAATAACTGGGTGAGTATTTTCTTAATGGCATTATTTATCATTTAACCTCATACGAAATTAGTGGCAATTTAGTTGCGGCTTTTCGATCGGGTGAATTTGATGAAGTACAATCCAACTAAAATACACAAAACCGACTGAAACTGTAATGAAAGGAATGAGTACAAAGTGGCCTAATGGGCAAATCTGAAGTCAACGCAATACTAACTATTTAAGGAGCACAGATAATGTGACAACAACCGGCTTAATCACAACACTGTTCTTACAGTGCCTAACATTATCGTAATTTGTTGGGAGATGAGAAAGTTCACCTAATTTGGAGCTTAGCATCCACATCCGCTTACAAACCACAAATTTTTTCAATTAAATGGACAGGTTTTCTTTCATTCGGAATTTTCTAGTCTGGACTGGAAGGTCACTGCAGCCTCCAAAGCTCATTATAATCATGAAGCTCCACATTTTTGGTTTATTATTCATTCTGAATAATAACCCTATGTTTTCAGTCACGAAAATTTTTTTACAACCCCCCCCCCTCCTCAAAATTTGATACTTGACGTTTCAAGACTTGGAGATTCCAAATTTGCAATGTCTGTCCACCGTCCGGGCCGTTTTGTGCCTTGAACGTGGTCTAAAAAATTCGTTCTTTTGCACAAAAATCCGATTTGGTATCTAGTTGTGCCCGCCATCTCGGCAATCCGATCGGACGAAGCCCGTGGTTGTAATGGGCAAAAAGTGGTTAAAAAAATTAACGAAACGCAGTACAACGCGGGAACTACAGTGGAAGTCAACGTTTCGTCGTTAGCACTCCCTCCCTCCCTCCCGTCTCAATAAAGAACCACCCGCCCAACGCCACCCTCTCGACTCGCAACACCCCCTGATTGGGCGCCAAGGCCACTTCCTCCGGCTACTGACGCCTGGGGAATATTTAGTTTTCGTATTTCCATAGTAGCCAGGTCATGTTTCGTATGGTTTACTAGTATTCGATGCTGAATTGAATGGGATGGGTCTCGGAGCAGTAATACTAGGTCAAGCTGTTAATGAGAATAATAAACCATTGTGTAATAATTTGCAGGGTTTTTATCCTTGACGAGGGTTACAGGTCCCAAGCTCTAATTAATTACAACTGACCTTCCTCGCAAGAAGGTCCCAGGAATCTCATGGGATGTTCAGGTCTCTGGACGTACTGGTTTTCTGTCCTGCGCCATAACAACTGCCCATCCAGTGAGGCTTCAAGATCCGGGTCTGGAAGGGGCCAATGATTGTTAGGACGAATGTGATGGTTCGACTAATTCATTTTATGCAAATAAAGTAACCATTAAAGTGTAAACTTATAATAAATTTATAAACTAAAATAATTAAAATGTTGTGTTTTTAGTGGACGAAATGTGCGTAAGTTGAAGTCAAACGCAGTTCCATCTCTGAACCACTTACCAACGAACTCCAAGGGAGGGCGAGATTACGTATTTGTGATCAACGAGCCAAGTACCCCAACTCCTAGTGATGACGTCGAAGTTATAGACAGGTTTAAGGTAAACAGATCATTGGTTCGCCAAACAACTTTTTAAGCCCCCTCCAGGCTCTCCTGGAGCATCCTCATTGAGCGTGTTTGCTAAACGTTCCCTGTCTCGAAAATTATTCATGCATTCGTTCCTCGTGGTATGTAAACCGCCCTTGAGGGGAGTCAGGGAGAGCGAGGACAAATGAAGAACCCTGGGCAACCCGTTCCACACTCTTGCTCCTCACTGCGAAGTGAAGTCAAATGAAGCATAGAGGAACCTCTCCACATTCTCGCTCCTCGGGTTGCTCCGTGAGAGCCTTGAAGTATCTTTTCAGTACTGGTCACAATTTCAGTTCTGAGCTGTAAACTCGTTGCCCACCATTTTCTTTGTTACTTATCCCTAAAAGTAACTAAGAGGGAGTAAAGTCCGACGAAACGGCCAACAACTGTAATTGTCAGTTGCTTAAAATGAGATTTTTAGGTGACTCGAATGTACCAAGAATGTTTTTTCCCCTTATACTTTTCGAAAAGGGCTGAAGTATTTTGATCAAACTTGCGACGTATGTTATACAGGGTGCGGCATAAAGGTCGGACGTTTTTGAAATGGCCAGTACTTCCCCCTAATGGGTCGACCTACGTGGGGAAGGAACCATTGTAATCGGGAGGTCTTAGCATTTTTTTACCAACTCAGTCAACTCAGAACGCTATGTCGAGATGATAAGCTGCTTCATTACATCTGAATTGAGACAAAAACGTATTGCAATCCGGCGTATGTGGTTCCAACAGGATGGGGCAACCGCTCACACAGCTAGGGCAACAATGAGCGTTATTCGTCCTCTTTTTCCCTGGCCGCCTTATTTCCAGGTTCGGTGGCGTTCATTGGCCTCCTCGGTCCCCAGATTTGTCCACATGTGACTTTTTTCTGTGGGGACACCTCAAAGCACGTGTTTGCCAGCACAAGCCCCGAACACTGGTGGAATTGAAGGATGCTATTCGCGTGGAAATCGTCGCAGTTGAGAGAGCAACGTTGGTTAGAGTTTTCGGAAATTTCCAAGAAAGACTCAAGCAGTGTATCGCGAACGAGGGACTGATGTGATTTTCCACACATGAATTTCTAAAATACTTTTAAAATGTGAATCTAAATATGTCAATAACATTTTTTTGAGTAAAAATTACCGAAGTTATAATTTTTTTCAAAAACGTCCGACCTTTATGCCGCACCCAGTATCAGTCAATCTCGCGTTTTTCCTATCGATATTTGTACATTTTTTTTGCGCCGTCTTTGTCAAATTGCAACTGTATGGTCCAAAAGAACAAATTTATTTCACTTTGACAAAATAAATGTTTTACAATTTCGTAGGATACATAGAATCGAGTGCAAAATCCGTGTCGGGGTCACCAGTTGTCGGGGTCCCTGTTTCAAGGGCTGTGTGGTCTTGAAAAGGGCCGACGAAAGTTTTGTTGTTGTGTTTGTAGGTCGTGTCTGTCGGTTGAGAGAGTGTGAGGCGAAGAACGGGTTTCTCGGGCGTCGTTGCGTAGGTCGAAGGGCTCGGTTGAGCAGTAGCTCCTCACGGCGAGGGACTCGGTTGAGCAGCGGGCGAGGGACGAGTTCCTCAGGCGTCGAAGCGTAGTTTGAAGGGCTTGATTGAGCAGTAGCTCCTCACGGCGAGGGACTCGGTTGAGCAGCGGGCGAAGGACGAGTTCCTCAGGCGTCGAAGCGTAGTTTGAAGGGCTCGGTTGAGCAGTAGCTCCTCACGGCGAGGGACGCGGTTGAGTCGTCGCTCCTTCTTCTTCAGACGCGAGAGGGCGGACTCGTCGTCCCCGGTGGCTCCGCTGATGGTGGTCAGTTGTTGTCGGAAGAAGAGATCGATGGAAGAATGAATGCTGTTTGTCCGTGCAGGCAGGCCCTTATATACGCACTCTTGGAGGGAGTCGTCTGTGGCTCGCGACTAGCGCCCTCTGTCGGGATGACTTTCCTGTGAGGCGCCTTTTGTAGGTAATGGTGGCCAGCAGCCACAATCCAAAAGTATCACTGCTTAGTCTAGTCTGAGAATGGCAGGTGCGATGCTTATTGCGTTGAGCGTTCTCAAACGCCACGATGAGAGTTGGATGGGTCGGATGAGGTACTTTTCTGCTCGGGATTGAATGGAGCCACTGAAGAAGTTCTCCGACTCCCAACATCACGAAAAATGGCTGACTTTGCCGGCTGTATTGCACCCAAAGCTACGAAGAAAAGTGTGTACAGCGCGTGAATTGAGAGGGTTTGCGAGTTTCATTTAACGCATTCTTACACAGATCTCTAGTCGAACGTTCTGAAATTTGAAATGGAGGGAATTGCTTCAAGAACTGTGGCACTTCGTGGCAGTAAATGCTGAGACGAGCAATTCACCTGCCATGCACAATGTCGTTGCAAAAACGCTATCACTCACTGTATTTGCATCAACATAGGCGTACGATGAAAACCCTGCCTTAACTGCGAGTTTTCATGAACCGTAGATGAAACAACGTTTGAACATGCAAAGTATACAAATACCCTTCATCGCGACACATGAAGAGCGTGAAACTCGCAAAATTCAATGTTGTATTTCTGGTTAGGGCTAACGATGCAAAAGTTGCATTCGATGTGTTGTTTTGAAAACAAAAAACAACATGTCCCTAATCAACATGTTGGGCCCAAAACTTACATTTTATGATTATTTTGTTATTTATAAAAATTAAATTCTAAATGCTTTCCAAAAGCAAGCGATTTTGCTGGTTTCTTAAGTTTGTCTGGTAAAGAAGAATAACTTTCTTTGGCGAATTTAACGATCAAAAGTCGTCGTCGGATGTGTTCATCTGTACGATGTGATACGTTTGCAATAATTATATCAAAAATTGCGGCTTGTTGTAGGAAACAGAGCAAGATGCCCCATCGCCAGAAGCAGAGGCGTTTTCATTAAACTGCGAAGCCTCGTATGAGTCTACTTCTCGAGAACCAGACTACAAAGCGATGTGCCTGAAGAATCAAATGGAAAAAAGAATGTTGGAAACGAGGTGCGCTGCTTTGAGCAGAGACTTGGAGAACGCCAATGAGCAATTGAAAGCTAAAGAAGAATCAGAAAGGCTTTTACTTACAACTTTGGAGACTGTTGTCGCTGAAAATGAGAGATTGAGAAATAAACTGAAGTATGTTTGACGTAATTTGATTTTTGTTGTTAATCGAATCCGGTTGAGCCTTTTTTCGTTAAGGTTCCTTTGTTGAGCATCTCTTTCCCCTTCCACCTTCTATTTGATTTGACCCACTCGCACAAACAACTTGCCAACATTTTTGTATAAGTGTGAGAACTTTTTATGAGATTCTGCTGGAGTCTCCAACTAGGGTATCCTTCCTTCTTATTGAGGAAGAAGCTCGGGCACTGGTTGCCCACCATTATGTCAGGATCTTCCCCATTATGGGCGCGTCTTGCTCCTCCAATGTGAAGGAAACAAGAAATGTTGTGCTGTCAAACCTTCCAGCTTTGACTGCTACTATTTAAGATTCACCCAAATTGGGAAGGAGCTTATGACAAAAAAACATGGCCACAGTTGATCTCTCGCTTTATATTATATTGCCAGTGAATCAACTGAGACTACTGGCCCAATCACATAAAGTTGCGCTCTTGTGGAACACCATTGCCTACAGGAAAGCCTCCACTGAAGCACTCCAAGTGATCACTGATCAGTTACTCATTGAGTGAAAAGGGAGCTTTTTCCCCAAGATCCTTGAACCTCTCAGGAATAACTGGGTTGAGCAATCTGTGCATTAACAATTTTCATGTGTTACCAACGTGTAACACAGACCATTTTCCCAAATAGTGTTTCTTGGACTCAGGAGGGTCTGAAACGTAAAGGTCAAAAGAAAAGTTTTTTTTCAGCCGAATACATAACTTAACCTTTCCACTTAGTAGAGCCAAGGAAAGTAAAAAAATTAAAAGACACCGGAAAACGTTATTTGACGAAGTTAGGGCAGAGCTGTTATGCCTGACTGCTTACCTATTTAGCCTGGGCCCATATGGGGAGTTCTCGCAAGAATATGTAGTGTGCATGGACACGAGGACGTCTGGCATTGTTGAACCTAATACAGTTGGTTTGCCATACTGGTTCACGCTTGTAAGAGAATGTAATATCTTGCTCCCACGTTATTCTTTTAACCCGCCTATTTTTCGGTGTCTTTTAATTTTTTTACTTTCCTTGGCTTTAAAAAGTAGAAAGGAAAGTTATGTAATCGGCTGAAAAAAAGTGTTGAGTTTTCTTCAGATCTATACATTTCAGACCCTCCTGAGTCCGAAAAACACTATTTGGGAAAATGATCTGTCTGTGAACGATTTTTAGAAAAAACGACCGTAACAAATCAGCTCAAACTTGATAGCTAGCCCGCAAGTTACCATGGGACGCCAAAATAAGGTCATGAGCAAAATCCACCGTAAGTTAACTATAGTTATAGTGATCAAAACACCAAATTTTTTTTTTTCTCACAAACGGCTCTAACGATTTTGAATAAATTTTTTATTTGATAGCTCCCAATATGGCAATTATACCATGAAATTCCCATTTGCGGGAAAATGACGAGAGCAGCACAACAAATTACCACAATTTTCGACGCAAATCGATTTTAGCATGGTTTTTTCCTTATAAACTCCGCTGAAATGTTACTAGAATGTTAAAAAAAAAAAATTGGTGCAGCAGTCCGATCCAATACTAATGGGGTGAGCGTTTAAAATACTCGTAAAATATATGGGCGTCACTCAAGAAATTCCGGAATTTCAACTACCGTCGGTTCGCTTACTACCTGATCTAAAGGTTTTTACCCAATAATTCTGCATAAGTGATTACTATCCCCTTTAAAAAAAATCGTGATTACAGCCTCATTAACTATCTGTGTACCAATTGCTCAATAATGGTCCGGGAATGTGTACTAGCAGCACAATAAATTCTGGAACTGTAAGCACTACCGCTTCCTGCTGCCGTGAAATGTTGTTTGACGAAGCTCAAATGAATTGAGTGAGTGGAAAAAGCCATGTACCCGAGTGAATTGACGAAGAGCTAAGGAAAGTTGTGTGTTGCAACGCACCAGATATTTTTAATGTGGTGCATAAATGGTGGCTTTTAGTGGTGGTTTTAACCTGTACATCCGGTAGATGGTTTCAAATGGAACCATGCAGTTGTACATTTTATATGAAAGATGAGTCCATTTATTCTTTTCCTGATGACGTCGGTTAACTATTTGTATATCCCTCCATCATTTTCCTACGAATTTTATTGTTTAATGCCAGTTGGAAGTGTAGACACAAAAATTTGTTCAAAATCGTTAGAACTGTCTTTTTGAAAAGAAAATTTTCTGGTAACTACAGTTAGTTTTTGATTTATTTTTCCCTAACCCTTACTTTGTCGCCCAATGTTAACCCACAGTGCTCAGTCAGTCGCAACAATCAGATTGCTTTAATTCCCTTCCCTCTGAAATACGTGCTTCCCCACAATACGTTAATCATTATTGGAACGGAGATTGAAGTGGGTTGTATTTAACAAGTAAAGTAAAATGGTTATTTATTAAGCAAAATATATCTCAATCGAACACTCCCATTTTCACAACCACCAAAAGCATTTCTCAACATGAAGTAAATTATGACCTAAAACTTTCACATTTAACTCTACAATGGGTAAATCTCTTGGTACACATTCCATTAAGGTAATTCAGCCTCAGGGTTGCTTGATTGTTGAACCTCAGGAGAAATTAAGGCTATGGCAAAGTAGCAATCTTCGCAAATCATTTTGGCGTGAAGCAGATAAGCTTGGAACTCATCTAGATACAGCTGACCTCAGAAAATACCAAGTGTGCTTATAGGCACAGTTGTGACTGGTGTTGTTGTACTCATTCAGGGCAGGGTGCAAAGTGTGCTGTATTTAATGGGGGCTATGCCTATGGAAAAGCAAACCTCGTCGATTTCGACCCTCTAATTGTATCAACATTAATACAAGTGGATCTAAATCTCTGAGGGCTACAGACTGGGGCGTGGATGAGTGGCTCGAGGAGGCTTGGGATGTGCGTTGCCTCTAACGGATTTCAAGCAGAAATATGCTATCGTCACTGGAGCCGCCATAATGCATGATAAAGGCTGTAGCAATAAAACTATCATCACAATGGCTGATGGTCATACATCTTGCACTATGTCACAATTGGTGGGGGAATGCAAGATGCAGCTCAACTCTTTAGCTTTAATAGAGTTAACATTTACTAGATTCCTGGGCATGAAGGGATCACTGAACGTGAGAGAGAGCGAACCACCTGGCCAGACTACTCTATCTATAGGGCCTTTCACTGTGGGCTATCTCCCTCACTACTTGTGAGGACAGTATGCTAGGAGAATGCATCAGACTGTCTGGAACACCATAGGAGTGAGGCACTTCAAACGCTTTACCTCAGGACCAACACATGAGGTAAGTCGTAGCATTCCGATGATGGAGGCAGGACATTTCAAAATGAACAAACACGTGTATGTTATGGGTATCATCGATGCCTCGCAGTGAAGATGGTGTGGTGCAGATGAGGAAACTTCCTGTAGTGTTTTGGCCCAGTGCTCGAGACTCAAGAGGGAGCGATTTTTTGTCTTTGGTGCAACTACTCGATGGGTGTACATCAAAGAATAGTCTTGCGCGAAATATCTGGCATTCTTTAAGAAGCTTGGCATTGACCTGTGAGACATTAGGACTACCACAATACGACTTTAGGCTGTGGGACTCATCCGAAATAAGGGATAGGCAAAGTTAGTTATTTAAAAAAAGGTTAATCTGCAGATTGAATATTTGAGCAGATTTGCTTGATTTAAGTGTTTCTCTTAAAGCACCTACACGATTGCTTGAAACGGTTTTTTAAAAACTGAAGACAGCTCAACTAAAATTGCAACCTATTACCTACGACGATAACAAAAATATTTGGATTTCTGATTCTCTGGTTACCTTCAGAGCGAACAACAACAACCACATCAATAACAACAGTCACCGCCGGCCACCTGTTGTTGACACTTGACAGCTGAGTGCGCGACTGCGCGACGTCCAGCCTATACTGACAGATTATCAGCTTCCCCTTGATTGATCCGGAGTGCATTCAACAATTTTGGTCCAACAGCTATCGTCCCTTAGTCGAAATGCTGCTGGAAGTGATTTTGGCGATTGTCGCGTTAGCGGCGTACATTTACTGGCAGCTGAACAGCAGGAATAAATACTGGGAAATCAAAGGAGTACCGTACAAACCTCCTCTTATGTTTTACGGTAACATCAAAGAGAGGCTGACGATGCAAACGTCTTTTCACGTCTTCTACAGCCGATTGTATTTTGAGGTAGAAGGGCACAAATATTTCGGTAAGTAAAGCTACCACTTATTGATGAATCGATGATTGTTTATCTATCAAGATCGCTGGAAAGAGGCCGCCAAGATGCTGGAGAGCGAAGGGCGAGTGTGGGCGATTTAGGGTTGGATGGATTCGTTCAGACCGAGCTCCGTCAAAAAACAGTTGAGTGAGCAGTAGCATCTGGCTCACCTAGAGAAAGAACTGCAAAGCACTGGTAAGTGCAGGACGCTACTGTAAGTTATTGCTGCAGGCGCTATGATGCTCGGGGGAAGTCAGCCGCCATTGTGAGTTCAACAAAAGGTCGTTCACAATGAACTATTATCCCGAAACACTTCGTCAATTACTTGGCATTTTCATGGGAACTCTCCTACTTCTGGTACAGTTCATTTCTTCACTCCTTTGTTCTCAAATCGTATTTGCCCAACCAAATTTAAATTGGAATAGGAAAATTACGAAAATAGTATAAAATAAACAGCCCCCACCTCCTTCACCTGTAAAGGGATAGCTTGTATTTTATGGCAGAATAAAAATTATTTTTAATGAAATCAGAGTCTTTTTTTTACATTGGAAAATAATTTCATTTTACCGAACCATGAACTTCGAGCAGTATGTCGCTTTGTGATGCAATCAATGCCAATGTTTCATAGGAGTGTTTTACATATCTTAGATTCGAGAAGTAGGAAGAAACGGCATGTAATTCCTTCGAAATCATCGAACGTAGGATGCCTCCATGAGATATATTACTTGAAAACTTTTATCTGTTTGGAAAGATCGAAAATGTGTAAGCTATTTTTTTTTCAAACCAGTTCCACCGGTTTTAATTACATTTGAAACTGATTGATTTTATAATTTGATTTCATTGTGGGTCGAACTGAAAGTTGCGCCTCTGAAAAAATGGTAGTTCTGTACGAAAATAACTTTTATTCTTCGTGTATCCGTGCCTATCGAGTTGAGTTAACTTCGGTTTCAGCCTCTAAATTGTATCAGCGTCTATACAGATGCATCTAAACACCTGGAGGATACAGGCTGTGGAGGTGTGGATATGGGAGGCTTAGAACGTACATTGCCGGAGGTGTCACTTCAATTAATAAGTATGCTGGGGCTGTCACGAAAAGGGATATATCAATAAAATTATGAACATAATGACCGATTTGCAAGGCACTGACAAAATACTGTTGAGGGAGTGTATGGCACAGCTCAAACCTTTAGCAAACTCTAGTAGAGTTTACTTGATTCCTGGGTATCAAGGGATCACTGGAAGTGAGAGAGCAGACCACAAGGCCAGACCCGGTGCATCTACTGTATCTAAAGGGCCTATAGAGCCAGTTGCCCATAGTGAGGCATCTCCGTCACTATTCAAGAGTACAGTGAGAGTCTGGAGAAGTGTGTTCAGAACGGTTTGAGAGTGAGGCACTCAAGTGCTTTCTCTCTGGACCAATACATGAGATGAGGCATAGCTTTCAGATAATGGAGATAGCGGGCATCATCACACGAAACTGCGCAATGAACAAACACACATATGTTATGGGTATAATGAACACTCTTCGGTGCAGATGGGGTGGTACAGTTCAGAAGACTTTCTCCATGTCCAGGCCCAGTGACAGAGACTGGAAAGGGAGCGATTTTGGGTCATTGTTACAATCTCTCTAAGGGTGGAGATCAAAGAAGACTTTCAGGAAATACGTGGCACTCGTTAGAATGGACCTGTGAGACAGTGGAAGTGGCACAATAGGACAATAGGGAAAAAAACCAAAACAATTCATGTTTCTGTTCTGATGAGTGCCACCGAAAATGACAATGTGTTCAGCATGAAGGAGAAGGAAATCCAATGAGTCGCAGATTTCCTTACCCGCGCAGCTTCTTTGGAAAAAGTCCTAGGTATCCCGTATAAACTGAAAAAAGAGTAAACTGGAAATGCCGCTCTAAAAATTCAGATGGTCTGTCTCGCTATTCATATCGCCAAAATTAAGTTGTATGCTTTCATTAGGGAGGTAGATTGAAAGTATTATCCGTTTCGGTTCAGTATGGAGGAAAGGATATTGAGCAGCTGTCCGAAAACCAGCAGAAATCTGAAAAATTTCCTCCCCACTCAGTAGGGCTAAGAAAGTGAAATGTAGCTGAAACGTGATCCTTCTCACACTCCTCCTGCTTAATGCTATCTACTGTATGCTACAGTGGGAACCAGCAGCCTTAAAGTGTTGTAAATACAGGTTTCTGTAAGAATGAAGACAGTCAAACAACTTTTATCTACCCAAGGCAATAACCACCTTGGGTGGGAAGTGTTAGACGTATTCTCTTTACAATCTGTGTGCTTGTTTCTGATCTTTACTTCAACTAAAACATGTCGATTTCAGGATTTTACGAAGGTAGAATTCCCTCGCTAATGATAAGAGACCCAGAGCTAATCAGGAACGTTCTCTCCAAAGATTTTGATCACTTTGTCGATCGGACTACTCCGCGTTTCAAGAGCCCTCGGCGTGTGAAGTACATGTTGGTAAGTTGGCAATTTAACGTGTTGCTAGTTGCAAATAATAACAGCTCGAGTCCTCTGTGTAACGTGAAACTGGACTGTTCCCTTTTATAAGCAGTGAAGGTCCAACTGCTCAGTTATTTTTCCTTGTGTATTATGTGTCTGGGTAGATTTATGGTCAACATGAGGGTTAGGGTTCCTCTTTTGTTGTTTTTTTTTTCTGGCTGACAGCATTGTGTGGGTGAATGCTTTTGTTGTGAACGCATTGAATCCAGTGTAATTGTAATGGGGGGTGGAGGAAATGTTTGAAGAGTCACTGACTTAGGCAAAAATTACATCCATCACGAGCTCTGATCCAATAGCCCAACTTTGAAGTCAGATTATGAACCTTCGTCTATCCCCATCAGACTATGATCGCTAGGGTGCCAACAATGGAAGTCAGGGGGTATTTCTCTCCACTCACCATTAGCTGCTGCTCCTAGAGAGGACGACTTCAATAAACAGATTTTTGAGAGTTGAGCGAATCTCGGGAAATCCAATCAAAGATTTGAAGAACAAGGCGGCTAAAGGAAAGGCTTTTCTTTCACATTTCAGTAGGTATGTCACCATTTTTCTCTTTGCTGGGGCTTTCACAGCGTCAGCGAATCTCGAATCTTGGACCCGAGAATTCGTCTCATTATTTCTCTCTCTAATTTTTCAATTTTTGTATCTGGCAAAAATTACAGCGATGGAGATGCTCTTCTTTTTCTTGGAATGAAGGAGCGTGGAAGTTTCGGCCATAGTTAGGTCCTGGAGGTACCTCCCACCTGTAGGCCGTGAAAGTAAAGAGCCCTTTGCAGCCCCTGGGCGAATTATTACTGCTTGAGCTCCCAGGTGAACCGCTAACCGCTCCGCTCCTTTTTTTTCTTTCGTATCCCGCTCCCTCAGAGTGAATTAACACAAATTGGACGAAGTGAAGTCCTCCTTTTTTTCTAAGTTTATTTTATTGCTATTTAATGTTCCCCACATATACTTTCGTATCTGGTGGCTAATTATTATTTACGATCGACCCTCTACCGCATGAACCAGCAGCAGGACTCCCAGCCAGGATCTTTCTTCCTCTCTGTTTGGTGAGTGCATTTTCTTAATTATTTGCCACAGACCACGAAGGATTTTCAGCTCAGATTTCTTCTCCTCCACTTTCTGTGTCCCTTTCCTAGAGTTGTCTAGTTCATTTCACATTAACTGTAGACACCCGCACACCTCAATAAAGTGCTCAGGGTTAACTCACTCTCAATTTCGACAGGGAAACTTTGACGCGCGAACAGTGGAACTTCTGACACCATTTGTTATGAAGGGGGGTTTGGAAATGTTCGGAGAGCCGCTGACTCAGGCAAAAATTACAGCGATTGCGAGCTCTGATCCAATAGCCGTATTCGTCGGATTATGAACCTTCGTCTTACCACTAGACTTCAATTGCTTGGGTGCCTGCAATGGGTGTCAAGCGGTACACGGTTATATATTTACATCAAAAGTACATCGCACCATAAGCCATCGAATTCATTCACTCAATAGCTACTTCCAGCAATCGACTACACAGGCTGCAATACTCAGTTGTAATATACAGTATTCTATTGTGCTTCTTCAGGATAAGAGCAACGTACCATTGTTTTTCAGTTGAGCATCACAGGAAACCAATGGAAACAAGTAAGAGCCGCAGTGACCCCTGCATTCACCTCTGGTCGTATAAAGGCTATGTGTAGCACTGTGGAAGAGTGTGCTTTCTCTTTGGTCCAACACTTGATGGAGAAGATGAACCAGACTGGTGAGTTGTGTCTTAATGTCTTACGTTGCCATTAGCCAGTGCTCAAGTTTATAAGTCTAAGCAGTATTTCTCAAATTCATTTCATAGAGCTAGACTGATTATTTAGTAGCCAAGGTGTAGAGTTAGCATATATTATTTCTTCGTCATTAGAAACAGTCTCAACCCAGTTTTAAAAATCAGGAACGCATGCCCATTTCCATGCATGCTCCCCTCTATGCAACAGCTGATCAAAAACCAAAGGTTCCACCTCTGACTGTCAAAAATGGAAGAGACACAATCACCAGTCAATCTCTAACACAGCCATCCTCTACTATACTTGGCTCTTGAAGTACGAGCGAAACATTACAATAAAAAACATATTATCAAAAACAAGGCACTCCTATATTTACTAAAGTTAACGTACCTGTTAGGTGAGTTCGTCTCCTCTGGCTTGTGAGTTAGTAACTCACAAGCCAGAGGAGACGGACTCACCTAACAGGTACGTTAACTTTAGTAATTTGCCTACTGGCAGACATCACCCAATTTCTTTAATACTCCTATATTTCTTGAGTGTAAGGGTAAATGTATCAACAAAGTAACACACACTAGAGTCATGCTTTACAGACATTCAAGAAATAAACATTCCATTAAAATAATGTCTCCTAGCCTCAACATCTTCTTCTGCAGTCTATCAATAGTCACTTGTTACGTCAACTGAGCACAGCCATGTTCTGTCACTCCATCTATGTCCGGTGCGCCACAGATGTCAACTTATCAGTGATCATAGATGTCACCTCGACTTCCACAGCTATTTGCTATCACTTTATCAATAGCTATAGTTGCTGCCTCATCTGCTCACAACTATTGTGTTACTTTATCAGCTGTCGCCTCAACTTCTCATGGCTACCTTTTGTAATGTTGTCTTCATCTGCTGCACCACAAATGTCACTTTGTTCATAATTGTAGCTAATATTGACAATGTATTTACATTGTTTACAATATGTTTACTAACTGTCTATATTGTCACTAACAATAGATTATACAAATTATGCGCGTTAAGTGTCGTGATTTCCTCGTTTAAAACGGCTCGCAAAAATTGTCTGTGGTCTTCTGCAGGGGATGGAGTGTTGGAAGGAGTCGATTTGAAAGACTTGTATGGCAAAGTTGCACTCGACGTAATTGCTTCTACCGCTTTTGGCGTTCAGTGCAACTCTCTGGAAGATATTGGAAATTCCGAGTTTTCTCAGAAAATCGCCGGATTCAACCAGATCTCATTGTCGACAAGGTGGGGTGTTGTATCATTTTTGAGTTACTTGTGAAATAATTCGTGAAGGTCGGGTTTATGACAGGTGAAAATTACTATTATTAAAAGGTCGATTAATAGTTTTTGAGTTTACCGCGTCTTTTCAGATATTTTCTATTGTCTCTCCTGATTCTGGACCTGCCTGCTTGGTTATCGAAGCACATAACTTTGTCATTCTTCAACAAAGACACTGTCGACTTTTTAGTCAAAGTTTACTTGGAGACTGTCAAGTATCGAACGGATAATGACGTGAGGTAATCAATTGATTAATTTATGATGTAACTAACGTGATTAACTTGCACCTCTTTTTAGATCTGTGATTATTCAAGTAACAGAAATCACGATGAAGAAGGGACTGTGAGCTGAAATGCGGGACACATAATAAATTCCAGGATTGAAGGAGGGTGATCATTTTCAGATTACAAAGAGCTCACAATCACCACACAATACTGGCGTCATGTTGTGAGGAAGTGAGGAATGTCTGGGGCAAGAATGGGAGTTAGTCGTGTCAGCAATGAGCCAAATCTGGCAATTCCTCAGATCTAATCGTGCTCACTTATGTCTGAATGGGTCAACAAGAGTTTGCTCATTCGATATTGGTTAATCTTTGAGACAGGCCCTTCGCTGAGGCCTCAAAAGCTTCCCGTCTCAGATGTGCCATTTGAGCAACTAATTGCCGCTCTGACGCCTTTTCATAGACATTGTCAGGTTTATTGTACAATAAATGTTTTTGTATCTGTACACGTTTGGTTTCTATAACCAAAGGGAGCTTACTTTGAGGATTTACCTTGCGTAACACGTAGGTCTCAGTCAGAATTGTCGATTGATTGCAAGTCGTATTTTTGTAGGAGGAATGACTTCTTACAACTGCTCATGGATGCCCAACGCGGAGTTCTGGAAAAAGATAATTCTTCTGAAACCAATCAAAAAGGTATGTTCAACACAGAGGCCAAATATACACGCACGTACCGCGTAGTTGTAGAGCCAGAAGAAATTGGAAACTTTCAACGGTATTTAAAAAAAAAAAGTTTGTTCTAAACTAGTTTGTTCATTTCGAATCACTAGCTAGTCCACTCTATTTCTAGTATCTGAAATTTCATTTTGACTATATAATGAAGGTACTCCACATGCCATTTGAAGGGTTAAAAAGTCATGCATGCATGATTGGCTTAGACTGCTGGAGCTTTATGATGGCTCAACGTGGGAGCGGGTGTTATCCCAATCCACCTTTTAGCAGCTGAGCAAAAAGAGCCTGGCCCACCTTTTGGGCTGTGATCCTTGGCAGGTGGCAAGACGAGTGGGACACAGCCCAGAAGGTGGGCCAGGTAGCTGATTCCAGCACTTGGTCCAGGGATCAGGTGCAGCCATGGTGAGGTGGATTTCTACCTTACCCAGTTCCTTATGGGACATGGAGGGTCCTCGTTCCGAATTGCTAAACCTGCAAGCCCCAAACTACCTGAACTGCAGGGCAATGGCAGATGATGCTTTCTACATCATCTTCACGTGCCAAGGTGGTGGAGGACACAGTTGGCCAGCTCACACCTGAGGCTTTTGTCCACATAATGTTTAATCCTGATGAAAACTGGCGTTGCTCAATTTGCCCGGGCAGCTCAGCTTAAAGTGGATGCCTATCCACTTGCCAATCCGGGGCCAAGATCTTGTAAGGATGAAGAATAATGATATGGAGGGAAGACCCTTCCTGAACCTCCCAAATTGAAAGAAAGAGGAGCTGATCACAGGGAGGTGTGAGGACCAACCTGACACAGTGTGTTAAATGGTTCCAGGTTGTTCTCAATAACTGGAGTGAATTCGTGGGGCCGCTAGGCGCAGTTCCTCCTTCCTAGGCTGGAAAGTAACATGTGCAGCGCAGTAAAAAGCTTCCCAGTCTCAAGAAAGATCTGCTAATCAGCTTCACGAATATGCCAGTTCAAAAGAGACGGTTCCTAGGACTGTACCCTCTGATTTATGTTACGAACCTTCAATTAAAAAGTGTCATTCTGGCACCTTCGACAGTATTCTGTGAAAATCCCACAGCAGCCCTAAAAAAAGTAGTGGTGGTCAAAGACGAAGATTTTTGTGCCGAGGAAACTCAGGGTGTAGAATCAGAACTGTAATTTTTTCCCAAGTCGGCCGATCCCTAACATTTCCAAATCCTGCATAGCGCTTCACTTAACCCTAAATCGTTCTTCGTGCCAATCCTCCAACATTACATTTATTCGTTTTTGCAGGTATGCCTGTTACCGAAGATGTCGCCATAGCTCAGTCTGTCCTGTTCTTCATCGCTGGCTATGAAACTTCCAGTAGTTTGTTGACAATGGCCAGTTATGTTCTGGCGCAAGAGCAAATTGTGCAGAATAAGCTCAGAGAAGAAATTGTCGAGGCTTTCGGCGATGATGACAAGCTAACTTACGACAAAATCAATGAAATGCATTATTTGGATATGGTGATGTCTGGTGAGTAGTTGCTTATATTGCAGTCGCTCGTGAGTTCAGTGCAACCCTTTATAACTGTGTGTCGTACCTTTTTTTCCAACTGTACTGAGAAATGACGATCTGTTGGGGACTGACATATGATGAAAAATGATGTCATCAACATACACGAGTATATCAATATATTTCTTAATTCAAAAGCGATGAAGCCTGCATTAATGAACTTGTTGCACTTGTTCTTACTTAAGAGCCTAGACAACTCTATAGAAGTTTCTTTCAATTAGTTAATGATGTGCAACGCGAGGCGCATACATAAATTCATTATGGGCGAAGAATTAGTCGTGATGTAATTGAGACTAAAGTGAACTTTATTGCTGTCAATGGTTTAACAAGATATGTACAAATGACATAAGAATGAGGGACTAAGAGTTCAGAATCATGCGTTACACTTCAAGATTTGCCTTTGGGATTAGCTAGCACTAATATTTGACGAGGGTAGAACTGTAGCACTTCAAAATGATGGCGATGGATTCAGTGTAAAACGGGGGACGGTTCAGGGGTATTATATACAAATTCCATTGAACAGTAATTGACCTTTTGGGAACGTAAAATACAGTCATACGGTTCGGGGGACTTCTGTAGGCAGTTAGGACGCCATTAAAACCGACATAGAACTTTTTGGGGTTCAAGATGAACTTAAGGAAGATTTTGTCTGTGAATTCACACAGGTGTGCGATGAATCGTTGAGTAGGACGTTATAATGGTGAGTTGAATTCGCATAATGGGTGAAGAAAGTGGAATTTGACGGTTTACCAAGTTGACTTGAAAAGAGTGAGTTGTGGTGAGATAACTATGGTGACTCTGCACGATAAATTATTAGATAGACTTGATTGTTAATGAACTTGTTAAGGATGCACATACTTAGTCAATCATTTAATTCTTCATTACTTTTGCGTACAAATCCATTGTAAAATTCGTGGAGGGGTTGTTACCTCTCCTCTCTTCTCTTAGAAAACAGAATGAAAAATACAGAAAGGATAAAAGAAGGGACGAAAAAAAAAGCGAAACTAGATTAAAAAGAGAAGAATCGCACTCTGAGGGTCAATTCTTTCACTTAAATGGAGGAATAGGTGGTTGGCTGTTGTGTACGATGCAGATGACAGGAAGCGACAGAGCTGCTCTGGAGAAAAAAGTGGAGTGGGGCATAGAGGTCATAAAAATGCCATACTTGCATTCCAATCGAAAGAGGATTGGGGAGTCACTTGCAGAAGGCCAGCCTCCGAGTTAGCGAAGAGTCGCATGATGTGAAGGGGCTAGTTGAAGCAGAGGCTGTGGAGTGAAAAGGGGAATTAACTACTAAGTTTGGGAAGAAAGAAATGAAAGAAGTTAGAAGATCGGATGGCATTGAGGTCCGCATTTATTTAAAAAAACGATGTAAGAGGTGCTGAGTGGCATTGTCACAGGAGGTCAGAAAGCAGTAAGGCAGAGCCAGGGAGGGACTCCACAAGGACCATGAGACGGAGTGAGCTGCGTGAAGCAGAGAGCTTGAGGGATTGGTAAAGAGAGATGAGGCGGAGCATGGAACTTCTTGGCATGGAATGTACACTTCAAAACCACCGAGTGGCGTCTTAGAGGGTGGTAGCACCAATAGGTTGGACGCCTGCCTCGATTCGAACTGCATTTGGGGTTGAATTTTGCAGAGGAAGAACCCCCTTCAGGAAGTTGAGCTGAACTCTCTCAATCCTGGCGAGGTACCTGAACCACCCAATAGCTCCGATTTTACCCGGGAAGTAAGAAGTCGAGCTTGAGATCTTAGGCCTGACATCAGAGGGAGGGCAGAACCAGAATAGATAATAATAATTAAGGCACCCTGAAAAGTGCCAGAGGGCTTCGCAAATTTCATTCATGCACGAATAAGATACAAAACATCTTGAAAAATACATATTACACAATTTTACTTTAAATCGTCGTATTTTACGTTTCACATTTTCCCAGAAACCCTGAGGATGTACTCGCCAGTGGCACGATTAGACCGAGTGTGCACCAAAGCGTACAAAATAGACAACATTGAACTCCCCGTCGGTAGTCGAGTATTCATTCCATGCTCCGGCATTCACATGGATCCAAAGTACTACCCAGAGCCTGAAAAGTTCATCCCGGAAAGATTTACGCCCGAAGAAAAGGCTAAAAGGCACCCTTACGTGTACATGCCATTTGGCCTCGGGCCGAGGAATTGCATCGGTAAGTGTTCTATTGTACTCATTCACTTTCTAAGTATTATTTGGAAAACCGAGGCTGAGCGTACTTTAAAATGAGTCGTTCAGCTTCAAAGACGCTTTCGCTCTCACGGGCCTGCTAGTTATATCGATCCACCTACTGTAAGGTTTCAAACAATTTAACCGATTCTCACTTTCTGCTACCCAAAGGATTAGAAATGTACCGTAATCGTTGTTTTTGGTGTATTATTCATTCATAACACACCTGTTTTCAGTTGTGAATCGCTTTTAACGACCCCTCCTCAAAAACCCTACAAATTATTACCCCACGATTTATTATTCTCTTGAAGGCTTTGACCTAGTCTCACACCTCTAAGACCCATCCCATTTCCCAAACATCGCAAAATACCAGTAAACGAAACGAAACATGACTTGACTCCGATGAAACTAAATATTCTTAATATATAGGATGGAGTACAAACGAGACAATTACTTTCTCTGTGGTTATTGTCCCGTGTGTTCTGTCAATTAGTAGACGGGGCTCACTATAATTACTGTGATTTCACTATACGCAGTTGTATACATCTGATACTCATTCCATTCTATCCACGATCTAAAAATATCTTGAAAACGAAACCAAACACTGCGTATTTGCGATAAAACTGCCAAAATTTCGTTTATGTTAATTTTTTCAACCATTTTTTGTCCATAACAACCATGGGCTTCGTCTGATTAGATTGCCGAGCAGGCGGGCACAACTAGATACCAAATGAGATTTTTGTGTAAAAGAACAGATTGCTGACGGGTCTCAGAGGCGTGGGACTGTCTTTAGATGGACAACCGTGAAATAACAGTAAGTATAATGTGGGGAATTCTAGTAGTTGGAGGAACTCGAATATAGCAAAATTATCTTTTCTCCCTGGTCTGCGCTCATTTCCTCTCACGGCCTCCTTTTCATTTCAACCCCCAGTCAGTTCAGCCGCCGTGTGGTGCCAGTTGCCTAGAAAACCTCAATTTTCGTTGTTCCATTGTGATCAGGCCAAGTTTCGTGTGGTTTACTAGTATTTTTAGATGCTGAATCAAATGGGATGGGCCTGGGAGGTATGAAACTGCGTCAAGCTGTACAAGAGAATACGTTCGTTAATTCAAACCAAGTAATTTGTGTACAAGATGTAATTTCTTTTCGTTATAAAAACGACTGGTTATTGCATGTTTATTCATCAAAACCCACAATATGCTCACGAAACTCATAAATAGTTGAATAATTGAAACACAATACTCTTGGCCATATAATAACCTTGCAATGAAAATGAATATTCTGCCCTCTTTTATACTGAATCTAAAGAAGATTGAATTTAATGACTGTTGAAAAAAAACAATGATAATAATTCAAGCTTAAACTTGGAGCATTAAACAATGAAAAGCAGGAACATATACACACAGATTTGGTCCATTTTGGTCCTTCACCCTGCGGAAGTGCACAACATGGCCCAATCTGACCTCTGACCACTTGAGTCGTGGTGGGGATTATGTATGTCTGCTCCTTCTTCTCTGCACGGCCTAGAGTGGGGTTTTCCCTGCTTTGCACTCAGTGCATGGGTCTCAATTCTTCTTTGCTTAACTTTGCCAGCTGGTGGCTTTATTAAGAAACAACAAATTTGTGGTATTTTGGACAGGGAATTCAGTGTGATCAATTCATCCCCCCCCCCCACCCCCGCCCGTGCAGCGTATTTTGATTGAATTCCAAGAAACAGGACCATGTCCATTCGTCACTGCAGCCATTGGGCCTGTCGTTACCTAATAAAAGACGTTGTGCGTACAAGCCCCTTTTAAGAAGCTGAGTACCACTTTTGTTGCAGACCCCACTGTGGTTTGGAGTTTAATCTACCACTGGGAAAAGTATTTCAAGCACCTGGCTGCTAAGGTAGAGCACTCATATAGGTTGAGCCCTGCCATTTCATCCTACTAAACTGCCAATTCAGGTTAAGTGGCTTTTTGTCGCACCCATGTGGGCCCCAGGCTCGATGGTAGTGATTCTGTGCTCCTTTTTGACTTCTCATTGCCTGCGCACACACACATAGCAGGGAGGTAGCTGCGGGCCATAGGACTCCGCCAGAGCTGCAGGACCAATGGCATTTTGCCGTGGCCTGGTTGGGCCCATGTCCTAACTCCCCAACGAGCTCCTTGGTTGGCTCGCTTAGTGTCCCAGCCATGGCCGGTATCCATTGTCTCACCTCCCCCCCCTGTGTTTAGAGGAGGGGGGTCCGTTGGTCCTATCCCCGCCTGGCTCGAAAGGCCTTAGCCCCAACGCTTTTGGCCACCGTGCCCCCTCATTGCCTGCATGCCCTCTATCAGTTGGTATTCAAATAATGGACAGCCTATTAGGGGCCTGAGTTGTTAGAGCGCCTGAAGACATTCCCATGTCAGCAAGGATTTGCCTCAGCATCAGCAACATGACTTTTAAGGCAGTCTGGTTGTGTACATATCCGCTCACCCTTGAGTTCTTTTGTCGGGATCTCTTGTGCACAGATATTTGCGAGAAGTTGGGTCTTACAATGACTAGACTTGTCTTACCCTCCCTCTCCCCTTCCATCACTGACCTTAGCACTGCTTCAACCATTGCTGGGAACGGCCATCTCTCCCACTATTCCAGTGAGTGAATGCAGACACTGAATGGCAGCTAAAAAGTCTTTCACGCTGGCACAACATCAGTAGCAAGGACTGCAGTTTCTTCTATTTTGTGCTGTTTCACCGTTCCTTCTGGAGGCGTTCCTTTGCCCTGTTAGAAATAGTACCGGTCTGCAAAAGCCTTACTGCTCCCAGATGTGGGGTCCTTTGAACGTGAGAGGAGGAGCGAGATATTTACTACGACTTCTATTGCATTCACTAGTAGGGCAAGTATTCGTGGCTCCCATAAGTGCAAAGCAAACCTGTTTCTGTAGTTTCTGGAGCTCCATACTTGGTATGGATCCATCATACTTGGTGTGACGCCTTATCCTCTTGCATGTCGTTAGAACTATGATTGTCTTGTGCAGCGCATTTTCAACGTGTGAGTTGCAATCATAGCTTTAACGAGAATTTAGTCCTCACCTTACACATATTTTTTGTTGCAGGATTGAGATTTGCTCAAATGAGCACGAAAATAATAATGGCTCACATGCTGAAGAATTTCATTATAGACGTCGACAAAGAGACGCCGATACCCCTGCTCTACGATGAAAGGTCTTTACTACTGAAACCTAAAGGAGGCAAACTGATGTTGAAAATTCGAGCAGCAGCTCAGTAATTTGTCTAGGCGCTATGTTCCGAAATATTTTGTCCACGTGCTTATACTGAGTGTTTATTGTATCTTGCTTTAATGTTAGGTTGTAAACAGTTGTCATTGGGAAAGAAGATTGGAAATGTTAGCGTAGTCATAGTCCTACATCGTGCAATTCGTCGCTGTTATATTATTTTGAAGTACCGTTTGGTTTGAGAAGGGTAGAGTTCAAATTCGGATCTGAAGTTCAAACCGCAATTCTAAATTGTAATCAGATGTGTGAATATTGCCCGCTCGCACACTTAGACTCTTGATTCCAAATTGTGTACATTGCTTTGGATTATCGACGGCGTACAACTTTGTCTAGGGGGCTGTTAGTTCTATCTGTGAGGAACTGTCTAACTTCCCTACCAAATCGTAATCCTCATTCGAAAGGTAGTTTTAAATGTGCTGGTTGAGGTTCGTCTACTGCAGTAGTGTCTCCAACACTGAGAATCCAGAGAATAGGTTCGGGCAGTGGAGGGTGTCACGAGAAGTAATGCTCATTGATGTATGCCTTATGATGAGTATACAACTCTGCGTAGCTCCGTTAGCCTGTTGTGAAAATGGGAAGACCCTCCCGCGAATGATGAGAACCAGCAGTCTACTTTTTTAGTGTTTATAACTCTAACTGTCCCTGATTTGGGATGAACACTGCGGCTTGAAGTTCTATTGTGACAGTCTGTATGTCTCACAGGTCCATGCCAAGCTTCTGAAGGAATGCCAGATATTTCCTGCAAGAGTCTTCTTTGATGTTTGCTCATAGAGAAGTAGTACCAAACACGGAAACCACTCCCTTTCAAGTCTCTGGCACTGGGCCAGGACATGATAGGGAGTTTATTCATCTGTACTACACCACCTTCTCTAAGGGGTGTCGATTATACCCATAACATGTTGTTCATTTCGCAAATTCCCCCCTTGAAGACTCCCAATATCTGCTTCAAGTCCTTCCTCTCTATCATCAGAAGGCTACATCATACCTCGTGTGTTGCTCCTGAGATAAAGCATTTGGAGTGTCTCACCCCCAGAGTGTTCCAAACAGTCTGATGTATTCTCCCGGCACGTTTTCTGACTGTTTTATCGACTAGTGGTGGAGATACTCCACAATGGGGAAGTGGCCCTATAGATACAGATAAACCAATGGTCTGCCCTCTCATTAATAGTGATTGTTTTATGCACAGGAATTCAGTTGGCATTAACCTTATTTGAGCTAAAGGGTTAAGCCATATCCTGCACTCCATCAGCAGTTTTATAAGCTCTGTTCAGTCCAATAGCCTGTGGGAGATCTGAATCTGGAATAACTGACCACGATACCCCCCCCCCCCCCCCCCTGCTTCATACTGTGTCTTCAATTTTTGTCATTGACATTCCAGGAGTAGTTTCAATAGACGTTCCAATTAGCTAGATCTCATTCCGTTTCGTTGTCAACGCAGTTTACAATCATGCTAATAACAGCTCATATCCTCTCCGTAACCCCTACTTTCAGAGCCCAGGCAAGGAGTTCTCAAGAACTGGAGGCCCCCATAAAATGCTAATCCAATGCAAGCAACTATGTACCCAAAAATCTCATACTCACCATCAAATTTATGTACTATTCATTTGTAGTAGTACTAGAGCAGTATACTAGTGAGTTCCTTTAATGAAACACCTACGAAACCAACAACTACTGGGCATTAAGATAACTGAAACTACTCGTTTTGTTCCCACCTTTACTCTGCATCCCCTTTAGATGTTGGTTACCAGTAGCTCTTAGCTACTATAAAATTAATTATTAGCTTTTGCCACGAAGCCGATGGTATGTTAAATGTGTGCATTTAAGCATTTAACAAATATGTGTATTTATTATGTCGTTTCATCTGATGAAACAATGATGTGTCCAAAAAACGAACATTTATATTAAAGGTGTATGTTGCTTCGGAAGTAATTGTCTGGTTTTGTGCTTTGTTTTCTTCTATTTGTTGTCACCTTCTTTTCATGGAAAAGCCGCTCGTACATCAGCGTTGCTTAAATCTGACGAGATATAACTCCATAGGTAAAACCCGAACAAGACGCCTGAACCAAGTTCAGAAAATCTTTGAGAAGATGAACGTTGGATGAATCTGTAAAAACGTGAATTTGCAAAAGAATCTAACGAACTTTTGGGACACATTTTCAGTGCAGAGAGACTCCATACAACATATTAAGGACATCGTGAAAGCTCAAAATGGGGCCATGACAAGATCGTTTCTCGGAATGTTAGCTGTTCGCGCACAAATAGGGGTGATGATATCTACACCAATTAATTTGGGCGAGCACGATAAATGAGGGCCTCGTGTTGAAAGTGTGAATTAGCACATGAAATTAAAATAAATGAATGCTTCTGTAGTGATCACGTAAATTGTACAAGTTTAAAATAACGCTTGAAACTTAATTTTAAAAAAGTACTGTTCGTAAATAAATAAATTGACTGTCTTCTCGGCAACGGAAGAATAAAATCAGGCAGGTCTGACCTTTTGTCGGAAGATGACGGCGAAGGAATGGTAAAACCAGTGTGGAGAGACTGTAGTGAGTGATCGCGATGACACTGTTAAATTTGTAGCATGTGTCCAACCAAACGTTAAGTTGAATCTCTCTTCGGAGCACAATTTGGTTGAGTACGAAACAAAAGGCGATTTCGATCAACCTCTTCTTCGGGCTGTCAAGCGCACATGGCCGGAGATTCGAGCCCACCAGGCCGGCAAACGTCCTCGAGAGGAGGGGCAGTAACTCCGTCAGGTTCAGTCCAGTCAGAAGCTGTTCGATGCGCCGGCGATCATTGTGAAGCTCCGTGGTATCAAGAAACAAAATAAATAAATAAAGAAAGGAAACGAACAGCAAACAAAAGTAACAGACACTCTTGGCCGTAACATTCTGGCCACAAAATTTTGTAAAATTTTCTGGAATTACGAATGGTAAGGATTGGTATGCAAGGGAAGGAGAGGAATGAGATTGCCAACAGATCATTTGACAACTGCAGTGGGGGTCTTAAGAGTAACCACCCGTACAAATCCATCAGTGCCCGGATGAGTTTGCAGCACTCGAGCAAGTGGCCACTGTAGAGGAGGTGCTACCTTGGTCTTGATGAGGACGAGGTCACCGCAGGTTTTTGGTGTTGCGGTAAATCCACTTTACCCGTGATTGCAACGTTGACAAATATTCCAGCCTCCAGCGACTCCAAATCTCCTCTGACAAGCTGCCAGCGAGAAAGCTGGTGAATGTTCGTATCGAGGAGTGTCGGCTCCGGATTTGATAAGAGAGGTCTTCCAATTAAAAAGTGGCCAGGTGATAAGTAGTCACACTCACCGGGATCGTTTGAAAGAGGGCACAGTGGTCGTGAGTTAAGAACCGCTTCGATTTTCGTAGTGTGGAAAGTTCTTCGTAGGTGAGGGGTGTACTTCCTGCTACCAGTGTGAAGTGTTACTTTGCCGATTTTACCCCTGCTTCCTATACGCCACCAAAATGAGGCGAATACTGAAGTTGAAGTGCCATTTTACGCCTAATGTTGTTGCACAATACTTATCATGCTGGTATTGCAGACACCCCAACATACCGGCTGTTACAGTTTAAACCATCAACCCTTTTCCAACGTTTGCCTCCATCATATCAACAAACAGGCAGCAAGTCCATTCTAAAACCGGGCCAGGTTTTAATAACACTGCATAACCATAACCTGGTCAAGAAAAGAGTCTGGTCACTGAGACCCGGCCAGCGAAACGTCTGTGAACTAAAGTTTAACCAGGTATAAATCACGAATGCTAGAACCTGACCAGGTATGACTTCTTAGCTAAAACCTGACCAGGTACAACTCCATTGCTAAAACCTGACGAGGTATAACTCCATAGCTAAAATCTGACCAATACAGACGCCTGCACCAAGTTCCAAAAATCTTCGAGTAGATGAACCTACAATGAATTTATGGTCGATCAGCTGATTTTGCAAATCCACGTATTTAAAAATTCATCCTATGTTCATCTTCTCAAAAATTGTCAGAACTTTGTGCAGGCGTTTGTCCTGTTCGGGTTTTAGCAATGGTGTTGTACCTGGTCTGGTTTTAGCTACGGAGACATACCTGGTGGGGTTCTAGCATTCAGGATTTATACTTGGTCGAAGTTTAGTTCGCTTACGTTTTCCTGGCCGGGTCTCAGCGACCGAAATTTTTTCCTGACCAGGTTACAGTTATGCAGTGTTATAATGGACCAAAATGAGAAGTATTTCTGTAGATGAATGACAATGTATGGAGGGCTGCATACAGATCACATCGCTCTTCCTATTCTTAAAGTAGACAGCGTTGTACTGACTTCACAGCACTCACTGCCGCTCACTGTAACAGCTGGTATGTTGGGGTGTCTGCAATACCAGAATGAGAAGTGTTTCTGTAGATGAATGAAAATTTGTTGAGGGCTTCATACAGATCACAGTTCTGTACCTGAACGTATTGAAAATAATACATCCTACTTTCTTCGGCTTCACTCTGAATCTCAAAGCCGCCCAAGAAGCAATCCCTCCCTTTAACTTTAGAATGTTTAATATACAGAGCTGTAAAATACTCCATTTTGTTCTTATATTAAGCTGAAAAAGAGGCGAATGAACAACTGGAACGTCTTAAAAGAGCTGCTAACCAGCTTTAAGAATATATTCATTCAGGATTTATAACTACATGAATGAAAGTAGACAGGTGCGCCAAGCATTTATACTCGTTTTGATCGCACTAATCCCAAATGTGAAGCCATCTTGTCTTCCACCTCCCTGGGGATGTCCACACGATTGAATTTCCTTGGCCCAGCAGTTTGGACCTTAACGTTCCACTTGGCCACTTGGATACCCTTGTCACTTCCCAGGTCTTTGACGGCCCACTGTTTAAGTTGGGATGCTTTGGCTGGTGCGTCCTCCATTTCTTTGTTGGCTTTCCTCGTTTTAAATGTACAAGCAGCATGGGAGGGTGTGACTTTTTTGGACCTTCGATCTGAGTGACTTAGTTGTGGATAGTTGGTTGGCTGTACCATATTCCGTCGTTGTAAACTATTATGATGCGATGAATTGCTGCGATGGAATTTGACGTTCTCTTTCCCGTATCCATCATCTTTTTCAAATGTTGAGTTTTGTGATAAAATGAGAGAGACAATGTCATCTTGGCGATTGGTTAAGTTACTAGCTGGAGTGTGGGATTCGATGATCATCACTATGAGTTCTGTTTCAGAAGGTTGGCTAGACACAGTCGACTTAGTGGCTGAATAAATGTGACAAGGTTTATCTTTTCCATTTACTTCTTCCTGGCACTCACTGGTCATACTACTGGACGACTTGACGTCTGAAGGAAAAGAGCATGGCTTTTCGTTCAGTATAGTCTGATACTCCTTGAATGAGCTGTATGACGAATCGGTATTTGAGTAGAAAGTGCAAGGTACTTCGTCGAGTATGGTCTGGCAGTCTTCAATCGTGCTGCTTGATGACTTGTACTCATCAATTGAGCTGTTTGATGAATCACCTTTTGCGACAGCAAGAGTTGAATCGTCTCCAGGTGCGGAACACCAATCTGATGTGTTGCTATCAACTGTGTCTCCAGAACGAACTTTAGAGGGGGCGGCATCATTGACGTCTGAATCACACAAAATGTCCCACGACTCATTTGAACTACCTCTTTTGTCTTCGACGACTTTGGAATCACATTCCTCACTTCTACCTTGACCTGATTTATCCGTTTCTACTTTATCTTTACGAATCTTAGATGCTTCTGGATTACCGTTCTTTCTGATTGATTCCGCTTTTGAGGATTCGCCTTCATCACCTGGGAATGCTACAGACCTCCTTCGGTTGGGCTTAGCGTACACAGGTTCGTTAATTTCTTCTGCAGAGTGAGTTGGAGAATTGCGTCCTGTGTTACTTCTCCTATGCCCAGGCTGTTTTGTGCGAAGA
The DNA here is from genome assembly GCA_020466155.1 of Pachypeltis micranthus. Lineage (NCBI taxonomy): Eukaryota > Metazoa > Arthropoda > Insecta > Hemiptera > Miridae > Pachypeltis > Pachypeltis micranthus. The sequence continues at coordinate 29,667,991 of CM035774.1, read as the reverse complement.
TCCTGTTCTAGTTCAATGTTTCTTTTAAGTGAGTCTGAGCGGGTTTCATTTTGTGGAAGTTGGGAAAAACCTTGGTCATTTGCGCCTTGCGAAAAATCCCTCTTAGAGTTATTTCCACCCTTCGTTGTGTGTGATTTTTGATGAACTTCGTTCGGGCTTGGAGCATGTTTTGGCCCACTTCCTTCTTCGGCCGCCCCATATTTTGAGGACTTTCGCTCAGTATTTCCAAATTCCGCACTGCGTTCTTTAATCGATGGAGTGAATACGCTTGGGGATCCTTTGCTTCTGGAGTTAGGGTCATTTGGTGTTGGTCTAGATGGTGGAGGGAAATCATTATCCGAACTGGTTTGCTGTAGCGCTTCATATTCAGGCCTAGCAACGGGCCTAGGTGTTTCCTCTTGATCGACATTCGTTGGCAGCTTTGAAGGTGCCTGATGATACTGTGACTCATATTCCACCTCGGGTTTACTCGCTGCGCCGACTTTTTTCTCGCCTGAAGAAGGCCTTTGCGGTGCACCTTTCAACAAACTTCGCAGCATTTCCTCAGATTGCAACTCCCCCTTCGGTTGCGAATTTTTTTTCGCTGCAACCCGAGTTTTTCCAGTACCTTCATTCTCTTTCTTTGAAGGTGCTGGCTGGTAAACAACTTCTCGAGGAGAACCATTTTTCTTGATCGTCGTTGGGTGATCGGCCGTCATAAGTGGTTCGTGGTGAATCAACGCAGTGTGAACAGGCTGTTGACTTCCTCTTTCTGGCGAAGCGTCACAATTTGTATGGTCTGTGTGGCAGCACGTGTTGTTGGCTTCACATTTACAACATTTACAGCACGTGAACGCTTTTGGATTTTGGCTTTCATAAATAGAACGGAGTTCTTTCAGCTCTGGATCTGACTTTGCTCTTATCTCTTCACTCACTAGTTGCCTCCTGCATGGTGGCTCTTCGTATCTCACTTCTTTCTTTGGGGACTCATTGCCCTGTCTTTCAGGCTCATGTCTCCTGCAATCAAGCCAGCATTTCAATTACAATGTTTAATTTTGATAAGATTGCCAAACTTTGACAATTAAGAAATTATCTGATGTGATCCACCATGTTATAATCACATAAATCAGTGAACTGCCACGTGCTGTAGATTTTGACTGAAAATACAACAGGTAAATAACCAAGGAAAGTAAAAATTTGAGTTGATTCAGTGCTGCTGTGTTACCATAATAATCCTCAGAACAGTGTCCAAATCTTGTCTCCTAAACTTGAAGAGGCCATGAACATGGAAGTTAAAAGGCTAGATGTGACATGGTTAATAGTGAGTTTTAGTAAATGTTTGTAGCATTAACGCTATTGTGATTGGGATGTAAAGATAGAATGTGAGTATTTTTACATTTTGATCATTCAAGGGGCTTGTTAGTGGTACTGATGATGTCTTGAGCAGATTCTGTGTGGAAAAAACAATTCCTCTGAGCTTTCAGCACTTTGGGTTTGAACCATTGATCATCGCATAGCAGCCCCTTCATTGAGCAAATATACTCATGCGTGTGTACATATAGAAATTTGTGGTAGCTGAGTGTGGATTTGGTACTAGTTTTACATTTATGGGAGCTATTTAGGATTCTGAGAAAGGGAAATCATCTAGAGGGAGAAGAATTCAGAATTAAAGATGGGCCAAGATTGGAAGGTGCACTGATGCCAATATTATCAAGCCAGCAACCAAAAACTGTGCAGAATGAACGGTATAAGATCAGCCCAGAAGAAGCCAGAGCAGAGGTTAGGGCTATTACGAGAACAGCTAAGTGGAATGTTTTGATTGAGTTGGCAGCCAGACTGCAGAAGCGAAAAGGTTAGCTGCTAAGATCCAATGGATGGTGATCCTGGTATAGTCAGGACTGCCATCCTTGAGATGTCGATTGAGACTCAATAACCCTGTAGGGCATCTTAGTAGCACTGCTTTGGGGCCTGCAGTGAGAAAGTGAGAGTGAAACTGATGAGTCCTTATACGAGGGAGCAACGAAGAACTATTTTCAAGTTAAGAGGGCACAGCAAGATTTGATGGGTCAACTGTTGGATTGAAGCAGCCCATCTGACTCAATTCAGTGGGGGGGGGGGGATTGCAGGGTGTTCAGGGAGGCCCTGGAGTACGTAGCCATCGTGGCCAATGATGGTTCGCTTCCTCCAGGGCCAACATAATCAGGGCATCCACAGTTATAACAGTGCAAGATCTCCTCCAGCAGTTTGAGTCATAGAAGGAGACGCTGGGCAGCTCGCTGATCTATTATCTAGCAGGGATGAAAAAGGCACGGAGGAAAGACCGCTCGTGAATCTCTCAAACTGCAGGCTAGTATGACAGAATGTATGGAGATGGTGGCACATTGCAAGATTGTGGTGTGGATGAAGAGCTGCCAGCATAGAGAAGGGTGAATTGAGCAAATGAGAGAGCAAAAACACGAACAAGTTGGTTCTAATTACTGTACAGCTCTAGGTTTAACGTCGTCATCAGTACTTGAATCCGTTGCATCTATATGCCAAAAATTATTTATTTAATAGTGGTAGTATACGCAGAAAGGGTATTTAAATCTATAAAGATTCTAAATAAGTTTGAAGGAGGGCATTTACTTAAAGTTTTGTGTTATTCATTCTCATCTTCCCAACATCTCCGAACGTCTAAGGAGAAAGAAGGCTGAGCCAGACCCTTGTATGAGCCAGTTCCTTAAGGGGCATGGCAACTTTCATGCATAGCTCCACTTTTTTTCTCTCAAAGACTCTCCATCGTCCACTATAGTTCCTACAACTTTAAGCGACAGGTGTTGGAATAGAGCAACTACTAAGCAAGCTTATGACTGTTTTGCCCAGAAGCTTATGACAAATAATGTGGCCCACAGTTGATCCCTTTGGAACTTCTAAATAGTTAGATCAGGAGGGAAACCAGATTAAAAACTTCTCTCTAGAGTCACACCTCTGCGACTGCAAGACTTTTTCATGGCTACGTAGGTAATATTATTCACGCTCGACTCAGATGTGTTGAATGATTACAGAACCACCTTCCTCTTCCCACTAGCCCGCACATTGTTTGTCGACACCATCTTAATTAAATGCCAGTAATGTACAACTAACCTATCGGGTTACTTACACGGGTATTTGACCTTGTATAATCAGTGCTTTGATTTCTTCGACAACTCGACTATACTTATCATCAAATTCGAGAAACACGGCCTCTTTCTTATCAGAACACGTGCACTGCCCATTTCCTCCTGTTTGAGTCCCAACGTCTTGAGTCGATAAACAGGTTTCTGACGCCTCACTCTCATTTGTGACGAGTTGAAGTCTTGAGGGCTCTCCTGGCTGGCAACAACTCATGTCCTCTTCCATCAACATAGGCTCTTGCAGAGGCTGCCTGGCCATTGAGAGAGCGCGAACTCTGGGCTCTGCCTCACTTATCTCAGTCGACTCGCTCAACATCTCTGTACAATCTTCTGGAGGTTCTTCGTTGGATGTTTTGTCGAGCTCATCGAAAGCCCTCTGACACGGACATTGGATCGGTACAGGGTTGACGAAGAACTGATAAATGGGGCGATTAGGATCATTGGAATCGTGCTCTTTGCACCCACATGACGTGATAATCGTGGTAGTATTGTCCGCGTTTTGTTTACGGTGGCCTTCAGGTAATTCTTTGGAAACCATAGCAGAACGTTTTACTAAAGAGTGATTGTCTCCATTTGGCACTAGGGGTTTATTTCCAGTTTCGTGATCTCCCCCGGATGTTGTGGTTCGTGGGGAGAGAGTAGTGAGATGGTCTTGATTTTTGGGAGAGGGCGTACGATCAGACTCACTCCTATCGCCACTCTTACGCTGTTTAACTGGAGCTGATTTGTTTGTTTTGTTGTTCGATTCCTTTAGAGCTTCAGGTGGTGTTTGACGTAAGTCCTTGGCTTTTGTGGCGTTTTGAGGCTCAGGACTTTTGTTGGCTTCTTCATTAGAACCGTTTGGCCTATGCGACTTGTTGAGTGCAGAATTCTTTCTTCCATTGGAAGGGCGGGTCTTGGTAGGACTATCATTTGATCTATCAACTGAGACAGTACCCCGACTGACTTTCTTGGAGTTCTTCTTTGAAGATTGTTTCGTTACTCCAGCCTCACTTGCATCTGAATTTTTGCCGACGCTTGACTCTTTTGGAGGAGATTCGTTTTCTTTGGACGTGCTCTTCTTTTTGTTCTTGGCATTTTTTGCCTGTTGTGGTTTCGACTTTTTATTTTGTTTGTCACTCAATTGTTTCTGTGGTGAGCCCAAAGATGACGCTTCAGAAACTTTCTCTTTTTCAGGTTGGCCATTGCTCAGTTGGGTTTCTGCTTTAGGTGTTTCAGTTTCTTGGTTGTGATTGGCAGAGGAGAATTCCTCACTATTTTCATATACAGGTTGAAGTATGAAAGAATTGAGGATTCTTTGGAAGGGATTCTGGCAGGTATTGTCGATGCCTGAAGATAAAGTCAGAGACGTTTCCATTCTACTGCACTCGTGGAGTTCATTTAAATAGCGCCGTTCAGAGCTGCAGTATTTATTGACGCCATTCATAGAAATGCACACTGCCTCAGAGCTAATTTGACACCTCCGATCACTACACGGTATTTTGAAATCACCGAAAGACCTGCTCAAAGATGAGCGTTGCGTTACTCGATTCAGCAGATTTTCTTTATTTTGCCAAGAGCTGACATAGTGAAAACTTTGATGTTCATCAATAACCGGTAATTTTTCATCGTTTTGACGTACAATATTGAGCTGCTTATGGCCAGATTTGTGCGACAAGCTGCCGCCACACTTTTCCCACAATCTATCCAGACGATCGGTAAATTCGTCGAGTTTGTGGTCTGCGATTTTTATCGAACTGTGGCTGTTGTGAAAACTGCTTTGAAATTCGCGATTTAACGATTTGCTTTTAAAGTTGAGTCGCGAAGTTGCGCTCAAGATGAACGTTTTCATTAAATAGTAGATTAATTTGAGAGAGGGGGTGTGCAATTCAGTGCCGAACGTAAGGGACAATATTTCAGACCGTTGAAGTTCTTCGTGAACCTCACTTATAACTTTTTGCAGAAGTATTTTAGCGGGCCTTTTCCTGTTTCCAAAAGTTGTTTCATTGTGTTCGGCAGCAACTGCTTGCTTATTGATTGCAGCTTTCAGCAAAGCGGTTCCTTCTGAGAGCAAACTGGTGATAAAGATGAGTAACGTCCCTGGATTCGAGTTTCGATAAAATCTTGGCCCTTCGATGCCGAAGCATTTCTTAAGGATAGGCAATAATGGGTTTTCTGTTTTTTGATCGCATTGAATGACGTCGCGCACATTTCTGTCGAGCTTATCTAACACGTGCAGCAATACGTCACAAACGTCTTGTGTTTTACGATCCCTTTTGTGCTTCGTTCTTTCGCGTTGGCTTGACGAAATGAAGAGTTTCAAAAATTTGTCCGTAATAGCCGCGGATGTGGCTTCTGAAGAGACTGCGGGTTCATCTGAGAACAATGCGTTCGACGACAGACCCCTCAAAGTGTCAATTGACTCGTTTACAGAGTTATACTCTTCGAAAGTACTGGATTCTTGAAACTGAGAGCGCGACATACTGAGATCTTTGGAGAAATTGAGGTTTGAAGGTCGGTCGTTGCCCAGGAGGGTGAGTGGTTAGTCAAGAGGTACATCTTATTTTCAACCCTTCAAATGTGTGTACCTCCATTTCCTTGAAGCAAAACCACGAATTAGTTGACAATCGTTTAAATGGTGATATGCGATTTTACTAGCTACAAGAACAATGTGAGCAGCATGATAAACTAAACCACTGGCAGGAGCTAAAAGCAGGGATTATGATTACAAGCCCCTGGGGCTGAAAGCTTGGAATGACCTGCTGGTTTTATGAGGCCATTGTGGCCATCTCATATGGTTCAATTCTATGGTGGCACAGAGCTGCCATCAGAGAGAACTGTAGCAGCCTAGCCAAAGCACAAAGGCTTACTAATAGGGGAGGTGATGAAACCGAGGGTCGTCAATTTAGGATAAGTAGCATGTACATTGCCCTGGGTCCCACTCCAACGGTTTCTCAAGCAGAGATTAATGCAATCATTGCTGGGGACATCATTATGCACGATAAAGACTTTACCAATCAAACTACCAACACAATGAGGGGGTCAAGCGACTCGAAAGACGCTGAAAACTACTGCACAACGCCAAAACTAGTGAGTGCAGGATATAGCATAAAGGGATCACTGGCTATGAGAAGGCTGACCATGAGGCCAAACTTGGTTTGTCTACTGTACCTATAGGGTCAATACCCCGCTATGGAGTATCTCTGCCATTAGTGGAGAGATCAGTGAGAGAATACGTCAGGGGAAAGCATCAGACTTTCGGGAATGCTGTGGGAGTCAGGCACTCCAAACGCTCTATCTTAGGAACAACACACAAGGTATGACGTAGCTTTCTGATGATGAAGAGGAAGGACTTACAGCAGATAGTGGGATCCATCAGGGGACACTGCACAATAAACAAACAAATACCTTTCATTGGTGTAATCGGCTCCCATCAGTGTCAGTAGTATGGTACAAATGGGGAAACTCCCTACCATGTACTGGTACCATCGCCAGAGACTTGAGAAGGAGTGGTTATGGCGCTCTAAGGGGGCTGCTTCCCCTCATGTTCAAGTGTACAGGAAGTGTCAACATCAGAAGAAAACAGACATCTGCGTGTGTCTATAATCCCTCGTTCAAGTGTTTTCCCAACGTCTGTGAACATCATGGGAGAAAGTGGGTTTAGCCAGGCCACTGGACGAGTTCCTTATGAGACATGGCGACTTCAATGCTCTGCTCCACTTCTTTTTTCTCAAAGACTATTCTGCATGTCCATCTTCAGGGTGGAGGAAATAATAAACTACGTGCTGGTGTACTGTGGTTCCTACAACAGTGAGCAATGCTTGTTGGAAGAGTATCCAAACCTTTCAGCTCGGATTGCTACTTAGCAAGCTTATATCCCTATTGCATAGTTCACAAAGAAGGTTATGCCAAACATAACGTTGCCACAGTTGATCTCTCCCTTTGAAACTTGCCACCTATGTGAATAGTTAGATCACATGGGATACTTCCATGTAGGCCATTCCTTCATGTAGCAATACGTGGGCAACAGAGCTCCACCTGGAGACTGGCTAAAAGGGTAAAGGTCACTTTACCGTTTTCATTCTATTGAGTGAGGCTACTTTTACGAAGTCCGTCCATATGGGCCAGTCCCACTAATTGTCGCTCTCTAGGGCAGGGCATGTAGTAAAGTAAGGTGGGGTGCGTTTGATGACATCATACTGCACTGCACGGTTTTTGTGTACAAAGTTGCCAAACTGGTCGTATCTGTGTTTATTATCTGTGCGTGCGAATGACTAGAAGCCTATAGTGATGCGTGTTTTGTCTGCGATTTGCTGTAACACGTTTTGACCAAATTTCGTGTATGGACACTTCCAAATAATATAACAGTACCATAAAATTCTCGTGACGAGAGAAGCTCGATAAACCATCAAAAAGTTTGAAAAAAACTTCAGCGTACTTTTTTCCTATGCACCCCGACCATATGATACCAGCGTACGCTGAAAACTCAGGGTGTTAGTCAATAAACTACCTGTACGACGAGAGTTTTGGAGCACCTGTAAGATAATTAGGAGGAAACAGAAATTTTGGAATTTAAAACTCCAATTTCACTTACTAGGCACTACCGAAGGGGTATTACTTCCGCAAAACTTACTATTAAACTGTACGTGGTTCGATCTACATTCAAATGCAGCTGCTTGGGATCTGTGATCATGGTCAATAAGTTATTTCTACCCGTAGCGCCAAAGCCAAAGGACAAAACATTTTTTTCGCTTATCGAATTGAGTCATCCCTGAGACTTAAGACGACGATTTTGCTCAATGATCACTCACTTTATCTCCATTCCTATCTAAATAGACACCACGGTCGTTTCTCTTTACTGACATTGTAAATTCAAACGCAATTTACTTTTGTGTGTCATTTGAAAGTCATAATTTACTCTTCACACGAGAGTGACAGTTATTGTGGGTCCATCAGTTCTGCCAACCTGGTATTCCTGGATCAAGATGTCTTGACTTGTTAAATTACGACGATCTTGCACCAACGTACGTCACTTCAGCGTACACTTCCTTGAATAGCTTGTTGTGGTTACGTCTCTTAGTTATGGCTATGGTCGAGGTACATGTTTCTATTTGTAATAACGTGCTGAAGCTTTTAAATTGCAGTAGATACTAGAAAGTACTACTGGGGACTAATGGGGGAGATTAGTCAGTTTCCAAATACTGGAGAACCAGTCATTTCTTTACTTACCAAAAAGAAATACGTTAAGACAGCCAAATGGTGAAACGGTTGGTGGGGAAGGGTGGAAGAAGAAGAGGAGGAGGAGGGATTCAATTGAACAACTTACCTTCAGATATCATTATTGAAGAGTGGTGGAAGCACCGAAAGCAATCCTGTACAAAGTCAGGTGTCTTCCAGTGATTACGTACCCTGTTTGATGCACCACGACGTGACGGTTTACCTCTCCCTAGTCTATCTAATCCGTTACTTTTGATGATTTCAAATTTCTCAACTACTTGGGGTAAAAATGAAGAAATTCAATGTATTGCCTATCTGTTAGATCAAAAGAGAAGGAGTAGCTGGACTCGGTCAGGTGATTTGCAAAAGCTGAACTACCTTTGTTACCCCTATAATCCTTTTCGTGCTCCCTACTTCTTTCCTTGAATTTCCGTCCTGTTTGTCCACAATACTCTAGCCCGCAAGAACATTTCAATTTATACACCCCACTTTTATCCTGAATTTGTATAATATCTTTAACGGGTTAGATATACTGGTCTGGAAGGGGCTAGCTAAGCTGAGCCCTCCAGCCAACAACTGGGCATCTGATCATGCAACTTACTAGGTGCATCAGACATTCGCTAGAATTTACGTAAATGACCGTGTATTTTCAGAGTGTATCTAACTAGTCAATTGGTATACACCTGCTTGTCGTTCTCTATAAATGTTTCTTCCACAGTTTATTGAACGGAGATCATTTTTGTAACGATCCGAATGCCACTGGAAGATCCAGAGAGTGTTTCTGAACATTATTATTGTGCTAAAGTTAACGTACCTGTTAGGTGAGTCCGTCTCCTCTGGCTTGTGAGTTACTGTGGGCAAGCGCTTTCGATGTAAAGACATCATCGTCTGGCCGTTAAGTCAGTACTGACTTAACGGCCAGACGATGATGTCTTTACATCGAAAGCGCTTGCCCACAGTAACTCACAAGCCAGAGGAGACGGACTCACCTAACAGGTACGTTAACTTTAGTAATTTGCCTACTGGCGGATATAACCCAATTTCTTTAATTATTATTGTGGTTATTGTTTTTGTTAGTATCTTTTTGGGTGCCACCAGGAAAGGAGAGATTGAATGGAAAATTGAAAAAAGGGTAATACTCCAACAATTTTCAGTCACTTTATTTTATATTAAATTTGTTGTAAATCAGAGGTGAACGATTTGTGTACACACTTTACACATTCAAATTTCGGACGTTCAAATCAATTTTTATTTTCATACATAAGAATGCTGATGAATAACGTTGACACTAAACACTCTTTATCCAAAAATCCTGCGACGAGCGCCATCAATAAATATGATGATTCTTCGAACATACAAAGTTCTGTGCAATGCCTATCGGGAATATTACTGGGGTGAAATGCAAAACAAGGAAACAGGATGGAGACTGCACAATTCCGGTGGTCGTAACTCAGAACCCAAATCACATGTATATTACACGTATAACTGTTGAGGTTGGTTACATGGAGGTGGAAGGTGATTCTGTGTCCCGTCGTCGGTCTTCCTATGCTGTCAGAAATGGTGAATATAGGAAAGAGTATTATTTCGTGGTCGTCACTCGCGAAGATTTACCGGAGAACGGCGACAGACGGATTGAAAGTGGTGAAGAGGGAAACGGAAGATCAGAAGGAAAAAGGCGGAATGGAGCAAAAACCGGAAATACAACGTCGAATACATACGAAATGAATTCTGAGCGGGGCAGACCGATAACAAAACCAAACAATTTCGTCCTTCATGTTTTCTCGAAACCCCCTCCGAAGACTGATCAAGCTCACAGGTGAATACAAGCCAACTAGTTACTAGATTTAGTTTTTCTACAAACCTTTTCGTAGAAATATGTTGAACAGTATACAGCGCTTAAATATGTAGCGTTTCTTCACATTTTTGCCGGGGTTGAGGAGAGTTGTGAAACACACCTCCAATTGTTGACAGGCCATCATTTCATGTATTATTAAGGGTTTCGTTCGTACATAGATGATAAATAAATAAGCCTGCGTTTTCATTCCGTACATTTTGATTTTATGCAATTGACTGATAATGATTCATTTTGGTGGTTAGTAACGAGTTTTTAATTTCTGACGTGTCGTGGGTTCCTTTTTCGCAATGTCGTGTTCCACCCCCCCCCTCTTTGCCTGAGCAACGTACTACTCGCTACATAATGAAGCACTTCGCTAGCCAACTATTTTGTTACTCTCTTCAAAGAGGCAATCGACTCGGCCCTTATATAATTCGAACTTAGGTAATGGCTATGTGGCGTGTTCACGAGAAGAGACAAATCATCCTCCCTCGCGTCTTGTTTTCATTCTGACGCTTTCATTTCCCTAGAGGAATCCATCGCCATAATGGATCTCTTGCCGAGGGAGTTGCGGCGAGAATTAATTTCCATTACACGTATAACCTCGAGGACCGGAGGAATATCTTTTTCGTCATTTTGATGGGAGCCGTTCTCCCTCCGGTTTGTCTCAATTAGGACAAGGATACGGGGAGCTTGGGAATTGATGAGCCGCAAAAACAGCGAGCGTTATTTGAGTGACTCAAATACCAATGGAAGCTTTTAAAAAGTTTGAAAATTTAGAGGAAACGGAGAAAAAAAAGAAGTTCGCTTTCAAAAAGTTTCTAGATGAATGCTTTACAGTTTAATTTTAAAAAGGTTCACACAGATTTGCCCTCATGCAGTTCTTACGTCCCATCAGCCCATTTGTCCGTAGCTGCGAGCTCATTTTTTTGAGAAATTGTGAAAATCGAACTTTTAACACGTGGAGAACCTCATTTCCTGATGTATTCTGTTACATATCTCCGATCGACTAAAATTGTTGTTGCAGCCCATTACATAACTCAGTAGGGCTGGTCTCTAACCAGATTAAACCGATTGTATTTTTAGAAAGTAGCAAGGAGGAGCTACGTGGTTGGCAAATTTGTTTTTTTAGTTTTCTTCACACGTTTCGTTTCCAAAAAAAAAAAAACATTAGGGAAAACGGTCGGTGTCCGTGTGTGAACGTAATTCAGAGAAAGCAGCTATGATGAAATAGCAATCAAGTCTGAAAATGTCGTGATTTTTCGGGTAAATTATGAAAGAGTTCTACGTAACTCGGGGAATAGAAGCTGGATAAATGACATTTCACAAGCCTTTAGTCCTCACACCTTCGAAAGAATCCTTTCAAAGCGAAGCGTCAAAAATACCCGAGGAGCAAATGACAGTTGGTTTGGGCGAGTATTTTTTCCTAACGTGAATTGATGATCATTTCTTGTGGTGAGGACGGAAACCCCATTATTATCGGCGCTCTCGCACTCTCGTGGACGGAGGAATCGAAAAAACAAAGATAGCGCATTGAAAAACTAGATAGCGGGTTTTTTGTTGGGTGAATGAGCGTTTGAGCGGTTTATACGAAAGGGAGAATTCGCTGTAGGCAACATCAATGATGAATGAAAATGTAAAATGTATCGAACGCTCGCATGAGTTATATTGTTGAAGAAACGAAAGTAATGTTTTCGTCCTACGTTGAATTGGGGCGAAGTTCACTCACATACTCTTCCGGAAGTTTCATTCGAATAATTTCCACGTTAGAAACATTTATTTGTACTTGTACTTTTTACTTTCCACGGCGCTACCGAGTACAAAATGTTAATGAGCCGAAAATAGATTGGTTTCCTGCAGGTCTGTCCCACCAAATCGACTACAATTTCATATTTAGCCTGCAAATCACGACGAGGGTATGAGTAAAATCAGCTATAGTGAAAACCCCCAAATATTTATTCTCTCGAAAAAGGCGTACACATCACAATTTAGATTACAGTTATTTTTTGAGAACAGATCCTAATAACATGAGTACAACAGTAATTTATCAAAAAATTCGAAGAAAGACCTGTTTCAGCGCAGGTTTTTCCTTATAAATCGTATGACACCAGCAACCAACCTCAGCTGTTTCTCTTACTAGCCGTTCTCAGAGTTTTTACTTGGCATTTCCAAAATACGCGATAACTCTCAGAAAAATCGAGTTGGCAATTTTATAAATCGCCTATACACCGATCGCTCAATAATTTTCGTGGCATAAGTAGAGGTAACTCAATAAATCTTGGAAACTCAAGAGGTACTGAACTAGCTGAATGAAAACCTGATTTTATTAGGCGCTAGAGCGATATAAGTCGTTGAACGCCTGTGGTATTGAAGAAAAATGTGTCTCACCGTTTTCGCTGTGCATTAAAGGCTAATACAATGTAGCGAACTTTATGGCTTCGGTTTTTCTGTCTTTCGCTTTTCTTGACTTCGCTATACTGTAGTTTGACCTAAAATACTTTTCGATTAACGAGGCATTGCGAGATAATACGAATAATAAATAAAATGAATACATAGATGAGTGCGCGTTAATGAGAAATTAGCCAAAGGAGCACATCCTCAACTTATTTGACGCCCCAGGGGTCTTTCGTGGGAGGGAAAGATGTGCTCGTTGACAAAATTAATGTTTAATGGTTGATTTTTGTCAAATAGTAACCAGTAAAGAGCGAATAAATACATTTTATATTTTGAAATTCAATTGTTCCTCGTCGTCATTCGTCTCTAGGATAAACTTCTGACTTTAAACTTCTGAATAGTGAAAAGTAATCGAAACATGTCTGGTACAGTCAACAAAACAACAACTTCGTCTCGTTTGACGCGCATAAGCAATCGTCATCAGTGCACAAGGAGAACGACCTCAACTTTACTACGATTCAATGAGAACAACGTTTAAAAATCGTGTATAATTCAATATTGCGGAACATTTCATGTTTTATAAATCCGTCGAGAGCTCAAGTTATAACTCTTTGCAGCACAATTATTAAAGTATTTTCCTAAATAGTACTTTCCTAAATAGTACTTTCCTGAGAATTTACCACCGTTCTTATCGACTTCAGACGTTTTCTTCTTCGGCGACGGGAGCAGCTGTCGATCTCACGAACTGCAAACAAGTAAAATTGACTTGAAAGTTTAAATAGGAAGTTGGTTATGAGCCAAGACTGAGCTCGATACGGCATTAACGATGAATTATATACCATCAAAGCGAGTTAATGAGTTGAAGAGCGGCTATAAGAAATTTAAGGGAATTAAGTCGGCTTCTAAAGCTCGGTGAATATTTTATTTCGAGTGGTAAAGAAGAAGCAAAAAAAAAACAGACAATTTTTTAACTCTAGACCTGAATGGGGAAAGCGTGGGGTATGGCGTGAATTACTAGAAGTAGACGTTCATTTGAAACTTTCGTACTACGTCCAGCTACGAAAGCACGGGAGCCCTGTAGCTTTGCGTCTCTCGCTTCCGACTGATAGGAAGGCTCTCAATATCAAAACGCATCTAGTCCAATGGAGCTTTTGGACATCTCGGCGTGACATGAGGGCTCTCCTCCTGCACATCGATCTGAAGAGCTCTTAGCCCGAACTACAAAACGAAGAGTTGGGCTTCCAAATGAGGACCTGCAAACAGTTTCTCGGGTGGACGCTTGAAATATGACAGATTACGTTGTAGGGGTATTAATCAGCGCCATCAGCTACCAACCCACTGTTTGGAATAAAATTATCGGCACATAAAAATACCGAAATGAAGTGGTAAAAAATGAATGGAAGTTTGCGTCGCGCTTTTGCAATTTTATGGTTAAGTGGCTTTTTTATGTGATTGGAAGATCAGTACAACAAAAATTAAAAAAACTATATTGCTTAGTACTTTATGTCTGTATTTTTTTATATCTGCCAAAAAATAGCCGTAAAAGACACAAAATAGCCGTAGAATACATTTACGACATTGTTACAGATGAAAATCGTCTTCCTCTCGGAAACGACTATCCGAAGCTACAACATTTGACAAAGTCCACAGGTAGAACATTGACAGCTCGATGGAAATATTCTCCATTTATTGGATAGAGTTTCAAATGCACATTCTACATGACGTCGTGCTTGCTCAAACTCAAGAAGGCAGGAAATGAATTTTGTGAATAGAAGGAAGGCAAGGAGCTAGGAACGTGAATTCCCGTGTGCTCCAATATGATGCCCTGGGGTTGTCCTCACCGATGTTTGGGAGAGATTGGGTGATATTCGTATTTATCCCTTCCCTCAGGGTGGTATTTGTGGTGGTCGGTGAGTTGACACTCACATTGAATGGTGAGGGGCACTCTAGAGAATTTTCCTATTCACAATCGCTGAGTGACTGAAAATTGGAGGGACGTGAATAGGGCGGAATTTCCTGGAGTGGAGTTCCTAATAATCTTTTTCTTCACTCTGTTTTCTAAATTTGAACTAACTCAAATTCATGAGTTGTTGTTGTAGGATTCTGCAGTTATGTATATTTTGTCTTTCTGTTCGCACTTTTATCGTACCCTTTTCATTTTGTTAAGAATGTAGAATTGAGCACGATTAAACCGTTTCCTTTTTCTTCTAATATGCTTTTCATTCTGGCTGACAAAACGGTAAATCCGTGATGCTGAAAACCATATCGAAGTTCTCGACAACGATGACTTTAAAAAGACATACTCTTGTCGATAAGCGGTGCCAATCAGTGCTCGATTGAGAGCCTTGTCATTCCTTGCGTTGATAAAGATTTTGGTAGCACTGCGAAATCACGTCGCGTTCCTTTCTCCTGTCGCTAAACGAATGTTGGGAATAACAGGAACAAAACTGAACCGAATTAAATATATAAAAAATATAAGGATAAATAATTCGATTTAAATTGAACGCGGGGAATAACAGGAACAAAACGGTTTGTGAAGAAAAATATAAATAAAACGTCGATAACATCACAGTATAAACAATTATCGACGTAAAGAAGCTTCTCAAGAGTAGGAAGCGGAACCAGTCAAGTTCGCCCTCAGTTGAGTTAACACTATAACCTACGTCTTAATCGATTCATTCAACCTTAAATTTTAAGTATGCTCATGAGCAGCTTTCAACCGCTTTAAAGATGCAGTTAGTGTTAGTCTCAGCCTTCTTGACTACACGCGACGTGGTTAATCAAACTCGGGCCGGAGAATGCTGACGGTATTTTGAGAATGGTACTTAATATTGAATGAGGAGAGTTCCTTATCCTGTTAATATCGAGCATGCACTATAGCGCGAGTAGAACTGTCTACCCATCATGTATGTAAACCACGGGTTTATAAAATATTGTACGCTGTCGTTCGTCAAAACACGAGCTTACAGACGAGCGAGCGGCAACTTCATGCAACTGCCATGTTTATTTCCTCCGTTACACTAAGAATACTTGAATACATTTTATCTTTCTCTTTCTCTCACTCGAGGTCATACAACCTCAGGAAGGAGGTAAATGAAGTGCTGGGTTGAATGTAGCTTATATGGTATGGACGTGTAATTTGTGATGTGTTTCTTTTTTTCAATACTTACAGCATGTTAGCGGTTTTAATAAAGCAATCTCTCTCTCTCTCTCTCTCCTCCCGCTCTCTCTCTCTCTCTCTCTCTCTCTCTCTCTCTCTCTCTCTCTCTCTCCCTATCTCTCTTTTAAGCCTTTTTGATAAGGTCGGGTACGTTGTATACAGGACACCCAGTGGGCAAGCTTTCCATCAATAGAAACATAAAAATGTAAAACCTTCGTTATTCCACTGTTGCCCTAATTTGCTTCCTGTAGATAAACCAGTAAAAGCGAGTTACAAAAACTAATCCCAATCACCACTTTTAGTTCAGCAATTGCGAGTAAGCGCTCAGGGGCCATCAACCAAAAATGTTCTACCTTATTCCCACGTGCGCAATTAATTCCTTCCCCACTTTGAATTGACCGCTCACGCGGTCGTTAACGTTTTACCTATAACTTGAAAGGTGTTTCAAGGTCTACGTCGATCCTTTCAAAAAAGTGGCTAGTTTTCGTTCACAACAGCACGTCGCTAAGTGGTTTCTGAAGCAGATAAAAACCGTCGACTAAGTTATCAGTAAAATTCGAATTAAAATTATTCGTATTCAGTAAGTTTTTAGAGGTAAGCACGTTCATTTTCAAATTATACATCAATTCAGTTATGGAGACATGAATGCACGAGATCCAATTCAAGTATGTGTTCAAATTAGAGAAAATTTAAAAGCGTTGAAATCAGAAGTGAAGAGATGAACCTCCCAAACTACTGGGCAGTACGATAGGATGTACTTCCAGCGTGGTGCCGCGATGCAAAATTCTCGCGAGGCTGAAGGGGACCGAATAGAAGAACTGTCATCGCAGAGAGCCGTGAAGTAAAGTTTTAAACTGTTCCGGGTTGCTGTCTCAGAGACATTCCTGAGACCACTAGGAGCAAACATGGGATTCTGAGTGAACCATATTTTGTGTACGGCGTAACTTATTCAACAAATTTATTCCCACAAAGATCCTTCAAAGCAATCTTACACAAGAAGCAGAGGAAGAGTACGTCGCGGCTGAGTTTGTCAATGGCCTTAACGGTATAAAATGACGAGGAACTCCCGATGACCAGAACATGGGAAAGGAAACCTGAGCAGCCAATTGTCAACCCTCGAGTTGAGCTAAGCCACTTGGCTCTTTGAGCGTTCCTAGTCATTATCTTCTGGTGGTTCCGTGTACGCCTACTGGTTGATGGTCATCCCTAGCCAGCACTCACTTCTTGTACCGTAGCGTTTGAAAACAGTCTGAATGTTCGTTCGCCAATCTTGCTGTCATCTAGAAAAACATCAACGATCGACTGCAGTACCCCAGGAGCGTCCCAGTTCATGTCCTGACCTATAGCACCGTATACGAAGCCTACTAATAATTCTGCAAACCACGAGTTATCGTCGCTACATCTTGTTGGCCTGCGTCATCGACCCTCTCCCTATCAAGGTTCTTTTACCACCTCCAGGGGGCCACACTCGAGATCCTTTGATAGTTTCATCACCTGGATATCTTTGGCACATTGTCTGGTGTTTAGAGACTCGAGGTAATGTGCACTATCATTAACTTTTCGCCGATCACCAAAACTTCTTAATATTTGTTACCAAACTTTGCGGTGTTTAGAGGACTTACTGAATTTATTACATTTTTTAATTTTAATTTTTGTGTGAGCCGACAGTTGTATTTGTTTCCGTAATGTATTCATACCCGAAACAGTATAGTCCTTCGTTTTGCAGTATTTATTGAGTTCTATGCACCCTATGAACTCGTGGTTGGGCTGTTAATTCTTTCACAACCTCACCCAACACTGACTGATCTTTGATTACTGCCTGGCTGTCAGCAAGACGTGCTTATGGCACAGTGGCGGCGATGCAGGGTATACCATCAAAAGTATAAGGGCGGGGGGCACACAGGAGAAGTATCCTCATTCTTAACAGGATACACAAAGTAGATTCTAGTATTGGAGACCTTTAAAACCACGTTGAAAATTCAGAAATTGACGGATTTATCCCTGAAACGGCGAAGAATAGATGTGAATGACTACATGAATGACGGTGAATCCAGGTAGGTCTAATTTCTAGCGTGACAGTTCTCGTACATTTGTTCAAGCAGCGTTATCAATAGTATAGTGTTATCGACTCGCCGGGCCCTCGAACTAGGACTGAACTTTATACTCTAATATCTAATGGACGTTTGGAGAGAATTAATAACAGCTAACAATCTGAACTCTTGTAATCAAAACAACATCACTTGATCAACATACCGAAACGGTGGTTGCAGTGTACGAGTTCGCTCTTGGTCTAAAAGTGGCGTACTGCCACTTCCTTTTTAGCTGCGCTATGACCTGAAATGAAAAATAAGAACAACCGTCGAAGTACTCACAATATCATTACCATCGTGTAATACTTTATGTGCATGACATTTTTTTTGAATTTATCGATGTAATAACTCGTTTTTAAATGTTTAATCCACACGATTTTTACTTTACTTCGCCCTACGGAGCTGGGAAGAACGTCATATAGTCGGGTGGGTGTTTTCCAATTTTCTTCAGATCTTAACGTTTCAAGGGCATCTGAGTGGAGAAAATACCAATTGAGAAAACGGTCTGTGCGTGTTTGTGATCGTGAGAGAACAGCTCAACCGAATCTTTAGCTTTTTAGATAAAGATGTGACTTTAAATCAAGGCAATGAGTGAAAACGTTATTACAGTATTAAACCCCTAAGTATTTCTTCTTACAAAAACCACCCTTAAGTTTAATTGAATTTCCAAACAGCTCAACGATTATGTAAAATTTTTGTTCGGGGGAAAAGGACGGGGGCAGCAGAATAAACTATGAAAAGATCTGGTTTTTCCTAACAAATCTCGCTCAGGATGGTTGTTCAATAAGCTATTTATAGGTTAGAAGCTTAATAATGGAGCAGGAGCAATATCAGAAATGCTAGAATTTCAATTTCAATGTTCGATAATTTGCTGCTGTCGACGTTTTTCCACAAATGAAAATTTCAAGTTAGCATCCAGTTCCTACTGCTGCCCACTCGAAATGAAAACAAAATTGTTACTACTATGTTTGACGTGAAAAGAAACGCGGTTTTCATCATTAAAGGAACTATAGCTCTCAAACGGTGTTTGGTACACAGAAGCCTCTAACATTTAAAGATCTGAACAAGACTAAAAAAAAGCTCTCCGATTGTGGAACTTTTATTTATATTTCATGGAACGAAATGAAGCGTGAGAATAGCCTGCAGAAAATATCTGGTGCGTTGCAACACACAACTTTCCTTAGCTCTACGTCAATTCACTTTGTACATGGCCAATTCCACTCAATCAATTCATTTATCACTCAGTTAATTTGAAATTGGTCAAATAACGCTTTACGGCAGCAGGAAGCGGTAGCGCTTACACTCCCAGATTTTATGGTGCTGCTCGTACTCATTGCAGGACCCATATTGAGCACAGATAATTAATGAGGCTGTAAACACGAATTTTTTGAAAAGGATGGTAATCACTTTTGCAGAGTTATTGGGTAAAATCTGGTGCGTTGCAACACACAACTTTCCTTAGCTCTACAACAATTCACTTTGTACATGGCTAATTCTATTTAATCAATTCATTTATCACTCAGTTAATTTGAACTTCCGGAATTTATTGTGCTGCTCGTACTCATTGCAGGACCATTATTGAGCAATCGTTACACAGATAATTAATGAGGCTGTAAACACGAATTTTTTGAAGTGGATAGTAATCACTTTTGTGGAGTTATTGGGTAATAACTGTTAGAACTGGTAGTAAGCGAAACGGGCGTAGTTGACATTCAGGAATTTCTGGAGTGAGCCCCATGTATCTCATGAGCGTTTTTAAACACTCACCCTTTAGGTATAGGATTGGACTACAATACCAATTTTTTTTAACATTCTACTAACATTCCAGCGGAGTTTATAAGAAAAAAACTGCGCTAAAAACGCTTTTCGTCGAAAATTTTGATAATTTATTGTGCCGCTCTCGTCATTTTCCCACAAATGGGAATTTTATGGTACAATTGTCTTATTGAGAGCTATCTATATAAAAAATTTAATCAAAATCGTTATAGCCGTTTTTGAGAAAAAAATTTGGTGTTTTGATCACTATGATAACTATTGTTAACTTTCGGTAGATTTTGGCCATGCCCTTATTTTGGCGTCCCATGGTAACCTGTAGGCTAGACATCAAGTTTCAGTTGATTTGGTACGGTTGTTTTCTCTAAAAACCGCGCTAAAACCGATTTCGTCTAATGTTTTGGTAATTTATTGTGCTGCTTTCGTCATTTTCCCACAAATGGGAGTTCTATGTTATAATTGCCTTATTGAGAGCTATCAATATAAAAAATTTAATCAAAATCGTTAGAGTTTTTGAGAAAAAAATATTTGGTGTTTTGATCGCTATGATGACTATAGTTAACTTTCGGTGGATTTTGTTCATACCCTCATTTTGGCGTCCCATAGTGACTTCCGGGCTAGATATCAAGTTTGAACTGATTTGGTACGGTGGTTTTCTCTAAAAATCGTTCACAGACACACATACACACACACACACACACTCACACACAGACACACAGACTATTTTCCCAAATAGTGTTTTTCGGACTCAGGGGGGTCTGAAACGTAAAGATCTGAAGAGAACTCAAACTTTTTTTTTCAGCGATTACATAACTTTCCTTTCTACTTCGTAGAGCAAAAAAGGAAAATGAAAAGGAAAAGGAAAATTGTGAGAAAGTGTAGAGTGTGTAGTGCAGTTCATAACTCGGTTACTTCCTTCTTACTGTTAGCCCTTCAAGTTGTGGGGTATAGTGACTCTTTAATATATTATGGCAGGGCCGTAGCAGTATGTATGCACGTAATTAACATTAATACGATTCACATTTACCACTCACCTCCCCATTGCAGAAGCAGAACAGCGTCGCCACGAACAGCCCCTGAAACATTTGACCGCATTCTAAATCTAGTTAACAAGCAACTACGATAAACAGAGTGGAAACTTGTCTATAATGTGATTCAAGAACAGAGTTCTCCTTCGCGATGAAGTGGCTCGTACACAACTCAAATACGACCGTTTTTTCCTCGGTCACGATAAGCGGAATACCCTTTGACTTTCGATGGTATTTGACAAACGGCTACTTGATTCTCTCATCTAATTTCCCGTGGCTTTTGAGTAGCTCGCGTCAGGGACTCGCTAAGTGGATTTGCATTCGTGAAGAGAGAATTGTCGGGGGAATACAAAAACGAGACACCTGAGCTGCGGTGTCGGGTCACGTCCGTAACGCGATGAATAGTTTGTCTTGGGGCTCAATAGAATAATACGGCGAACTTACCATATACAGGAGAAATGAGGAAGGAATACGAACCAAGAACGTCGTTGCGGGAAGTTGTTAGAAAGGAAGGAAATTGAAATATCCGGCGCGAAGCATCACTTTCTTCAACCCCTGTAAAGGAGCTGTATCGTCATTCACTGCATTTCTAAGAAAACGCTCATAGAAAACAAACTGTAGTTCGTAGTCGAGATCACTTTGAGAGTTTGATGAAAATCGTGAACTTTTACGATTTAATTATACGAACTCATGCTTCCATCCTTGACTTCTTAGCACCACAAGAAATATTCCACTCGAAAACTGAAACCAACAACAAATCTTCGTATAAGTAGCGAAACCTCGGCGCCCAAAATTGGCAAACTTTCCGCACAAGATCATTTTGCGTGAACCCTAATCTAACAAACCTCCCACTCTTCTCTTCTCATGTGAATAATTCCGGCATTTGAAATATTGTTAGCTCAGGGGGTTGAAAGGCGAAAAAAAAAAATTGGATCTTCTGAATGGACGGGGTTGGAAGTGTCAGGTTGGATGGTCATCGCCGGATATGAAAAGATGGGGTGGAAAGGGATCTCCAATAAGAAGCGGAGACTTATAAAATATTCACGTCACCTACTTGAAACGAGGCCGTGAGGGCGGACACCATCTCGTAAGTGGATTCCCATGGATGGCGGTGAGGCGGCCTGAAGGGAGTGAGCAGGTAGTTTAATCCCAATAACGGAAGGAGAAGAAGGACAGCCCTCAACGCTTGTAGAAGAGCAGACGACGGCCGGTGGTTGTCACCTGGACCTGTTAAATTTACACCCAACAGAAAAATCTCGGAGTTATTAGGTAGTTAAAGTAAATTTGTTTCACTAATTTCGATCATCTTTTTATCGTAACACATTAACACTATCTTCTTATTAAACTGTACGAATTTGTTTAAAACAAGCACTCAAAGTGCTTGGAAGGAGTTAGAAGCAATAAACAATTTCGTAACCGAAACAATAAATGTATGAGCTATAGGGGATAGGGAGATGGGACACCTCTCACTCCTATGTTACGAGGGGTTTGGAAATGTTTCGTCAGGATATGAATCTTTTTCATTGACCACTAGACTACGATCACTGGAGGTGCCTCTACAGGGGGGTAATCTACCCCCTCACCGTTAGCTGCTACTCTTGGAGCAAACGACTTTAATGGACGGATATTTGAGGTTTGTAGCAAATCCCCAAAATCCGATAAAATATTCGAAGAACGATGCATAGCTACATACATTGAAGCTTTTAACTGAGTCAAAGAGGGGTCAACAAGGAAAGGGTGGCTACTTTTCTTTCACATTGTAGTAGAGGCGTCACCATTTCACTCTTCACTCGAACTTAACAGCGATCCCAAGCTCTGATCCAATGCCCGAGTTTCGTTGGAATATGACTCTTCGTCATTGACCACTAGACTACGATCACTGGAGGTGCCTACAATGGGAGTCATGCGGTACACCTACTCAAGACCCTATGTTAATGCTCTTTTTTAAAGGAGGCACAATCTGTAAACGGCCTATCTCGTGTGGAGAATCACACAACTTTCCATTCGTTTGGTACAAGTTGCGCCAAAAACTGGTAAAGGGCCATGATGGAGGTTGCTGTCCTTGAATCCAAGGGGTTTTCAAGAATAAGTCGCTAAAACGGTACTACCTGATCCTTGCTACCCTTCTCCAAATTATACGCGTGTTCAATGGATTTCCTGTAATCCCTTATGTGTTTCCGCTTTGTCTTCACACTTCGTTGCTCTTCAGTGAGTACCAGTTCCTAGCTCTATTATCTTAGAATACAAACCATTCTTGTACGCTCTGGAAGTATCTATGAAAGGTACGACAGGCTTCGGTCGCTGGACCCGTTTTCTTCCCTCAGCAACTCTGCATATACTGTATAATACTCTATATAAGCCGAAACGTGTGAAGAGACTGTTGCTGTGCGGAGGCCGGCACCTGGTTAACGCCATGTTGCCAATTTTAGCCCTCCAGCCTTTACCTTTCTCGGAAATTAAAAGAAAGGGTTAAGGCCAGGTTTGATAGACGGTTTTACGTTTCATCCCCTTAAGGAATACGCCTTACGCATGTCAGAGTTTCTTCACGAGATAACAAGTAAAGCTACACGTGAAAGTCATCATTTCCTGTACAGAACTGGCTAGTCAAACGATCTGGCTTGACCTCCTTATACGCTATTGAACGCTGGGAAGAAATTCGTACCACAACACGCGCAGGTACACAGGTTATTTTCTCGAATGGTGATATACCTTGGAAGACTTATAAACGAATTCTTTATAACGTCGTTTACATAACTAACACAAATTATTTCAGTCAATAAAGGCCTTTTAGACATTTGTTGGTACACTCAGGATCAATCTTAAGCGGAGAGGTATTCCTGGATTCCCTACCCAGCCACGGCTACGGCTAGAGAAAATCGGCTACGGCTACCATTTTCTTTCGTTCAGTCACCTCAAAATGTGTTTCTCAAAATTTACATATTTACCTGTTTTACATTTCGTATTTTCAAAGTACAAAGTATTTTCATAATGAAAGCGGTTTATTTTGTTGAACTGCTGTTTTAATAAGCGGTGCAATTTCAGGACAACTCGTGTTGCCACGTAAATCATCCCTCAGCACATGGTAGCCAAGATTAATAAGAGAAACCCTTCATCCTCTTCCTGATCAGGGAAACTACTTCCAAACCTGAGAGGTGAATGTAGCAATCCTTTAACTCACGGCATATACGATTGGGCATTCCTTTAATACAGTCCACACCAACCAGTGTTAGTGGATCCCTTGTAAGTAAGTAAGTTTCACATACACATAGCTGATGGAAACCGACATCCACATGAGATTTACATAATGAGTTCAATCAAAAGTGTGAGAGCTAAAGTTTTCGAAGACCACAGTCTAGAAGTCACACCGAAATCGATTGACGGGCTTGAGGGATTTGGAGCTAGTGAGTAGCCATTTCGAGAGAATCAACAAACAGTTGGGCATGAGGTATGTAGAAATTTGGGAGAGTTGATTATAAAACGAGGCGTGGGACTGTATGGGAAAATTGGGTTTGGAGATTTGTAGCAGATGAGATGAGATGAAGAGGGGGAAGTACAGAATAAGGAAGGAGCGAGTTAATTGAGTTTTAGTGGCGCGAGGGAATGAAGGGGGATTCCCAACTGTGTAACAGGTGCGTTTCAAACTGGAGAGCAGTTGGGAAATCTGAAGTGGCTAATTTGTGGAGGATGACGACAACTACGCCGGTGGACGAGAACTGACATAGACACGTCTTTTGAGCCCAGCGGCCGATAATAATTAGCCCATCAACTTCTGGAACTACGACACCCCTAATTTTTTTGGAAAGAAATCAAAATGTCAACACATTCTTCTACCGACAAAACCACAACGGCCGTCTGAACTTCAACCTAAAGGAGGTATCAACATACCCATTGTAGATCTCCTGAATCGTAAAAACGGATTTTCGGGACTTGGTCTGTGTGGGTGTAATGTTAGCAGTCAGTAGGTCATGGGGAGGGGGGTGCTGATTCCTCAGTGGTCGTCATTATGGAGAGATTAAGGTTTCCACTTGCAGTCAGCTCATTCTTCATCCCAAGTCCACTCTCTTCTACTCGGCCAGAGCTAACCTCACCGTAACTTTAAAGATTTCGTAGTACTTAGTTTACAATATAGTCAACCATTCCAATCCCTTAAAAGACGCAGTTAGTGTTAGTATCAGCCTCCCTGACTACACACGACGCGGCGAGGGCAGGAGAATGCTGATAGTGTTTTAAGAAGTATTTATGTTGAATGAGGAGAGTTCTTGTCCTGTTAATGTCTAGCAATGTCTACTCACCATATATGCACGCAAAACTGCGGGGTTTACAAATGTACTGCGATTGTATGCTGTCAACACACGAGCTGCCACTTATCCTAGCTGCTGTCAGTTATACTTATTTATTTCTTTTATTATACTTTGAATACATTTTCTCTCTCCGACCTCTCCCCTCCCTCCGTCTCTTTCTCTCCTGTTTGTCTCTCCCTTTCCCTTGACACTACAGAGTATATGAAGGATTGGTTATGAGCTTCAAATAATTCTTTCTTACCGGTTTATTGATTTCATTTTTATGGTACGGCTTTTTCAATATTTAATATAATCATTGTAGTCCACTTAGCTTAAATACATAACCAACAAATAATATGTTGTTATAATATTTTATATCAAACTATGGAAATATGTTGGAAATAAACCACTGACAGAAGGTCATCTACCTGGGTTTCCCCTGGGCCCTGGTCAACCCCCTGAGAACACTGGGGGATTCCCCAGCGCACGAAGAAGGGGGTACGTCGACCTGTATAAATATCGGATGGGCCTCTAGCCACTTCAGGCAGTCCCATTCCGACCTCCTGTCAGTGACTACTCTCAAAAAACTTCTTTTCATGTTTTAAACCTAAATAAGATCCCAATTTAGTATACGGACGAGCTGTTGACCCTCCTCCAGAGGATCTTACTTGCTCCCATATTTTTGGGAAATTAGTGTAGCTGTTGATTTTATCATACTTGCTCCTATTTTCCTGTGGTGTAGCTGTTAACTCCTTCAGAGGTGTACTTGCTGCCACACGAGGTGTAGCTGTTCCTCATAACGAGGGTACTTGCTCCCTCAAACTAGGGACACCTCCTTCAGGGGTGGACAAGGTGGAGTCACATTTTACAAAAACTAAATATGAAAGTTGGACATGCCGAATCCAACCAAGAAATTTATTAACTTCCAAAAAGTCAGAACAATACCAATTTATGATAGAATACGTCATTTGACGTAAAATTACCAAATTCCAAATGTTTGCAGCGCACCAAGAGCTATAGTAATAGCAATTTGCTAAACTAAAAGGTTGGGGAATTGCAGCGTTCCAGCTGGTTCTCCGCTCGTTCATGTAAATTCGCCCTACGTGGGGGAGCCGGACGTATTTATTTCAGAATGTATTGATTGACAGCGAACGAAATCGGTTGTCACGAGAAACCGATTGTTCGTATCGACAGTCGGAGACTGCAAGCAATTTAGAACCTGAGATTGTTTATTGCATCCCAAAGTTTTTCTCTCCAGTAATTTAGCGCAGAACCGCCTCCGGAGACGAAGGTTATTTACTGACCCCGAGGGGTCTGGCTCTAACGGCGAAAAAGGCCGAAAATCTCTCTACCGAAAGCTCGAGCCCTCCTCTAGCTCACTACGTGATTCGAGTGCGAATCCCCGGAAATCATCGCGTACTGGTTGATTATATTAATTGTATGGTAATTGCGGGACAGTATACTATTGGTCTAATTAGGGGTGTTGATTTCTGTCAATTGGATCGAGCTTCGACTCGAGCGTGCGGCGCACCGCGACTCGCATTTCGTAACACGCCTTTTCTACACATAACGCGAATGATTTAGGGTTACCTAAGTTCCTTAATTAGAGATATGTATATTACTTAACACATGTGAACTACTTATGTAAGTCACAATGTGTGCCTTGCCCAGGGAACATTTCCTCTTTCCAACTATCACGTTATTCTTGATCATTTTTCTAAAATCGAACTCATTGAATTTAGTCTAGGTTGACAGAGCAAGACAAATCTAGTGCGATGCATTCACTACTCCCCCCCTTACAATGCCGTTTCGATTATACGCAATAGAGAATGTTCCACGACGTGTTTGTTTCACGTATGTTCCGTTTGAACCCTGGGAAAATGCGGATTTTCTAATTTGATGACCTTAAGCCTTGTCTTGCCAAAACAGTGATAGTGTTCCGAAACCATAAAGCCTCTTCTTACTTCACAGGCACCTCAGCTTACTCTATTTTCATATGGACGTTTTCGGAGTATGAAAGTTAGGTTTTTCGCCGGAGTCGTGAGAGTCTTTTTGGCACAGGTTGTGCCTAATTTATACGAATGAATGTCGTCAACCTAAACGGAGTCTGACCGTTAGATTTTCAACAGTTAGATCTTACAGTCGCAGAAAACTATTGACTAATCCGTCAATCGACTTTATTTCTCCCTATTGGCTACTGAGGGATTAATATTTCTATTACCGATGACGTACATTCCCACATTGGCAGGTTTTCTGTAACCCCTTATTACGCTTTACACCCCTTGCTTGGCCCCCGTGATGCTCGCCAGTCTATCGCTCATTTTTCATCCCACGCACTAGTTTGATTATCCACAGAAGTTACTATGACTTGTAAGTGCGGTATGGCCTAGGTGTTATCACTAAGATCACTACCACGCTAATCTTTAGTGATTATCGAATCAACCAGTGTGATTTCTATACAACACAGCCCTCTCTCTTGATCGTCTCATTCACCACTAACTCTTTCGCCCGTATTTACCCAACACAACCGTTTATGATACATTTTAATAATCCGAAGAACTTTTTCGTTGCAGGCAGACATTCAAGTGTGGATGAGTTGTCCGATTCAGTTATGCAGGGCGCGTGATATCGTACCAAGAATGACCAAAATGTATCAAAGGAATGAATAATGTTGCCCAACCTGCTCTCAGTTTGACGACGACGACCCTAACGATGTTGCACAAAAAGATGAGGTTGAGAACCATTGAGGTAGCGACCAGCACGACCAGAACAGTCCTGGACGGATCCGACTCATCGATCCAGCATCTGAAATTTCACCGTTACCGTTAATGGCAGTTTTGTTTATCTCATTAATATTTATATAGTGTAATTAATGTACGAAATTAAGTTAACCGTCATAGTGGATCATATCTCCGTGGAGACCGTCAATATTTCTGCTTTTACCTGTACGTCCAACCAAACAGTGACATCAAATGTGTGAGATGCATATCGAGACTTTCCATGCATAGTCAGTTCTTCCCGGTTTTAGATCCACCAGATTAAGAGTTCATGCCATTTGTTCTCTAACTTATATCAATCCATGTAAACTTGTAATTAGAAAAGAGAGGGGGACTAAAATTTGTTGTATAGAAACTCTCAGGAACATCCGCCCTCAGGTTTATGGTTGATGAGACAATTTCGTCGGCCGAATATGCAAGTCAAAAGAGTAAGATCGCCTTTCCAAATATTTCCTTCTTTTCTCAAGCTTAGTTTATTCGTTTGGGAAAAACGCACATAAAACTAACTGGAGCGTTGTACTGATCAAATAGTATGAATAAAGTGAAAATTGTAAGTGCACGCAAAAAGATTCACACACTTGTTAAACTTTGAGCTTCTACATTTTTCAAAAGGAACGAAAAAATAGAGAAGAGAATAATAAAGGGCAATGAAGGAAACTAAGTTGCTCGAGTGAATAGATGACAGACGAGGTTTAGAGTAAGAATTCAAGTGATCGATCTTGAGCTGGGCATCCCAAAGTTTTCGGGTAGTCGAATTGATCGTCCATGCTCTAACGAGCGGTGATTGTTAGAGCAGACAGGGGAGAACTCACTGAGCAAGCAGGTTGACTAACGTGAGAGGTAAGGAAACAGTCTAAGATGGTAAGGGATTGGGTGGGTGGGTGTGTGTGTGGGGGGGGGGGGTTACCCGTAAATTTGTGAACTGCAGGATTGAAAACCCTCGGAAATAAGTGCGTTCTGGGAAATATCATTACCTTTGTGTTAGAAACTTGAAATGAAGGAATGGGCTTGAAAGGAAGACATAAGAATGATAGAAGTCAAGCAGCAGAGCTTTGGTGGTCATCTGATAATAGGAGAACAATTCAATTTGATGCTGCAAGCTTAAAATGATCTGGTCTAGTAACGATTGACGTGTGAATAGTATTTTTCACTTGTAACAGCTCTGAACACGTCCTGTCTAGCCTATTGAAGACTGCATTACAGCTGTCAGGGACCCGGACGCCCAATCAACATTCCCATTGATGCTCATATATACTGTTAGTCCAGTTTTTGTGCAGCAACTCGTTCATTATTGTCGATTGTCCTATTCCTTCAGTTCCCGGCAAATAATGATTTATGTGAGTTTCATTGATTTAACAACAACTCCAGTTACGCTTCAGAGCGACACATTTTGGGAAGTGTTGCGTTCAGCAGTACTGCCTTATCGACTGACGGGAAATCCACGTGGACAGTAAAAAAACAAGCTGATAGCTTCACTATACCAAATTACGATCGGTCGTAAGGTCTGCGTTACCCAATTTCAAAGTTTGAACTTTCTGGCTGATATAGCTGACTAAACGGTGTACCGTAGATTCTCTAACTTGTTGCCAATTTTCACTAGACTCGACAGCGGCAGCTATGCGAACTAATAAAAGTTCCGCCCACGAAAATTCTCGAATGGAATGTCAATTTCTCGCTTTCCCTCCGAAGCCGCACTCAATTGTTCCCGACAAAAGCATCGACGACACGCCCGTCGGCCGACGACATTAGCGGCTTTGGTAGATAGATGTAGGGAGAAGTTGACCACGCTCCTTCCATAGTAATCGATACAGTTGAGACTTCGTTGAGCTGAATGTTGGTAATTCGCTCATCAATTTGCCGCCTGGAGTTCATTAGTGGAGAGATTTCTTCATCGATGAGTTCCTGGCTCGAATGACTTCCTCTTATAATGGCTTCTTGACGTACACTAACGCTTCATGTATCACACGTTACGCTTGTGCGCACTGTTATTCCTCTCAAAATCGACCAAAGTTGGTGAACGTTCGTCATTTTCTCAAAACCTGCAGTAATCTCTTGCTCTCCATATACGTGTATTGGGATTTAATTCTTCAACCGATCAATACCTGCGCACCGTTAGCGACAAACACTTCTTTAGCAATCCGTTGACCTGAGATGAGGCACCACATGCACCAAACAGCGGGTGATCACTTTCCTCAATCCATGAGAAACCGATGGAACGCTCTGCAGAGAGACGTTAAAGCCATTTTTGAAAAAAAAAAGTCTGGTGGGTCGCATCATAACTTTTCTACATTCCACCTACTAGTCCCCTCTATTTTCCGCTGAGTTCATATCAGCTTGTGACCCGTAACTTTACGTTCTACGTAAAAACTGGAAGCGCTTAAAGTTCCGAAACTAATCGAGCTTCTGCTAGGAGTGCTACGACCTCCATCGAATACCCAAAGTACAGGTAATTAACGGGGCATGATGGTTTTCTTGAAGTGGTTCAAATAAACAGTTCTGGACGAACTGGGAAAAAGTTCATAAAAAAAAGACGTTAGTTCAAACTTTTTATGGTTGATCGCGATTGCTTACTGACAACTTATTGTTTAATTGGTTATATACTCGGCAAAAAACAAACTTTGAGTTTTCCGTAAGAGCTTATGAGCCCGGAAAACAACGTTTGAGAAAACAGACTGCGCTTGTAAACGAGATTGAGAGAAAACGGCTGAAC
This sequence comes from Pachypeltis micranthus, assembly GCA_020466155.1. NCBI lineage: Eukaryota > Metazoa > Arthropoda > Insecta > Hemiptera > Miridae > Pachypeltis > Pachypeltis micranthus. The sequence continues at coordinate 29,637,618 of CM035774.1, read as the reverse complement.
CAAAATGGATACAATTAGTTAATATGGGACGCCATAACAAGGGTGTGAGAGAAATCAGTTCAAAATTGCTTGATCATTGTGACCAAACACCAAATACGTTCTTCTATCAAAAATGGCCCTGGAGATTTTTATTCAATGTTTAGCATGAGCAGCTAAAAACTATGAAACAGTACGAACAAACTTTTAGCCGTAGGAAAATGACGAGAGCAGCACAATAAATATTGAACTTGTCAACAGAAAGTGATTTTGTGCGCAATTTTCCTTATGCCAACTGACGATCAGGTGATTTAGATAACAAATGTCAAACTGACATTTGGATGACAAGTCAACATTGTGATAAAAAACAAACAACCTTGGCGGAAACGTTAAAACCATCTGACAATAAGCTGTTTAAGATAAACAATGTCTGACGACATTTAGATGGGAGATGTCAAATGACTTGGCTTGGCACTGTCAGGCAATATCTTTTTATTTCTTTCGTAAGACAAAAACGCTTGTTATATTGGCAACACTACGTCTGGAAGGCCTTAGCCACTTTGGATGTCACCTAAACATGAGTACATGCGCTTTAAAACCCTTCTCTGAGACGATAATCAGCTGTTTTGTTGGCAACACTGCATTCTTAAAGGCATTGGAACATCTGAGATTTGGTAGAGTGGAGGTGAACGTCCTTACTGATTATCGATTGAGAAGGTAAGTTATCGATACGTCGCATACCCGCTTTTGGTTTATTATTCATTCTGAATTTCTTTCGGGCACGAAAATTTTTTTACAACCTCCCCTCAAAATTGGATACTTTACGTTTCAAGACATGGAGATTCCAAATTTGCAATGTCCGTCCGCCGTCCATGCCGTTTTGTGCCTTTAACGTGGTCTACAAAATTCGTTCTTTCGCACAAAAATCCGATTTGGTATCTAGTTGTAGTTGTCCGATTTGGTCATCTCGGCAATCCAATCGGACGAAGCCCGTGGTTGTAATGGGCAAAAAATGGTTAAAAAAATGAACGAAACGCAGTACAACGCGGGAACTACAGCGGAAGTCAACGTTTTGTCGTTTGAAGTCCCTCCCTTCCTCCCGTCTCAATAAAAAACAACCCGCCTCGCAATGCTGCCGGGCAGGCGGCTCAACTCCCCTTTCGCCTCGCAACAGGGGCGCTTCGAGCGAATTTCCCCGACCCAACAGGGCAAAATCATCAGACGTTTTGTTTCTGTAGTTCCCTTGTAGCCAGGACACGTTTCGTATGGTTTACTAGTATTCGATGCTGAATCGAATGGGATGGGGGAGCGCTAATACTAGGTCAAGCTGTTCATGAGAATAATAAACCATTGTGTAATAATTTGCAGGGTTGAAACTACTACCTCGCATACCCGCTTTTATACTACTACCTCGCATACCTCGCTACCTGAGGTACCTATACGATGGGAGTTAAGTAATGTTCTGCAGCAACCGCATGAAAGCCGAAATTTCACACTAACGACTAATTTCTTTCACTTTGTTCCTCCAATAATTTCATATCTCGGGATTCAAATCTTCCAGAAAATATCACGTTGACAATAACAACAATTATCTGTACAGCGGGATTTAAAATAAGGTCGACGTATTAATAGCAGAAGCTCAATACATTTTAAAACTTTGAGTCCAGAATCTCAAGTTATCCACACAATAATCACACCCCCTTTCACCTCGCATTTCTTCTGCTCATGCGCAATTAGGACGTTGACTCACAACCCTAAACCAGCGTAAGAAAAATTAATATTTAACCAAATCTTATCAGTTTATTCTTCGAAATGACGAAGGCGCTGAATCGAAATAACTCGTCTGAATTCCACAGTTATCGATTAATACTGTGACAATAGTGAGAAAGGGCTCAAAGGATCGTTGACACAGAGGCGAATTGAGCGCCTTTTCAAGCTCCATTGGTACCAAAGAAGCAATATCGAAAAGAAACATAGAAAAGCTATTAAATCGACACAGGCAGGCTTCACTCCCCTGAAAGAAGAACGCAGAAAACAGTTAATTAAACTGACTGAGCGGAGCAAAATGAAAGAGACGGTTTTATATTGCTGTCTATGACGTAGTTCATCCGGGAGATTTAAGTTCTACTCGACTTGAATCGTTGCATTACTCTTTCAATATGTTCGGTGAGGTAGTCTGTCACTCTCATCCGTTCGCAGACTTCAATATTTGTATAGCCGTGTTGAATAACAACAGCATCGTACTACTGTGGCGTTAACTTCCACGACTTCTGCAGGTACTGACCGGTTGAAGAAACCTTATTAGTTTGGAGAAAGTCGTAAGAACCGTTTTTTTTCAATTCTCGTAAGTTAGAAAACCCTCCTTTTGCTGGTTTACTAGAAAGACCTCCGTTCATCAAATTTTTGACAGAAATATTTATTAATAAGCAGAAGAGTGATGATTTAAGAACTGAGAACTTGATAGTTTAACCACACCAATAAGAGTAATTTTTGAGAAAAATGCAAATATAACTGGCACATTTGATACATTTTGATGTCCCAGCCCCTCTCCCCATCAATGTAACATTTCATAACCCAATTTTCACGATAAAAGCGTTAAAAGAACCCAGCGCAATAGGTTCAACCAATTTCCGGCAACTCGAACTAGTCACACAAGTCTGTTTCCTTATCGTAATTACTGTTCCTAAAACATTAACAAGCCAGCGCGACTTGGTCACGCACCTTCCCATTCATCCTGACTGCCGTGTCCTCAGAGACACGCGCTGGCCAGGCACCACTCGGTGTTTTCCCAAATTAGTAGAGGAGGCCTCAGCCACTCGAGGGTCCGTAGCAGGTAAAAGTGACTTCAGTAATGTCTCAGTTGCTTGAGGAATTTTTTCGTTTATACGAAGCCCTCTCCAGACCAGTTGGACAGACGTATTTCTGACGCCCTCAATTTTTTACCTTGAAGGACGATTGTTGTCGGTAAGTTTCATTTTATTTTATTGTTACTATCTCCGTGAAGTTTAAAATTAATTATGGTATTGATATCTTCACTTCTATTCTGAAAATCTCGAAAAAAACCTTATTTTTTGTGGGAAAAACCTTGTTTGACGCAAAGTGTCGAAATGGTTAGAGTCTTTGACCTCGGACTTCCCCGCGTCATTGTCTCCGACCGCCTAATTGTCTCCAACTATTTCAATACCTGTATTCAAATTAATTATGATGATATAAAAGATCAACTTTTCCAACTAAATATTATGAAACTTGTTTTTGAAATAAATATTAAATGTTCTTAGTCGTACTTTCTAGATGTATAAAAATAATCATAATGATGGGTAAAAGAGTTTCTGTTTGATTTTTTTACGGTATCCTAGAGCAACATTTTGAATAAAAAAGAGGCATTTGTGTGAAGCGTGGGAGGGCTGTTACGGGTTAGCATAACAGAGCCATTACCCCAGACTGACGTGACCTATTGGTCACATTACAAAAAACTACTAGAATTTCTGGTTTTTCATCTAATATTTTTCAAAATACTTCCCCAATGAAGATTGAGGTTGAAGATTTCTTTCAAGTAATTAAATACGCCTTCTGGGGTGACAGATCCAAGAATCTGGCCAGCGTTGAATGTGTTAACAAGAGAGTTATACCAATTGAAAGCTGTTGAGTTAATGGTTCACTATCCACTGAACTCAAACCTGTGGAACTACGACACGTTATCATTTAGGCAGTCTACCGGTAGAGAGCAGTTGCTCATGTGTTACCACGCAGAGGTACGGCCCTGGGGAATTCTTATATATCTACATACTTGGGAGGCAAGTTTCAATGGGGAAGTTTCAATCTTTTTACCTTTTTAGTCGGAAGGTTTGACTGCTCTCTCAACAACCACTGTAAGTGGAGCAGTTTCTTTTTTCCCCTGCACTGGAGAAGCAACGTATCTGGGCGGAGAGTCTTTGAAAAAATATCTGGTGCGTTGCAACACACAACTTTCCTTAGCTCTACGTCAATTCACTTTGTACATGGCCTTTGAACTTGGTCAAACAACACTTCACAGCAGCAGGAAGCGGTAGCGCCTACAGTTCTGGCATTTATTGCGCTGTTCGTACTCATTGCAGGACCATTATTGAGCCGTAAACACGAATTTTTTTGAAGAAAGATAGTAATCACTTTTGCAGAGTTATTGAGTAATAACTGTTAGAACTGGTACTAAGCGAAACGGCAGTAGTTGAAAATCAGGAATTTCTGGAGTGAGCCCCCATGCGTCTCATGAGCGGTTTTAAACACTCACCCGTTAGGTATTGGATTGGACTACACTACCAATTTTCTTTAACATTCTACCAACATTGGAGCGGAGTTTATAAGGAAAAAACCGCGCTAAAAACGCTTTTCGTCGAAATATTTGATAATTTATTGTGCTGCTCTCGTCATTTTCTCACGAATGAGAACTTTATAGTATCACTGCCTTATTGAGAGCTATCAATATAAAAAATGTAATCAAAATCCTAAGAGCCATTTTTGAGAAAAAAAGGTGTTATGATCACTATGATAACTATTAACTTTCGGTGGATTTTGTTCATACCCTTATTTTGGCGTTCCATGGTAACCTGCGGGCGAGATATAAAGTTTGAGTAGATTTGGTACGAGGGTTCTCTCTAAAAATCGTTCACAGACACACAAACACACAGACCATTTTCCCAAATAGTGTTTTTCGGACTCAGGAGGGTCTGAAACGTAAAGATCTGAAGAAAACTCAAAAAAAAATTTCAGTCGATTACATAACTTTCCTTTCTACTTTGTAGAGCCAAGGAAAGTAAAAAGAGGTGGAGCCGCGCATCGTAGTCACCGTGTTTCTTAAGGAGCAGGTTTGTACGGTGGTTAGGTTCACCTGCAACGCTCACGGAAGTTGGAAAAAAAACTCGCATGTCTAACGTCTTATTGACAAGAAACTTAACACACACACACACAGGTGTCTTTCTTCTCATGTTGACAGTTCCTGTAAGATAGTTATACCAGTAGTTTGTGAATACCGTGGTCGTGGCTTTGCTAGCTTGCGAGAGCAGCCCCTCTAGTTCACCATACACAAAACCCGGAACTATGAGGTGATGGCAGATAGTGTAATTTAGCCAATCTCCCATGTGTTTGGCTGCTGCCCAAGTGTAACCACATCCAGGTATAGCTCATAACATACTACATTGGAGCTTGATCTGGTTCTCCACTGTGTTTAACTGTTTATTTGTGTGGCAAGTGTTTATGTTAGATATCAACTACAATGAAGCAGCACGAAGTGCAGGATAGAGTCCTTGTGAGAAAAAAAGTGAAGCTACGTACTGAAACCCCCATCTCCCGTAAGGAACTGGCTCACCCAATGGTCTGGCCGGGTCCATTTCTCTCTAATTGTCAACGTGTTCTGCACCGCGTAATCTTTGCAGCGTTGTCCGAAATAAGTTCGAGATTTCAGTGTCAAGTACACTAACCCTCACAAGACCGCCCCCTTAACTTACCAGTGTCTGTTACCTGTCAGTTCGACTCTAGTGGAATTCAGGACCCCAACTGCAGGGGCTTCACCAAGGGGTTTCGGATTCACTAAGCCTCAAAACGTAAAAGTCTAAAGAATTTTTTTTCCTCACACGATTGCAATACTTTTCTTATTCTTCAAACAGCGGACAGTAAAAAAACGGCCGTAAGCGACCTTTGTATGCTTGTTGAAAGTCATGGTCAAGAAACAGCATAGAATCACACCCACCAGAGAGAGAGAGAGAGTGAGTCTCTCGGTTACTTTGATAGATTTTGTTTAAGCGACTGTCAGGTTGCAACCACCAAATGAACGACGTATAGCAATCAAAGGTTAACATCCAAGCTAGAGCGACTACACTCAAGTCACTGACTGGCTCGATTATAACCTCTTCTCTCTTCCACAACCTGAGTAATAGAGTACATGAGGAGAAGGCACAGGAGAGAAAGACCTGAGCAGTGGTTGTAGGGAAGGAAAGGGGGAAGGGAGGACTTGACCATAAGCTAACTCGCCACCAAACAACTGAAACTACTGCAGAACACTGACCGTAGGACGAGCAAAAAGTGTGCCCTGGAATCGATTGAAATTGAATATACCAGAAAACTGAAATCACAAACATCTTCTATTCAGACGCGAAAGCAGAACAGAGCATAATCCGAACTATTTGTAGTTGCCTCGCTCAATCAACATGTGCAGGAAGAAAAATCCAATTAGGCCCGTACAAAGGGCACTTGGATGGTTCAAAATCTGGCAATTAATGTAATCCTGTCTATAACAACTCCACTCTGGAACCTAACGCTTCCGCGTGGAAAGCCGCGTGAGAATCCGAGTTCACAAATGCGATGGAATGTGAATAGAAATTGTTAAGCGTGAAAGCGCTGATTCCAATCAATTAAGACCGTTGGGCGTTCGTCGGTTGCTAGGGGTTTGTGAAAGAGGCTTTCGCAGGGCGGCAGGGAAAGAGGAAGTTAGGAGATAATCTGACGCCTCTGGAGCCAACGACAGTACATCCATTTAATTCAAGGTCGCGGAGGTTTTATTGCTATGTTTGAGCAAACAACTTTCGGAGGGTGACCGTTGTAATACGTATAAGATGGATTAACCTCGTCCGTTGTTCCAGTGTCCTGGTAGACCTGAGTTTTGTCTCTATACGTTACTCCGGAGGACGAATAAATATTTGGATTCAGCGGCACTGCACTACAAGTTTTGGGGGCTATCCCATGGCCATTTAAAGCATTTCGATTTGGATTTTCTAAAATAAAAAGAAAGTAGACGAATACGAAAACGAGAGAAATAATCCTTTCTATTAAGTTAAATATAGACCAGTTTCGACGATTAAGCCAATTCAGTTTGATAATTGTACTGAGGATGTCTCAATCGCCGAAACTGGTCTACGTTTCATTCAACTTAGTAGAAAATGTAATTTCTCTCGTTTTGGTTTATTTTTCAATCCTACGTCGAGCTGCGCAAGAGAATAATAAACCGTTGTGTAACAATTTGCAGAAATTGTTTAAGTTAGCGTTATTTACTCGCAGAGGCAAATTTGAAGTCAAACTTACTAGTAAAGAAATGATGATTGTATATTGAAAAGATCAATTAATTTAAAACTAAGGAGCCCCATCACAAATGTTTTTTACACTTAAGAGCAGTTTTTTAAAATTTGTTTACTTTCTTTGATTACCTTGAACTTCACCTCAGATGTTACACAACTACTGCCGTTGCCTCCCTCCATCACCTGAACCGCCTCCACCGTTTTCGTCTTCCATTTCCACCATCATTCTCATTCTTGTTACCCATCACGTCGTCTCGGCTCAACTTCTCCTCTTTTTACACATCAGTGGTCAGCAGCATCCACCGAAAATTATTCTGTCTCCGACTTTGGTTTCCAACGGTCTTCAGCATCCAAAGGAAACCAATATTGTCAAGCATTTGGATTCACCTCGCAACATCGTCCTGCAGTACGAAGTTCCGCATTAAACCGGTCAGAGACACGTTTTTTCAATAACTGTACCAGTGAAGAAGTTTTATTTTCGTCCTTTAGTCTATTTTTAATTATCTTGAAGATACCTCTTTTCTTTTGCTGTTTGCTTCTTTCTTTTTCTTATATAATTCAATCTCAAAATATTGCCTGGTTATTCGTTGTCCAAGAGTTTGAAGCCCACCTCTAGCAATTCTTCAAACAAACGTGACTAAATAAAATTAAATAATAAATTAAACCAAATGTCCACACTGCTGGAGATAAACTAATTAAAATAATTGTTCTGACCGTGAAAGCTCTGGCGTAGAGCACGCGCGAGTGCAAAAATTTACTGTGTGTTGGAGAGCGAAAACGAAGAGGTGTGAAGAGCGGAAATCTAAGAACTTAACAGCGAAGAGCGGTGCTACCAAATACAAAAGAAGAAAAGACTAAAGCAGTAAAATATATTCATGTTGTTCTAATTCCCTTTCCAGTGAAGAAGGCCTGGTAGTAGTAATTTCTTATATCGTATGCGGTCGATTGGTAAATGAAGGAGTTATTATTGCAGTTGGGATGCTGATGACCCTTTGTTCTACAATTCGGCGTGGTACTACTGGTAATGCACCTGAGAGGCGGACTGGCGAACTGAACCAAAGTAGGTGAACCATCGGCGAAGCAGTACAGGCTGGATGCGAATCTTTGTCGGCGGTACGATCTTAGCCATGGGATGTTTATAAATAAGAGCTAATGGCCCAAACAGAGATTTGAAGTTTTGAAAATGACTTTCCACTGTCTCTCTGCGAGTCCATGAAATTCTTCATGCGGATTCATGTGAAATATTCTAATATACAAAAAACGTAATACCTTTTCTGACCTCGGCGTTGTACTCAATCACCAACGCGGTATGCAAAGCCTTGGCTTTCTGAAGGGGCACCCCCACAATCTCGCCATCGCCTCTCTATACAAGATAGGTTAAGCCCATACTAAATTACGGGTCTGGTGCTCCTACTATGCACCACATTGTCCGGGTTGAGCGTGCCTTTAAAGCATTTCTACGCTACTTGGCATTCAATCTCGCCATCCCCAGAAAGGAGGTAACTATGAAGACTAAAGTTAACGTACCTTTTTGGTGAGTCCGTCTTCTATGGCTGGTGAGATTCTGTGGACGAGAGCTTTCGATGTAAAAACACCATCGTCTGGCCGTTTAGTCAGTTCTAAAGTCAGTTAGTTGGTTGTGCTCTTTATATAGAAAGAGGAAGATCAGCGGGATGGTGTCGGTGATGAAGTTGGTGGGAGGAAGTAGTTCATGCACCTCCTGGGAAATCCGTTGGAAGTGAAGGGAAAAGAATGTACGGGTAGTATGTCTGTCTTAAATTGTCTGTTGATTGTTGATTCTAAGTATTTTTTCTACAGAGTGGTCTAAAAAGCCGTCAGTTGGTTGTTTTTGTTTGTGTAGTGTCTTGAGTGGTGTAAATATGGTGTTGCAGTTTGTGTTAATTTGTCCATTTATTATGTGTCCATTGAAGTTTTTTTATTTATAGGTTTCCGTGTTTTCTAATATGTTCAGTTTTCGTTCTTTGTATTGTTTAAGTAGTCAGGTGGTGTAGTCCTGTATTTTGGTAAGTTCGTGTTCAGTTCTCTTGAGGTGATTGGCAAAATTTGAGTCGTCTTTGTTTCTTTTAAGGGATCTAATGTGTTCTGAATATCTGGTCCGTATTTTTCGTCTCGTTTATCTTATGTACCCGTTCTCACACGTACAAGTTATTTATATACCCCGCTTTGGTCGAGTGGATCTGTTTTTTCACTTTGCAGTTAGTTAGGGTCTAAGTGTGTTGTCCGTACGTAATGCAACTTGTATGCCTTCCTTTCGGAAGAGATTAGTCTGTGTATTTTTGGTCCTGTGTATGTAAATGAGCAGCGTGTCGTCAAAGTCTGTGTATTTTGTGTTTTTGAATAGTCATTTTTGGAGTCATATTGTCTTGATAATTTGATTATTGTAATCTCACCAGCCATAGAAGATGGACTCATCAAACAAGTACGTTAACGTAAGTAATTTAACTACTGGCGGAATTAACCCAATTACTTTAATACCTAACTACGAAGATCTCTCTCTCTCTCTCTCTCTCTCTCTCTCTCTCTCTCTCCCCCTCCCTCCCTCTCTCTTTCTCTCTCTCTCTCTCTTCTCTCTGTCTTCTACTCGTAGTAATCGACGCCTATGCACTGACATCTTTCTGAATGCACTACTTTCTGGAGGGAACGATGACTAGGATCTCCTGGCCTGCAGAGGCTGACATGTATCTCTTTAGGTTGTTATCTTCTCCGTTACCAATCACCCATACCAACCGTATCTCCTCACCTCGTCCCTTCCCCGCCTTGACTTTCTCATCTTGTCGCCTCTTTCTGTCAAGACCTAGCTTTCTCTCAACTCCCCCCCCCCCCCATCACTCACAGATTACTGTCTTTTTTTAGTCTTAAATGATGCAGAAAATTGTTGATTATTTCTTGTCAATCTTTTCTTTCAACTTCTGAAGTACATACTCAACATTTTTTCTTTTAGAATTTGGGCTCGTTCAATATCTGTAGTAAACAAAAAAATAAGAAAAATCGGTAGAGTGATGTTTGAGAAAAAAAAAACAGTAGGAGTTTCGATCACTATGAGAACTGTAATTACTTTTAAATAACATTTACTCTTTCCTTGAGTTTTGCAGAATAAATTTCAAACTGGAGCAAATGCAACTTTGTCTTAGGTTTTTTTTTGTTAGGAAAGTAAAAAGTATGAAAAGTACTAGTACAAATAAATGTTTACAATCTGGAAACGATTCAAAGTAAATTAACTGGAAACAACTATAAAATTTCAAAGAAGCAGTTAGTGAACTTGCAACACGGCGTAGGATGAAAACATTACTTTCATAGCTTTACGAATATAAATTAGTGTTATATACATTTTAATTAATCATTGACGTTGTCCACTGCCAATTCCTTCTTTCGTAAAAACCTTTCAAATGCTCATTCCCCTAACAAATAACTCGCTATCTGCTTTTTCAATGTTCTTCCCGCTAATCTTCGTTTTTTCGATTCCTCCATCCACGAGAGTGTGAGAGCGCCGATAATAATGGGGTTTCCGTCCCCTCCTACAAGAAAAGATCATCAATCCACGTCAGGAAAGAATACTCATCCTAACCAACTGTCATTTGCTCCTCACGTATTTTTGACGCTTCACTTTAAAAGGATTCTTTCGAACGTGTGAGGACTGAAGGCCTGGAAAGTATTATTTATCCCACTCATTCCCCGGGCTGGAACTCTTCCATCATTTACCCGAAAAAATGCCAACGTGCTTTAGCAGAATAGTAATTGTCATTTGCGTGGAAGAGCCTCTAATTCAGACTTGATTGCTGTTGTCGAACCCCTGGGGGATAATGTTGAAAAACGCATGTCTAAAATATTCAGTCGATTTTTGTCACCTGACAAAGAAATTTAAAACGAAAAGTGTAATTAACTGCTGACCTCGTGGAAAATGCAACAACCCTCAACGTTGATGCTGCCAGGTTATCACATAAATAGTTTTCAGAAAGATATCCCTAATTTTGCCTCCTAGGCGAGAACAAGCCCTGTAGAGGTTGAAAAGGCTGAAAAACTGTTAGTTGAGAAGTTTTGTCAATTTTTGTAGAAATGGAGCTACTGCGTACGCATGACCGTTTGGCGACATGGTTAGCCAGAATTATGTCGCGTGATGTAGAGCTTCAGTACAATGGGGGGCACTTCGGAGATTACGCAACAAGAAATCGTTGTGTCTACCTTATTCTAGGCATTTGGCTAGTTTGAATGGAATTAGTTAAATTCACAAACTTATTTAGCAACTGCTTACAAAAGGCCTTGTCGATTACTGCTACCTGAAGCTGGTACTCAAACATACAATAAGTAATTATATTTCCATTACATTTTCCCTGAAGGCACGGGCACGGGAACGTGGAATCGCCTGTTTTTACCCTTTCTTCTGAACATTTCCGAAAAGGGGTGGACTTGCTGGTTCCTATTCATTTTTTGCACTCGCACCAACACATGGCAACCGTAGTAAATCCCAATCGCAGTCTCAGATGCGCTTATTACAGTCACATGTTCTTTCAGTTCAGTTGGTCTCACGCAGCTGGTAGTTACTGGTGATACGTCCCAGTAGTCTAGTCTATGGCACTCCTGGGATGAGTGACGTCAGCCCACCCCCCACCCTCACCACCATATGCTATGACGTCATCACCCCCTCACTACCTTATGATATGACGGCATCCTCCCCCCTTATGATATGACACCCATCCCGTCACAACCGCATGATGTGACCCCCCCCCTCCTCAAAACCACTTGATATGGCATCACCCCCGCATGATATGACGTTATCCCCCTCACCCATCACAACATCACATTACGACCCCCAAGTATCACCGTGTACGTTCGCGCACTAAAAAGATTGTTCGATTTATTGTTACAAGATTGATCGTTATCATTGCGAAATAAAGTTTCCACCCTCGAAAATGGGTTTTAATAAAGTTTTAAAAATTCGCAAGAATTATTAACGTATCTCAGGTAAAACGTGTAAAATTTACGACCAAAAACCCCCGCGTTAACGGAGGAGTTTCAATGTTTAAAAGAAGGTTTAGAAGATAGGCCGATTTAGTATGCTTTGGACCATTTAGCTGTAAACAATGACACTCCGTGTGCTGGTCATGTGCTCGATCGGAAAGGACGATTGCATACATAATGCCGGTAATTCGCAAGCGTATTTCTTCTTTTAAACATTGAAACTCCTCCGTTAACGCGGGTGTTTTTGGTCGTACTTTTTACACGTTTTACCCGAGTCCCCCCCGAGAGGTGGGTGGGGGTGATGTCATATCATGTGGTTGTGAAGGGGGGGGGGTGATGTCATATCACGTGGTTGTGAGGGGTGGGGGTGGGGCGTCATATCATAAGGTGGTAAGAGGGGATGACGCTATATCATACGGTGGTAACTACTCATCCCCACTTTTACGTCCATCTCCGCAACCTCCTCTTTCTTGAAGACCATCCCCTCGCAAGTACACAGTACACTCCATGACAGTCTTGCAGAATCTGTAACACTGTTCCTCCACCTTGCCAATCTTGGCCACGTTATATATCGATGGGCTGTACCCCGTAAACAAACCATACCTCCGAACACTTTCTCTCTCGATACTGAGAACCACCGTCGATATGACCCCCCCCCTCCCCCTTGATATGACCCTGAAGAGTCTGATGAATAAGCCCAGAAACATCTCACCATTTGACAACCTGCACTTTCCCTTCCACTTGCCAACCACTTTACCCAGCAAGCTTCTCTTTTTAGTACTTACGAAGGGGTCAGGTCTCTCGCCAGTTTGTTAGCCTCTGCATCTTCTATACCTTTGTGACCCTTAAGTGCCATCTGTCTGTAGTAAATCTTTGTCTGTAGAACGCGGTGAATGCACAATGATTCTGGGAAGTGTTCTGCTTGGTAAACTGCTGCCTGGGCACAATACATCCAATACATCCCTGCAGTAGCCGGCGAAATATCAATCTGGAATAAATACTGATAGGACAATCAAAGTCCCTCTCACTTTGTGGTTCTTGAGCCGTCTGCTAGTGAAAATCCTTGTTAGAGACTTCATTTTGAGGACCAACAGATCCAAATCAACATTAAACCTTACAGACCAATTTCTTCGTCGGCTCAGCAAGACCATTACTTCGAAAAAAACATTTCGGTTCATACCTCCGTCTTTCGGATGGTTAAAGAATGTTTATGAAGAACGGTTCGGATCTATTGATTAATCGAAGGCACCCGGAGAGTTCGAACCAAACAATTTTTGCGCAAGAAGGAAAATATCAAAATCTTATGTAAATCTTATGTATATGTTTACCTTCGTCTGATTTTCACAAATACTTTAATGCAGAACAAAAGTTAAGTAATAATTAATGTAAGATACTTAATAAGTTTAACTTAAATTATGAAAAGTTGTTTCGAAAAACAGTGCTTCAGGTTTCAAGCACATTCCTCCACAATCTCGTAAAAATGAGCCCTTGTTGGCTTTCTCTTACAGTTGACCCCAGATCACTCGCCGAATATAGGCTTTTCGATTCAAGAGGCCGCAAAATAACTGGGCTGAAGTCATATTCTGGATCGAAAGTTTGATCGTTTGCCCAACGAAACAATATTGAAATTAGGGGATCAATTTCTATGTGGGACTTGTTCAAGTTTTTCCAAATTTAGCTCCGTTCAAAATTGGTCATCAATGCTCCAAGCTTTTGACCGGTTGTCCCGAACTTCTGGAATGTCGTAGAAGTGACTATGAAACAAATTTGAAATCAGGGAAAGAATATGTAGGAGGGAAAGCCACAGGAGGATCTGATAAAAACTTGAATCTCGTATATTACACCTCTAAACTCTTCGGGTGACATAAATTGGTGAACTTTCACGCACTCGAATCAGACGAGCTGTTTTTGCAAAACATCGATTTCCACTTAAACCCTTAAAAAAATGACTACGTAAGACAAAAACTTACTGCTCAGTGTCGCCGTAGGCTATCCTGAACACGGCGTACACTGCGTCAAAAAACAGCGGAATCACCCACGAAGTGGCCATCAGGATTTTGACCAGTTTCTGCTCGGACGTGAACGCAGAAACGAGAAGAGTGTGCAGGTAGAGCCCTTCGGCGAGCATCCAGGCGTAGCTGCTCAGCATGAAGTAGTGTAAAGACACGTGGAGTAGTTGGCACCAGAACTGAAAAATAAATGTCGTAGGTGTAGCACATGGGTTGACTAAACCCTCCGGGAGATGCACCAAACAACAAAAGTTAGTGTACGCGAAAAACCGTCATTTACCGCTTGAATTACTCTGACGCGGGACATTTTGAGTTTTCCTTGGGTGTAAATCATCTAAAATCATCTCAGCAAAATTTCTAAAATAATTGCTTTATACAGGTTCAAGTACAAAATAAACGGTACGTGTCGCAGACAACGGAAATGTCTAACGCACAACAGTTCCTGAGGATCTGAGTACGATCGGATACTAATGCGCATATCACTCAACGCCACCATGCTCACACATATAGCAGCAAGTTGATACTTGCGACGTAATCACTCCCCACCCGTGCAAGAACCTGAAAAATTGAAAAGCGTGAGGGAGAAAACAACTTTGGAATAATTGAAGGCCCAACTGATACCACGTCAACACGATTTTCTGGAATTGTAGGAGAAACGCTGGGACAAAAAACCTGGCAAAAAAGACGAATTCTGGAATTTTTGAGGCTGCTCTTGATTACTTCAAGGCCATTTAACTCCTACGGTATAGTTAGCGTATTGGAGTACGAGCAAGAGTTGTTTCAGAACTCTACTGTCTTATAAGCGGAATTTATAGAGACGAAAGTGCACTAAAATCAATTTAATAGAAAAGTTGACATGCAGGCTGAACATTCGACCCGATTTGCAGTCGTTTTATCCGTATCGCATTGACGTACACACACAATCAAATTGTGCCATTTCGTCAAATGGCATGTTTTAGACTCAGATCCCTTGAAACGTTGTAATTTGACGAACACAAAATACACAATCGACTACATAATTTTCATCCGTACTCCGTGGGGCCAACGGATACTGACCCGCTCGACAAGAATGCTGAGCAAGTTGCCTATAGCATCGAATAGTTAGGCGCCTACCGATTGGAGATCAAAATTCGTCGCCTTTGGTCGTTAAATCGCAGTACATTTTGCGGGGGCAAACGCTCTTTTTCGAGTTTTTTTTCTCAATAACTCCGGTAACTACTAAAATCAGATAATGGAGGGTAGTCTACATTTGTACAGTCAGACTTTCAAACCTGCTCATGTTGGCGTCTAGACTGAGCGCCATGCGTGGAGGCAGTACAACTCCGAATCCGACAGCATCAAGTGCAACCGAACGTTTGCAATTTCATCCGAGTTAACTCGTGTTGTTACCTTCGGACACGCGTCGAAACTAGTTGCTGTGGTTTGGCCACAGGGTGTCGCTAATTTTATGAAAGCGTTTCAGTTTTAATTTTTACGCATCACACACATACTCTTTGTGCTAGGTCCACTGTAATGCTCTTTACGATAGGGCACAGTAGACCACCGGGAGTACTTCCATCGGTCTACA
Source organism: Pachypeltis micranthus (assembly GCA_020466155.1). Classification (NCBI taxonomy): domain Eukaryota; kingdom Metazoa; phylum Arthropoda; class Insecta; order Hemiptera; family Miridae; genus Pachypeltis; species Pachypeltis micranthus. Next base: position 29,622,046 of record CM035774.1, on the reverse strand, counting down.
AAGCGGAGTGTTTTGTGTATCATATGGACAATGGTAGGTGTGCTCTGGGCATATGCCCGTGGCGTTGGAGAGGGTACCTAGCTTCGCAGCCTTCACCCCTCTCCTGCCAGCACCAAACAACTCTCCTGGGGGGGATTCCCAACGAAACCAGGGTCCCCTCGAGGCCAATCCGATGGCTTCACGATCGGCAGCGCCACGCCCTAAAGGCTCCACGCTGCTGGCTGCGGGCAGAAGCCCCTGTGGTACCCATTCTATATGGCTGCACCTTGAGCAGCCTACGGATCTGAATGGGTGGCAGGGCCCAACCATTTCTCCTGCTTCTTTCACTACTTTCTCTCCCTTTTCCCGACTACTGCTGCCATTTCACCAATTTCATTCCTTTCTTCGTCTAATCCTCTTGCTAGTCTTTCACCTAATTCTTTATATTCTCCTTTCATTTCCTCCCACATTTTACCTGTTCTCGTATCATATGGACAACCAGACGACGGTTCATCCTACGAATACGAATATTCGCTCAAGCTAGTATTCGTTTTTGCCAGTGCACATCACCAGAAAGTCGTCAGCATAAATCTCAACAAGTCAAGATGGGGATTGTACGGGACGATCCAAAACCCTGGCCCTGAACACGACCCCCGAGGGAAACCCGTTTCCTGCTTGTTGCTAACTATGGCTGATCGGGTTCTCAACACTGCACTCAAGTTGGAAAAATATGCCCCGGTCAACTTGTAGCGAATATCCCACGTTTGCAAAGCTCTCCCTGCACGTCAAACGAGATTTCCATTAAATACTCCCTTCTAAAGTTCCCCTGGCTGGTGAGATACTATGGGCGAGCGCTTTCGATGCAAAGGCATCATCGTTTGGCCGTTAAGTCAATTGCTTTAATACTTTCTTCTATTGAGAGCATCCTCAACGCAGTTCTTCACGTCCTAGAGAGCTGCGATGGTGTTCTTTTGTGGTAAAAAGCCCAATTGTCTCGCACAGTACTCTTTTCCAAATAACGGTAGCAGGTTTATTGGTCGGTATGTAGCTTCTCCAAGACCGTAGTATAGTTCGGTTTGCGGGAGAACGGCTAAACCGATTGACCATCTTGACTCACAACGGACTACAATTTGTTCTACGGACTCGAAACCTGCTTCCACAGTCCAGGCGGGAGTGAATTAATAAACATATTTCATTGGCCGTTTCGAGTTCGTCGTTCAAATACAATATCCCCCGGTTCGAAACAGGACACTCATCTACAAAACGTTGATCGTAACCAGTGATGCCGATTGTACTTCAGGTCATTCAATTCCCTCACATCGATCGAGCGATGATGTAATAAAAATGATCCTCGAGGCCGTTTGAGCGCCAATTAAGTTTGGGCCCAACGGGGGCAGACCGTTATAATTTTATATGCGGAAAGCCGTTCTTTCCCTTTATCCTTTCATCAATCCTTCGACGATAACTCGTTTTGAAGGGAGAGTTACGCGGATGATCCTACTTTTGCTCAAGTTTCTGAACGATTCTCTTAAGGGAACTTAGTTAATGAGGGTCACGAAGTCTGAAACCCTCGAATCTTAGCGAACTTCCAAGTCTATTGTTAACAATTTGCGCGACCGAGATTGCAAAGTGTTGGTACAACATCGATCTTCTGTAATTCAATTATTTGTAAGACCAATTTAATTAGTACCGAAGCAACCTTTTAGTATACCACTCAACAGTAACCAAGTGAAATGCTTCTTTTTTTTAATTAAATCTAATTGTCCCTCATTTGAAATGAGCTACGGCCTGAAGTCCTAATGTGTCATGCCTAGCTTCCAAAATAAAGCCAGATATTTCCTCTCTGATGTCCACCCTTGGAGAATATTCAGTTCTGTTGTTGACTTTCGGAGCAAAGCTCATTCCTTGTTCATGGCGATAACACCCTCCCACTTCCTCGGGCTTTCAATCCCAGCTCCGTTCAGTTCAGTTGTACGTCTGTCGCCGATAACCAATAACCTGCGTCATTCTGTCTAAAGAAATTAATCTTGTAGGTATGTGGGAAGTAAAGTTTCAGTGCCGCAAACCCGTCGACGGGAAACTACCACGCTCCAGCTCACAGGTACGTCGCCTTTGTAATACATGCGATTTGCGGGCTCGATTGGCAACAGGATTATTGGAGCCCCCTCCTATTTATTTATTTCTTTAATATTCATTTATTTGGTTTCATTTTGTTGCAGTTGTTTTCAACCAGCGCTGTGCATCCTCTCTCAATTTTCTCTCCGGTAACGCGCTGTACAATAATCAGACAAGTTTTAACAAAGCCTAAAAATCGCTCCCTTTCAAGTCTTTGGCGCTGGGACAGAACGTGATAGAGAGCTACCAACTAGAGCGGCTAACAGTGAGGGGGGAGATGTACCGCTTGACTCCCATTAAAGGCACCCTCGCGATCGTAGTCTAGTGGTTAAAGACGGTGGTTTATAATCCCGACGAAAGTTGGGAAATGGATCAGAGTTCCTCACAATCGTTGTAATTTTTGCCTGATTCAGCGGCAGACCCCCCTCATAACAGTACCACACCATCTGCGCTGAGAGCTATGCCCATAACATCCACAATCTGCAAAAAGTTACCTCCGCTGGACTGGACCACGAGCCCCCCTTCTGCTCCACTGTAGTTTTTACAACGGTGAGCGTCAGTCGATGGAAGAGCAACCAAACCTACCAGCTCATACTGCCACAAAACGAGGTCATAACTGGTTGCAAAGAAGTTTATCACAAATAAAAACGAGGTTGATCTCTCGTTTCGAAACTTACACTGAAGTAAATAGTTGGATCAGGTGGGAAAATCTTTCCAGATGGCACGCGTTCCACAGGGCGATACCTCACATGGGCAATAATCCTTCACTAGGAACTGGCTAGATGTCAACCTGCCATACCTTCACTGGTCAGGGTTCGGTGGATGCTGAGCGAGTGATAGGGCTCTTGTGTGATCCAACCAACCTCCATGACTTTCGACTGATATAACTCTCTCACGAGCGTTAAGTAACCGTAGTTTTGATAAAATAGCACACCTGTACCAAAACAATATCTTTCGTCGCAGGAGATCTCAAAAAAAGGTCGCATCCTGTCTCAAACTCCAAAGAGTGTCATACTGGGTTTGTGGCGTACTTGGGGAATTCGAAGCGAAAGTCGTGTCCGGGCCAAAAAGAAACGAACAAACTAAACACACTCAAGGTCATAACCGATTTATACTCACTTGATGAAAATAAATAAAATAATGCCACTCAGGAAAGTACTGGGAAATGAAATTATAAACGAAACAGGACCCATTTGAATTTAATCAGGAAAAAATAGAAATGAATGAAATGAACTCCTTTTAGAATGAAACAAATAACCTATGCTCGGATTGTAGTAAATGACAATAAAGGGACAATGGGGAAAATGAAACACCAAGCGCTTACCTTACTTCACACAATATAAGGGGAATTTAAACACTGGCTTAAAAAAAGGGGAAGATTCGTCAGCGATGTCGGTAGCCGTTACGTGACTACAAAGTGGCTCCACCGCTAATATAAACAGCGGCGAACTGCACAGGTGGCGGCAACAGTGTTGCCACCATCGGCAGTCCGCCCAGACCATTACAGATTGGAGTGTTAATCATTGGATTAATTTTTGGTTGCGGCTGATTAACAGCTTGCGTGTCAAACCATTTTATTATCAACAACCTTCGAGAAATAACGGACAAGTAAGTTCTAGTATGAGGAAGAGAAGTTTTCATTTTGCGACACATCAAGTCAATCTGTTGTTACCATGCGCTCAAGTTGAATGGCTTCTGCTCGTGGTAAACAAAAATTTCAATGGCGCTCTCAAGGCTTCCCAAACACGCTCCTCGGCGCTCCACATATTGAAAGCATTACGATGTTAGCAGCTAATAACCCAGGCGCCCGACTCTTGCTCATTACCTCGGCTCTAGAACCCTAATTTACTGCCTTTCGAAGGCGCCACGTTCTACAAGACATCAACGCCAGTCAACGCGTTTGTTGATAAGTTTTGAAGCTACGCAAGTGAACGTTCGACCTTGTTCGGCAAATTTATTCAATATTCGCTTTTGTACGTACCTCTCTGATCGTAATTACGAACAACAGATTTACCGACTACTGACTGGTGACTCTCGTTGAAAGTTCTTGAACGGCATTCAACTGCACCTTAAAGTCTTCCTCTTTTGACGGAGTTAGCCTTATTCGCGCACAAATCACGTTCGAACGCTTGCGACGGAAAGTATTCCAAACAACGGGGCGTTTCACGAGGGCAGAAAGCACTCAAAGGTTGGGCGGGCGTGCTCGAGTATGGCAGATCCGAAGCAAAAAGTGCCACTTCAGAAGAATTCGATAGGCGGATCCAGGGCATTTCCAAATGGATTTTTAATGAAATTGCTGCCCTTCAGCCTGAATCACTCGTGTCAACCACCGGTATCCCCTTGAGAGACGTTTCACGTATTTTATCCGCCACCTAAGGGGTTTAAATTCGCGCGCATCATGCGACTTTATCAATCCTATCAAATTAGACGATACGCTGTAAATTCAAACACTGCTCCTTCATTCAACGGAAAATTTAATTATTCTACATATAAGTTATTAAAATAGTCAAGTTTTCATAAAATATTATGTTTTGAGGCCTCAAAGAACCCCAATCGCCTTTTGCTCTGATCGAATGATTTGTAGCGTTTCCTCCCCGACGACTTACATTTTCTGCTCTTTGCGATTGACATGATGATGTTTCTCCGCGCTCAACACGATCGCCGGTGGTGCGCTCGACTTAATACTTTAACGATGTGTGACCAAAAAGCTCCGCTTGAATGTTGTAAAATGTGCAGTGATGTCTCTCCGACCATTCACGACTACACTCTCGTCCATCCGACAATTTCGTGGCTCACGGGATCGTTTTTGATCCTCGTTTGCCCTGCGCCCACTGCTACGAGATTTGTTCAAGAGCTATGAGGGCAAAGACTTTTTTAAACGCAATTCGTGTGACTGCAACGTAGTCGACGCATTGTTGCCGCCTGAGGCACGGTCGTCTGGTCTTCTTTTAAAGGGAATGAGCTAATACACAGTGCAGCGTATGTTTCTCCGATTCATTCGATTTTACGTAGCAGTGGCATGGTCTTTGTCTCTGGGGGAGTCCCCCGGCGGTTGTCGTCTCAGTCATCGTCGTCGTGTTACCGATTGCATTTTTTGCTTAAATTGCTCAATTTCTCCATTGAGTGTCTGGTTCTCCTTCAATTTATTCGTGTCCTCACCCCAAAATACCAAGCGAAATCAAATAACTATTTTTACAATCAGCTCTTCCACAACCCAACGATTCCGCGTTTATCATTCCCAGGTCGACAACATGCACCTCTCGTTTAAGCAAAAACTGAATGAACATAAGATTTCCAAGTTCGACGGTACTTAACTTTCTTGCTCTTTATCCTTAGCTCTACTGTTGTCCGTATTAGATATCATTTCTCTAGATATAAGTAATGGTGAGTTCTGTATGAGTCAATCTTATTTTAAGTGTACGTTTTGGGGCCCGTGAATATGTAACAAATAAGCTCGTTCTTTTTTTTTGTGCATTATTTTTCTTTTTTGAATAAGTGCGCTGGTCAACAACAGCAAGAACGGACGGCAACAAGAAGAAGAAGACGGCAACTGCAGGTTGAGGCTACAATCGTATCTGTGAAGGCAGAAAGGCTTGGTGGGGGCTTGAAAAATGACTGAGGGTCAACTGGAGAAAAAAGAGGTCACGAGTTAGGGAGGTGAAGAGAAACCTATTGGAAAATTTTACGTTGTAAGGTATTCGTGATCGAGCCTTAAGAGAAGAATAAACGTTTTCAACAATGTACCTGCCGATCACCAAACCACCATAAGCGTGTGTTTATACGCAGTGTTCATATATGGGGGGTGATAGTGCGGTAGTGGGGAGAGGGGAGGGGGTAGAAAACAGTACCATAAGTGTTACGAACTAAATTACTCGCGACGAAGTTGTGGAAACCCATTTCAATAATTAAACGGAGAAAGAACGATGATATATTTCCACTAAATTTGAGTAACAGTGTTAAATCGATTTCGACGGATCATTAGTAATAAGAACGCAATTCTCGTTGATTCGTCTGAGTAGGATCTCATCGATCAGCGTGCTTTGGAAGAATCTTAGCATGCGGGTCTCACGAAGAGGAAATGCCTAGAAAATAAATTCAAGCGGCTCCAGTAGACTCAGAAACCGAACATTCAAGCAAATCCCACCATCGCCATTCCTTTGTCAACCTAGCCATTCTTCAAAAAAGTGGCGTGTCTGCCCGAAGTCACTTTGGCAGAAATCTAGCTTTTGGAAAAGGGGTTGAAGCACCATCCGGTTTTTTTGGAAATTATTTTTTTCCCATTAAAAGAGCACATTTACTCAAAATGCATTGCTCTGACTGTGAGGTAGAAGTGAACCTACGCCTGTGATAAGAGAAACAGATATCAACTCGTCAAAAGCCCTGTTTCAAACAAATCACCAAATTTCGCATATACCTTAACTCCCCACTCCTACGTAGACAGGGGGACAATGCGAAATGATTTGGGCGAGAAGTTTACCATTTGACGCAAACTGTAATGCAATTTACAATCTTCTAAAGAACACTTGAAAACACTACACAACGTCAATGCCTCTTACAGAGTTTTCGACGATGACTTCTGGGTTAGGAATGACGAGGCGATACCACAACAGCCAAAAGAAGTTGTTGAAGGCGAAGGCTGTAAAGAGGTTCATGTGTAACGTATTTCTCGGACATCTCAGCGATCTGTAATGACAAAAACATCACAAATCTTATTAAAATAGCCTTAAGTCGGTTTCTGGTTGTTGTTTCTACAATTATTTCTAGTACTGCTAGTGTTTTCGTCATATAATGCGCCCTCCCCTTTGACATATTCAGTTTTTTGAAAATTGTTCGAGACCCCTAGTATATCATAATTGTACGTGATAATGATGCATTGCCCTCAAACTCTAGAGAGTCGCTCAAACCTTGTCATTCGTAGTACTGTGAAGAGGACATTTATTTGATAGACCCCCCCTCCTCCCACGTTTCCCATTGATCAGTCTCCTGAAGATCCACAAAACGTTCTTGTTCATCTAAACAATTGTTGCCCCACCACGCAATTAGTTCAAAAGCGTCCATTTTAACATTTCAGCTATCCACGTGTTTGTACGCATATCTATATGTCGTGCTGTTACAGTTCAATACAGTCCACGTCGTGGGGGCTTCTTATTTATCGCTTTTAATACCCCCCTTATGTTGTCCATGTACCATAAACTGTTCTGTTTGAACGCGCAGTGCCTGATGTTTAATTACGAGTAGATATAATTAATAAGAAGAACAGTAGATTTTCTAGAACCCAACTAATGAGAAGGATATGATATACAACGTACATTACTAACACAGTATCAGAGCTTATGAGAATTAAAAAATAATTAAATTTAACTTTCTTGCATTCAGCATGCATAACAGTTATGGTAACGATAACTTGAAATGTGGATCTGAAGCGCAGTTCATAAACTGCTCCCAAATCATCACAGAAGCGTGGAAAACAAGTGAGCTATCGCGGAAGTGTACGAAAACAATAGACCGTTGATCAATCTTTGTCAAGTATTTTCCATTTCAGGAAATGATCAGGAAGGGCAGGTGGAAGAGACTGCGGGATGACCGATAGTTGAGAGTTGCGTTGCACGATCATGGGAAACATTTATCGTTTCATTTACATAAAGCAAACTGAGGTCTGTCAGCAGAGTGGAATTTCTCACAAATCGTGAAGCACTTGTAGCAAATCGTAGCGCGCGACTTTGAAATGACTGAATGTGGTTGACCAAGGTCGAGTCTGATGCTCCCATTCGAGTCTGATGCCCCCATTCGGGTTGCAGGCTGCGTAAACAGCAATTAAACCAGACGCTTCGCGTTCAACGTTGATGGAAAGCTATCACCCATGAGGGGGCCTCAATTTCCTAAGCCGCGCAGGCCAGTGAATGAAGTGTGGGAACCAAAATTAATCATTTCGTCGAGGAACAAACTGTGTGTGTGATGGAAGTTGCGGTTTCGATATCATGAAGGAGCTGGGTACTCGCTCAGCATGCATCGAAGCCAGACCTCTGGGGGTACGGTGGTTAAATAACAACGTCTCACGGTGGCGAGCTGTTGCTCGTATGCGTGCTCGAGTATGACCCCGGGGAATCCTTACCATCTGGGGCTTCCTAAGATCTAACTATGTACTTGAATGGCAAGTTTCAAAGATACTGTAACAAATGCCGGTGGTCGCGAGAGGACGCTCCTTATCGCTGCCCCGAGCAGCCTCCTCACTCGTTGCGACTCAGGTGAGCGAAGGAGGCGGCGGCAGTCTTGGCCTTTGCCTCGTGCGGATCGTTTGTCCTTCCTCAAGCGGCCGAAGAAAATATTAATTTTTTTAAAATATACAATAAATCCCCGTTTCGACCCCGAGGTAAGTGTCACTCCTTCAAAAGAAAAAAAAGAAAAATTCAATATTGGGAGCCTAGTCAGAAAAATAAAAACGAATCTCTTCCCCCAGCCTCCCGCAGTCGTAACGAATTGTACCAGGAGGCAGCTCGTCCAGAGATAGACTGCAACCTCGGACTATTCATCAGGTGGGATAGACGACTTTAAATAAATATTTAAAACAATTGTCATTTTATGTCTTTACTTTGCTACATAAACTCGAAAATGTAACGCGAGTTATGTAACGGAGAATCGTCACGAAATATATTGTTTGGGATAAACTTGGTAACGTACGTTACAAAGTGTAACGCTTGGTACCATCACACGTTTTAATAACCTCAGTGACCAAGTGATGATTACGGTCATTATATCGAAACCATCAACGAGCACAATCAAACGTAGTTATCATTGCATAAAAACAAAAACAAAAGACATAAAATGTCCCTCGTGGTTGCGTACTTGTACGAAAGCTGTACCCACCGTTTTTTCGAAGGAGATTAACCACTTCTACGTCTTTGGAGTCGCCGGAGACCACATTTTGATTTAATTCATCATAGATTTTTTTTTTTAATTTTTTTTTTTAAAGTAGAAATCTGTTACTTTCGTGTTTTTTTTAAATGATGTAAAGGGTGGCCACTCCGATCTATGTTTAATCCATTTTGACAGAAATTAAATTCATTTCTTTTCGGGCGAAAATTTCCGACAAGGACGATTCTTTTTTTTCTTCCTTCTTTGAGGCCCGTCCCTCCTCCACGCGTTGGTCGAGGAGTCCCTAAATTTATAAATATTGTGCGGCTGAACCTTTTCGTTTTCGTCGCTACAATACGGATCGACTGTGGCCACGTTTTTTTGTCATAATCTTCTTCGAAAACTGGGCGGACCAGCTACAAGCTTGCTAAGGCAGTCTAAGCTGGAAGGTTTGGCAGCTCTTCTAACAACCGTCGCTCACTGTTATAGGAACTGTTATTGTGGAGCAGCACTTGGTTTCTTTTTTGCTCCGTACTGGAAGAGCAAGACGTGCAGGATGGTCTCCAGCGGAGGTCTGTATAGGTGGAGCCTCCTGGTAGAGGTGAAGTGTATAAAAAGGTTACGAAAAATTTCTGTCGATGTGTGGGGACCAAAGTGTTCCTAAAACGGATATTTTTTTTTTTTTTTCAAAAGAGCGAACGGTTTTAATCAAACCTTCAAATCAGCATTCTTCTTTCGTCTTGGATAAATCTCCGTAAAATACGGTAGAGGTATTATAACTTTATAACTTTTTGAAGAAAAAAACACGATTCATGGTGTATTTAACAAGTCAACACTTACGTTCCTGCGAGAAAACAACTAAAATGTCCTAAATATCGTCTTTTTCGAAGTGTGCATGGTTGTGCCACGGCTCGCCTTCCAAAACCCTCTCTCGAATACCTGCTCGAAAGCTTTGTGTCGACTTCCGTTTTCTTTAAAGACGGATCTTGTTCTTGTAAGAATGAGGTTTGCCGCATAGTGCTTTATCATTAATAAATCCCCTTGACAAAGACTGGAGGCCCCAAGCTAGCGCGATCTTTTCATCTCTCGACTCTCCTCTCATGGGATGACTGAGGTCTGCAAAGGGGGCTGAAATGGAGGGAATTTATTCAGCCTCTAGCTCCGCCGTCTCTAACGTATTCTCTCCCATTCATTTGCCACGTTTCTCTGTCGAAGTATACTTGGGCAACGGCCGTTTCTGAAACCACGACGAGATGCTGAAGGCTACAACAGCTCGGTTCTGACAGCTGTAGTCTAGACCCTCGTATGATATTTTCAATCTCCGGAGCGTGAATTGAGCGTGTGGGGTCGAAATCAACATATTCATGAGTGAGTGGGCTTGAGTGATTCTAATCAGCAGCTCATCACTTCGTGAAAAAAGAGGTTTTAGCAAGAGTAGCGCGTTTTTAAAAAGTCGCTTTAATAGCGTGGAGTTTCTTAATGCCTTTACATGAACTTCACCTCAATGAAGTGTCATTAAAAATACTTGATGTGGAAACCCCCATACTTTATTGAATAACAAGCTTAAAGAAATTCAATAACACTAACGTGATTTTTTCTTTTAAAGCAAATTATGCAGTTTTTGAATTCACACTATGAGAGAAGTTGTTCAAACGGCAAGTGTTCATGAGTTGTGATTAGTTATTTTATAAATTTTATTAAAGCACCATTGGGTAGACAGCGCACTGAGTTATCAACAATGCTTTTATGAGAACGTCTAGTGAGATTTGTAAGGAAACTAAACTAACTGAGATTGAACTAAAACCTGTTTTTGTGGAAATTTCTCACGATTCATCGACCTACTCCAGTCATTTTCTAACAAATAACATTTTTGTATTGCCATTAAGATGTTTGGGACTGCCCATAGAAAATATTGAATCACAACTGAGGAGAATATATTGTGCGACGCATAACACAACTTTCCTCTACCTCACGTACGTTCAGCAATTCAAATCGCTCTAGCTACTAACGTAACTCATTGTTCTTTCTGTTCATATGAAGTTGGTTTCGTAATCATGATTAATCGTAATATAATCGGTTCACAAATAATTCATTAGTATTGTCAACATGATTTTTTTAAGGATCGTGTTTACTGTTGTGGATTTATTGGGTAAAAACGGTGCCAAATGGTATAAGTGAAATTTCGAAATTTCTGGGGAAGCTCCTAATTGGTTTATGAAAGTTAGTACACTCTTACAGTACAGGTGGTTTGTTGGACTACCTCTGTCCGGCGCAGCCCGCATTTGTTGGGATGTTGAGCTTGGAACTTCCACACTTGTCCCTAATGAGAAGTCCTTATTTCGGGCTTACCCTGAACATCGAGTCCACGTATTTCTTACCTGAAGCCTTTCATTTGTAGCTGCGGGAAAATTCGAAGCAATAACGGATTTCTTCTTTGTGGACTTTCCAAAGTATCCTCTTCTTACCCCTCAATTTACTTCCTCTCCATGACACTCAGATCTTCCCTATCTCTCACTCATCTCTCAGTTCTCGCGATAGACACTCATCTATCAGCTCTCGTACTACTCACAACTCGCTCTTCATTTTAGTTTTCCACACAACTAGTTTATGCATTTACAGCCCCTTATTCGCACTCAAATACTCCCACTCAAAGTGATATCGCTATTCGGTCAAGTGTAATACACTCCTCCTGGTGCGCCCAACAACCACCCTGATTTCTGAACGGTAGTATCGTGCTGACATTTTTCCCTAGAAATAAAATAAAAATTGCATGATGCTGTCGCATTATTTAGAGTTGTCCATACAAACAGATCAGTGTTTTGGTCACTATGATAACTATAGTTTGTTTTGCGGCAATTTGCCCCATACGCTTAGTTTGGTGTTCTACAGAGACCTTCAGGCCAAATGTCTATTATGGGTTGAACAAGCTCAGTTTTAAGTAGATACTTACACAGACCATAGATAAGATAACTTTTCTTTGTACACCGTAGAGCTAGGAGTGTAAAAATGTGTTGTCGTTGTTCGAGGCAAGCCAAGTCAGTCTGTGGTTTTAACCTCCGAATGCCTGCCCTTGCCCTAACGGCTAAGTCATTCTCTCCCCTTACCATTTGTTACCTGCGGGAATTCCACCTTCGCAGTTATTTCCCTGAAGTGTTTTTTCCCTCTCCTCAATTTCAGATTCCTCTCCATAACAGACAGCTCCTTTCAAATTCATTCACCTACGAACTCTCGAGAAAGTCACTCTCGTCTCCCTGTGCTCACTCAGACGCATTTCCTCAATGTTTCCACTCATACAGTTCCCCATTTCCTTCCGATACAGTTTCCCACGCCAGTTCACGCATATTACGAGTCGTCCCCATGTGTCGCCCTTTTGTACACTAACTCTACTCACTTCATTTGCATATATTACAGCCCTCTTCATGCTAACTGTTAATTTTATTTTGATGTTCAACTCTCGCCCTCTTGTGCGCCCAACAACGGTGGTTTTAGAACTACAGCTATTTTTTAGTATTTTTACTCAGCATTGTTATGGTGTCCGACGTTGATGTCAAGGTTGAATATTAGTTTGTGCTGAATCTGGCTTGTAAAAGTTGCCTCTCACTGGGCTAAAATCCGTCAGAACACCTAGCATCTTTAGGGAACAGAAAAACGTTTCTTGGTTTCATGAAGCAGGAAGAAAGTTAATCTGCTGTCCTATTTTTCTGTGAATTTTCTCCTAACTTTCCGTCTCACTGGTTTGTGAGTCCAATTAATACCGTCTGAGGAAATCGCCTGCGTTTCAGTGCAGAGGTTTCAGGCCGGGGTTCTGGGTTTTGTGTTCCCCAAAACTCTCTCGCTTGTGTTAATCTATCCCAGGACCTCTAGCATGAAAACTGATGTAACGTAATATTCTAACTGTCATACAAATCCACATAGCCAGTCTATTAGGATTCCTTGTCAAAATATCCAGCTCCAGCAACGAACATACTTTTAAACTGAATATTACGAAACCGAAGTCAGAAGTTTAATGGAGTAAGTGATGAGAAACCTAAGTACGGTTCACCGTAACGCTCTGATATGCTAATAACTACAAATCAAACTAAACTTCGTACGTAGAATACCTCAAAACGAGATTCGTGGGGTGTTTATAAAACTTTCAACTTCCGTTTGTTGGTCAAACTAGGAAGTTTTCAGGTTGAATAAACCAATGGGAGTATCGACTGCCGTAGGCGCTGCAGGTGGGCACGTTCACTGCGCCGATAATTGAATTCCCATCGTTTCGCCCTTTTTCCTTTCGAGAACTCCGTAATGCGATTTGATCAAGAAAATCCTCCTCCACTCTAATGAAGTCTGGTTTCCGGGCCGAAGTATTAGCGACACTCAAAAGGTTTGTGTGTAAATCACATCGAACCTTTGAATGGAGCGAAACTGTAAAACACATCGAGCGTCGCCAAGTTCATTCAGCAGGTGAAGAGACGAAACGGTTTGCGAGAAAGAACTTGAAATGTTCGTCAGGTGTCTCAAGTTGGATTCGTTTCGTACGATATTTCCCAGAGGGTGCATGAACTGAAGATATAATTTGAATCAACTGCATGCAGAGGGAGCTGAAGTTGTGACACCCATTGGTTTGACAGTGTCGTAAAAAATTTGCCACTCTCAGGTAAATGCATTTGATATCTCCCTTAGTTACTTTAAACCACCAGGGGCGTTTAGCTAGGGCGAGCTGGGCCCGCTGGCGTATGTCCAGGTAGAGGGCACAGCCAAACAGAACGTGGTGAGCGTCCTCCCCAGCCCCCGTACTGCTGCAAGGGCACTGGTTGAAGTCCAGCCATCTGAAGAACTGGAGGCGTACCTTGACTGCACCATGACCAGAGAGGAGCTCGTGACAGCAAAAACCGGCTGCCACCAATCCATGTGCTGCACCGATGGGATAATGGCGTGCAGGTGGGGAGCCGTGGGGCCTGTGTTCCATTGCGCTTGCCATAAATCCCCTTGACCCCCTCACGATCTATGAGGAGTTGTCGTTGGTGTGAGGCTTGCTCTGTCGAATCATCGGTATCAGGGAAGTCAGCGCTCCCCTGTATGTGTCAGAGGTTCCCCGCCGGATGAAGAACTGCAAGACAGCGAGGTCGAGCAGAAGATCCAGTGAGGGTGTGCCCGCGAGTACTTGTAGAACTAGGTGGGAGGTGGTGCGGTACGCCGGCAACTCGGCCAGGAGAATGTCTCGCTGGAATAAGTAACTACCTACTAACAATCGACTAGTATTGATTATTTACGCATACTTCACTAATACGTATAAACACACTCGACCGGTTCGCAGTACTAGTTATCACACAATCACACGTACTCTGTAGGATGTTCGACGTATGTTAGTTGATTTTGAGCTTTGGCGGAAACTTATTGACGGTGAAATTGATTGAGCGAATCTTTTTCCTGAGATGAACTTCTTCGTGCTTCCTTGTTATCTCTGGAACTCCGTTCCATCTGATCAGCATGATCAGCAGCACGGGCCACAACATTCTACGAACCAGAATGCAACGCGTTGGGAACCGCTTCGCTGAAATATTTGATATTAGGTCACCTATCTCTTCACGTACATCGTGAAGTAAAGTTATATTCAGAATGTCATTATCCGCTGGTTTTTAGTTTGTCCATCGTTAGTTTTGAGGTTTATGCTCTTTGACAAGAATAATTATTTCCATGCCAATTGTTTTGGATTTAAAGCAATAGGGTTATGTCCGCCAGAAGGCAAATTATTAAAGTTTACGTATCTCTTAGGTGAGTCCGTCTCCTCTGGCTGGTGTGTTGCTGGTGGCAAGCGCTTTCGATGTAAAGACATCATCGTCTGGCCGTTAAGTCAGTACGATGATGTCTTTACATCGAAAGCGCTTGCCACCAGCAACACACCAGCCAGAGGAGACGGACTCACCTAACAGATACGTAAACTTTAATGTTTTGGATTTATTTTCTTCTATACAGGAGAAAACATGGCTTAGCTCTTTCGAAATTCCTCACTACTGGAATGTATTTCGTCGGTTGAATTTAATTCGGTTTGATAACGTTTGTCCAATCAGATTTTAAACCAATCTTCTTTTGAATTCAGTTGGGTGACGTCTGGAGTTACATAGCGTGGTCGCGTGTTAAGTTGTATGAGGCACATTCGGTCATAACAACAATTTTCTGTCCAGTTAATGCCCATTTTGCCCAATATTGGGGATCTGTGCGTCGTTCAGTTCTTTTTTCATATCCATAAATTACCTTGAATTCTGGTATCATCATGAACAACTCCTGTGACAATCCATTATTTGAGCTCCGTTCAAAACTCCTACAATGATTAGTAATTAAACAAGTTGTATTACAGTACAGAATCAGGTGTGTGACATAAAATGAACAAGGTACAGACGAGGAAGGCAAGTTAAAAGTAAAAACTGCAGTTTATATGAACCTACATGGGAATTTATTGAGCTACCCCTACTTACGCCAAGACCGTGACTGATCTTGGTCAGCCTTCAGGTAATTTATGAGGCTACAATAGAAGGTTAGGATTAGGCGTTTTGAAATTATTCTGCGAAAACTTTGAGAAATGCTAATAAATGAAACGACAGTGGTTAGAATTCCGGAATTTCTGAGAGTAGCTCCTGATCTTGATGACGTGGACTCAATTCTCTCCGTATATGAAGTTTATTCGGCTATTTTCCTGGGCGGGAGGTAAAATGAAAAAACTTGACTAAACTCGTTTTTAGTCGTAATATTTGATAATTAATTGCGCAGCTCTCGCCACAGCGCTGTTCTTTCTTTATAAATTCCTTTCACACGATAGCGTTCTCAAAAAAATCATATTGATAGTCCAATAAGTTATCTGTACTACGATGTTTAAACAATGGTCAGAAAACAATCTAGAGCAACCTCAGAAATTCTGGAATACTTACTAACTTTTTTTGGAATAAATTAGTTCGCAGTGCTTCCCCTCGAACTCAATAACTGTGAACACCAACCTTCAGAAAAAACTGACAATCGTTGACATGTCTCACAGTCTCATACTGTGATCACTCAATAATAGGCCACGAAAAAGTAGCACCAGCCCAATAAATTCCAGAACTTTGAGCGCTATAAGTTTCATCGTGAAACGTGGTAACTGAGTGGAAAATAAATTGGATTAGTAGCTGAAGTGATACTTGGAACTGCTGAATGTACGTGGGAATCCGGATATTTTGAACAAAGTAGAGAGTAATTCAATAGGAATTGAGACCGACACGAAGCTCTTAGGAGAGATAAATACATTCGAGAATGAGGAACGGCTCCAATTTTTAATCGACACTCTAAGTCATCTTTTAAACGGTGGAGTGAGAACTGCTAGATTCACTCCCTCATTTGTCCCACTATTTTTCGTTCTATCTGGCGTTTTCCTGCTGGATAGAGTTGAGAGCTAATGCAGGGTATCAGATAGGGCTCCTTTTTGTGGCAGATGCTTTTTGCGAAATATATTCGAATCGCCTGTCTCCGCCAGTCGAGATGCTTTTCATTAACACACCCGCTGTCCTCATCATCGCTCATCGTGGAAATTGGTCTCCATCAAGAGGATGTCCTCTCGCCACCCTTGGTAAAATCTATGTTGATTACAACGAATTCGTGTTTTAATAGGAAAACATATTTTTGCAGAAGAGGGCGAAAGGGCGGTTTTTTTTGTTCCTTGAACACTGCATAATCGTTGAATTTTCGTGATAATTACTATTGACGAGGGCAGCAATATCTAGGGGACCAATCTCCAAATAAACCCTTACCTCTTAGGCGTATAAATAACCGTAACAAGAATAGGAATAGGAAAGTTCCGTTATTCGCCCTTAAGGGGACTATTATTTTACTTCACACTTAGATCATCTTCCTAAATGCAGACGCATAAGTGCCGCCACGCAGTTTTGCTAACTTTTTCTGGGGATCCGCTGACGGGAATAGGACATGGATAATTCTGCGAAACTATCTCTTCCACTGAGAACGACATCTTCACTGTCAATACTGTTTAGTTACCACAGTTCCGTAGAACGTTCGAAAAACACTTCGTGACAGTTGAAGTTTCAGTTTGAGTGTACGGGAATTTAATTTTCCCCAAACCATTACCGCGAATGGGGAGTATTAGGTGGAATGGAATGCGAACGGAGCAATTTTCGAACCGTTGTTAGCAGGTTATCTGCATTCCTTCTTCAGGTGATCGCTATAATTTGCGAAGGCGATTGGTTCGTCGGTTATCACCCACGCTCTAACACCAACAAAATGAGTTTTTAGCGTTTATTTCACCTTGAACTTAGCAAGGCAACTTCACAAAGGCGTTCTTACGGGAATGCGGTATGAAGATGGAAATAGTTTTTAGGATTAATGGAAAAGGAAAGGCTTTTCTAAGGCCAGAACCCGGATAGAGGCATTTTTTGAGACTAGTTCCTTTTCAGCTCAATCGGCTTAAAGTTCGAACGGAAACAGTACAATCCACGAGAATGTGGCGTAGGAATAGCTATGTGAGTCTTCACTACTCACCTGAGTGAGGTCTGGCTCTACTTTCTATCCTCCGAACAGGTCAAAATCGGAATTCAGAGTTTGAAGGGATGTCACGTAAGGATGGCGATGTATTTCCGAGAAATCGAGTGAGTTTGCAGCCTTTTTTCTCTCATAGTATTTCTAATCCACATGGTGACGAAAGGGCCCTGCCGCGTGTGCCAAGTAGAAAGCCACATTTGGAATTCCGCGTGAATCTTTGCTTTGATAAGCTGTGAGTGTTCAGGGTAATGCTGCCTACTAGGCCGATGCTTAAAGTTTGCATTTATTATTACATTCATTTAACTCTGAAAAAATTCAATTAGAAATGAAGCTTTAATTGTCAGTGAGTGTATATGTAGCAACGTATGTTTCAGCCCTAGTCAACTGGAAGAACTTTCATCAGATCTTCGTTGTAAACATTTTAGAGTCGGAAAAACGTCATTTGAAAAACGTGTGTGTGTGTGTGTGTTTGTGTGTGATTGCGTTTAGTCGGTAAAGGTGAGGTGTAAGAAGAAGTTAATATATTATAAACGAGGGTTTTCGTATTTATTTATTTATTTTCGTATTTATTTATAATCAGTAACTTAGTAGGATAGTCCGTTGAATTGCCAAAAATCGTGTTTCCCACAGTAAATTCAATACCGAATTTGAGCCAACTGACGGAGTGTTTTCTAGCAAACTATAGGTTTTGTCTAATGTAACTGTTTTAGCAACCACCCGTCGAACAGGGATATAAACCAAGGTACATTGGCAAAGTAGGTTCTTCAAATTTCTCAAAAAAGGGCTCCGACGACTTGAATCTTGAGGTAGACGGTTATACAGCGCCGGCAATGTTTGTACTAGACAGAGGTTTGCAGAAAGTTGCGTGATTGATAGTGCGCACCAGATATTTTCTTTAGCTTAGTAGCGAAGCTAATTAAAAGCAGCGATGAGTAAGTGAGCTATCTCGCTAATTCCACTCTTTCCATCCTCATCGGCTCTCTTCGTAACTAAAAGTACGATCTTATTATGCGTGTAGAGCCTACTGGATAAGAAGAGCTCGACGATAAATAATAACGTTATGAAGTCACCAGGTGGCGAGTGGTTAACATAAAGCGATACTTCGCCGCCAAGAAAAACAAGAAGAGGGGGACTTGAAAACTTGATCAATCATTTTGATACGAAGTTCCCATTACAGTCTTACGGAAAAGTGACAGGATTTGATGGAAGAAGTTCGGCGAATTGCTGCTCAAGAAAAGCCAAGTTATAGGGGCTCATTTTCTGATGTACTTTGTTTCATATACCGATGTTGTTAGAAGTTATTAAAGTATGGGCATATGTTGCTGGGTTGATTACTGTTGGCTGCATGAGAGGAAATGGAGAAGAGTTGAAATTCCGTACAAGGGATGATCTCGAGCCCACCCTCCTACGGACCTCCTCCAAAACTCGACATGCTGAGTGTTGGACAGTGGAGGTCCTGAGACGGTCCTAAAAATTAACAGAAAGGCAAAACAACTCATAGTAACATATAAATCAATAAAAAAGAAAACAATTCGGAAACAGAGAGAGTGAGAGAGAGTGGACGAAAGAGAGAGAGATAGAGTGGACGAAAGAGAGAGAGAGAGAGAGAGAGAGATGGAGAGAGAGAATACTATTACTCATTTGAGAGATTGTAGAAACTGAGTGTGAATGAGTCAGAGATAACACGAAGCAGGGTCTCTTTCGATAGGTGAACTGGTGTGATCCAGAACGAGAGCAGAGGGCTTGTGTAACTGTACGAATAGAATGACGTAGGATGTGGGTAAGTAAAAGCTGAGAAGTGAGATGAGGCGTGCCACTCGCTCTCAGGTCTCGTCCTGAATTACACATTACCTTATCCAGAGACCCCCTGTGTGACATTACGTCACTCCTATTCATGGTATTGCAGGTGCACGTTCAGCAGTTAGCGCCTTAAGGGTATTTTTTTTTATTCTCCAACAGCTAGGTATCCCTTACTTACGTATACTTAAAATTACTGGTATGTTTTTTGTTGAAAATTTAAGTAGTCAGTTACACCATCTACTTTCTCTGTTTTTTACTACTTTTACCGATGAAAAGGGCAGCCTGTTGAACGGAAAACGCAACATGTTTTAAGGACCGCAACATGGACATTGAAGTCAAGTTAGTGATCCTAAATTTATATTCACAATCTCTTGTCCAACTCTGACGTACCGAATGTACTAACAACAACTTTCAAACCATTTGGAGTTCTTTCTCACGATTCGTCACTTGCATCATCACTCCGTCGAAGGTTTACGTTTTCTGAGCGATGACACATCTAAGTTTTACAAACACGAGTGTAGTTGGTTGTTTTTTAATAATAACGTTCATAAATAGAAACAAATAAAGAGTAACTAACCTCAAGTTTGTTTTTAAATCTTAAATAAAGAGTGACAAACCTTTCGTTTGTTTTTAAATCTTTGACGAATACGGCGTTGTTCAGACTCGCAAGGGTACATTCAGCGGGTCTAATATGTGGACGGCCTTTTCGGCGATATTTTTGTTTTATTTATCACACTTTATACATCTGTCATTATGAAGGGGGCGAACATTTTGACGGTGCTCAGCGACAGTTTTGTTTAAATTTGTTTGAAGAAATAAGTTGAGTTCCCATCAAATGGGAACGAGGAATAACCAATCCCGCATGTCTTGATGAGACCACCGGCATTGTCAACTTGCTGCGTCTAATCGATTCGAAAGTGGGGAATTAACGGGGTTCGTACGCTTCCGTTCCGTTTCTGAGCTCAAGATCTCAAGTTAGCACGTATCACGTTGTGGCTACTGAGAGAGCCTGATTTCGCCGTTGGTCGGGGACTGTTTATCATTTGCAGCGCTTGTTCTGGTCCCTTGGCCTTAGCAAACAGTGCACCTCGACGTGAATCATATTTAACTAATGGCTGGATATCAGAGGAGTTGGGAGGGTTGGGATTTACGTGAGAAGACGGAAGCCTGCCGGTTGCTGGAATTGAGGACCATTTCCTTCGCCTTATCATCCTCCTCAAATTTCACCTCCGACGCCGATAGTTTCGGCCTTGGCTAATATTTAGCCAACACTTGAAGTAGAAGCTCATGTTCATTCTAATTATATTGTTGTGACCTTATCGGCAGGCTTTTTTTTCTTTTTGCCTAAGTTTTCAGTCTTTAGGGTGTGTAAAATACACAAAAATTATGAAAAACTTGAAAACGCTTGTTTTTGCTTCATATACCTCCTTTTACTAGCATTCTCAGAAAAACAATGCAACGTTACCCAACGTACAACCTACACGTTGAGAATTAGTATGTTACATATCACGAAATTCTTAAATGCGGACCACTGTCGGCCAGCATGATCATGTTGACTTCAGGTCGTGGTGGACCTGAAGGGGGGGGGGGGAGGGTGACTAACTTCAACTAGGTCTATGTAAATTGGGTTGACCGATTGGATTAGTTGAAGAAGCGATTACAATCACATAATGAAAGTGGAGTGGTGCGTCGGACCAAATGTTTTATCTTTATTTCGTTAATTTATGGGTGTTCTTAGCCTTACCTATTGGTCAATCCCTTCGGATCCGACGTATTTCACGACTTTTCCCCAAAACAAAAGTTGAGTTTTCATCATATCTTCACACCCTGGGGCCACCAGATGAGGAAACCCCGAATCTTGATGCGTGATCTGTGTGCGTATGTTTGTTTCCTATCATCTCTGAGGGGGAAAAGCTGAACCGTTTGTTATTTCACTTACTTTCTTTTTCTTTGTTACTACTTTCCATGATCCAAAGGGGAAATATTGAGATCGTGCAACAAATAAAAGTTTTGCTCTTTTTATAACTCCACTTTTTGCTCTCCATAAATGCCGTTCTGGGAGCCTGTTGAACGGAAAACGCAACACGTGTCGAAAGTTGGTAGGTGTTGTCTATTGTGTTCAACCTCCCTCGAACAAAGATGTTGAAATAGTTACGGCATCGTATTTTAGATGGTTGCCGAGAAAAACATATCAATCAGATGAAATGGTGTCCTTTCTAAGAACGTATCTTTGACAGGGAGTTTATAAATACTGAAAAACACTCACTTGAATCGTGACAGTATGAAGAGTGATAACAATAAAGCTAACAGCGAGATGAAGTAGCCGGTTTGGTATATTCCGTTTACTTGCACTCGGAGCTGGAACAGAAACAATTAAGAATAAATATAAACCAGAAAAAATAGAATGTTCGTTCACATCAGGTCTGGATAAACGCTCAATTTTTGTATTTAATTAAAAAAAAACAAAGTTGAAGAGTACTCAGATCAGAATTAATGTGGCCTGAACCAATAGGGGGCCGCGGGGCGTGCCCTTGATACCCATCTGAATGTACCAGAGGTGCTTGAATCGGGAAAACGACATCACGTGAAAACAGGCGAGAGGACGAGAATATTGCTTAAATCCCTTGGAAGTTCGTTTCACGCTGAAACGGAAGGGAAGAGAAAGGAAAGTGAAAATTTGAACGTATTTTCAGACGAACGAATTGGTCAAATTACGTCGCGGCTGTCTCCTGAGAGGAAATGACTGTCAGTACATGGAAAACACTATATTTTTAACGTGTGTCGTTCATCCGATGCATTTTTCAAGAGTAACGTGAGAAAATTGTCCAGGGAAGTCTGATAGAGTGGTTTTGCGAGCGAAGTTCCGTGCAGTGAAGCGCATTTCATTTTTGGGGAGCACGTTCGGAACCGAAATGAGTCAGTAAATTTTCCAACCTACTTCTGAGGCAGGGGGAGAGAAGGAGTACGACGAAAACGAATAGGGCATTTTCCTAAACGTGGAAGGGGGAAACAAGTATCGTGCGTCGGTTCTGATCCCTGCCAGAAAAACGTAACTGAATCAAAACCGTTAAAGTCGTTATGATACATTTTGAGCCCCCAGCGCCTTGTCGTCGAAAATTGCCTTTCATGGTCTTCGCCATATCGTAATTAGAATAGTTACCTCGCACTGTGTGTAATTCGATTTGCATTGTGCGATACTTCTTGGCAGAAATACTCCTATAAATGCATTTGGCAGACCAGTTCAGCGTTTTATTTGGTCAATTCCTAAAAATAACCCACGAAAGTTACTGACTTTAGTTGTCGAATCCAACCCAGCGAAATTGCGAATAACTCAGGAGGTCGCTGGTCATAATTAATTTCGAGTGTGCCGAAGATGGTATGATTTATTCGGACTCATTCCGCTCTCGGCAAAGTCAGTGTACCCAAGCAACGTTCACACATCAGCCGAGTTAATAACGATAATTGTGTGTGATATCGATATTTTATGTACGGTTGGGACTGGATCAGCTGCTTGGCGAGTTGCGTGTAGGTGAACTTCGATTACGACAAGGGCTCACTCCCACTGCGCTATTCATTCAGGTTGTACGCGATAATTGCGTCGCTTCGCCCGAAACCCTGCCATTTCTCAAAGCTCCCCAGGCAATTGTGTACCAATAAATTGTTGTTTATAAAACGCAATGAGTGCTATTAGGTTGTTACGCCTTATTTATACAATGGGCGAGTATTAAATGCGTCGAAGCGTCGAATTATTGCTGACTATTTGGGGTGATTACTCTCTAATTACCCGTCATTAATGCAAACAGTGGCCACTGAATTAACGTTTTTGTTGTTGAGGACTTGTTTCCATGAAAGAAAAATCAGTGGATCTAGAAAAGAAAAGATGGGCTTTTGCGGTTCCTGAGGGCGAAGTGTAAAATTACTCCTTTTTATACGGAAACGCAAAACTTTCGGTATTAAGTGGGTCGTCAACAACCGTTTACGAACGTTTCAAGTTCAACTCAGAGAGAAATTCGTTAAAAAGGGTATCTGCGAAGGGAGTGGGGAACGCCTTTTTCTTTCTTTTTTATAAGGACGAAGTGAGAGTTAGTAGATGCTTTACGAAGAGGCAGTAAAATGCCCAATAAACCGGACGATGATTTGGATCCAAAACGTTCTTAAGGGACGCCCCATCGCCTACACATAATTGCTTTCCTCTGCCCTCGTAAATATGGGGAACAATATCCATCTCGTCATCGATCCGATATTCACACCCTGGGCTTCTATCACCTCTACATCCATAAAAATGAGGAGTTGTCAGAATGCGAATGCGAGCAATCGATAGTCGACCCGTGGTGTGAAGCGTAGACGGCGTCTCAAGCAGAAATTTCTTGCAAGCTTCCATGAGCACAGTACGACTCCCTCAGTTACATCCCTCAAAGTTAAGAAAAGTACTGTCATCACCCGAAAACGTCGTTTTTAGTTTTTGAGTATAATTTGTCTTCACATCAATGTAAACCGGAACCCTTCGAGTGTTCCGCAATGTTTTGATTTTTCTGCCTGGTTCGTTATTCAACGTCCCCCCCTCCCTCTCTTTCTCTTGCATAGCTTGGCAGCTCGACGTAGTTAAGTCCCGTTCTCCTCCGAAAATCCCATTTAATTCAGCATCGAAAGATACCAGTAAATGACACGAAACATGACCCGGCTATAATGCAACGAAAATACTATATTCCAGGCGCCTCCAGGCAATTAGGACGACGTCACGAGTAGACTTGATGGGTGGATGGAATGAGACGGGGGTGCAAATGATGAAACGATTACTTTCGCTGTATTGTCCAGAGAGTTCTTTCTATGAGTGGACTTTGGCTCACAAAATTACTGTGATTTCATTGTTTTCTAGCGCGTGGCTAGACGCAGTCGAACACCTTTGATACTAGTTCTATTCGACCCAGCATTGAAAAATACATAGACAACGATACCAACCACGACATAATTGCGATGAAACTGCACAAATTTCGTTTTTGTTGGTTTTTTGGCCCATAACAACCATGGGCTTCGTCCAATAGGATTGCCGAGCAGGCGAGCCCAAAATCCAAACGGGATTTTCATGCGAAAGAATTATTTACAACACGTTAAAAACCCTGCAAATTATTACACAACGGTTTATTATTCGGATAAATAGCATGACCTAGCATGAATGCTCCGAGACCCATCTCATTCGATTCAGCATCGAAAAATATCAAAATGAAACCCAAAAAAAGGTCGAAAAGAACTGAATCGTAATATTAAAATAAACAAAAAAAAACGAAAGTATCTAGAAAAAACTGAATTTTAATATGAAAACATGCACGCTAAATACTAATATCAAAATGTAACCAAAAATCTATGAAAAAAAAAAAACAATATGAGAATGAAACGAAAGAATCTAAAAAATTGAATCGTATTAAAACCAAAAAAAATGAAACGCACTAACTATTAAATAAATAAACCAAAAATAAGCGAATAATGAAAAGTTCAATCGAAGATAACAGATATTTTGCTAACGAAAATAGTTGAGACGGAGCGAAACAGTCATTCGTGGAGGGGAAGACGAGAACAAGGCAATCGGACGATAAAGAGACAAATCGTAGAGCCAAAGGTTATATATGAAACACGAGCGCTTCCTAGACGAAGCAAAAAAAAAAAAAAAAAAAAAAAACCGGCGCCCACCCGTAAACGTCTGATGATTTTGCCCCATCGGGTCGAGGAAATTGGGCGAACCCGTTGCGGGTCGAGTCGAAAGGGGAGGTCAGCGAGGGCGGCGTTGCCAGTCCAGCAGGCGATCAGTTTCGTTGTGACGGGCGGGAGTGAGGGAGAACAAACGACGAAACATTGACTTCCGCTGTAGTTCTCGCGTTGTACTGCGTTTCGTTAATTTTTTTAACCGTTTTTTGCCCATAACAATCATGGGCTTCGTCCGATCGGATTGCCGAGATGGCGGGCACAACTAGATACCAAATTGGATTTTTGTGCGAAAGAACGAATTTTTTGGACCACGTTAAAGCCACAAAACGGCCCGGACGGCGGACGGTGGTGGGGGGACGGGGGACGGCGGGCGGCGGACGGACATTGCAAATTTGGAATCTCCAAGTCTTGAAACGTAAAGTATCAAATTTTGAGGGGGGGTTGTAAAAAATGTTTCGAGACCGAAAACATAGGGTTATTGTTCAGAATGAATAATAAACCAAAATGTAAAATGGCGAACGGACATTGCGGGTTTGAATCCCGATGTAAATGTGAAAAATCACGTTTTGACCGGGGGGGGGGGGGTGTAAAAGGTTGGTGGACCGAAAACGTAGGCGTAATATTTAGAATGAATAATAAACAAAAAGCAGGTACTATTGTTAAAACTGGTTAAGTGGACTCTAGAAAGGAAGATGTTACAGAAAAATAGTAGGGATGAGCATCAATGGTCGATACTATCGAACTATCGATGTTTCGCATCCGATAGTCGAGTTTTCACCATCGATGGTTTAGAACCGATGTTTTACCACTATCGATGGTTTTAGACGCGATAGTATCAAACCTTTTCATTATCACTCGATGACGGTATCAGTAATATTCAGTTGTTTGGTTGACTCGGTGATGACTTATGTACGACAACTCTAATTTTATTCTGTTATTCGTACTCCGTTTATTAACTGTGCTGTTTTGAGACAAATCTTTAATAATCAAGTAGGTAATTCAAGTGGGGAGAATGCCTCGAGGAAAGGTTAGCTCGGTTTGGAAACACTTCACTAGGTTGAGTGACAAATCGGCCAAGTGTTCACACTGCAACAAAGTTCTTCGTTCAAGTGGTAACACTACAAATTTAAAATCCCACCTTGAAAGTGTACATTGATGATGTAAGTGATATTGATGTCCAGCAGCCAACACCTTGGTTGAAAAGGTTAAAGAGATTGTGACGTGGTTCAGGCACTCTTCTATCCCAAATCAAAACCTTGTTAAGAACAGTGGGAAAAAACTGATCCAAAGTGTACCGACCTGATGGAATTCAACCTACCGAATGCTTGAACGGTTTTTGGAACTTCGCCCCTATGTGAACGATATTGTCAATGTGAATGCAAGTGCTCCACCAATGGTTACTGCTGCTGAAGTTGAAGAATTGTCAGAAATTCGTCGTGTGCTAGCTCCCCTTTACTCAGCAACAACTGAGATGAGTGTGGAAAAGTACCTTACTAGCGGTATTGCTATACCCATTTCTCACCTCACCAAAGACAAGCTCAAAAAACTATCTCCTACAAAACCTGGGGTCATTCATCTTCGCTCAGTGATCTTGAAGGAGTTTGAAAAAAGATTTGGTTTTATTGAACAGTGCAAAATTCTGGGAACAGCAACTGTTTTAGATCCGCGATTCAAGAATTTGTACTTCACCGACGGTGTCAGCCTTGCTAAGCACTTGAAATATATCGATAGCCAGATAAAAGACCTTGAAAGAGAAAAAGAATCATCAAGTTCACAATCGGAAGCTGAATCACTTGAAGCAACAGGTACATATTATGATTTCTACCAACTTTCTATTTTTGAAGTAGTGTTTCATATGATCGGTTTCAATTAGTTACTTACGCCTATGAATTTATAGTTTTTTCAATAATGAACAATTTTGGTTTTTGAATATTTAATTAAGGATAGATGGTTTAATTTTAGGTAGCAGTATCTTCAGTGACCATAATAAATTGATTCAAAAGAAGTGGAAGAAAAATGATACTGATTCGGATTCTACCCTTCAAACGTACCACGCTGAACTGAATTTATATTTGAGAGCACCAGCAGAAAAAAGGGAACAAGATCCACTGAAATTTTGGAGCCAAATGTCTACCACTTACCCACTTCTTTCTCAGCTAGCTACAACTTCATACCTTGTTACTGTGGCCACATCTGTCCCATCTGAACGATTGTTCTCCAAGGCAGGGAAAATAATTACCAAGAGCAGAAATCGCCTTGAAGGGAAGTTTGCATCCAAAATTTTATTTTTAAATTCATTGCCAGATGAACGGTGGCACTTTAATGAAGGCAGTACCTAGCTATCTGCCAAGTATACCTAACCAACACGAGTATGGTACTTACCTATTGATTTATGTTACATTTGATTGGTTGAATTTTGTATTCCTTAAAACTTCTTCCCTTGAACAAGAAGTATCGATACTATAAAAAACCATCGATAGTTTAGTACCGATAGTTTTTAACAATCGATGGCTCCCTTCGATAGATTATTCGATGGTGACTATCGATGGTTTCCAAACGATGCTCATCCCTGAAAAATAGTAATAGGTGTTCTAGGAGCCTTGACTGGGTGGACTACACAGAAGCTAAGGGAACAGATGATATCTTAACTCAGCTGGCAACAAACAGCTGATAAATTACGAGTAGTAGAAGTGGAGCTTGCAGCAGGATGAGGAAGAGGGGCAGAACATGAGTTAGACGTAGATTACAGATCTAGCCAAGATTCGAATGACACCGAGGCGAGAAAACACATTCATTAATTAAGGAGGAGATAACCTACAAAATTATAACAGCTCCATCCTGTAGCGATTCAGCTCTTTGATTTTGTTCCTGCTTTCACAAAGATTAACGCCTAACAAGCCTTTACAGTTCCATCTTCGTGACTCTGCCGTATTTGCCCCCAGAAAATCGGAAAGGATCGATTCGCTAATATTAAATCATCAGTCTCCGATTTCAATTGAAATTGTATTTCCATTAAACAGTATCGGCAAAAGTGAACTCCGATGCAGAAGTTTGTTAGCGCCGTTGTTTGGCCCTTGATACATTTGGAATCGATCGTGAAAGGGTATGATCAACCGAACCCTGCCGCGTATTAAAGACGACCGTTGGCGGAGAGGGGTAATCCAATCAACCTGCTAACGAGGCTTTTTTCACGGATGTCGGAAAGGCGAGTTAGCATCCGGAAAAAGCGGCAATCAGGCAGCGTTGATTTGCCCGCCGAAGGTGATTCACGGAGCATTGCTTTCCGCAACAAAGACACACGAGGGAATTATTGCGAGAGGCAGCAAAATAATTTTGCGTGAGGCATTCCACATTCCTGTCCATTTTCCTTCCCGAAACAGTGAAGGGTGGATCGACGAAGAAACACAGAAAGCACCTGGATCATACCGGTTTCGTGATAAGTACAACCACATCAAATAGCAAGCACTCTTCTTGTATCTTTGAAACAATGGAATGGGCCTCAGGTTTATCCCTCCGCGTTCACATATTTTCGATGTATCGCTTGTCCTTTCTCGGCGGGAAACTGCCTCCGTGACACCGTTAAATCAACGTTTAAACGCTACGCCTTCGTGTTGCGAAAACTACGTGTTGTGATCGTTATTTACGATGATTACTTCATAAAACCATGATCACTTAAAATGACGTTTTGTCCTGTTTGGGAAACAGGCCATTATTCGTCGCCACCGCAATTTCGGGCTGCCAAAAGCCTCTTTTCACAAGTCCTCGCACCCAACACGGGTAAATCCACAGCGTGTTATTAGTTCTACGACACTTCGATGGTGAGCTCGTATAAAACATTCGCGCCGGCAGAATTCAACCTGTCAATTCTATTGGATCAATAAACGCTGCTAATTGAGAAGGTTCCCTTTCAATGAGTTCGACTTCAGCCGGACGAAGGAACCCGTAAAGACCAATTGAGAGCGGAGAGCCTTACATTTGTGCGCAAACAACTCGTAAGTACGAAGAAGGACATGCTGAGAGTTTTCCTTTCAACGGAGCCACGGCTCATTCGACGAGAAAGACCGCCAGCTGAACTGACGTTCGATCGTAGAATACACATTTACTTCGCTCTAATCAAGTTGAACGGTAAACGAAATGTGGGCACCGTCGCTCCAGATCGTCGAGAGTATCGGAGAAAAAGTAAGGAGTTGGAATAAAAACAAGACTCGTGCCTTTTACGAGAGAGGCAGTTCAAGTCTATTCAGCTGCCGAATGACTTACACAACGATCTTGTTTGATCAGGCAGCACTCAAATTTAGTCGAAACTCGTGAAGGTCTGAACTGAGGAGCTTCACACTCAGGAAAGTACAACATGACTCTGAAAACGTTTTCATTCATTCGCAGTTTATCGTCGACTAGTGAACGCCTGTCACTGCAGTGTCTACTCTTCAAACGACTTTCGAGAACACGAAGCGGGATTTGACGACGTGAAGCGTTTGAGGTTCAAAACAAAAGTGAGAGAAGTAAAGACAGTATCAAATAATAACTTTTCCCTACAAATCGAGCGCAAACCCTAGTGCCAACCGGAACCATTTGAATAAACAATTTTTCCCCTAGCAAAGGAGTTGGAATCGAACATATTGCTAAAAGGAACCCTATTACGAAGTATGTAAGTACAATCTGTCCTAATCACAAAAAGTGAATGCAAATACGTCGGATGGCTGTATAAACATAACTGCTTCATTCTTTCTGAATGTCATTACTCCGTGCTCCTCAACCATGTGCCGTGAAAGGAAAAATACCTGATTTTGGTGCATAAGGCTTCAAGTTTCTCCTCTATATTTAGGATGAAACGATCGTACATTTGCGGCAGACAAATTTTCACTAGTCTTTGATGTGTCGTAGCTGTTCGCGTTCACCAACAGACCTAGACGATGAGACTCGTCTTCTCGAACCGGGGGATTAGACGTAGTGGAACCTTATTACAGGTACTTAAGGTAGATGTAATCGAAATTGAATCAAAATTAGTTACTGATGGTTTTAACTCATACAAAAACTTGGATCATTACGTTGGGCGCCATTTATTGATCTTGTGCTGTGAAAGGAAAACTTAAATTAAATGAACGGAAGAAAATTTGAGGGGATGAACCCACGTGAATACATCTCTACTAGGGGATATGAATTATGTTATAATGATTAAATGAACTTCTCTCAGCACAAGTAAATAAATACAAAAAAACTGAACTAAATGAATTCTTCGTAAGTCCTAACTGAGCTCATCACAATTGGATAAAAATTAAAATTAAAACTTCTCTGAACGGATTCGAAAAGATTTCTACGGGACATGACCTCAACTAATTCACTTCGATGCGATAAGAGGAGCTGAAATGCAAAAGGCGAATGAAGGTAATAGTGTGAAATAGCCGTTAATAAAGTGCAGTGAGTAGTGAAGAGCCGGTACGTTATTCGTAAATCTTCATAAAGCGGGACAAAGGTTTTGGATTGAGGATCAGTCGGAGTTGAGGATAAGTAGTTGGCGAAGTGTGGACTGGGGCAATTGGACAGAAAAAGGGACAAGAACGAACCAACTGCTCGAGGTGGCGCTTGGGTGTTCGATCGGAATCCTCAGATAACGCCAATAGCGAAACATCAGTCGCCCGACTGAACCGAAACCGCGATTTCACGTTGTTATTTATTTTGTTACAACCATTCGTCATTTCTATTCCATTCGCCTAGTCTAGTGGTAAGACGAAGGTTCATTATCCGACGAATGTTGGGCTACTGGAAAGGAGCTCGCGATCGTAATTTTTGTAATTTTTGCCTGGGTCAGCGGCTCTCTAAACATCTCCAAACCTCCTCGTGACATAGTGATTTTTGCATAATGATGCACAAGATTAGAAACGGAATCTAACAACGAATCAACGAAATACATGAACAACAGCAAAAATATCATATTTACTTTATTATCCTTCACTATTCCCTCTCCAGTAGTTTAATTATCCATTTATGTGGGGAGAGAGAGAGAAGGAGAAAGGAAGAGTTGGAAATTATATTGAGGGGTAAGATAGGAACGAATGCGAGATGGGAGAGAAGTAGAAAGAGATAGTAAACACTGGTCAGGTTGATAACACAAGAGAATCACTAGAGGGTGAGCGTAACATGTCAGAAAGACAATGAGAGTCCTCTCGGCATTTACAAGATTTCAGAATAGTCGATGGACTTGGACCAAGTGTGACCGGGGAAGCTCTAAAAACAAAGAGGTGTCAAGGCGAGACTTGAGAGAAAAAACCCTGCAAATTATTATACAACAGTTTATTATTCTCATGAACAGCTTGGCCTAGTATTACTGGTCCGAGATCCATCTCATTCGATTCAGCATTGAAAAATACTAGTAAACCATACAGAACATGACCTGACTATAATGGAACTATGGAAACTAAATATTCCCCTGGCGCCAGGCGCCCGTAAACGTCTGTAGGCATTTATGATGCGTTGTAGGGGTGTGCGAAGGAAGTGGCCCTAACCTTCCACCGCCCTATCGGGCAAAAAGAGTCGGGGAAATTGGGACAGGGACTTCCAGCGAACCCTCGGCAATTGGCATAACGTTGCGAGGCAATTGGGTGGGTGGTTTTGATGAGATGAGAGGGAGGGAGGGAGTACTAACGACGAAACGTTGACTTCCGCTGTAGTTCCCGCGAGTTCTCTCAATTAGCTGACTCTAATAATTACTGTAATTTCCCTGTACGCAGGTGTACACGTCTGATACTCATTCCATTCGACCCAGGATGTAAAAATACTTTGAAAACGATATGAAACCTTTTTTTTTTCCACAACAACCATGGGCTTAATCCGATCGGACAACTAGATACCAAATGGGATTTTTGTGCGAAAGATCGGATTTTTTAGACAACGTTAAAGGCACAAAACAGCCTCGACAGTGGACGGCGGACGGGGAATGGTGATCGGTGGACGGGGGACGGCGGACGGACATTGCAGATTTGGAATCCCCACGTCTTGAAACGTAAAGTATCAAATTTTGAGGGGGAGGGGGTTGTGGGGTTGTAAAAAATGTTTCGTGACTGAAAACATAGGGTTATTATTCAGAATGAATAATAAACCAAAAGAGATGGAATGAGGAGGGGGGAAGGGCTCAGGAAAGCGTGTGGAAAAGGACCTAGCCAGCCAAAGAATTAAAATTGTCTCTGTGTTTGACAAAGCTTGGAATATGAGAAAAAAGGAGTTGATTGACAAGGGTCGGGCGGGAACTTTGGGCAACTTGAAGAGAGAAGACTGCTAACCCAACGATCATCGTCAATCTCTGACCCTTCATTCAAATCAAAGCAACGGCCACGAGGAAATACGAGAGATTAAACTACTTCCAAATTTCGGCCTATCGAAACAATTCTAAGGTTTCGTTCTGCTTCATTCGATCCAAATATTAGAAGAAAAAACTAGAATCAAGAAAGTCGTGTAAGGGTTGTCTGATAGCGTGATTTTACTTTATTCATCTCTCAACTCCACTTTTTCAGTGATACCTTTTGCGACTCAAAGGATGAGGGTATTATTGGGACTTGCACAAAAAAAGCCGGGTTTCTCCTCAGATCTTTACATAGTGAACCCTGCTGAATTCTCGTTGGAAATCATCCTCATGAAAAAACGTCATTTCGCCACGGTGTTGGTGTGTGTGTATGAGATACAAAAGCGACTAAACCGACTGAGCTAGTACTTTTTACTTCCCTTAGCACTACGTAGTGGAAAGATAAGTTATGCAATCAACTGAGAAAGAAATTTGGAGTTTTCTTCGCATCTTCACGAAGCCACAATTTAGATAAAATTTCTTTTATAGACACTTCAAAATAACAAAACAGAACCATGAAATGTTCATCTGTGGGGAAAATGACGAGGTCAGGGCAATAAATTATCAAAAGTTTCGAGGAAAAGGGATTTTAGGCAGCTTTTTCTTATAAATTCTGCTCCAATGATATTGGAGTTCTCAGAAAAATTAAGGTTGGTAAGCACATTCAACATCTAACAGGAAATACGGAGTATTCCAAATTTTTTGCAGACATTAAACTCGCGTTTACCGGAAAAACCAGTACAATTACGCGTGAAATAGATTGTTGAGATAGTAAGGTGTGGGTGAGCTCACGAGGAAGTGAAAACTGGCTGTCAGGAGTTGAGAAGTGGATGGGAAGTGAAGGAAGAAGGTATTGAAGAGGCTAATGGGCTACTCAAGACTTCGGAACAAAGTCGGCGAGTTGGGAACGAGGGTGGAACAAAAAGAGTTCTAGGAGCGAGGCCAGTGGAAAACCCAAGTTAAAAGCTTCCGAGGATATTCCGTCGGTCAGACATTGCAACTAACTACATTTCCGCTCGGATTGTTGAAGACTTAATGGAGTTTGTGATGGGGGCATATGCTGCACACACTAAAGATCGTTTTTGGCGATGAAGGATCGATTGGCCGATGTGTGCAGAAGTATCTACTGCGCTGAAATATGTTCCACGCTCGATCGAGCCATTTCATTTGAGACTTTCACGTCTTGTCTTCCAGCCTTTTGACCCCAAAATCCTACGTCGGCATTATTTTTCCTCTCCGATAATTCTCCCACTTTCTCCGTCCCGACTTCCCACATGGAAATCCAACTGGAATTGGTTTTAAGGGGAAAACGCCCATTAGCCCAGATCGATCTCACTTTCTCCTCTCATGCGAAGAGGAATGAAAGTGATGAGCTAAATGGGGCTTGATAACAACTGCGGGTTAGCTAGCTCTCATTTCAATGAGTAAATGATTCGATCCTCCCTGCATTACCTCCAGCTTCGACTCCCTACTCTTTGCAACTAGGAACAACCCTGTACGTTTGAAACGTGCTTTCTAGTACTTTGCTGGTATAATTTCCGTGCGTGGGAATTGAGTAATTCAGTCTACGAGGAAATATTACAAAACATTCCTTCGGTTTTCATAGATTTAGCTGATCCAATCTACTTTTCATTCAGTTCACATGAACTCAGGAAAACAGAACGTGACGTTCTACTAACGAAATGAGTTCTGGACTTCATTAAGCTGCTACTTACGTCACAATTAACGTTTCTGTGAGCTTCATCTAGGAGCTGTGCGTCCACAGTTGTGACGTTGTAAGAGTAACACTGCGAAAACAATTTATGAACAACTTTCCTCACAAAACCCCCAAATATAGGACTACCATTCCGAAAAAAGTCAGGGTGGCTGTCTAATAACCTATCCACACGACGAGAGTTTAATAACGGTCATTGAATAATCAGACACCAAATTGGTTAACTTTTTTCGCAGTGTTTCCCCCATAATTCCAGAAATATTACCACAGACCTTCTCAAAAAAAAAAGTCAACTACATTGGTTTTCAAAAGAAGTTTGTGGCACAAGACGCAGCAGTTCAATAAATTCTGGAATTTACACACTGCCTTTACTATTTATCAAATGAGTATCTCATAAAACAGAAAAAGAATTCGTTTAATTGCCACGGTTGTTATTGAGTCCGAAGTTGTAATACCCAGAATTGGTCGGTCTTGGATAGTTAAAAGGAATTGTAGGAACGTTCTGGTAGAAATAGCGGGTTTGATGAATTTTCAGAAAGAATCCTAGAACATACCTAGCACACCTAGACTTTTTTCTGTGCAAGAGAGATATATTTGATGTCGCGAGGAAAATGTACCAGAAAAGGTGGTCAAAAACGCAATTTGGCAAGAATGTTTTGATGAAGATATCGATTTTAATGAGATCTCAGACGAAAATATGGGCCGTATTTGGAATCAGCGAAAGATTTCCTATGAGTTCGCCCTACTTTACTGGGATTGGACCTTTATGTATGCAACCTCGCTTAAAAAATCGCGAAACTTGGAATCTCGATAAAATAAAAAACTTGATTCAAACGGGAAGTGGATTCGGGTTTAGCGTGAGAAAATACTGTAGAAAATCATAAAAAGATGCAAAAAACGTTGCAAGCGTTCGCTTCGTGGGCTATTTTCCTGTTCACTGACTTTTTGCCAAGATTTGTACGGAGATGAAACGTTGGGATGAAGAAGACGACAGCACTACGCGGGAGAACATGGGGGTAGTTAGAATGGCTTCAGAATGGCCTTCAAGCTTTATGATCATTGTATGGTAAAAGTGCGCTGCCATCAGAGAAAACTTTAGCAGCCTAGCTAAAGTAAAAGAACTGGGGTACTTACTTAGCGGAGGTGATAAAAATCCACACTCACCGGTACTACGAAGGAAAATTTTGACCTTCTTCTCCTTGGTATATTTGTCAAGGCAGAAGCAATGAATGTACTGACTAAGTAAGCTTAGAATAGTTAAAGTGCCATATACTAGTAATGGGCAGCTGGCTATATTCAGGAACCTGAAAACCTTTACAGAGATAGCATGATCATTAACTTGATGGTGCTCAGGTACGACAGAAAAAACAAAGTGCAACCAGAGGTACGCCTATAGAACAACGAAAGTCCTACAAAGGGTGTTAACACAATAAACAGATGGATCGAAAACCCAGGAGGGAGCAAAGGCTCTGGGAAGAGCGGGACGTACATTGCCTTGGATCCCACTTCAGTGGGTGTTCAAGCAGATGTGAAGCCGTTATGATGCATGAAAAATTATCCAGTTATAATTTCAGGCGTCTTGCAAGGCATTGAAGAACTGCTGCTCAACATCAAAACTGGCGAGGGAGTGCACGTCCCGGTTCCAATGTTTAGCAAACTCTAACGGAGTTAACGTCTATTTAGAGGACCACTACCTCACTGTGTGGCATTCCCATCGCAAGTCAAGAAAACAGTGAGACAATATGCCTGGAGAATATTCAGACTGTTTCGAATGCTGCGCGAGAGAGAGAATACAGGGGGGCAGCCGAAGCTACGGGACCAATGGCAGTTGCCATGGCCGCAAGATGGGCCCATGTCCCAACTCCCCTACACAAGCCCGTTTGGGGGCCTGCACAGTCCCCTAGCCATCGCTGGTACCCAGCCTTCTAATGATAGAATGGAAGGACTTGAAAGAGGAAGTGGGACACCCCAAAATGAACAAACAAACGGACGTTAAGGGTATAAGGACACCCTTAACAGTGGTATGGTGTAGATGAGGAGACCTCCTTAACACACCCTGGCCCACTTCCAGAGAATTGAGAGGAAGCAATATTTGGTGTTTATATCTTCCTTAAGGGTAAACACTTGCCGGAAATACCTGGCATTCTTTAGAAAACTAGGCTTGAACCTGTGAGACATTAGGGCAGGCACAATATCACTTTAGGCTTTCAGCCAAAAAGTGAAAATAATCTATTTTTGCCTCATCTCCCTGCTCCGACTTTTGATAAAGATATTTATGAAGAAGAATAGTTGGGTGCCGACTAGTAGAAGGTAATTTAAAAGTGTAACCGAAATCGTTAGAGAAGTTTTTGAGAAAAATTCGAGAAACAATAGTTTTGGTACATTTTAATGCCCCACCTCCTTCCAAATCGATGGAAATCGCCCATAAACTTGTTTTCGCGTCGTCAAAAAATATAGTGGGACTTAGAGTAAACATAGTCGGAAAGCCAGGAAAAATGGTGTAATGCAAATGTGTAAGGGAACAAAGTAATATTACACAGTACAATGAAAATCGAATAAACTACTGAAAATCAAAGTACAAGTTGTCGGTAAATGGTGTGAAGGAAGCTCAAAAATTAGGCTCTTAACAAAACCAACTCTTAAACCAAGTAAACAATTGTTTTAATGGCTATGAACGCTAACTTACCTTCGGTAACAGGTTAGTTCTGTTACTTTCATCTTGAGTTCGACAAAATACACCCGGGAACGGGATGAAATCTCATTCTACTGGTCCAGTCAAAACTAATACCACTCCGATGAATTGAAGATAATGATTAAAGTGGGAATGAAAGGAGGGCGAGTGTCGGCGACGTTTCCTTATAATAGCTCTCTCTACAAATAGTAATTATGTGGTTACTGTGCGCTTATAAGCAATCAAGTGGATGACGTGCCTTGCGCAGGCCTCCTCTCGTCAGCGGATATTCTATGGGGAAACTCTGCGTAGGAACCAGCCGGAAATTAACGGTTATGAAAATTTAGTGCAGTAACGATGAACGCGAATATTTTTTTAATAAAACCTACGTAAAATTTACTGGACCATCTAAAGAGAGTTTGCTAACGATCAAAACGCGATAAGTCCACCATCAAATTGTTGGGTTGTGCCCATTAAACCAAATTACAATTAGAAGCTCAACCCCCGCAAAAGCCAATTTTGGGAGCTCTTCTGGAAGTGTACACTAGGCTGCATCTCGCCTCTTCGAACAGTAACACAGTTAGTTAGTGAAATGATGGGAAGGGGTGTAAATAAAACCCACTGGGAAAATACGTCGCCGCCTCAGGTCATACTTTCTGTCGGCTGGGCTTCAAATGCCGATCAATGAATTGTCTGGTAGAGGGCTTTGGGATTCCAGGTATAACAGCTACACAAGAAAGCTGGAAGGCCCTGAGCTCAGATTTTGGTTTATTATTCATTCTGAATAATATTGGTTTATTATTCATTCTGAATAATAACCCTATGTTTTCGGTCACGAAAAATTTTTTACAACCCCCCCTCAAAATTTGATACTTTACGTTTCAAGACATGGAGATTCCAAATTTGCAATGTCCGTCCGCCGTCCCCGTCCCCGTCCCCGTCCCCCGTCCCCGTCCCCGTCCCCGTCCGCCGTCCGCTGTCCGGGCCGTTTTGTGCCTTTAACGTGGTCTAAAAAATTCGTTCTTTCGCCCAAAAATCCGATTTGGTATCTAGTTGTGCCCGCCATCTCGGCAATCCGATCGGACGAAGCCCGTGGTTGTAATGGGCAAAAAACGGTTAAAAAAATTAACGAAACGCTGTACAACGCGGGAGCTACAAGCGTTTCGTCGTTTGAATTCCCTCCGCCCCGCCCGTCTCATTAAAAAACCAACCGCTCTCGAGGCGAGCGAGTGCGGCCTCCTGCTCGCTTCCCTCCCAACGACCGGTCTCTCCCCATTCGCCTTACTCTTCCAATTTCCCCGACGTTTTCGTTTTAATAAGATTCAATTTTTTTAGATTCTTTCGTTTCATTCTCATTATGTTTTTTTCATAGATTTTTGGTTAAATTTTGATATTAGTATTTAGCGTGCATGTTTTCATATTAAAATTCAGTTTTTTCTAGATACTTTCGTGTTTTTTTTGTTTATTTTAATATTACAATTCAGTTCTTTTCGACCTTTTTTTGGGTTTCATTATGATATTTTTCGATGCTGAATCGGACAGGATGGATCTCGGAGCATTAATGCTAGGTCAAGCTGATTGTCCGAATAATAAACCGTTGTGTAATAATTTGCAGGGTTTTTCTCTTAGGGCCAATGTCAGCAAATTGATTCGGCTAGAACAACTGATGGCCAATTCAATTCGAATGACATCACACTTTAATCATCCTCTTTGTCAGTTCGTCAATTGCATTCCCTACTTATGTCAATGTATTTGCAATTCGATAACACAAAAATGTAGGAATAATTCTGAAATGCCATGACACGGATTTTGGCGCAAAATTTACTACTTTTGGTCCAGATTACAATGCCTTCATTTTTTAAGGAGAGTAGTGAAAAATTAATCAACCGTGGCGCACTAATTTAGGTTTGAATTCTGGACATTTTTAATTCGACCACTGGGGAGAAGTCAGGAATTCTTCCCCAGACTAGTACGGAAGTAGGAAAAACATTACCCCACCTTGGGAACTATGGATTAACTCGTACACACATTGAAGTGGGACGAGAATCAAACGGGGCTTTGTCTTAGTACCCCCATCACGCTCTCGCATAATTATAGGCTCAGCTTTGGATTACGTTAGGCTGGTAAAAACTACGTTAAAAAATTAATTTGAATGACAGCCACCAACGTGGGTGGTACGTTGCAGGTTTTTTAACTCAGATAATGCTCCATTAATTTCTAAATGCACGCAGGTAACACCGCTCGGTCTGGCAGGTGAATAAGTCGAGATACACGAAAATTTGGCATATGTGAATATGCGCCTGCCAAAGGGAGTATTGCATTTGACGCTCCAATGAAACTTGTACTATTACCATTGAAGCAGAACGTGTTCCACACTTGACACGATTTTCACTCGCTCGTTACATTTGAAACGAGAAGCGGCGCTATTGCTCGGGCATCGGTTTCACTCGTCAACGATCCGAACACCTTGATTCTCTAATGCCACCCAATAAACTGCTCCGAACGGCTCTTTCATCTGCGCGTAATGGGCGCCTCGTTATTATTGAATTGAATTGAATCGAACGATCGACGATTGACCGAGCAAACAATGCGAAAATCCGTATGTTCTACGAGCCCTTTAAATCGAGCAACTGGGGCGTTTCACTGCAAAGATCGGAGCTTCCCAGGACCAGACATTTCCAGTTAGGAGTGTACGCTAGGGCTCTTTGACTCAGAGGTAATAATGCCCCAACCCTCTTGACAGTTCCAGGTGACAAGTGTGTGTTGAACGGTTAAAGAACAGAAGAGGTAAAAATGAAGTTGAAGTGGTTTTGAACGTTAGCCGTCTCTATGATAAATATGAAGTGAACGATCTCAATTAGATGAATATGCAGGTTTGAGGAAAGGGACGTCACAGTCAGGGCTCCCCCTTTGGACTAAACAGTTTACCCTACGTCTCTGCTTTCGTCCCTTCGTTTTTAGTTCTCAATTCACAGGTGAACGAGCGGTGCGTAGCAACACACAACTTTCCGCCACACCGTAAGTTCGA
Source organism: Pachypeltis micranthus (assembly GCA_020466155.1). Taxonomy (NCBI): domain Eukaryota; kingdom Metazoa; phylum Arthropoda; class Insecta; order Hemiptera; family Miridae; genus Pachypeltis; species Pachypeltis micranthus. The sequence goes on along the minus strand of CM035774.1, from coordinate 29,582,346 downwards.
ACACCAGCTACATATGCGGGCGCTATATCTTCATTCAACGCATTTCTACAGAAACATTTATGGAGAACAAAATATAAGGACTAGTTAGCTGAAAATACTCCGTAAGTTTGATCGAAATCGTTAGAGCCGTTTTTGAGAAAATTGGAATACCGCTAAATTAATATTCGGCAAATCTCCTTTTCTGAGTTAACTTGGCTTATATCTCCTTTCACCATATATATACAGAAATAATTATGAAGAAAGAAATGTGGGTATGGGTGACTTAAAGACACTTCATTAGGATTTATCACGTCAGGTGATTAATGCTTCACTGGAATTTACGGAAATGTTCGAAAAAATGTTATTTTCCACACATTTTCAGTTTATCTCTACTCAATGGACTTTCAGAGGAATGTTTTTCGAGAACAATACATAGGTATTAACTATTCGATAACATCCTGAGAGTTTGGTGAAAATCGTTGAAGTCGTTTTGCCAAAAAGCATGAAAACCTATTTTTGCTTCATAGGCCTATATCTCCGTTCACCGTATTTTCATGGAGATATGTGTGGAGAAGAAAAGTTAGGTATTAATCAGTAGAAGATATTTTAAAAGTTTGATCAAAATCGTTAGAGCCGTTTTTGAGAAAAATGCGAAAAACTCTAGTTTTTGGTACATTTTCGTCCCCCACCCCCTTCCCATCCGCGGAAGTCACCCATAACCTTATATTTGTGTCTACAAAAAATAACAAACAAAACAAAAAAGAACCAGCTCAATCAGAACAGCCGTTCCTTCCCTTCGGGTAGCGGAAAGTAAAAAAGCTGCCATTCAACAAACTCCCAGTCCTAGGAAATCGGTTCAGTCGAGGAAAAAACCGGTTTGGAAAGCACTTCGGATCTGAAGAACCTGTGCCAGAAGTGACAGAAACTCGTGAAAGTGACGTACCACTGCCTACACGACCCAAGGCAGTTCATTAGGAGAAACATATGTTGTGAACTTACCATTTAGGGCTGGTAGAATAAGACGGAATTCACTAACGTTGGTCGTAATATTCCCAAGACATCTATTAAATCCCCCCCTTTGATCTTCTCGGTGCTTGAGTGCGCAATTGACACATTGTTTTGTTTCATTAGTTACAATTAACTTAACTTAATTGAAAACACGCTAATAAGTTTCCCTTCCAGAGGACGTCAGATATAGCAAACGGGGGGAGCAAATAGCCTGATAGCCATCTTAAAAAGCCTTTACTGCCCCCGTAGAATCCGCCAACTATCCAGCCGGCAGAAAAAAACGTTTTTCCCGAAGTGAACGCCGCCTCAATTATAAGTTACCAAGAAATAAAGTTATTCGACAAATATCAACGAGTAATCGGATCAGTCGAATAAAAAAAAAATCTAGCATCGGGGAGCCAAAAGAACAAATAATAAGCCCCGGGAAGTAATTAAAACTTCATTCAACTTTCTAGGCGTACAACTGGACGGAGTAATTATGAAATGGAGAGCAGGGAAGCGTGTCCAGGAAATATTAAATTACTCACTCGAAGAAACATTTAATTACTTGCTATACTGTTCCCCACGTTCAATCAGAAAGTGGTTTAAGCAGCAACTGCAACCAACAATAATCAAGCGTAATCGCCAGGATGTGGCAGAAGATAAAACACTCCCGCAGTCGATCACTATTTTGAAGTTTCAGTTGATAATTCAAACGTGAAAAAACAAATACTTCTTGAACGATGGTCAAGTGAAGTAATACCTATGATTTTAATTAAAAACTTGCTATTGTCATGTAAAAAATATCTGGTGCGTAGCAACACACAACTTTCCGCCACCCCTTTAAGTTAGAACACCACCTACATATGCGGGCGCTATATCTTCGTTCAACGCATTTCTACAGAAACATTTATAGAGAACAAAATGTAGGGACTAGTTAGCTGAGAGTACTCCGTAAGTTTGATCGAAATCGTTAGAGCCGTTTTTGAGAAAATTGGAATACCGATAAATTAATATTCGACAAATCTCCTTTTCTGAGTTAACTTGGCTTATATCTCCGTTCAACATATATATACAGAAATAATTATACAGAACGAAATGTTGGTGTGGGTGACTATAAGTCACTCCAGTAGGATTTATCACATCTGGTGAAGAAGTTACCCTGAAATTTACGGAAACTTTCGAAAAAACGTTAATTTCGACACATTTTGATTTTTATCTCTGTTCAATGGACTGTCAGAGGAACATTTATTGAGAACAATATGTAGGTATTAACTATTCAAAAACATCCTGAGTTTGTTGAAAATCGTTGAAGTCGTTTTGCCAAAAAGCGTAAAACACCTATTTTGGCTTCATAGGCCTATATCTCCGTTCACCGTATTTTCATGGAGATATGTATAGAGAAGAAAAGTTAGATATTGATTAGTAGAAGATAATTTGAAAGTTTAATCAAAATCGTTTGAGCGGTTTTTGAGAAAAATGCGAAAAACCCTAGTTGTTGGTACATTTTCGTCCCCCCCCCTTTCACATCGACCCAAATCGCCCATAACCTTATTTTGGTGTCTACAAAAATAACGAACAAAACGAAAAAAGAACCAGCTCAATCGGATCAGCCGTTCTCCCACAAATCGAACTACAGACACACACACACACAGACATACACACAGACATACACACAGACATACACACAGACATACACACGGACCTCTCTCCGAAATTAGGTTTTTTAGACTCAGTAGGGTCTGAAACGTAAAGATCTGAAGAAAACCCAACTTTTTTTTTTGGGCCGATTACTATACTTTCCTTCCCTTCGGGTAGCGGAAAGTAAAAAACGGATCACTTGCATCTGGATCGGTTTCATGGCGTTCCACTACGAGTTCAAGGTTTAAAAGTTTCCGGATTTGTATCTCCTCATCTATGTATTCAAAAATGAATTCCTATCACTCTTGAGCAATCCATTACGCGTGAACGCTAGACCGATTTCACTAACTCAATTTTTGTGTGTTTGTTATTGTCAAGAAATTAAAAAATTTGCGCGGAAAATGAGAAAATTGAAGAACACTTAATCGTCATGTTAACGCTTTCTAAGCTAACCTTGGCGTTATCGACAATACAAACATTTTAAATGTAACGTTAAACATTGAATTAGAGAGTGCGCGCTACAAATATCGCCAGAGAGGACGTAAAAAACTGAATGTCGCTTAAAACTGACGCTTCGGTCGAAGTTATTTTATTGATAAAATCGATGTAAAATCGTTTATTTATTATTTCCTACGAAAAGCACGTAAGACAACTAAATTTCTTAGTGCAAATCACGGTTAGTTCGTCCTTGAAAACTCCAGCAATTATACGTACGAACTCAAGTCGCACAACTCTCAAACTGACGAGTGACTTGAAGCGCAGAATGAAGTTGAACGGAATCGATGAATAGAAATGATGCGTTTAACCCCTATTGAGCTGCGTTCAATTATAACGTGAAAATCGACTACAGTTGGCAGCAAATCGTTGCTTTTTGACCAACGAACCTTGTGTGCCAATATTGCGAGGCGTTTAAGTTTAAAAATCTCTTGGATTGTGTTGCGCGAGCGGTCATTGGAACAACCGCCAGTGCGCCACTACATTCATTGGTTTCCAGAAATGGACCAAATTTTATTTTCATATTCAGCAACACAATAACTGTTATCAAAATAGGAATTCATTTTTATATAAATATGTTACATCTTGCACGATTACGTTTAGGATCTCTTCTTCGTAATCTAAAGACATGGTGAGCCACTTAGAACACGCGTAATCCCAACGAAAATAGTTTTAATTATAAAGTTTGGGGTACGCCTGTCTAGGAAACTAAAACTAAGCCTACCCTCCCCTCGACGGCACTAGATACCCGTAGGTTTCAAAACTGAATAACTGCAGGTATGGAAACTAAATACAAGAGCATTGACTATTACGCATGTAACAGACGGTCAGAACTTTGACGACTGCTACCTGACGGTGAGGAGTAGGAGTGGACGATGTACATCAATGTTTCAAAAATACTCAATGTATAGTAACGATGCATCGAATCAAATCGATGTATTGTTAAGTTTTAAACATCGAGTATACATCGATGTTTGTGTTCGAAGCATCGAAAAGGCAAGCAATCAAAATTACCCCCGCATCTCTCTACGGTTAATAACTATTTTTTTGTTTTTTTTTCAATTACATTATTTAGCACTCGCTAGGTGTTTCGTCAAAAAGCGGTATCACTAGTTGAAAAGGCCGCCCATATTATAGAGGTCAGCGCAACCAACTCCAATCCAAATGGCCAACTGTATTGACCCGCCTCTCTCTTACTAACAGTTAGTTGCAGTCTCTGGCTTCAAAAAGCATATTATTTTAATTTTTGTATTAATTAGATACCTACTTAACTTGATTCAGAATTCATTTTAAAATTTTGTGTGTCGTGTTAGCAAGAACAAACTGAACGACACGTTATTTGTAATATCAATATCATAATAAATTTGGAAGGATTACAATATACAGTTTCCGACATTGCATAAAATTGCATTTAAATATTTAACAATGGTGGGCACATCAATGCCATCAGAGAGACTGCTTTCGCGAGCGGCGTATGTAATACTCAACGAAGAAATACATTAAATGGTAAAAGATTCGGTGAAATTTGGTTTTTACAAAGTATAGATACAAATTATTGGGATATATATTAAAAATAGATATAAAGGTAATAAAGTTATTTTAATAGATGTTTGTTTTTTATTTCTAAACCACATACATATTTAACTTGGAGAAAAACAATCGATGATTTCTATTCCTGTGCAGTAGTCGAAAAAAAACATCGATTTTTTTAAAAATGTCCATCACTACCTGAAGGTGAGGAGCCCTTTGACTGGAACTCCCCCCTTCCTTTCGTTAGATTACAAGAAGGCCATTAGGGGTTTACTGAGCGAGCAGCAAATGGCGACATGGGAGCGTTGTTTGAGAACGTGAAATAAAATTAACGATAAGATGCAGTTTCTGTAAATAGTGGAGTTGGTGTTGACAAGAAACATCATTCCATCACACACAGATACCAATTCGAATTCAATATTCTTCGTTGAGCAGGACGACGTCTATCGGGTCAGGTAGTTACGTTCGATAATTTTTAATATGATGGAGCTAGTAGATTCAAAATTGGCAATACAAAATTTTTGTATTTTCTTACACGTTTGTTGTGCAGTAACATTGAATGAAATACTTTAATCGTCGACAAATGTTGCAGAGCAGATTTATTTCTGCGTATTTTTACTTTCCGCTACCCCAAAGGGAAAGGAAAGTATAGTAATCGAGTCAAAAAAAATTTCTTCAGATCTATACGTTTTGAGGCCTACAAAAACCTAATTTCGACGCGTGATCCGTGTGTGTTTGTCTGTAGTTCGATTTGCGGGAGAACGGCTGAACTGATTGAGCTGGTTTTTTTTTGTTGACACCAAAATAAGGTTATGGGCGATTTCGGCCGATGGTAAGGGGGGTCGGGGGGAAAATGTACCAAAAACTAGTGTTTTTCGCCTTTTTCTCTAACCACACATATGTCCATGAAACGGAGATAAGGCCTATGAAGCAAAAATAGGTTTTTTACGCTTTTTAGCAAAACGGCTTCAACGATTATCACCAAACTCACACGATGTTTTCAAATAGTTAATGCCTACATTATGTTCACAATAAATGTTCCTCTGACAGTCTATTGAATAGAGATAAAAATCTAAATGTGTCGAAAACATTTCCGTAAATTCTGGAGTAACTGCTCCACCAAATTCGATCAATCGTTCAGAGTGTCTTTAAGTCACCCATACCCACATTTCGTTCTGTATAATTATTTCTGTATATATATGTTGAACGGATATATAAGCCAAGTTAACACAGAAAAGGAGATATTAATTTATCGGTATTCCATTTTCTCAAAATCAGTTCAGATGATTTCGATCACACTTACGGAGTACTCTCAGCTAACTAGTCCCTACATTTTGTTCCACATAAATGTTCCTGTAAAAGTGCGTTGAACGAAGGTATAGCGCCCGCATATGTAGGTGGTGTTCGAACTAAAAGGGATTGCGGATAGTTGTGTGTTGCTACGCACCGCCCGTTTATTTCACAAACGGGATGTGACCACCTACTGTTTCTTTTTTTTTTACTGCTTGTCAATATTAATTGCCTTGATTCTTGCCTCGTATTTTGTCCAAGGATAATTGCGCGATGATTCACGTACCTTCATCAAGAGGCATGTACACACACAAATGAACTTCACGTTCAAGCATCACCGAGTTGCCGATATTTTTTTCTCGTCTTTTTCTGTAAATTGAGCCTTTGCCAATGCTGGTTTACATAAATGAGCCGTGCCTTGAGCTTTAATAACTGCGGCTTAGGTTTTTTTTTTACAGCAACGTCGTAAAATTGAATATCACCGCGCTTCACTCAAGCTGTTGAACGGTTTGACGAGGGCATAAGCCCAGCGGTTCCTCTAAAGATATGAAACTCGCTAGCTTATATTTCGACGCTATTAATGACCATGTTACGGCCCGGCCCATAACATGATGACGGTGTCGGGGCGGGACAAACACGGGAAGGCGGAGTACATTATTCAAATCGAGCCTATACATCACTTACTCCCGGCAATAAGTGGTGCGAGGGCTTAATGCTGAAACTACCACTAATTCTCGAGAATATGTCCTCATTCCGGGCGTTAAACCTCGCGGCTATAAATCGCTCCCTTGTTTGCGGGAGAAGGATCTTAAATATTTAGAAGAGGTTCCTCGACTACCGAAGCTCGTTTCTTATTCTTGCCAACTCCTCTCTAAGCCTTCTGAAAGCGAGATTCATTATCTTCTCAGCTTCACTGTATATTACCTCGATAATTGTTTCTCCATTTTAATAATTAAAACACGTGACAGTTACTAATGTGGCTTGATAATACACGAAACATCGGGATTTGTGTGACGCTGTTCGAGAGAAGGGGCGTTTAATATCTGGTAAGGGATAGCTACAATTGGGAAGTGTTTGAGATATTTCGCGATCCCCCCACCCTGACCCATCACCCTTTAACTGTTATGTTTTGAAATTTCTACGATGAGTGAAAGGTGGTTTTACAATGTGTTTTCGCTGATGGGAACTTGTTTCCGTCCCCAATGAAGTTTCGACCGACAAAATTAAACGCTTCGCTCCTCAACTAATTTCACTCACAGTTCATCTACATAACTTGTTTATGAACGATACGAACCTACATCATCTACCAAGGTGATGGCTTTCTAGCTATTCGGAAGAAGAGAGAGGGTGAGAGAGAGGGAGAGAGAGCCCTCTTTATGAATGAAGCTTTATGGGTTTATTGCAGAACACATGGCATGTAAAAAATATCTCGCTATCTCAAACGATTGACGCAGAGATGTTCTCACTAGACACGTCACCGAAAAATCGGCCGCAATAAATACTCCGGTCATGATATTCTAGTCAATTTGCATCACCCTTAAGACCAGACTTAACGCAAACCGTAAAATTCAACTCAACGTTGACGGGAGTATTTATCGAAGTCGGTCGAGCGGCGAGTAGAACGGCATTGAGCGACGATCTGCGTGAAACGAAAATTTTCATAACGACGCGACATTTTGACGAGCGCCTGACAGTTTTGACGGAGCCTTTGCAGAAAAAATGAAGAGTTTTCGAAGAGAAAAAGTAACGAACAAAAGCGGATTGAATTGACGGAAAGCTCAAGTCTGATTGAAAGGTTGATTAACCTGACAACTTCGGAAAACAAAAGAAGGATATTCGAAACAGTTCGCAAAAAGGTGTGGCGAGATTTAACGCGAATAGAATAGGAAGGCAATCCACCGAATAACGTAATGATGCGAAATAGTCTTAGGTTGAGGTTTTTGTGAACTCCATGGGCATTTGAACTTGGTCAAACAACACTTCGCGGAAGCAGAAAGCGGTAGCGCTTGCAGTTCCAAAATTTATTGTGCTGCTCGTACTCATTCTAGGACCATTATTGAGCAACTGGAACTCAGATAATTAATGAGGCTATAAACACGATTTTTTTTAAAGAAGGGTGATATTCACTTTAGCAGAGTTATTGGATAAAAACGTTTAGAACTGGTAGTAAGCGAAACGGCAGTAGTTGCAATCCCGGAATTTCTGGAGAGACCCCCGTACATCTTACGAGCGTTTTCAAATGCAGGTAATAGATTGTACTACTACACCATTTTTTAAAAAACATTCTAGTGGCATTTGAGCGGAGTTTAGAAAACAAAATCGCGCTAAAAACGCTTTTCTTCGAAACCTTTGGCAATTTATTGTGCTGCTCTCGTCATTTTTCCACAGATGAGAATTATAGGGTGCAATTGTCTTATTACGAGCTATCAATATACAAAATGTAATCAAAATCGTTAAAGCCGCTTTTGAGAAAAAAATATTTGGTGTTTTGATCACTATGATAACTATAGTTAACTTTCAGTGGAATTTGCTTATACCCTTATTTTGACGTCCCATGGTAACCTGCAGGTTAGATATAAAGTTTGAGCTGATTTGGTACGGTCGTTTTCTCTAAAAATCGTTCACAGACACACACAGACCATTTTCCCAAATAGTGTTTTTCGGACTCATTAAGGCCTGAAACGTAAAGATCTGAAAAAAACTCAAAATTTTTCCAGCGATTAGATAACTTTCCTTTTTACTTCGTAGAGCCAAGGAAAGTAAAAACTGCAAAAATGAGGCGCTTATTTAGATTATTATTCCGCCTTATCTTCTTGCTAAAAGTCTGGAAGTACCGTTGCAACGATAACATATTTTCTAAAAACCAACATTTTTTTGTTTTAGGTTGTACCAGAAATTAAGCTATTTTCGCTATTTCTCATACCATTTTTAGGCACAAAACGGAAGGGAGTTACACGCGAACGGGCTAATAAGAGAGGAGCTTGGAATAACCCAAGCTCAAGAAAAATGCGGGAATGATAATAAGCGTTAGTCATGATAGGTGAAACTTAGGTGGAGTGGGTGTAAATTGGGCAAAATGGGAGTGTCATTAACTCCGTGTCAAGTGAAGTGTTCGGAAGAGGGTGGCAAGGGATCTCTTGCGCCAGTACCATAGATTAGTGTCAGAGCGCAGGGTAGAATGGGAGAGGTGGGGAAGTAACTTTGGGATCAGCCTGGATACATTTAATTCTGGATTACCAGCCAAACCCCAATGGTTATTTTCACGAAGTCAAATGAATCTTCAAGAATTAAGGGACATTATTCGCAGAGCGAATTTCATTATCAGTTATTGGAGGGTTGTGGGGGCCGAGTGGCCCCTACCTGTGGATGATGACTTAGTACATCACACAACCATAGTACGGCAGAATTATTACCGCACTAATACTATCTTTATCGTAACTAAACTGTTACTGAATTGTGAGATTAACTTTCAGTAATTAGATAGAAAAACGTTAGAAAATCTTCGTGATGGCATTTCAAACTGCCGGACATTACTAGTTTCGCCGATTTGCTGATGGATGTGGAATTTTTCCCGTAGTCGAAAATGTCTTTTTGATTTCGGTTACAATGATTACACTACATTTCGGATCTGGTCGCCTTTCCAAAAATTTGTATCAAAACGTTCCCACTCCTTGACGCTACTTGCGTATTGTCCTTAAATTTGCCAAATCGAGAAAAGCGAATTTCCTAGAGAAATCGTACAATCTGGACAAATAATGCGGACGAGCACCGGGAAGTGTTGATAAATCAATCGCTTGAACTTTACACGGTGTGTAGCCCCGTGCCATGGGCGATCTGGCTGTCAAAACAGAAATACTGCCGTACGTCATTGGTTGATACGTTATTTTTCTTCTTTTTCCTCGAGCTTTTAGTGTGACAAGCAGTGTAACTCTGTTAACAATATTCGCTTGACGCTACGACCAGGAAAGTGCATCATTCTATAAATCAGAGACGACTAATACCGCGACAGAGCGTTTCGAACGTCACATGATTAATGACTTTAAAAGGATTATTGGCGTCTCGAGAACTATAGCACGCAGAGCGCATTTCTTATGCTTGCACGCAATGTAGACGCCAACGGATCGTGGCCGAGGCGTCAGAATTGTTCGACCGTTCGGTGACCCCAATAAAACCCCTGAATGTCTCCGATCCCAATAACCACTCGCACAAACCCGTTGAACACCAATGTCATTGCGCCTACGATAGGCAACGTGATCAGTGCCTCAATCCAATCCGATCGGCTCACGGTTGTTAGGGCCAAAAATGATTTAAAATATCTAGCGCGTTGCAACACGCAACTTTCCTAAGCTCTATGTCAATTCACTTGTGTACATGGCTTTTTCCACTTAATCAACTCACTTATCACTCAGTTGATTTGAACTTGTTCAAGCAACATCTCACGGCAGCAGAAAGCGGTAGCGCTTACAGTTCTGGAATTTACTGAGCTGCTCGTACTCATTACAGGACCACTAATGAGCAATTGGAACACAGATAATTAATGAGGCTGTAAAAATGAAATTTTTGAAAAAGGATACTCGAATCGTAATCACTTTGGCAGAGGTATTGGGTAAAAACTCTTTTGAGAAAAAAAATTTGGTGAACTTTCCTTTCTACTTTGTAGAGCCAAAAAAAGTAAAACACGAAATTTTGGCAGTTTCATCGCAATTACGTCCTGGTTGGTATCGTTTTCCAAGTGTGGTTGGTCGAATGGAACGAGTCTTAAAGGTGTACGACTGCGTCTAGACACGCGCTAGAAAACAGTGAAATCGCAGTAATCTTAGTGAGTCAAAGTCTACTACTTGAAAGAACACCCGTTACAACACAGTGAAAGTCCTATTCAAACGGGTTCTGGATCTAAAGGCTTCTCTTGAACGTTGTTACTACAGTACATTTCTGGGCAAGGTATAATGTCATTTTTACTTCCACACATCACTTCTCAAGGGGGCTTGATTCCTAAGAAAAAATCCTGCACTCGTATTCCCCCAGGAACACTGGGCTACGTATTCATAATCTTAAATTTGACCGTTTGCCCTGAAGTCATGAATGTTCCAAAATATGATAATGAAACATATGAAGAATCGGGAGGTGAATGTCTAGATGGGTCTTTTTAAGAATTTCGAGATTTGGACTAGTTAAAAATTGGCCAAATGTCGAAAATCTGAAAAAGATCCATCTAGACATTCCTCGCCTGATTCTAAATATGTTTTGGGTCAACCTCTGCGACCATACCTGACTTCAGGGTAAATCGTCAAAGTTTCGATTATGAAGATGTAGCTAACTTCAACCCAGTCCAGGAACAGCCGAAAGCGAAGAGAAGAAAAATAACAGTTCCCTCTGCTTCAATCGTTTTCTACCCGAAGTCCTGCTCACATCATTCCGGCTTTCTTTTCTTTTATTTTCAGAATCATTTATTTTACCCCAAATTTAGTTTTTAAACGAGATTATTCATTTATCATGTTTTCTTGTACAAACTTCTTAGTTAAATTTCCTTTTTCTTCATCCTACATGATATCAATGCGCATTTATAAACGTACGATCCACTTCACCTTTAATTTTGTCTTTCATTTTCTCACATCAATTCTAACATTTTTAATTTTAATTTCTCTATCTCTTTCTTTTATTAACCGGTGTCAAATTCAAGGTAGCCCAGAAATGAGCTGCACAATGTACACCACGTACAACTTCTATTGGACAAAACTGGATGGACGTTTTAAGCGTGACGGCAATGTCTGGCTCTGGTGGCGCCTGTCCTCATCTAAATATCCTTCTTTGTTTCGTGCGATTAATAGTTCCTCACCAAGATGCGTAGATCTTCAAGAAGGGAAAAATGAGTGGATGGTAGTCTGGGCATTCATCGTTCACGTCAAGTTCATATTGCAAAGGGCGTCCATACTCCCAAGACAGTTAAAACTTATCGTGCATCCTCACCAAATGTACTGTTGACGCCAACGGATATCGCCAGAGCTGTGATTGGCGACCCCAACTGAGCTCCTCAAGGTCTCGAATCCCCAATATTGCTGGAATTCATTTCGCCTACGATCGGCAACGTGAGCTGTACCTCAACAGTTCTCTTTCTTTATAATTTACGGTCACTGGATCCGAAGGCTTCTCAGGATAGCCAAAATTACTGGACATTTTGGACAAGGTAACGTGAAATCCAACCCTGACACTCTCGATATATCACTTCCCATGTGGGGCTCGATCCCTATTATACACTTTGTTCGTATTCCTCCAGGAACCCCTGAAAGCGAGGAGAAGACAAACAGGACCTCCATCAGCTTCCTTCGTCTCCTACCAGAAGTCCTGGTCAGAATATTCAGTCTTTATTTTCTTCAGTTCCTGAATAATTTATTTTACCCCATATTCGACATTTAACGAGAGTATTATTCCTTTAAGTTTGTCAGTACAGAGCTCTTAACTACCTTTTCTTTAGCGTCCAGGATACTACTACGCATTTGTATCAATACAGTCCACTTTTACCTTTAATTTTGCTGTTTATTTTTCTCCATTCATTTCTCACATTTTTCAGGTTCAGTTTTCTTTTTCTTTCCTTTTTTTTTTAAAGAGGGGTCAGATTGAGCGTAGCCCAGATACAGGCTACACAATTTACGCCACATGTACATATAAAAGGACATTTGACCTTGGGAATAAGCTAAAATTTCATACATTGCTTTTAAATCATCAATGCAGTTTAAGAAAACCGGCACAAACTGACTAAAGTCATCATAGTGATCGGAACACAACTTTTTTTAAAACAAAAACGATTTTGATGAAATTTTTTGTGTGGATCGTTTTTTCACAACGCGACGGTGCCCTAACTTCTCACTCGTGGAAGAATGATAAAAGCAGCATGATAAATTATCGAGAATTTAGAAAATAACCGATTTTAGCACAGTTTTTCCTCATTAGTCCGCGTTGTGAATCGAGGTGGGAGCACAATGAGTCATTTATGCGATCGGAGTTTATTCATCCTAAGATGATGTGAGACAAGCTCAATAATTCCGAAGTAACTTTCTTTGCCTAACTTTTTTTCGGTTTTCCACATAGATTCCTCAAACTGTAAACCTTCCCTGAGTAATCACCTTGCGGGTCCCATTAAATAGCCATACATTAATTACTCATAAATAGAAGCAAAACATAACTTAAATTTGACAACATTAGATGCTCTCAGTTTTTGCATAGAACGTTCTGTCCTGATAAGGAAAAATAACAAGATCGATTAGGTGGTAATACCTAGAAAAAAGGTAAGGGCGGTAAAAATTGCGGAATTGCTGAACAAAGTTGCGCTATATTTGGCACGAGGAGGGTTGCTGCTGGGAACTGGTAAAAATGTTTTTCTGATTGCCCTGCCTGAGGCGAGGAGATTAAGGGACTTAACCCCGTCCTCAGACGAAAGACGTTCAAATGACAAAACAATGCCTTTCTTTCCTTTGCCATCTCTCATGCTTGCTTAACCTTGCGAGTTTTGCCCGCAACTACCGACAAACTTGTTGGTGTAGTTGATAGAGCGATGAAAATCCCCGAATTCACGTGAGGCTGAGGAAACTTGAGTCATGCGCCGCATCATGTATTCTTTTTTCTAGATACTGACTCATTCTCCAACTTAACACATTGAATCTAGCAATCGTTTGTCTTTTTCGTGCTGATTCACTTACTTTGGACACAGGTTCACTCCAAACCCGCAACACTCAAGAGAATTGAGGGTGCTGTGTTATTCATTTCCCTGGCCAGAATCCGCTGCAAACCACTTTCGTTCGAGCGTACATTTTTATTTTTCTTTCTTTTTTGTCTGTAGGTCAATAGCCGATTTTGGCCGCTCCTCCGATCATAAATGTTTACGTTCGACGCGGGCCGTGATGAATAAAGCGATCTCCGGGACGTTGAAGCGGTTTTATTAGACGTTCCTAGAGCCTGGAGTTCGACGGTAATATTTTCCAACCGCGTTTTTTTTTTTGCAACTGTTTTTGAGCAGATGCCCCGACTATTTGGGTTATTTCCGTGGAATGAGAAAACCTGAACACCATTGTTGATTCGGGTAACGGGGCAAAAACCTCGGCGCCTTGGTTTGTGCGAACTTCCCGTTATAAGTGCGGGTAGCCAACCGAATATAGTAATTTTGGGTCAAAGGGAAGAAAGCAATAACTACTGTTAGTTCATGCCTAACGAAAATAACTGATACGTTAAAACGGGGTTGCAAATGGAAAATGTTGATAGTATGCTGACTCTCCAGCTTATGCAGAAGTATATAAATTCATAAGCCAAGTGAACATTTCAATTTGAAATTCTGCTCCAGTTACAGTATTTTACATTTTTTACCCTATTTAATGAAGTAATCCATTTTCTCCATGTTTTCATATAATTTAGTTTATACTTGTTTTGTGCCGGTGAATTTATTTTCAAAGCCAATAAAAATTTAAAAAACTGTTGAAATTGTCGCTTGCGTTGTTACAACATTTGTAAGCGAATGTTGTTCGAAGCAGTGTCCAGGGAGGCATTGATTTTGTATTTTTGTGCCTCTTTTGCTCGTCCGCAGGGGGCCGTCGCGTCAACCACACCTGCCAGCCTGGCTATTGACGTGTTTTGGTGTCAGCGTTGTGTACAATCGAGTGCATTTGCCCCTTTTACGGTCACACAGAAGATTAGAATGAAGATTCCTGTTCCCCAACATCAGAAAACGGATCGATTACATACTTAAAGATGTAAATGACGATAAGTTGAACTTAATAATAACGTAATATTTCGACATCTGAGAAAATTAATCAAACTAGATGAATTAAAAAATTCCTACTCTGGATCCTATGTAGTGTCCGAATTGAATCAAGCTCTACTAGGGATCTTCTGGAGTTATCTTGAGTTCTACGTGTTAGTAGTACCACTCAAGTTTCTAACTCCATCTCTATAATGTGGAAATGATTGGATTACACACGTTATGAATTGCGCTTGAGTTTCAAAGGAGCAACATTCCTACTAGAGTAGTGGTTGGAGTGAAAGGAATGGCGATCGTCGAAAAATGTTGCACTGCACTGTAAATAGACTGAAGCCGGAATTGGTAGTCAGTAGGATATATTCCAACTGGTAAAACAAATTCACAGCGGTGGTAATTGATGATGATTATAGTTCCGGATTTTTTTGTGCTGCTTCCACCGATGCCATGACCAATATTGAACGGTCAGTGCACAGGTAATTAATGGAAATGTAAACAAGATTTGTTTGAGAAGAATAATAACCACCGTTCTAATATTATTGGTTAAAAACTAAATCAAACGGTGGGGATTGAAATACTAGAATTTCTTGAGTAGCTCCTATATATCTTATGACCATCATCAAGCGCTCGTCGTGTGAGTACTTGTATGACAATATCAATTTCTTGAATAACTTGTAACACTTGAACGTAGATTATAGGGAAAAAGTACGCTTAAATCGGTTTCCCTCCAAAATGTTAGATATTTATTGTGTTTGTTGGGCGCACGAGAGAGCGAGAGTTGAAGATCAAAAGTTAAAGAAACTCGGTGAGCATGAGGACTGTATTAAATGCAATGAGGTGAGCAGAATTTGTGTACAAAAGGGTGACACACTCATAATATGCGTGAACTGGCGAGGGATACTGTATTGGAAGGAGATAGCGAACTATATGGGCGGAAAATGGATATAGGATACTGTCTGAGTGGGCACAGAGAGAGGAGTGTGACTTTCGCGAGAGTTCGTAGATGAATGAATTTTGGGAGGACCGGTCTTTTGTGGAGCGGAATCCGAAATTGAGGAGAGGGAAAATCCGGTAGCCATTAGAAATAACCGCAACGGTGGTAGTGGAATTTCAGCAGGTACGAGGGGGTAATAGGAGACAATTGACTGGGGAAGTCCGAGGTCAAAAGACTCGAGCTGATTTAACCTGTGTCGAACAGTGTTGCTCTCGTTATTTTCTCACAAATATGAATTTTATGGTATTGTTGTGTCATCTGAAAAACTTTAAATCATACTCGTTAGACCTGTTTTGAGAAAATAAATAATCTCTGCGGCTAGATATCAAGTTTAAGCCGATTTGCTTAATCACGTTCACGGACCCATACACCCTTTTCCCAAATTGTGTTTCTTGGGCTCAGCCGGTATTAAAATGATCTGAAGAGAATTCACAAAATTTGTTTTTCATCCGATTACATAACACGCGTTTCTACTCCGTAGATCTAACTGCTTGTAAGTAGTACGGTACTATAGAACTCACGCATTTTAATTTTTTTCACGAGGGAGCACCAACTCGGTTACATTTTAATTGCCTTTTTCCGTCGCTTCCTTCAAAAAAACGTTTTAGTTTGAGAATCGAACAGCATGAAGCTCCGTTAGATTCCGTAATGGAGTTTCACCCTTCCACTCTGCCCAACAAACTGAGCCGCCGGATATTGGTGGGTCAAGATAGACGTTCTATTGCCCATTAACGTCTTAATCCTTTCGAATAGAGAGGTTTAAAGCGGTCTTTTCAACGAACGATTCCTCCCCCCTTCTTCTCACTCCACCGGTCATTCGAAACGGGATTTGAGTTCCTCGCAGAAGGTTAAATTGAAATGGGAGTATAAAAATCAAAGCGTAGTAATTTATTTTCAATTAAGGGTTGATTCCGAGGTTTGATTCAGTGGAGGTCTTTTAACTCAATAATATTGGATAGAAGCCTTAAGCTATCTTATGGTTTTTTTTGTCATCCGTCACTTGGACGTCATTAGATAAGAGAATTAAGAGATGGAATAAAACAAGAACGTTTTTACTTTTCATACCCTTTCTTAATAGGGAGGAAAGTTGCGTAATCAGCCGAAAGAAAAGTCGGCTTTCTTCAGCACCTAATGTTTCCAAGGCATCTGAGCTTTGAATACGCCGTTTGTTCTGTGTGCGCGTGCGTCTGTGAAACGGAATTTTTTGTATCGACAGTTTGACAAAACGTACTATTAAATTTTCATCAAAAGCGCATAAATTAGATAAAGAACACTTTGGCGCATATCTTTAATCACAAACCTCTTCAACATGGCAGATAGAGTTCTCAAATGAGCAGCACGATAGTAATCTTTTCCCAGAAATTTCGGAATTTAAACGAGCGCCGTTTCATTAATCCAAAGGGTAAAGAAAAACCTTTCAGTTGACGGTTTCCTGAATCACCTGTAGATTGATTAGTGATCAAGCATGAGCAACTCAATAAATTTTGGACGCCGATGCCAACGCTTTCTAAATTGAACTCCAAGTTAGGAATAGCTGATGAACTTAGTGAAAAAATTAGTTGCTGGAGCGGTAAGAATCATAGAATGGCCGTGAGGCTCAGGAAAGTTGTGTAACGTGTCACGGCAGTTGTTTCCACACCGTACACAATGCCCCAGAGAGCAGGAGTAATTATATACCTGCCCAAAATATTGCTAAGACTTCAAATTAGGGCTACAGAAAGAAAATGAAATGGAAACTGCTAATCTCCCCCGTGAAATAGTTTTAACAAGGCCAAAATTGTGATTTAGTGGAAGGGCCATCATGTATTTGCTCGAGGGCATTCTTTAAATTTTTTCTTTTGCCAATTTTCGCAACGAGATAGAAATAATGTAGCCAAGTATAATGCGCAGAAATGAGCCTAATAAACAGTGGTAATGGTGAATGAGGTAAGTTTACATGAGGCTGCAATATGAAGGCAGCGAGGGGAACATAATCTACCCAAAAAGTTTGAGCCTCGAGGGCGAAGCAATGTAACCGAGACGTAACATCCGGCTATGGGGGTCTTGGGTGAGATGGCGGGGGTCGTCTGTAAGAGAGTCTTTCAGTGAGGTCATTCATTTAGATTGTTTCTGCAGCCTCAATGAAGCATTTATCACGTAATGGAAGCCTTCCGATCTGATGAAACTTAAGGGGAAATAAAAGATTTAAAAACGAAATACGGGCAGTTTCCTAGATATTTTTCACTGCTGAATCGAATACTAAAAGTCTCATAGGTATAGGCATGCGTCAAGATAGTGAAATCACAGTTAATAGTGAGGCGAATCTCGCGATACAATACAGCGAAAGTTATCGTCTCTCCCAGGCTTGCCCTCTTTGCCTCACAACTACCACCGGTGTTTCGACTCGCCATGTCGTGCCAATTGCGTCGTGTCGCCTAGAAAATGTTAAGTTTCCGTTGTGTTCTCGAAGTCAAGTCACATTTTGTACCGTTTACTCATTCTTTCGATGCTGAATCGAATGGAATGGGTCTCGGAGGTATGATACTACGATGGTACAATCGTACTGCGCAAGAGAATAATAAACCGTAGTGTGATGATTTGCAGCGTCTTTCAATTATTAGAAACCAGTTGATAACTCGTTCTTTCAGGGATCCGTCGCGTTGTCATTGCGGACTTCCGCTCCGCTGAGTCATGGAACTACCCAAACTGATTAATAATTAAAGTGTTTGAGAGAGCTTGGAGGAACGTGTCACGACAGAAATAATACAGCAGTAACTGTCACGTTTTCCAACATATCATGCGTTGGAAAGCCGTTTAATGGGTCGACACTATCGATAGAAAGCCATTAGAAGCCTTTACTCATTTGTCAACTTAATTTACAATTAAGACAGTTTCACGTACAAATAATTCTGCCTCCAAGCCTGTTCATCCTGTTTAAATAACACAAGTGATTGCTGTTATGTCGTTGGTCCTACCGAAATTATTATTTTTGTTTATATATCCTAAACCTAACAACCGTAGACATTCGAATTAAGTTATAAACCTACTTTATGTTGAGTTCTATTTAGAAATGGAAGTTATACTTTTCTTCATTTCCCGAAATAATTTATTGCAATATTCAAGAAATAGATTGACTCGTTTGGTATTTCGTTTTTATTAATCACCGAGTGGTCTCCGGTCAATTTGGCAGACACCTGAAGGAAAGATCATGGAGACGGAAGTGGAGGGAACGAGGGCGTAGAATGTCACAAGCAATTTGCCACACGAGTGAGTCGGGACGTTGGATAATGCAGCATCGGTAATGTGTTCGTTGTGGTGGATAGAGAGGATGGAATTGGAGAGTGGAATGATCGAAAGCACGAATAGCCAAGCGACGAACACGCAGGCTAATAAGAGCTAAAAGATTGAGAGCCTCTCGGGTCTAAAAGATTAGCGGAAAAGATACCATCGGGAAATGACTCGACGATGAATGGATTTCTGAAGAAGAGCCAAGTTACCTACGTGTCACTCGAAACGTTTTTCGTACTCCCTTCAGCTCACAGTTGTGGTGGTTGAATATGCAAGCAAATTACAGCAGACATGAGCACTGCGCTGTAGGCCCATTTAGATGCAGACATCCTAAATACTACGTTATAAAGTTTGTAACAACTTAAAAGTGGTACAGACACGTCAGAGTTAGACAAGAAAATGGGATAATTGTAATATATAACCAACATATATAAGCAACATATGCATTTTGTACCAAACAATTATGAATAATAACAAACCGGTGTCGATGTAAGTTCACAAGCGTCAACAACAAAGGTTCATGGTACTACGAAAAAGAGATATGCATTCACTATATTTATATATAGACCACTCAAGTCGAGTGAACCCAGTGCCGCCAAATTTCTCGCTCTCTCTCTGTTGGGTGCAAGAATGGGGGAGCTGAGGATTGCAATAAAATTGAAACTCGGTGAGCGTGAGGAGAACTGTATTATACGTGTATTAAAGCAATTGGGTTATATCCGCCAGTAGGCAAATTACTAAAGTTAACGTACCTGTTAGGTGAGTCCGTAACTCACCAGCCAGAGGAGACGGACTCACCTTTATACGTGCGTGCGGAATTGAGTTGAATTAAAAGTGAGGTGAGATGGAGTACAAATGGGCGACACAAGGGCAGTACTCGGAACGTGTGAACTGGCGGGGGCAACCGTATGAGAGAGTGAGAAGTTACTGGGGTGGTAGTTGGAAGCAGAATGATTTTGGAAGAGCTCTGTCGTCGATAGTAAAATAACATTGGGAGAAAGAAATAAAGAAAGAGGAAAACCTAGAAAAGGGGGCTGGGGGGCCCGCAGCTGAGGGATTCCCGCAGGTGAGGGGCAGGTATTGAAATAGTTGGAGACAATTAGGCGGTCAGAGACAATGACGCGGGGATGTCCGAGGTCAAAGACTCTGACCACTTCGACGCCTTGCGTCGAACACCTTCTCTCTCTCTCCCTTATTTGGGTGAAGCCTCTGGGTATAACAAAAACACCCGTCATTTGTGAAATATTTTTGTTACGCCAAAATATCCAATTGAAACAATTCATATCTGGAGCAAAACCACCAAATCAGCTTGAACGTAGGTGAAACAACGACTGAATGAAGAGTTTCTAACCAACATTAAGTGTTCATTGTGTACTGATTCATTGTAGACGTGAATGAATCTCGAAGACGGGTTTTAGTTTAACACGAACTTGTAGTTTGAATAGTTGGGGTATCACGAGATTTGGACACTTAGATGTGCGAATGTAGGTGACTTGAACAGGATATGATTTGAGGATATAAGTGTGCACAAGGGGGGCTCTGAAAGCGTGAAACTGGTTGTGCGGGGAAAGAAGAAGGAATTACATGTCGATGACTGGTGAAACAAATGTTTGTTGGGAGAATGGGGAGACGGCTGTTTTGCGAGAGCTGTTAGATGACCGTGTGTTGGGAGAACTAGAGACGACCGACTTTCGCGAGAATTCGTAAGTGAATGAGGTCAGGAGAAGATGTCTGTTGTCGAGAGGAATATAAAATTGAGGAGTAGGACAAATATATGGTGGAAATCCGTTAACACTTGAAAATAACCAAGGATGTGGGCTTTCTGTCGGTAACAAAAGGGCTTGAGAACGAAGGTGTTTTGGGAAACAATGACTTTCTGTAGGGCCAGTGAGTACCATTAAGTGCGAACGTTTTGCGGTCGCATAACCCCATATAATTCGACCTGTGCCGACCACATTGCACTAGCAATATGAAAGAAAACGTGTGGAGCAGGAATGCAGCTTTGAAAGTTATATAATTTTGCAACGCGTACAGGAGTACATATGAACAACTTTTATTCTAATTAATGGGATTATTATATAATTATGATTTATTATATAGTAAAATCATATGTAACTCGTACCTTCAGGAGAAGAGCCCATTAGATCACTTCAAGCTGTAAAGCTTTAATATAATTTTAAAATTTTGTAAAAACTGAGTCTGAACTATTCTCAATCTTAATAGTCACCGACGAAACGACGTTTGAGATTCGTGGCGTTATAAGTTATACCCGAAATATATCAATTAGTATTTGACATAAGAAACTTACGTGGAGATCGTCCAAATTCACACATGTCGTGTAGTTGGACCAGAATCTTCCGGATTCTGGATGTCTGAACCACGTCCCATTGACGGTGCATTCTTTGTGAGCCAAACCTGAAATGGTAACAAACAA
Source organism: Pachypeltis micranthus (assembly GCA_020466155.1). Classification (NCBI taxonomy): domain Eukaryota; kingdom Metazoa; phylum Arthropoda; class Insecta; order Hemiptera; family Miridae; genus Pachypeltis; species Pachypeltis micranthus. The sequence continues at coordinate 29,560,986 of CM035774.1, read as the reverse complement.
CATGTCAACGGGTCGTTGTCGATTTTATTGAGCCCATTGATTTCACTGGTTTAGTAGTGAGTATTTGTCGTAGTAATCAGATTTCAGTTTAAATGTGCGACAGATTGAACTTTTACAGCGCAAAAAAAACGTTATCTATTGAATACGATGAGCGTATTTATTATAATGCTACGCAGTGGCTGTTCAAGGGTCGAGAGTAGATAGTGAAGTGATTCTAAGACAACGGTCTCACTTCAGCGAGTAAAAGAGAGAAAATCTTGAGAAAAAGCGAAGAAGAACTGCATAATAGAGAAAAGGAGACTGTCAAGTGGAAAAACGAGTGGGATTATCCTTTTTTCTAACTTTAATAAAGTGTGGTCTACCGGTCTGGTTTCGGTGACCAAGCCGATCAGCCGAACTCAGTACGATTATCAACCCGAACTAATTGTACTGCGCATAGTTTAAACCCGAAATTAATCGCAACCCGCTTCTGAAGTTAATACTGTCTCAACCCAATAAATAGCCAGAAACGCGTGCAAGACCACGTCGACACTGTCAGTTTCCAAGCTCGCTCCCCTCACAGCAACAGATGATCAAAAACCAAGGGTTCCACCTCCGGCTACTGAGCCTCGCCGCTAAATTCAAATATTGGCTCTTGTAACGTTCTATGTGGTGGGGAGGAGAAGTTTCCTTTGAAAGTCCTTGAACCACACGGTGTACATACGATTTATTAACAAAAAACCCTACAAATTATTACACAACGGTTTATTTTTCGGATAATCAGCTTGACCTAGCATTAATGCGAGACCCATCCTGTTCGATTCAGCATCGAAAAATATCATAATGAAACCCAAAAAAAGGTCGAAAAGAACTGAATCGTAATATTAAAATAAACAAAAAAAAACGAAAGTATCTAGAAAAAACTGAATTTTAATATGAAAACGTGCACTCTAAATACTAATATCAAAATTTAACCAAAAACCTATGAAAAAAAACAAAATGAGAATGAAACGAAAGAATCTAAAAAAATTGAATCGTATTAAAACCAAAACGTCGGGGAAATTGGAACGGGGGCGCTCGAAGCGGACGGCGGACGGCGGACGGACATTGCAAATTTGGAATCTCCATGTCTTGAAACGTAAAGTATCAAATTTTGAGGGGGGGTTGTAAAAATTTTTTCGTAACCGACATAGGGTTATTATTCAGAATGAATAATAAACAAAAAAGAAATTGTTATCTCTCAGAGTAAAATAAAACAGGAATTCCTGTAACGCAAAAGAAAAGGGGTCCTCCAGCTTCACTGCCCTTTAACGTCTAACCTGAGGCGTCATCTTCATGTTGACTTCGGTTCTGACTGGATATACCAGCAGCTTCGAGTGTCCAGTTCTGGTGAACTCGCGATCGCGTAAGCGTCCGATTGGATTCCGAATCGGTTGCGCGGAACTGCTCACTTGGGATCCCCAAATACACGTTCTGGATTACTAGGAGTAACACGGAAAAATGTTCGGGTGGCCAGGCTAACTTTCGGGCAAGAAGTGAAAAGCTTGAAGACTGAAGGCACTAGATTAAAAACGTCCCTTACGTAATAGACAAAAGAAAACAAGAAAGAAACAACAAAGGAGACGAAATGTATAACTAAGGACACTCAAGGCAAGACAAGGACTTTTGCCGAAAAACAGAGGCTTTGGTTCAGTTTTAGGTCTTATATAACTGACGCTAAAACAGCTCTATAATCATCATTCAATCACTAACACTCTACCATGCACCAAAAAAAAAAAAAAAAAAAATCGAAGAGCCGAAAAAGATAAAGAAATATATACTATAGAAAAATGAAATAATCTGGAATTTCTAGTTCTCAGCTTTAAGGTGGGGCTAGATGTCAGATTTTATGACAAAACTACGTCACCTGCTCTTTATTTGCCCATTTAATCATTCAAACGTTCTCGAACATTTTGTACACTCTTCAAAACAAATGTGTATTACAACTGCTCACTACAAGTGCATTCGATTTTTCATGAACTGCTGCACCGATTTTGAACCCTCAGTAGGGATCACCAAGAGGAGAATGTGACAGACCAAAGGCAGTGAAGGCAATTTACTAGACCCTCCAGGGAGCCAGCAAGAGTGGGTCTGCTATGCGTCCTGTTAAAAAGACACGGTTCACTAAGGAACTACCGGTGCAAGACTGCTAAGTCAGAAGTACATAGCTGTAGGTTCTGCAAGGAGGGATTAAAGTGTATACTTGTGAGGGGCGAGCCTCAGGGTGCTCAGGATGGCGGGGATGTAGCATTAGATAACACCAACTCCGTGGGAGCTGAGGTAGGTGGTTCGAGGCCCAAAGGATTGTCTTGGTTGCAAACATTAAGGGGAAAAACATGAAAATCATTCATCTTAAAAAAATTACAAAGGTTTTGTCATAACTAGAATTACAAAGTTGCCAACTGGGTTATTGAGTCTATTTATTTCGTGAATGCATTTTTTACATTTTTAAAAATTGGTTGCATTTTGTTCGGTTTTTGAAAAAATTATGTTGACAGCAATAATTAATAAAATGAAGTGAAAATGAGTATTCTTCTAGAAACATTTCCTCATAATTCATTTATTTGTAACACGCCTCACCGCAATTTAAATGCTATTTCGTTTGATCGCCATGTGCAGCTCTCATAACCCCTTGATACACTTTCAGAATCTTCTCTATGGAATGTCAGTGACAAGATGAAACGTGCGTCAAACACAAAATGTTGTGTAGCTGTGGACATCAGTTACACGTCACCTACACTGTGTCCACTGTTTCAGCTAACCTCTCAAAAGGTAAATGATGGACTCGACACAAACGTGAGAGTCCTGCAAAGGGGCAGAAATTGATGACGAATCGTTGTTCTCAGGCTCTTGAGAGAAACGGATGAGAAATACGAGTCACTAATCAACGGAATGGCGGCGGTGAAAAGATGAACGATCTTTTTGTAACGTTTGTATTCGTCAACCAATCGACTTTCTTTCATATTTCCTTTTCAAGTTTTACAGGAATTGAAGTAAATTGACGACGGAGAGCTAACACGGATGTTGAGTCACTCACATTTGATGCGTTTATGTGTTTCATTCGGGTATTTCATAATTTCTGCCGCCCTTGTTAAATCCGTTGGTAAGATGAGTGCTTACTCGAAACCTAATTGCGAGTCCACTCAATACTGACCTCGTTCCGCCCGCAGTACTCGCTGAAACCCCAAAGCAAGAGGAAGCCCGGCAACCCTCAAGCACCAATTATGAAGTCTCGCTGGGAAAGGTATTTCTAGGCTCGATTCCTGCTCTTTATCAAAAGGGTTGTTGATTTAACTTTGAGAAGATAACGTTTGAATGAAAATTAAAGTCGAAGGTGGATCATAATTAATGTTTTATAACCGTGGAATTCGCAGTTCCCATCGCCTCTTCTTGTGTACATGTTTAGAGCAGAATAAAACCGGCGGAAAGAATAATATCACATTTATTGACGTCCTTCCGGGCCCTGGGAAGTTTTTGAAAAAGTTAAATTAGCTTTGATGCAGTCATTTCGCTAGGCTGTTAGCTTTAATCTTATCTTGATGGTCAAAGCATGATTACTCTAAACCGAATTTAGAATTTCAAGCTGAGAAGTTCTCATTTTATATTCAACATTTGTCGATCGAACCCTAATTAGAGCGCCGCCAAAACTGTTTTTTAGAATTATTTGGAGTTTTTATAAAATATTTTCACTTTTTCTCTTCTCAGTTATTCGGCCGTCTTTTGATACGTTATTTCTGGTAGTCTCGCTCTATACTCATTTAACCGCTATCAAATTTATTGCGTGCAAGGGAGAGCGGACCATTTGGCCAGACGCGGTTCGTCTATGGTACCTATCGGACTACCGCCCCATTGTGGGATTTCTCTGTCACTAGTCAAGAGGAATGTTAGAGGACACGCCAGGAAACTGCATCAGGTGGTCTGGAATGCTGCAGGAGTAAGACACTCCAAACGTTTTGTCTCAGAGCAATCAAGTGAGATAAGACACAACCTTCTGAGGATGGAGAGGAGTCCTTTAAGGCAGATTGTTGGGATCATAACTGGGTACTGCAGAAGGAACAAACACATGTATGTTATGGGTATAGTCGACACCCCTCGATGCAGGTGGTGTGGCACGGATGAAGAGACTCCCTACCATGTCCTGGCCCAGTGCTGGAGACTTGAGATGGAGCAACTTTTGGTCTTTGGGACCACTTCTCCCAGGATGGATACCAGCGAAAACTCTTTCAGAAACTACCTGGCTTTTCTCAGGAGGCTAGGCATTGACCTGAAAGAAATTAGGACTGGACAAATTGCGGGACAGTCGGAAGGTTATATATAAGGGAGGGAGGGTTGGGTTGAGTTTAGTACAGCTGAAGAATGAGTAGAGTTAGAGAGAAGACGTTATTGTTACACATCAAACAGAATAGTGATGAGACTATAACATAGAATAAAGAAGAGTATGGATGCACGTGACAGAAGGGGATCTCTGGATAAGTGAACTGTGATCAGAACATGTGAGTGCAACTGGGCGAGAGCTGAGAGCGGAATTCCGTAGGAGTTGGCACGTGAGTGTGGGAAACCCATACGTTTTTGGCTGAGATCATAAAATTGTGTTGCCAGGGCACGAAAAATCAAAGAGTTGGTTGACAGGGAGCTCTGAAATTCCGATATGGGCGGCTACACATTGAAGTTAGGGAAGACCTTGAACTCAGGTTATCTGTAAAGGTCCAAGGGCACTGAACCACCTAACCCATCGGGAACAAGTTCCAATAACGAGCCTAACTCCCCTAAAGAGGCTGAACCGTTAGTCAATCCTACTTCAGCTCGTATGAACCCACAAATATTTCCACCTCTCTGTGTTCTCCTTCAGACGTTTTGAAGTCAACACCCAGTCATCCTCCGTCATCAAAATTTGTCCAACTTTCATTCGTTGTGAAGTACAAAAAAGCTCTTCAACGAGAAACAACTGCTTCCTTCAAAATATCAACTGTGGCCAAATGTATGCATCTTTCTCGATTTTGGAGCACTTCTGGACGGTTGGAGAAAAAACAGGCGCTTTATTAACGCCAACAAACATATTAACTGAAGTGAAGATTGAGCAGATAATAACCTAACGTTTATAACCTAATGTTCATGAAATAGTATCGAAATCATAGAAAACAAGATTGTGTCACACTTTGTCGCCAATGTCCAGAAGAAAGGTGTGGAGGGCCCCATATACAGTTCAGCTCAATAAAGAGTGCTAAATTGAACAGTGTTGGGTATTTTTTTATAACAAACGTTGCCTTTTCCTGTTGTGAGGACCGGTGAGGAACATGTGCTCTAAGATTTCTGCCTCGTTGTGTGAGTCTTCTGTTGACTATTCCGCACTAGAATAGTCTTAAATTCTCAGCCTGATCTTAGTTTCCAAAAATGTTGTTTTTGTTGAAGGGGATTTTATTTTCCTTAGTACGTAGTAAACCAGAATAATTGGATGATGATAAAACTTTGAATTTTCTTCATGTCACTCCCACTGAATTGGTGACAGTTTTACTCGTACGTGCGATCCAGTTGAGGCGTCGAGTGGCATGAATTTATACGAATTTCACTACAGAAGAAGACCATTAAGAGAAGATCACCAAGTCGTTAGTTTTATCTTATGCCCAGACGGAAAAGTGTTGTGCGACAGTTTTGAAGATACTCGTACGCAAGGCCAACTAGTTGAAAACCCCTGCAAATTATTACACAACGGTTTATTATTCAGATAAACAGCTTGACCTAGCGTTAATGCTCCGAGACCCATCCCGTTCGATTCAGCATCGAAAAATATCAAAATGAAACCCAAAAAAAGGTCGAAAAGAACTGAATCGTAATATTAAAAACAAAAACGAAAGTATCTAGAAAAACTGAATTTTAATATGAAAACACGCACGCTAAATATTAATATCAAAATGTAACCAAAAATCCACGAAAAAAACCAAAATGACAATGAAACGATAGAATCTAAAAAAATTGAATGGTGTTAAAACCAAAAAAAAAAAATAATGAAACGAACTATTAAATAAATAAACCAAAAATAAACGAATAATGAAAAGTTCAATCGAAGATAACAGATATTTTGCTAACGGATATAGTTGAGATGGAGCGAAACAGTTGTGGAGGGGAAGACGAGAACAAGGCAATCGAACGATAAAGAGACAAATCGTAATGCCAAAGGTTAAATACGAAACACGAGCGCTTCCTAGAGGAAGCAAAACAAAAAAAATTGGGCGAACCCGTTGCGAGGCGAGGGGGCGGCGTTGCCAGATGAGCAGGCGAGCGATTTCGTTGAGATGGGCGGGAGGGGTGGGAGTTCAAACGACGAAACGTTGACTTCCGCTGTAGCTCCCGCATTGTACTGCGTTTCGTTAATTTTTTTAACCGTTTTTTGCCCATAACAATCATAGGCTTCGCCCGATCGAATTGCCGAGATGGCGGGCACAACTAGATACCAAATTGGATTTTTGTGCGAAAGAACGAATTTTTTCGACCACGTTAAAGGCACAAAACGGCCCGGATGGCGGACGGACATTGCAAATTTGGAATCTCCATGTCTTGAAACGTTAAGTATCAAATTTCGGGGGGGGGGGGAGGGTTGTCAAACATTTTTCGTGACCAAAAACATAGGGTTATTATTCAGAATGAATAATAAACCAAAAAGAGCAATAAAGAGAACAGCCGGGGGTGAAGCTCTTACATTTCACGGTGCTATGTTCTGAATGTCGAAGCATATACGACGTATGGCAGCTCCAAGCGCTTTACCTCAGAGCAACACGAGAGATAAGGCAGAACCTTCTGAGAGGAAGGACCTAAGGAAGATTGTTGCTGCGATCATCACAGGACACTGAAAAATGAACAAATCACGTATGTTATGGGTATAGTCGACACTCCTTGGTGTAGGTGGCCTGGCACGGATGAGGAGGCTCCCTACCATGTCCTGACCCAGTGCCCGATACTGGAGCGGGAGCGATTTATGATCTTTGGTACTGCTCCTCCCAGGATGGAAATCAAAGAAGGCTCTTGCGGGAAATACCTGGCATTCCTTAGGAGGCTAGGCATCGACCTATGGGACATTTGGACTGGTTTGACCGCGGTGCATATCCCACCTGAGGGACAGTCAGAATGCTATATACATGGCAGCTGAAGCAAAGCGTCAATACATTCGCTGCATGTCATTTTTTTCGAGAATAAGACGGCAGAAGATGGCTATTTGATTTGCCAATTGATGTAAGAGCATCCGCCTGAGGTTCTGAGGTTGTCAACGCAATGTGTTGTCAAGGAGCTCCTCCCTGCGTTCAACCGAAAGTTTTTTCAATAGATGTAAAAGGGTCACCTTAAATAAACAGCAACCGTTAAAGCCTCTCCTTCGGGATTCAGTAAACTTAACACTCCGCTAGATCAGGAAGTAAGAAACTGGTCACCTCCTGCTGCTTTAATTCCGGACGCCGTAGCTTCGTTCCACGTTTACAACCCGCACAGACGAGCTCAGAAACGTTTAGGTTCGATTGACATTTTATAAATATTTAGGAACGTTCAAACGATAAATCACGTAGCCTTTGTAGCCACCGGTCGTTCCTCTTTTGTTCTCGTAAACAGAATCATAACGACCATTCTTTCTTTTCTACACTCAGGAAAACATCAATCATTAGACGAGAGCAGTAATCTTTGAAATAAAGCCATTAAATAGTTTAATCAACGTCATTGACTTCTTACTTGCATCAATAAAAACGGTTAACCGTTTGAAGGTGGGTACACACAACATGTGCTTCTATAGAACCAATTTATTCTTGATTTTGTGATGTTAAAGAATTTCACTTTGCAAAACTCGTCGAATGGTGAGTTTGCATGAAGTTAGGTGCCAACCAAACAAAATATATACCAACATGGATTGATTCGAAAAAGAAACGTTTTAATAAAAGCTGAATGATTGAGAGAGTATGAGAGGTGGAGAACGTCGAATAGGTGTAGCAGGTTGGGGGGGGGGGATATTTTCGTACTTATGTACTAGTAGGTGTGGAGGGGATGGACGAAAGGGTTCCTCTACGCCAGAGTCTCCTAGATACCTCAAGCTTACGTGAAATGGGTTTCCACGATTTTCTTGCGAGTAACCTATTTCCGTTTAGGGCGCCCTATTCAATTTCTATTTCCAACGTCCAGCGACTTCATCTTTCTGGGTCTTTTTGTTACAACTCGTTAACGTCGAGAGCTACTTCGTAATTTTTCTACGAGTCGAGCGGACTTTATTCCTATTCCTATTACTTTATTACTATTTATTCCTCTCGAGATCTTAAGTTTCCGTAATAAATTCCAGTACGTTTCAAGCAGAGACGAAATGACGATCACGATGAATCATAAGAACAGTCGTTCGAAAAGGGGCGTTTTACTAAAACTGATTCGGGCCCCTGAATTGGTTCGACTTTCAGGTCTCTGTGGCCTTTTGATTGTGAAAGCGGCTCTCGAGCGTACCATGAGACATAAAGTTTAGTGGAAGAGGAAGTCTGAGAAAGCGGCAATTGTGGTCCCTAGTGAAAGCCGAGCAGAAATAACGTTGATTTCCCGACGGCAGCCCACGTTCTCAGATCAATCATCCCGAATACGCCCCCATCCAACCTAAAATAAACAAATAAAAATCTGTATATCAAATCATCTCGCCCGCGGCGATACGAAAAACCCCCGCCGGCGTATTTCAGTTCACAAACCCCCTGCAATTTGCTTCAACACCTCTCATTTCTAATCGGTATAACTTTACCTCTGAAGTCAATTCGAGCGATCTGATCAAATTTCGTACTAATTCGAAAAACAAAAACAAAATGCGCCATTCCCAACGTGCATCTGGTATTTCAGTGGTAACTTAACGATTTATAATATGTTTCGTTGAACGTTGAAGATGCTAATGCTAATTCTAGAAGCAAGACATCATACCAGTCAGGTTTAGCGCGTTCATGCATCCTGTGAGTAAATTTGAATCGTTGAAGCCATTTTTGATAAAAATTCGAAAACCTAGCTTTTCACCATAGGTCGAAACCTCCATTGAAAGTAGTTTCACACATATATTTATGGATATCATAATTTGGTCGATGAATAGAGGAGTTTTTTCTTCGTGACCAAAGGCGGTTGGTAAAAAATGTTTCGCAAGTTTAATTCAAATCATTAAATTAGTTTTTAGGGGAAAATCAAAAAAAACTTAGTTTAAAAGGATTTTTAGGCCTTGCAGTTTTTGGATTGTCCCTATTCATGTCACAACCTTCATTCAGTGACCATTGGGTAGGTAATTTATCACATTTGTAAAGGTGGTTTTTGTTGGAAACGCTCATGCCCACAGTTTTGGAATTATAGGGGAAATACTGAAGAAAGAAGAAACGACAACAGATTGATCATCTGAATTTTGACGATGTCACCTGTGTAACGCAAAAGTCTCACGATTTTAGTCAATCTTTTGCTTTGTGAGAACGTTGCTGCTTGTGTGTGACCACTGCAGTGGACTCGAAGCCCAGAAACTTATTATAACTAAGGGTTTATGGACTCCTCAGCATATTCTTAAACTTCCGTCTCTCCGGACATTCTTAATCTGGGGCTAGTCTCCAGCCAAAGATAAAGGGCGACCAGGTTTTTGGGCCATCCCCTCCACTGCGAGTTCGTCAGCTCTTTGCAAGAGCTGGCGTCCAGAAGATCCCTTTGACAATGTAAACAGCGATAAACGGATTGAGAGTCAACCTGTTTCTCACTCATTCTCTTTCTAATCCAAACCGATTGAAGTTTATCGAATGGCATTCCTCGAAAGACGAAAAACATGAATAGCAATCGGTTTCAATCAGGTTCGCGGACTCTCAGTTATAATATTTGATATAATAACAAAAACCGAAATATTTCCGAGTGGCTTGGAAAGAAAACCGTGATCAAAGACGATATTAATCGATGCAGAGAGCAGCTGTTGAGCTTGAAAAGGCTGCTTCTCTTGAAAAAATAACAATCAAAACCCTCTGCCTGCTGCTAGTTGCCTTTTCAGACGTCGACGCGAAAAGAAAGAATAGAATAATCTTGCCAGTGATTTGCTTCATCGTCGCGCAGTCTTATTGCGCGGTCTTTTCTTTTGGAGGTAATGAAAACCCTTTCATGAAGCCCTCGAAAGAGAAAAGGGGGAAAGTAATCAAGGGAACGTGGGGTCTACTTCTTACGCCTTTTGATTCTTTAGTGACACTTGTTGAAGCTGCACTTTGTGAATTAATTAGTGCCGGGTTCATTCGTTATCTAGTGTGACGTACTTTCCTCATCATCACGCCAATTTTATATTGCAGCGGTTGTGTTAGCGTTTCTACTGTACAATACCTAACTTTCGTTCTTAATACATATATCCTTGAAAATACTGTAAGCATACATATGCACCTAAGGAGCAAACAGAGGGGTTTTTTTTAACAAATTGGGAATTCAGATGGAACTCACAGTATCGTTCAGAATACTTGAATTAAAGCGATGAAAACCCCCAGCTAAATAATGTTCTCTCTCGGCATACCTGTGATCTATCCTATTCATTCGCCTACTACTCTTCCTAGAATACGAACCATCTCTCCTTTAAAGTGTTTAAATTGAAACTGAACGCACAAAAAAATAAAAATAAAATACGAAACGTTCGACGGAATTAAAATTTAAAACAAATAGTTCACTTGAAGTTATGACAAGACTACGTGACATCCGCACTCCTGTCGACCACTAAGTATCTTAATGATGAACAATAAAATTAATATTCAATTAATGAAAAATAAAAATGATTTAGAACCTTTTGATAAAAGGCACACGAAGGAATTTAATTTTCTTTAGAACCCTTTTTGATCGCAGGCACTACTGCCCGCTGCTGATACTCTAGCCCTTACCTCGATTCATATTTGTTGCTGAGAAGCTATTAGCCTAGCTCCGCTACGAGAGTAACGTCTGGCGCCTCGAAAGTCAAGTCGAATTATTAGGCCGGAGGAGGTGCAGCTCAGTTTGATTATCTGGATCTTCTCGAAAGCTCAACGTCCCTCATAAATTTCTTATGATTTTTAAAAATTTGTAGCCAAAGACAGGTACTACCTTGTCGTTGTTTTTTTCATCACTTTAACCACACTCTTCCAAGAAGAAGAACACTTGGACGGTGGTTCCAGGGCACTTTTACTGTGCAACAAACTAACATGACGGTATTAAGCCTGTAAACAAGGTTGCAATGTCCTTGTTATATCGCCCGCTGTCAGCATCTATTGTAAACGTTTTGATCAAGTTTTCGGTCCGCCCGTTACTTCCTGGGTGAAAAGGAAGAAAAGCCGATTGTTGTGATCTGCTAACTATTAAAAAGGGAATATTGGCGCGCATCTTACTGCTCATTGACTTCATTCAGAATCGAAAGTAGGGAAAAAAGGAAAAAGATAGTTTACTTCTGACATCTTTCCCTGAATACGAATAAATCGTCGACTTTGTCTAACTCTCAACGTTGGGCAGATTATTGTGAGGAAATTAATTGGAAAATTCTACTTTAATGGCCAGATTTCTACTTGAGGTTCTACACCTAAGTTGCAAAAGATGGAAGGTTTAATGGTAAACACACGTTATAGCCATGCTCTTTGTTGGGAGCAAGAGAAACAGAGAGCAATAAAGACTTGAATTGGTTGATGAATGAAACGATCGAGAAGTTTTTGATACACTGAGTTTTAAGCGACCATATGATAAGCACAGTACAGTACTGAAAGCCAATAAAAAACCAGTTCACGCGACATGGTTGATCTCCAGATAAAATTGAACTGCTTTTAGGGCGAGAGCCGAGAGCTACTAAATACTACGGGCATTGGCTTGATTAAGAATACCTAAGAAAGTAGACTTCAAAAATAATTCTTAAAGACTTTTGTTAGCAAGAGAGGCTAATTGAAACCCCACCAGGTAAGGAAAAACCCACGCCTAAGGCGTGGGCCACGCGCAGTTAGAGCCACGGGTTACATACTAGTTTGGCCAGATCTGTGCCGAACACTCTTCCCTCATCGTACTGGTGGACACGTCGAAAATCAGCAGAAACTTCTCTACATCTGAATGAATGAGAATAAAGACACGACAGATGATGTTTGAATAGAAGGTACTGGATGCACGACGTTGAAAATGGAGAGCAAGCACAACCCACTGTGTTCAGTTCATCATAAACGTGAGAGTGGAACCTAATCGAACTCGTTTGTGGGACGATCATTAGTCTACTGGAATAAGCACACGAGAGCGTTGTTCCAACAACGTAAACATGGGTGTATTGCTTCAAACCTGCAGCGATATTTCGAGAGAGATTGAACTCGCAAGGTCAATTCACTTGAGGTTTGAAGGGAAAACATCATCTTCAACCAGCTACAGCTCTCCAAGGAACTTTAGAACGATTACGACCGAGAAGGCCGATAAAGACGTTGATTAGCAGAGGGCTGTTTACCACTGCTGAAACCTATTTCTCAACACCCCTTGACTGTGGGAGGTTTTCGAGGAATCTACGTATTGAAATATTTTTCTAACTAGAGAGGGGTTGAGTCCGCGACCGGCTCTCGAAATACTCGTAGGCTACAGAAGGCTCGCCGATGAGATAAGAGTTATCTTCAGAATGCTGAGAACGGAGGGAACTTTTATTTCCTGCCTAGAAAACCACTCACGCCATTGGCCGTCCATTCCAACTGGGGAATTTCGCCGTGGGTTAGAAGTCTCTCAAAAACTTTTATCACTCTCATTCCTTCATTCTGCGTGGCGTACACTTTACAGTAATAAATTGAACTTGAGCGTAGTACTACCCTCATAAATGGTTCAACCCTTTTCATTGAATAAAAAGCCCAGACACTTTGCATTTGCTAACATTTTTCACATTGTTTCAAAGGCTTCTGAGTGGTAAATACGTAGTGTGACGCATCAAACAACTTTCCTTAGCCCCACGAATATTCAGCGGTTTCAATCACTGGAGCAAATCGTAAGATTCCAGTTCTGTTTATGCGAACGTTCCTCAACGAAATTGATGGCGTTCAAGTTGCTTTATTGATTGCTCCAACGTGTGTCAGACGTATATTGAGTAAATGGTTGAGTCGTTGATAAGACTGCCAACATACTTTTTTGGGGTCTAAAGGGTGGCTCATGATGGGGGCAACGGAAATTGTGGGTAGGCGGCGGGCGGCCCTCATCAACAAATTGTTGGTGGATGAGTGGGAGGAGAGGGGCGAGGAAGGTAGGAAGGGGTGGTTGCCGGGTATTAGGGATAGGATGGAAGCTGGGTGTAGGGAATTCAATTACTACTCCACCCAGTTAATAACGAGGCATGAAGATTTTAGGGAAAAGCTTCGGGGATTCGAGTTGGTTTGGGGATAGGGTACCCGAATGTGTAGGGGTGGACACTGTGAAACACATGGTGTTCAAGTGCCCAGTGCTTGAGGATGTGAGAGCAACAGCTAGGGATGGGTTGTTGGGGATGGTGGGGAATTGGATTGGTCGATGGTTAGGAATGAGGGGAGTTTCGGGTGGTGGAGACGTTTTGAGGAGGGGGTATTGAAGCGTAGGGAGGGTGTTAGATTGAGGGGAATGGTGCGCAGGGCCCTGCAGCGGGTGTCCGTGTTTGTGTGTCTGTTGGTGTTTTGTGTATATATGTTGGGGGGTTAGTATAGGTTAGTTTAGGTGGGTAAGGGGGGGTTGATCAGTATCAAGTGGTATGAAAGTCCCTGGAATGAAAGTATTTATTGTGTGAGTGTATTTATTGTGTGGATATGGTAGCGGTTAGTTTAGGTTAGAATAGGTGTATGACCAGGGGAGGCCAAATATGAAGGAGTCCGCCCCTGGACTATGTGACGTACTTGGGGAATTGTCTCACAATTCCTGCGTACAGAACACTCGTGAAAGTCGTGTCTGGGCCCAAAAGAAAACAACAAATCAAATACGCTCAATAATACTCACTCGATCAAATAAATACGAAAATAAATAACTCTCAAGAAAGTAATGGGAAATGAAATTATAAGGCAATTAAGACCCACTTGAATTTAATCGGCAAACTCGAAATGAGTGAAATGAAACGAACTCCTTTTAGAATGAAATAAATAACCTATGCTCGGATTGTATTAAATGACAATAAAGGGACAATGGGGAAAATGAAACACAAAGCTCTGATCGCTTACCTTACTTCACACAATCAAAAGGGGAATTTAAACACTGACTTATAACAGGAATATTACTCGCTGACGAGCCGATAGCCGTTCTGATCGAGAAATGCAGCTCCGACGCTAATATAAACAGCGGCGGCCTGCACGGGTGGTGGTCAGTGTTGCCACTTCGCGCAGTCCGCCGCAAAAAGCATTACAACTATCGGGAATGAATGTTGTGTGAATGTATTTATTGTGTGCCAGGAGAGTGAGTGTAGTCGGAGTGACCACGGGAATGGGGATCGCAGTTCAGGTCGGGATCGAGGATTGTGGGCTGACATCCATCTCCGTGGAGAGGAAGGGAGCAAGTCCGATCCCCGAAATCTCCACAGAGATAGAGCGTAGGTACCTGTAGAACGCCTCTTGGCAATTCCGGCACTGGGGTCCGCCACCCATTTAGGTCTTTAGGCTACTCGTAGGCAAATTAAATGGGTACCACGGGGGCTTCTGCCCATTGCCGGTAGCGCTAGCCTGGGAACGCTGGAAAATGCGCTTGCCCGGCGGACATCATGGTGGTCATGGGTTCGCTGGAGGGTGGTTCTACCATTCCCTACCCGGTCAGTACTCCCCCAGACATATCCATATGCAGAATCGTAACGGTCTACATACTTTTTTGAAAAGAATAGGATGTTTTGGGAATATCTAGTACCATTTGTGCAGGGGAAAACTGCGATAGAACTGTTTTTCTTCGATATTTTCCTTAATTTATGGCGCTAATCAGCCCTAACCAGTAATAACCGAGAATCCAATACACCGTTAAGTTACTCGAGCTGTTCATGCAAAAAACGTGGTCAAAATCGATGTAGCCGTTTTTGAGACGCTTAAGTTTTTGTTAACCGTTGCGGTTGAATGGAAAAGGCTTTTTTTGGTTGTTAAAAGAAGATTAAAAGTAATTTCTGTCCATTTTAAAGGGGAGGGGGGCTGATGAGAATTTGGGACGGTTTCATCAAAAAAGGTTCCAACGAATATACTCAAAATTACTTATTTCCTACAAGTTAACTACTGTTGTCAGTGCAGAAAAAGTTTTTTCATTTTTTGAGAAGAGTAAGGCTGCGAATTGATCTGTATATTGTCCTCCGTAAAGACAATCCGTTGAGCGAAGACAAAAGAAAACGTGCTAAACAACGTATTTTAATGTTTTGAACTTTCTCGCGGTAAATGCATAGTCTGCACCTTTCCCCGGACGAACCTTCGCTAAATCGAAAAGTTCGGTTCGTCACAGACGATACAGTTGCCCCCATTAGTTTCTGTAACCACGCGTTGAACAGAGATATAAGCTAAGATAGTACAATAAATGAGATGGAGACACTTTTACATTTTCTCAAAAACCTCAGTAATGATTTTGATCAAACTCACGTAGTACGTTCACCTAACTAGTAATTCGTGTTGTTTAATACAAGAGCACGTTTGTAGAATATCATAACATTTACAGATCTTTAGAAACGTGGTGTGATATTTGTACTCAATATGTGATATTTGAGTCTTTGGAAACGTTGTGGTATATGTATTCAACTGAACAAATGCTCCTTTGTTTTACTGGTGACGGCGCTAGTACCTGTGCCATTAAAACAACGCTCTTCGCCAGAATGTGCGCCCCGGGTGGTAAATTGAATTTCATAGTGTAACAGATGTTCTGATGTTAATTTACATCAAAGCTTTCCATTGAGGAGTTGGATTAACGACATCATTTGGCACAAGAGGGCGAGTTTACCAGCTAAAACAAAGAAGTTGCTGGAAGCGGAAGGGCTCGTAAATTACTCTCTGAAAATGGCGCAACACTAAACACCCGGTAGAGATATCAGGATTAAGCCGTAGTCGTGTTAATAAGGATCATAGAGTAAGATGAAAGGAGAAAATTGAGAATTTATAGGCGCTTTACTCTCCTGCGCTTCATTCCCCTTACCGGGATCCTTGGCCGTTTTGAGCGGCCGCTATACCAACTCTTTTTAACCAAAAGTGATGAGCCCTATTTCCGGCTTAACCTTCTCTCTTAGCCGCTCATCACAAGCCCATCTGCCAACCTTCAGAGGTGGTCTTTTATAAAGGCCTTCGTCTAATATCCTTTTTCCAGGCTGCCGAACAACCTAATTCCTCTCTTTGAAGATCCGCGATTATGAGAGCAGACGAAATGCGTATTTATTTTGCTGTATTTTATTTCCATTGGGCGAGAAAACGTGGTAGCGGGGACATCTTCAAAGGGCGTCGCGGCAGTTGGGTGTGTCACATACTTCTCTCATGTTTCTACAGATGGCTGACTCCTCGCAGAGTTCTAGAGCGATTTTGGCGTATAAACGAGGAATAATCAACATCGACAGTCTCTCCGGATTGACTATGCGTTCCGCTCGGGCAGACACCTGAGGCCCCAGGGCTCAAAATATCACTTATAACTCAGTGAAATTCGTGATTTGAATCTAATTATTCTAAATTATACAATGAAGGCTGTGGATATAAGTCTGTACAAGAGAAAGAGACAAAAGAGAACGGGAACACGAAGGACAACTGGCCAGACTAAAATTTAGCGTATTGATATTTGAACCGAATCATCGTGATGCAAGCACAAGAGAAGTAGAAACGACAATCAAATTTCTGGATCGCTTAAGCTATTTTTCGGAGTTAGGGATATTTGGGCAGAGGGTTATTGGTCTGGTTAGTGGTTTGATGATGGAAAGGGGAAAATCCAGAGCAACCATCTTCTTCTTCTCTCTTCCGGCTTATTCTTCTTCTATTTCTTGTTCAGACATAAACATAAATACCTGATAAACAGACAAATGTACGTAATGTTCACTGGACGTCTCCAGCGACACCATCCTCTTGGAAGCGTGGAAAAGTCAGAAGACAGATATTTCTCGCGCCGGAATTGGGTTTATCTGATTCATGGTGTAACTATTTTTATAATGGGATTGGCATTAACACCTCTGAGAGTGCTCTGTTTCCTCCAGAAGACGAAATAATGGAGTTAGGCTTAATCGCTGTCTGAGTACGTGCGCTCGAGCTTGGAAAGGTACATTTTGCCAACTGCTCTGACTTGCCTCCTGCCCCTTCTCTATATGCTGTCAACTCCTCATAACCAGGACTCCACTGTGGCACCTTGGCGTAATGGTGGAGCTTCGTGACTACTATAGTGACTTCATGACTATACTTTGTATTTCTTTATCGTTATGTGCTTTGGCCGATCCCTATATTAGTTAAATCAGATCCTCAATCTTTTATGTGGCAGGTCCTCCACCATCTGCTACTGACTTAGTACGATGATATAATTTTGGATAAATAGCAATACTTCCACTACCCGGTGGTTGTTGAAATTGTCACGTCCCCAAGCGTGCTCTTCAAAAACATTTGTCGTGTTCCTTGAAAAGCTGAGTTCAGCCACGTAAAACATCCAAGGACAAAACGAGACAAGGAGCCATTTAATTGACAAGAATATTTAATCGACCGAAGGGAACTGAAAGAAAACGCCAAGATCCGAGTTCCGCCGTCTCAGTGTCTCTACCCAACTCGTCGGTCGCTAATGTTCTCTTTACAGGGCCAAAGAATAGAGCAACCCATTTTATCGTGTTTCACGCGTCAACGAGTCGACGCCATTTCCAGCCGGTAAGATAAACTTGTGACATCCTGTACCCTTTTATTCAAAATAACTGAGCGCTTGAAAACTAACGGTATCTCGTTTCACATCCTCTAACTTCTCCCTCTCTTTGTCTCTTAGGCGAGGAAATTAATATTGTTATGGAACTGAAAATTAAGTTTTCGTGGTTCGAAAGTGATTGCACTAAACTACAGCTAAGCAATATAGGTTATATTAGAAATTGAAGATATGCCCGGGGAAAAGAGGAAAGGGAGCTGAACTTGACTGATCAAAAGAGTATAAACTATTTTAAGTTGCACATTTAAAACAGTAATATATCTTGCCTTAAAAACTAGAATGGAAAAAAGTCGTATTTTAAATATACGCGTTCCAAAGTTTCCACAGAATGACATGGGTCTCCTTGTGCGTGGTGCGCCAAATCACCTGATGTCAGCAGCCTTGAAAGAATCACAGCGACGGGGTTTACTGTAGCACGAAACTGGTAATTCGAAGACTTCAACATTGGAACACTTACATGTTTAAAGAAAAGTGACTAGAACGGGATATGAGTTAGGGTGTACAAGCGCAAACAAGGGTGTTCTAAATGCGTGAACTGGTTGTACAGGAAGGAGAGAGGAGTGACAATTAGTTGTCAGAGAGAGGTGATACGTGTGTCTGTCGCAAGAACTGGGAGACAAACGAGTACCCGGGACAAGCTGTGAGTTGGGGAGAGGAAGTAAATTGAGGGGTGGGAACAGGATATTTTGGAGAATCCAGAAAAGGGAAAACCGATTGTCATTTGGAAATAACTAAAGAGGAAGCCGACTTTCCTACAGCCACGAACAAAGGGCTTGAGAGGTGTCAGAATTAGGTGGATGTTCAGGGAAGGCCTGAAATAAGGACTTCCCGTTAGGGTCAAGGGCGGAAGTTCCGAGCTCAAAATACACAACTAATTCGGCCTGCGCCGAACTAGCAAGAGCCCTATCATTGTTGGCATTTATCGCGACCAGTCCATTTTCATGAAATGCGACATACATTTCACCACTGCCCTACCACAACAACGGCATTGCCCGACCTTAATTATGAAATCGTGTTGTGTATTGCCCGCCGGCTTTCTTAAGGAAGCAAAGTGTGAATGCAACGACGAATTTAATGAGCTCTGTAACGCCCAAATTCTCTTGTCGACGGCCACAAGTCAAGGTGTTTGTCTTACTACTTGTACCATGTCACACAGGCGAAAGGCTCTCCTATTTATTTACAGTTATGACTATTAGGGTTATTTACAGTTAGAAGTGCTGTCAAAAGGGGAGAGTAGCTGAATTCCCGGCGAGAAGCAGGAAATTCATACCTCGAGTCACTTCCAAGCACGTGCTTCAGGGTGTGTATTGTTCTTGTAGCACGGGACTTATTAGTAGAACAGTGACACTCTTTCAACAATTGATCTGCTGTCTCGTTTTCTTAATTTGTTTTACTACTACCCACACCAGGTATTGTAGAGGGGTGTCACTGCAGACTGCGTGTGAATACAATACAACACGGCAGCTCAGACTTGGAATTTCAAACATTTCGACAAGAGGAAAACCTGCAACAGCCTTTAAACATTTAGTTTTCCAGTTTACTCACCCTCTAAAGGAAGTATAACTCAAATAAACACGGTTGACTCAAGTTCGAAGATTTAGCGTCACTGACAAAACTCAGAACTCACACATCTGAATGTTGCTTTCGACACTTTGGTCGAGCCAAAATGCTGGCAGCAGTTGACGACCAGCGGGCTATCAACCACAACCCCTTTCTTCACACTACATGATTTTTATGAGATTGCTGGTGTCACATAAGTGAGGTTTATAAGGGCAAACTGTATCAAAATATTCGGTAACTTATTGTTGTACTGTTATCGTTATTATCACGTATAAAAATGGTTTTTTTTACCCGAGGGCGTGTGGGATAAGTCCCTTTGTCACTGCGGCCGCATATGGGCCTATTGTGACGCTGGCCCTTTCTTAGTACAAGGCGTCGTACATACCCGCCCCCCTTAGGAAGCTGAGTATGTCCTTCACCGCAGATTCCGCCATGATTTGGGGTTCAGTGGTCCCCTGACCGAAGTATTATAAGCGTTTTGCTGCCAAGGCAGGGATCACATAGGATATGCTGTGCTGTCTCGTCCTCCTCACCGCAGAGTCTGCATTCCACCGCCTCTGAGATGCCCATCTTGTTGAGGTGATATCTGAGTGGGCAATGCCCGGTGAGGAAGCTTATCAGTACTCTCAGATCTTGTCTAGAAAGTGTCAGCATCGCCTTCGCCCTTTGACAGGAAGGCGTGACAAGCCTTTTCGCCTGTCTTAGTTGTGGCTGGCGATGCCAATCGGCGCCATTTTCCTGTATCTCCCATCGAGCAACCAGACGGTTCAGGTGACTTTTCGTCAGACCCACGTGTGGTTCAGGCCTGATGGGTAGGGATTCTGTACCCCTTTTCGCGAGGCAGTCAGCCTTTTCATTGCCCTCATGCCCCCTGTGAGCCGGCACCGAAATGAGGGAGAGCCTGTTACAGGCGCCGAGCTGCTTGAGCGCATGGAGGCATTCCCATGCCAGCTTAGACCTAAAACTATAGGCTGCGATGGCTGTCTGAGAAAATGTAGATCCGCTTGCCCTTGAGCCCTTTGTTCAGGATCTCTTCCGCGATCTCTTGGGTTTTGCACATTGTTCGCGGCTGCATATTCAGTCAGTATGCTGACCTTATTCACAGCTGGCCGCAGACATGCCCCTGGGGACAATGCCGTGGCCGTTCCACTATCCACAACCCGTGGTCGCGCCTGGTAGCATGGGCATGCTCCTGGGAAGATAACCCAGAACCAGGATATATTAAAACAAAACAAAAAATAAAAAATGTTACGTTACTTCTCACTCCCATTCGACCTTAACGATTTCAAGTTGATCTGCAGAAATAATGTCATTTAGCTGATTTGATTCAGCCAAACTCCTCCAATCAATATCACTGACACAACGCACACAAATGATTTTCTCAATTTGTATCTATTGCATTCAGTTGTCTTTGAGTGTGAGGATAGCCCAAAAAAATTGTTTTCGTTTAATTGCATAATTTTCTTTTGTACTCCATAAGGCAATGACAAATCGTTTCCTTGAGCCAAGTTATATTTGAAGTTGTCTGGGTTAGGTAATGTATTAAAGGTTGAACGCTCAATGAGCGAGTTTTTCATGGATTTCCGTTCTGACAGCCTGTTCCTTTTTCGTGGCACAAAAGAAGAAACTAAAGTTCATATGGAAACCTCAGCAGTGGAAAGGATTCGAAGGAAGTAAAAGATGAAAAAAGAGAGATCATAAGTCAAAAGAAAGCCACGGGCGGAGAAGCCGATGTACCCGCTGTGGATTATTCCCCGTCCGTTCCACTTGAGTCAGAACTCGGCCCGTTTTTGTCATCTCCCTCGCAACCATTGTCACACACGTCAACCCAGTTCTCCCGCCGCCGCTCTCTTCGTCTTTCTCTGGTGCTTGGCGCAGAAACGAAAAGACCAGGATATAATGGTCGAACGCCCTGGAAAACTGGAAAGGTCCGTCGTGACCTACTGCTTCTGCCGTAAAAACGTTCGGTTTCAGCTTGAACGCTCTAAAACCGAGTTTCAATTTGTTTTACTCGCGAAACATGTCGATCGTACGAAGCAATTGGCCTTCACGATGGATCCAGGGCTCACCCTTGTTTTTCCGGAAGGTAAAAACCTTCGGAGCGAAAGGCTTTTTTTGCGATGGTAGTGAGATGAAATGCTCGTCTGCTTATCACAAGTCCCCCCCCCTCCCCTGCCACCACACCACCACCAAGGCATTTCATTCACGCGACACGTCATATGTTAGCCTTACTCGTTAAGAACAGGTCAGCGGTTGAGAATTGACGGCAAAACCGACACTTAACCCAACGTTTCTCTCCCTTTTTTTTTAGAGATGCCGTAAAATTAATTGAATTGCGGCCTGTTCTTTTGGTTCCATTAGAGGACTAATTAGGACTGAGAAATGACCATGTTCCCTCACTCTTTAATTACAGAAATATTGGACTTGGGGAGCACGCATGTTTTTCATCAGAGAAAGTAACTACAGTGAAATCGTTCAGCGTGCTTCATCACCTAAAGGACATCCCGCCTGCAACAAAACGTTCTCAACCCGCACATCTTTGTATCCGTCACATGCCTTAGTGATGTTCTCAATTATCTTAGTTCCATAACGTAGCGTGGAAAGTTTCATAACAGCCAAATAATAATTGACGTTTTTACTCATCTTAACGTTTCACGCGTTGCAAAAAAAAAAGTTTGAGTGAGAGTTCTGGACGTGTGTTTGTAAACGAGATTGGGAGATCAACTTAAAATTGGTATTCAATCTACCGATCCGTAAAGTAGGTGACGCGTGAAGTCGTTTCTGAACTCAAACTGAGTAAGGCGTCATATTTTTTTCAGAAAAAACGATTTTGATTGATTTTTGGGTTGATGGTGTCAAACAATAATACAATCGTAGTGTGGCTACTCAAAATACATGTACGTGGCTGCTGCACTGCCACTGTTATTTCACATCAGTCAATTTATTTCAACAAGTCTGTCTGTTATTTCAACAAATGAATTATTCATTTTGAGTCTTCACAGGCGCTACACCTGAAACAGGCTTTCTCGGAGCGGTTGGGGGGGGGGGGGCAACAACGTAGAAGTTGCGGGTCAGTTGAGTCGGGATTACGACCGGTTACCTGAAAGAATGTCCTCCTAGTTTTGCGTCCACTAGTGTTCGGATGTTGTGACGGACAATTTACTTGTTGTTGATTTATTGCAAACACTACCAAGGTATTGTTCAGCGTACCCTAAGTTCGTTGGCAACTGCTGGCACCAAGATTGAGTGGGGTGAGGGTAATATTTGGCTGGTCATGGAAGAGTTGATACCGATTTAATGACGAAGCACGAACTGACCACCACCCGAGCAGGGGGTGGAGGATGGAGGACCCGTTTGACAGAGGTAGCACCTGTTTCCCAGATAAGCGCCTGTGAAGACTCAAAATGATTGATTAACTTGTTGAAAAGTTACACGACTGATGCGAAATAACAGTAGCAGTGCAGCAACCACATGTATAAGGTGTGAAATTAATAAGGTATATGTGTGGCATTAATATTAATTATTGATTTAATAATCATTTAACCGCATATATGTGAAATTAAAACAAAATAAACTAAACCTGCCACTCGTACTTGGAAGCGTCGTGTCAAATATTGAGGGAAGTTATGAAAAAGAAAAGTGGAATGAATCGCCAAGGGAGCGAAAGAACACAATTTAAAATTAACGTAAACGGTTTGAGGAGCGGAAATGGGCCGGAAAGGTCGCCAAATGATCTTGTTGAACACACACAAGTTTGAAAAGGACAACAATAGACCAGTAATCATCTGGAAGTCTCAACAGCTCGCGAGGCTGATGCATGCACAAAAAACTGGCATTTAGCTCAGCGCCCCTCGCATTTGTGAACTTTTCGTATTAATATCCGTAGAATAAGTTGAATTACAGGTACTCGATTTTTTTGTCTGCACAAAATGATTCATTCAGCCGAACAATCGTGTTGCCGAGCAACAACGATGAACGTATTTGCCACCTGAACTTCATCACACGTTGATGTGTATCCTCCCAACATAAAGAGTGTCGCCCTTAATCTTTCTTTATTCGCTTACTCTTCCATTTTAACCAGAACGAATGATTTGTGGGTCAGCACTGAGCATGGGCTCTTGATATCGACTAATGTCTTAATGCAGAAACACGTTGAGGAGTGAAATGAAGAAACCAACAATCTGAGCCTCAAGACACTGCTACCAACAGCTGAGCTAATTCCTTAGGTGTCAATTAATTGCAACTTCCATAATTTTACTCCCCAACACAAGTTCAAATGATTCGCTGTCCAGATGTGAAAATAAATGAACCATCTTCGATGTTTTAAAGATATTTATCTTTTTCTTTCTGAACCTGTTCCTACCTGTGTTGGGTGCACGGGAGGGGGAGAGTTGAAGATCGATATAAAAGATACTCGGTGAGCGAGAAGAGAATTATATGTGCAATGAACAAGGGGACGACTCGTAATATGCATGAACTAGCAGCAAACTGAATCGGAAGGAGAGCTGTATGGGCCGAGAGTAGAAAGAGGAATGTGTTTGTGTGTGCACTGGGAGATGATTGACTTTCTCGAGGATTCGTAGGTGAATGAATTTGAGAGGAGCTGTGTATTGTGGAAAGGAATCTGAAATTAAGGAGAGGGAAAATAAAGATGGGAAAACCACTGTACTAATGTTTGGCAAATAGTCGGCAAAATACGAAAACGTGCCACAAAGATAGACATTTTTCTTGTTGTTGGGAATTACTCCGTCACCATGCACGTCTTTAAACATGAGCCACTATAATGAGAAATTGGCTTTCCCCAAGTTGCTTGGTTTTCCCCACCCCACTCCCAATAATTTTCGGCCAATGAGAACCAGGAGTTGTTCCAGGAACAAAAAAATGTTAAGTTTATGAGACAACTGCTCAAGGAAAAACTTGTTTTTCAGTCTAGTTGATTATTACCACACTTAATCGAGAGGACTTTGCAATGGAAGTTTCAATTGACCTAGGAAATGGTTTCTTTTGTTTTTATTTTGATAACTTCATGTTTGAACATTTGATGAACATTTGAAAGATGAGATTTATTTAGATAGCATGATACTTGATGAAAACTGAAAGAGACATTCATTTAGGCTGAATTCTGTTTTTCAGATTACGTTTCTGTATATTTGTAAGAGTGGGCCGCTTGGGCCCAAAAATGTGCAGATAGATTAACAAAATCAGTCTCTCCCTCTCGCTCCTCATTCCTCTCATCCTCAGGTTCTCCCTACTTCCTATTTTGCCGTCTGGTTTGATCACAACAAGCAACCTAGCCGATTCACATTATATTTCGTGATTACGAGTCCTTATTCCACGTTCTACGCACGTTGCGCACGTTACGTTAACTCTGCTCTGACTAATTGTGCTCACCTTGGCGTTTACCGTGTTTTATTCCACCTGTACTTTCATTTCTTATCGTGTTTACGAAGGTTGTATCGTAAAATTTGTCAAAATGCGTGGGAGTTTCAGTTTTTCTGATGGTAACACCAATGTTGTTCGCAAGCTAACAATTCGTCGAAGAGGAAACATCCAGTTATAACTACAAGTAGCTGCTTGACAGCACTAGTTTGACGAAAGCGATAAAGTTTCATAAATAGCGATTCAGCACTCACGATTTGGGTCGAATCCGGTAATAAAATGTGGACATGGTGTGAAAGCTGTGGAGCCAGCCGGGGTCGAAGGCCAGCACGACCACCCGTCGAATACTCCTTCACAGTGAAGTCCTGTAAAAAAATTATACTGTATTCTACAAGTAACTCCTGAAAAAGCGTGATTTCATAAATGCCAGTTATTAAAGATATTCGTAATGAAAGCAATATATGAAGGGGTGTGCGTGTACACTAATTATGTGAAAATTGCTTGGGATGGACCTGTAAAAGGCTCTAAGCTTCCTACGCAAATATCTGGCGAAACTCAGTATTTTTCTTGGAAAGGGAATAGTTGTTCATATCTGTTGCCAGCTGGGTCCGTTAAGTATTCCTCTTTTCATTGGCATCGTATGGAGCGATTGATCGTTACTCTCAGCTCGCTAGAAGAGTAGTTTTGAAATGACAAAGGCTCACTAAGTCGAATCGTCGTATCATTGTTCCACGCACACAATATCTCACTTTCAAATTCAAGGGCCTTGACGTTACGTTAATGGTTTATTAGCACCAGCCTCACCGTGACTAAGCTCAACACAAAAACTTCGAGCCAGTCTAGTGCTCGAATTAGAACCTTTCTTCGCGACTTGGTTTGTACGTTTCACGATTCATATCGGGTATTTGGGCAGAGATGGTGAGCCTATTAATATAATTTATTCACAGTGTAACAACATTGGTCTGCTCCACTCCATCCTGAACACCCTCCATTCCAAGTCCAGGACTGAGGAGCTAATTCGTTACTCGAGGCGGATTAATTTTCACTGAAAGATAAACCCTCAAATTCATTCATTCACGGTTTTTGCAATATAAATCCGATTTCATATCAGTCGTGAATTTAAGTTGGAATGAAATACAAATCAAAGCTTCTGCTTTAATCCCTTATAAAGAGAGAAATCTCACTAAATCTCCCTTAATTAAAATCTCTCTCTCTTTCCAATATAACGCTTCTTCATTCTGTTAATTAATTCGCTTTAACTGCCTCTCCAGAGCGTCTGGTCATTAATGCTTTTTTTCGGAATAGAAAGTGCGGGCAATTGTTGAAATCAGCCCTTAACCATCAATTCAATTATTTTCGTGAATGTTTTGAGGAGTGTAAAAGGCGAAATGTCGTCTTGATCCTAGAAACTAATGAGTGATGCGCGGTGTCGAGGATCAAAAGACTGCTATAGTGCTCACTTTGACACATTAGGCCCTTCTATTTATCTTGCAACCACTTTCCTGCTAAAATATTTTATAATCTTTGTTTATTAAGATGAATGTATTAAAATAAAATACGATCAGACGAGATCACAGCCGACTTTTGAATCCTTCCCGCTTACTAGAGCTAAGGAAAGTAACCAGGATGGCAACAATTGAATACAAGTAGGAAATACGCGACGCATAACAATCTTCGGCACATTCTTCTTCCCCGGCATATGTGATCTTTCTTAATGAGATTGTTTGGTTTGTACGATTTTTTATTTAAAAAATAATCAGCTACAACTCATAACCAAACCTAGCACTGCTGATGCACAAAGTGAGTTGTCCGGCTAATTCCTAATCGTTTCAACGAAACATGCTCAAATTTGAAATAGTACCCTGTAAATCAGCCGAAAAGAAACATTTATTTGCTGGCTTAGTTTATTCTTTCCCCGTCATCTTGCCAAATTTGGAATGGAGGATACATGGAATTGCTTTGTACCTAGACCCTTTTAGGAGTTGAGAAGGGCAGATTTTCTTCTCCGGGGTTTTTCATGTCGGAAGGATTCGACACTCATTGTAACAGCGGTATCAGTTTAAAGTTTACATCACTAATTACGCATTTAGGCGCCTCTATTGACGTAACTGTCAATTACTATCTTATCTACGGAAAAGCAAAGACGAGTGTTTAAAGTGAAAGTTGAAGAAGACTCAGATCAACCCAGGGTTATTCCTAAGGTACAAAGAGCTCCGTGCGTTCACGTTTATACGTTCCTTTAAGAAGGAGTAATTTCATTTTGTGTTCTATCGGCCCATTGTCGAATGGAAGCATTTTTCTTACGTCTTCCATTCACTCGAATCACCTCAAAGGTTCGTAATTTAATTACTGTCTTGGAATGACTTTTATGATAAGAACACTAAGGACGTGCTTTATTTTCACCCGAATCTGGCGTTTATTTCGATTTTAAGTGTTTGTGTTTCATCGAAAGAATAAATTAAAACCGTGATAAAAGTCTGTTCCCTCGCCCGCTAG
Organism: Pachypeltis micranthus; assembly: GCA_020466155.1. Lineage (NCBI taxonomy): Eukaryota > Metazoa > Arthropoda > Insecta > Hemiptera > Miridae > Pachypeltis > Pachypeltis micranthus. The sequence goes on along the minus strand of CM035774.1, from coordinate 29,533,731 downwards.
GGCTGCTTCGTCAGAGCCCCTGTCCCGCGATTTAAATAACTTTGCCAACAGAACAAGTAACGAACTGTACGTTGAAATGAAAGACTTCGTGACTAGCCTTCGCAAATTCGACAACTCCGGATTTTCATTTCGGGGAGAATATCACGGTAACTGCAACGAAATCGTGATTTCATTAATAAGATTGGAGATAGAATAACATAACCGATGCTTTTACGACTCTATAAAAGAACCAGCTGAACGAATGGTGAGGGTGGGCAGGGGGGGGGAAAGAGTTTTCACTTAGGGGCAGCCGTGTTTAGTAATGATTTGAAAAGGCCTTCATCCTCCCGTAGTTCCTGCAGCTCATAACTTGCGAAAAAGAAATCCCCGTTATCCCTGGATATTAAATTTACGGGAAGTTTGCCTCTTTTTTCGAGGACATATTAAAAACCCTGTGAAAAAAAGGTCATCCGACGAGTTATCAGAAGAAACCCTTCGTCGAGGTTAATATTGAAAGGGCGGGAAGCTACGGGAACACTTTGTGCCCACACGACAGCTAACAAGTTGGTTTGACGAAAAGTTCCCGGAATAACGTTATTATTGTAGGGAGGATAAGTTAAATTGCAGAGGCTTAGGATTCACTAGCCTTCTTCCGGGTTTTAGCAAGTTTACGTGGAAAATGATGCTTTGCGATCGCACACAAAAGTTAGGATATGCATTGTTGGGCGCACGAGAGGTGGAGTTTCAGAACGAAATAAAAAGATACTCGGTGAGGAGGACTGTATTGTATGTGCAACGAATTGAGTACGAAAGGGGACGAATCAGAATACGCGTGGACTGGCACGGGAAACTGTACTGGAGAAGAGTGCAAGCTGTGACTCTGCCGATAGTTGATAGCGGAATGTCTCTGTATACTGGTAGACGAAAAGTACAAAAGGAGAAATCTGTTATCGTTCCACCACTCCTCTCATTATATTGGAGTCTCATCCAAATGACCTTCTCCTAGTTGGCCCCCTGACCTGCTCTCACTTCCTTCAACCACTGACTGACCTTCCGACCACCTTTAATGTCACGTCCCTGGGGACCTCCTACCGTTCAACCTCCTTCCTTTGTGAACTACATCTGCTTTCTTCCCGCACTTAGCTCTATGTACTACCTCGATTATATTACCTTCACCCACGAATTTCGGGCCCACGCAAGTTTCGAAGTTCATCATTCGCTTTATGTATTTTGGGCCACAAATGTACTCAGAACGCATTTAAAAAGTGGAAGTATCTCAGTCGCGTGGGAAGTGCTAGCCCTAGGAAGGAATATAATTGCGGTATGAGATTACGAAAACACCTATTTTCCTGAAAACGTTAAGAGTGCAAAATGGAAAATAATGAACAAAGAATGCGGGGTTTAGTTATCGAGACATTCATTCGATTTGGCATACGGACGTAGTTTTTAATTTATTGCGCCGTTTAAAACAGTTCGTACCAACTTCAAATGTAATCTAAAATGTCTGTATTTTTATACCGGGCATGTAGTGTGCGTACTGCTGAAGGACGTCATAGTCTGATGGCTGTAACCAGTCGTATAGTGTTCCGAGTGAACTGATTGAAAAGATCGACTTTTCACACTTTGAGAGGACCTAGTTTCTGCACTAAGTTTGTGTTGACTGAATAACAGGTTGGATTAGATTTTAGAGCGGTAAAAATTGCCGAACGCACGTAAGGCCGAGGAATGTTGTGTGATGTGCCGCACCAGATATGTCTTATACAATTAAGAGATGAACCGATATAGGACTCCGATATAGGATATAGGATGACTCCGATAGTAGGAGTTTAACTAAATTTAAATTATTAACGTTACGATCGCTCTCTGGGTACTTTCACGATTCGTGAAAATACGCACGGGTTTCTAAAACCATTTTTTGGCTCTTTGCTTGAACTTACATCGAACGTCAAGTCCCCATTGAAAAATTGGTAAGTTAAATGCTGCTCGTATCTACCCACGCTCCCCGCAGCGCAACACCTGGTCAAAAACCATCCAGTTCAGTCTCTGGATTTCAAAAATTGAAGAGATTCAATCCCACCGCTAAATTTCGAATGTTGTCTCCTCAATCATCGTTCAATCTCTAACACACTAATGCAGCCCAATGTGAACCGTATTTGGCTCTCGAAATGCAAGCGAAATCCTTCAAACGTAACCATTTATAATCGACGACAAAAACAAGACGACTTTGGAAATCACTCCAACTCATGTTTCACAGAACGTTCCAAGAAAGTAAATATTCCATACAAGACAACATCTCATTGTCTCGACATCTTCTGTAGAAGTCCATCAACAGTCATAACTGTCGCCTGGACTGCTCACAACCATTTTCTTCAATGTGCACATCAAATAGCTGCCTGTTACGGGTTACATGTGTCAGCAAAACGGTTTGCAGTTGTCACTTACCCAGTTTTTAGTGGCCTGTTACGCCATTTCAAACTGTGCAACCGCTGCCAATTAATGAGGAAATATCGAGAGTAACATTGGTGAAAGTCAGTCTTAGATCTATTCGACTAACCACACAAATTAATTTAGTTGACTTGTGTGACCACACATTCGTGTCTGATTCGGAGTTGGTGGGACAGGTTCCAACAAAATATCTTACCGAAGTTTGCCAGCTCATTTTCTATTCGAAACAGACAAATTGACGCCTCGGTGCACTTTTATTTGAATTCAAATGTGTTTGTGTTTCTTTAAACGATCGAATAATTATAGTGATGTTTGTCCGGCCTTTTTGTTTGCACGGGACAATATAATGAACGGTTTGTCGTTTAATTTTCTGTTGTTACATATTGGCTATCTCACATCATTTGTTATTTTCCATCGGCAGATCGAGTAAATAATAGTCAATCAAAAATGCGAACATATTCTATGTTTTGATCGGTTGTGGACGGCTGATTTGTTAGGTCGTGCTATCTAATTATACACTAAGATTGGTGTAATGGCAGTGGGCTGAATTTTCACGAAAGAACCTTACCTTGAAGAGGTTGAGAAGCGTTGATGTTCGCTAAACACTCCAATTTCCTTAATTTTAAATCTTCTTCCAACGAGTCCACTTGCGTTTTGTTACCTTCCTCTTCTTTCATCTGAAAACAACAAGGACATAAATTACGTTCAACTCGCCGTGAATAAAAGGGGGTTATTCGTATTTATAAAGACTAACGTTCAGTACGAGTTAGTTCAAATCGCTCCATTAACCGCTTACCATCTCGGATCATTTAATAAAACCGTGTTTTCCATCAACGGCATCTTTATTTCTCAAACGAACTATACAACGGTTCTTCACTCTGAAAGACAAATATTCTTGGATCTCGTCCTAATTGAATTCTTCCCGTCGTCGAGAGGTTCAAAAATTCTTCGAAAGAGCGAAACTGTGACGACTTGGGGCTTGAGTTGGAATAATTCTCTACTTCGAAGCTCTCGGAACTTGGGGATTGTGAACGACGCAGTTCCGTCATTTTGTACGGCAGTAATAAATACATTCGCGTGGAAAGCTGCTGTAGTTTTAGACGATTCTGGTCTCGTCCGGCATGAACTATTTCAAACTTCATCAAAAAATATTTGGCGTGACGCATAAAAAATGTACATTCAGGGATTTTTATCCCCCCCCCCCCCCAATAATCAAACAAGTTTTTCAGACATTCGATGCGAACTTGTTAGAAGAATATAAACTACACGAATGATAGGGCATTATGTCGCGATCTTCGAGTAACTATTTAAACTCAAAACTTCATAGAGCGTATATATTGTCTTCTGACTGTCCCAGTGGTGGGATGTGCACCGCCGCCAGATGGCCTATTGTCCCAGTCCTAATGTCTTACAGGTGTGAGGAAAGCTTCCTGAAAGAGTCCTCGTTGGTATCCATCCTGGGAGAAGTGGTGCCAAAGACAAAAGTCGCTCCCTCTCAAGTCTCCAGCACTGGGCCAGGACATGGTAGGGAGTCTCCTCATCCGTGCCACACCACCTGCATCGAGGGGTGTCGACTATACCCATAACATACATGTGTTTGTTCATTCTGCAGTGCCCGGTTATGATCCAAACAATTCTCCTTAAGAGTGTGTCTTATCTCACTTGATTGCTCTGAGACAAAGCGTTTGGAGTGTCTTACTCCTGCAGCGTTCCAGATTGTCTGATGCAGTCTTCTGGCGTGTTCCCTCACAGTCCTTTTTACTGGTGACAGAGAAATCTCACAATGGGGCGGTGGCCCAATAGGTACCGTAGACGAACCGCGTTTGGCCAGATGGTCCGCCCTCACATTTCCAATGATCCCCTTGCGTCCTGGAATCCAATACACATTAACTCTATTCGCACTTGCTAGTTCATAGAACGTAGCTCAAGGTTCTGAGTTGGTGGCACTCGAGTTCCGGAATTTATTAGGCCCCTACTTATGCCACTACCGTTATTGAATCAGCTTTATAGGTGATTTATAAAGCTGTAAATGGCACTGTTTAGAGTTATTGAATTGGTTTGAATCTTGGAATTAAATTGCTCCCAATTATGAGCGTGATTGAACTTTCACCGTATAGGTAGTTCATCGGACTACTCTGAATTTTCTGAGAACGTCAGCTCCTCATGAGAGGAATTCGTAAGTGGAAAACTGAGCTAAAATCGATTTTCTTCGAATCGTTAACCATTCATTGCGCTGCTGTCGTCATTTCCCCACGTGAAAATTCTACGTTAGTGTGGAATCCGGAACTGCCTATGCAAGAAATGTATTGAAAATCTTTATGACTGCTTCGAGGAAAAAACCATTGATTTTATCACCTTTTTTTTCTTTGATTTTGGCGTCAAACGCGAACTACAGGCTAAGTATGCAATTCGAGCCGATAGGAGTTATCTATCAATCGTGTTTTCGTGAGATTAATAAAACGTAACGATCTAACGACAGCTCGATATTATTTTTTGTAAAAAGAAACACACAAAACTACTTAGTTCAACCTCAATCGGTTCAGGTTTTCTCCTGCAAAGTTGATCATACAGTAACACGCAGACCACTCTTCGAATTCAATTTTTTTGGTATAGCAGCGCTTTCCTTGCCCTTCTATACTGAGTAAATATACCGAGGCGTGATGAATGACCTTTGACCTTTTTTATTATTGAATCACATTTATTATAACTCATTGGTTAAGCCGTTCTTTCTACAACCGCATTTCATTTCGTAATTTGGACAGGTATTTATGCAGCTCGTACGACCACAGAGCTATTTACTGATGAGTTATTATACGAAGTGAGAAATCGTAAGTCGAGAAAGTGGAGGAGAGAAGTTGCAGCAAAGTTGTGGTGCTTCACTCGACGAGAAGACACGACAGAATTTTAATTTGAAGTTTTCCAGGAAGGAACGAAGAAGTTCTCGGTTCAACATAACGTGACTCCTTCCTGCGAATTTTCTCCAGTTGAAGAGCGATGTAAATTAGCCAGCGCCTTTGTTCTCAACTCGTGTCAAATCAAAGCGGCATCCCGACGCCGGTAAATTGACAAACATTTTCTGTCTTAAGCGGAGAAACTTGTACTTTGAACGGAACCGGAGAAATAACGGGGTTTTAGTTTGTGAGTTTTGTGAGTTGAAGAACGCATTCGCTAATTAAAATACCCATTGACATTTCGGTATTCTACGGATCCTTTGAGAAGTTCGGGAGTGGAAACCACTTTCCGCCTCTAGAAGCCAAAAATGTTGGAGAAACATCCGAGAAATAACAATCAGCGCTTTCTCATTTTGCGTGTTGATATTGAGTTAGTGTTTGCTCGTTTTAAATCTCCATGTGGGATCCAGGAGTTCCAGTAGAGAAATGAGTTAGAGTTAACCTTCTCTAAATTCGAGCAATCCCACACAAAATCGCACTTCATCACTAATTTATTCAATTTTCAAGCAGCCGTTGTTGTTACTGTAGTTGAGCGACTGCTAATGAGACTATGAGAATGGAACCTGCTCAATACGAGCGAGAATCCCAAATTCCATCTCATGCGTGGTGTGCGCATATACTCAGAGTGAGCCATTGTTTGATCTCACCTCGAAGTACGCGTGAGCCGATTTCTCAATTCACTGCCAGGGTTTTGGAAATCACTATGGATATGCTCATTGTACCTCCTTATCGAGTTTACTTCACGAAGGCTGTGGAAAAGTGTGTGTTGTCGTTGCTTGAGGCCTTCTCGCGCAAGATCTTGATAGTTATCCAAGTAATGTCCTCAACGGAAGTTGAGCGTTTTTTTCTGACTTTTTCTTAAGGGTTGCTCGATCCGAGCCTAACCATAAGTGGAGGTTTAACTCTTGCGAAACAGATTTTCTTAGCAGTAACTCCTCCTCAAGTGAAGAGGACTACATCAACCTTGTAACAACTGCACATTTACCTTCTCGACTATCTCGACAAGACATCGCGAAAGAGACCTTCGGTGAAATCACTTTGAAGAAAGTAATTGATGCTGTCCGCACTGGAAACTGGTCGGATCCAATTCTTGCTCAATTTCGACCAAAGACGAGATAGCGGTGACAAGTGACAACACAGTGGTGCGAGGATCTCGTCTAGTAATTCCTCCAAATTTGCAACAACGAGTCGTTAGACTCGCTCACCGTGGTCATCTAGGGATTACCAAGTCGAAGGAGTTGTTGAGAAGCAAAGTTTGGTTCCCAAAGACGAATTCTCTCGTCGAAGATCTCGTTTCTAAATGCATCTCGTGTTGTGCCAACATTAACGTTAAGAAAAGAGACCCAATTCGGTTGCAACTTTTCAGGACCTGGCCGAATGGGCGTTATGTGTGTGCGATCGTGGACGATTTCAGCGAATTCCCATTCGCTGAACCTCTGAGTTAACTGAAAACAGACGACGTGACCAAACTTTTATTCAAAACTTTCTCATTGTTCGGATTACCGAGCACTATCAAGACTGACAACGGGCCTCCCTTCAACGGGGTTGAATTTGAAAGATTTTGTAGCAATCTTGGAGTAAAACATCACCGAGTTACGAGTCGTTGGCCTGAAGATAATGGCAGGGTCGAACACTTCATATTCAATCTAAACAAAACCATTCGTTCGGCTGAAATTGAAGGTAGTAATTTGGAAGATGCTTTGCCGGAATATTTGTTGCAGTATCGTGATACACCGCATAGCTCGACTAGCATATCTCCTGCAAAAGTTCTTCTGAGGAATAACTTCAGGTCTTATCTACCTGGTATTGCGGAGAACATTTTTGACGACGGGGTCGATGAACGATTAATTGCAAATGAAGAGAGTAATCGTCAGAAAATGAAGGAATACGCCCACCAGAGAAGACACGACAGAAATCATAGTCTCAAAGAGGGAGACAAGGTGCTGGTCAAACAGCAAAAACACAATAAGCTCTCAACACCGTACGACCCTACCCTGTATCAAGTGAAAGATGTCAATGGAACTGCAAGTCGGGATGGATCCGAAGTCACCCGAAACTCATCGTTCTTCCAAAAAATTCCGCCGGATGAATCTTGGCCAGGAAACAACCAAGAACAGCAGTCCGGAAAGCTGAATGAAGGATTGAGCAGACCGGAGCTTTAGTGCGGGAAGTGGAAGAGTTGTGAAAACACCGATCAAACTCAAAGACTATATTTTATATAAATAATCAGGTAAGGGGGGAAAGATGTAGTATCCTACAATGATTATTATAATTACTCATCTGGTTTCCTGGCAACGAGTTGATAAAGACGGGGAGAAAATAAAGAGGTCATTCAGGTGTTCACCTTTAAAGCGAATACTTGTTCAGATTTACGTATTTAAATAAGTATATATAGTATACAACATTTTGGCGCAGTCAGTAGGAGCGTACGTTAATGAACCTAGTTTGATCTAAAGGCTTGGGGACAGTCTCTGTCGCGTCTCTAAGATTAGATATCTACATGAACACTAGGACATGTAACTTCTGAGTTTAAATGTTTGTTCGCCATTTTGTCATATGGGCTTCCAGTGGGGCATCAAAAGCCCAGAACCACCTGTTCCGAGGCTTTGAAATGGCAGCGGCCGTCAAGAAGCTTAAGTTGTATTTGCGAAGCCAACAACGGATTTCTCCCTTTTAAATTATCAGTTTTCATCTCTTCCCCCTTCTCACTTCCCAGCAATCACTTTGCCAGCTCTCCTTACAGGTGTTAACCTTGAAACTCAGAAAATGACATTGTGCTTAGCTCTTATTCGTGATCACCGCGATGTTCTCCAGTGGCTTTTTTCAAACTCTTGATACTACACTATATTGAAGTTTATTCATACAGTCTCCCTCACGCTCATCAATAAGACTCAACGTCATGCTTCCCCTCATGCACCGAATAGTGTTTCGGGAGGGTCCTACGTAACCATGTAAATGTGAGCATCGTTTGCTAGCGTCACGTTAGCTTAATAAAAGTTAGTTTGGTATTCACTATTGAAGAATTGAACCGAATGTAAACCATTTCCTGAAATGAATCTTCATGGAGTTGTATTCGCGAGCTTCCGACCCCAGAATTGGACCGAGTTGATTGATTGCTTATTGTGTCTTCGTCATAATCGAAGCGATTTCGAATGCATCGGATTATGTGAAGCTCCGTTGCCAGTTTACAACCTGAAATGTCCGGTAATCTTCGATGCTAACCCACGATAAACCTTCCTGATGTGCTCGTTACTAGATTGCCGTGCCGCTACGGCAAGGGGTTCGGGGTGGCTGAATCGGATTGTTGTTTTACCTCAAAATTACCATAACCTAACAGCTCGAGGGTGGCGTTTCGTTCTACCGGGCGAGGTGAAATATTTTGAGAAGGGAAGGGTTGAGTCAGATACTAAGCGGAGCACACGGAACGAAATTGTGTACAAAGCTTATCGTAACAAATCGATGCTGTAAGATCATTAGGAAATTATTTTAGCTCTCACACGTGTGTCTTTATTTCGTCGATGCCTGTGGATAATTTATCCCATTGGTGGGTTCACAAAAAGGACGGGCTACCACTTCACCTCCGGCTACGTTAATCTATCAGCTTTCTCTGGCCAATATTATCATTACCACTGACGCGATAATCATGTCTGGCTGCTTGGGAATCTTCTTCGTACACACGTCGAATCGCGGCACGCTGTAGTCCGATGACGAAAACACCGTGCATCACCACATCCGGCTCAGCCTCCAAACTGCAATTGTCTGGATTTTACCTTTTATCACCTTCAAGAATGCGTTGATCAGGGTAAAACGGGCGTTGAATATCGGAACCAATTCAGAGCACGGCGTTTTTTATGAGATAGGCGCAAACTCATCGGTAGCCTGTACATTTCATGCGAAAGGAAAGTTAGCACATAAGTCTCTCGGTTCCAAATATATATGGGAATACGCGTCTTCTCCCTCATGTGCCACACGAACATGGTATAGATTTCAGGGTGATAGAAAGATTGCTGTAGAGGTAGATTACCTTGTGTGTCCCGAAAGCCCACTGACTGAAGACCGGTTGCAGATACGTTCCTGCTCCAGGTCTAATGGGTTTACTTGTCCTCATCCACACTCAAGGCTGAACCTTTTGCCGTGCGATCCTCACTCACGAATGAAATGCTTATCTTTTACTCTCTCATCTCCCATGTACTGCTAACCTGCTCATCTACAGCTACAACATCGATATGGTCCCCTTCTCACTCTCTACATTCGAACTACCAATGAGTTTGTACCCTTTCCTCCTCAAATAGATAAATAAATCGTTAGTACTAAAGTCGGAACGCTGAGCTATCTGGCGCGGTGCAACACAACTTCCACGTTCCTCAAGTTCTAGAAGCGCTGTATGACGTTATAGCAACTGTCGATGAACGATGGTGTTCAAAAATATTTGCGAATGGAAAGCAGGACGATAAAGTATCCTGAGAGTTTAATCGAAATTATTACCGTTTTTGAGAAAATGAGAAAACAATTTTTGAAACGTTAAACGAAGCACCTATTATAATACGAAAGCGTAATTTGTTATACAAATCATACCTAACTACTGTTTGCGTGAAACAACTTGAGCGGAGAAACGTAAAACGACACAAATTTTAACAAATTAATATTTTATTATTTTTTCATTTAAGGCCTGCTCAGTACACTCATACATGTCCAATGGAATCATATTGATACCCGAATCACACAATGAGTGTATAATGATGGCTTTAAGGTTTGCCATTCACCAAGTTGCCGTCTCGTTCGCGAACTATAAGAAGAGCCCATTTAGTCTAGAATCCAGGTAAAAACTGGTAAATTACTCAATAATATGTATTATAGCGACGAATCGAAATTTGTTCTTCGCGCAACTACTGTTGTATTCTTGAATCATGTTACGCTTGTATTAAAATGGAATGTTAAATTGGCGTTGGCGATTCGCAGGAATCTTAATTTCGGATAGACCAAACTGATTATTTGGATTTTTTATTTTATTTTATAGTTTTGAGAACGATCTTTTAGTGAATGAAAACGCGTATCGTGGGCGCCTGAACAAAAACAGTGGCCCTGAAAGGGGAGTATTGGTGAATAATAGATTTAATCATTACCCTCCGACAAAGAAATTTGTCAATATATTATGTTGCTGCTTCCGTACAACAGCGTATTATTAGCGGCGATATTTATCTTTAGAGACCACAAGTACCCACAAGTTCAACGTGAAGTAGACTTGCTTTTCAATTGGTACTTCGAATATCACAGAGGTATGCCAAGATATTATTTGGAGATCTAAGCACTCCATTAGAACCAAATCACGATTAATTATTTATGGAACAAAGAGTTGCTTGTACTGGCCCGTTATTGCCGGGGTAACTCTAGAAATTATCAGATAAATGAAGATACTCTGAAGGCTCGAGATACATTCTGTACGTATTGAACAACAATTTTTTGTTACCCCCACCCACTACCACACCATCCAAATTAGTTAGGGTTAGCGGGACTCAAAAGTGTGTGCATTAACTCGTCACACCGGCGTAAAAGCATTTTTATTCAAAATACGTTTACGTATTTTTATCTGTTATAAAGTTGTTTTTTTTTTTTTCAAAATACGTAAAGCGAAAAGATCACTAACCAACACGTTCACACTTCGAACACCATGAAAATATTCAAAATAGAACTCGTGGTTCAGAGAACATTAATTTACGTACAAGACAGTCGACGACTCTAAATTTTTTTGCCCAAAACAGACATTTGGCCATTGCGCTCTGATCGCGGGAACAATGAACGAAAAGCAATAACGGAACGACCGGAAAGGCCGCGTGTTCTGAGCCGGAGCCTCACCGGACTAGTTGTTACCACAAAAACCACCGATTCACTGAAGGTGTGGCGATGGAGCCGACACAATCGCTCGGGCAGATTCGGTTTTTTTGTTTTTGTTTTTTTTTTATTTCCAAAAGCTCGCGATGGTGGGAGCGAAGATAGACGATCTATTTCTGTTGATGTTTTGATGTCGTTGGAGCTCGATTTGTAAGAATGGAGCTCTAAAATGAGATACATGAGGCAAAGAAGGGAGTTATGATGTAGATGTTTTTTCTGCTTCTCTCGTGTGTTAACAACTTGTCAGAGAAACGTCGAGAATAGCACAGGTGTGAAGTGTTGAGTTATTCCTGTCACACACGCTTATTGTGATAATAACCGCTTATCATTAGCTACGTAAAGTGCCTGTACAACAAAAATGCATACCCGATTACACAAATAACTTACTGTTCACCGAATTTTTTTCTGAAATTTGAGTTAATTTTAATAGTTTTATTCAGTAGTTGTTTCACCCGGTTGGTGAGCGAGTGGCATCCATTCTATTCTGTCTCAATGAGTATTCTTTGACGGAGCGTTTTCAATGAGATCCGTAAATTCGATTAAATACACGGTAACTACGTAAAAGTACTGATACAAGATGAAGTCGTCCAATCTCTGCATCTTTACCATTTTTGTCAAACGGAATGCTTTGGCACAAAAACTGATCTCTTCCAGCTTCTTTATAACCAACGTCTTTCTGACGTTACATAAACGCAGCGTTTTGTGAAAAAGGGTAGGCCTGTATCAAACGGCTGATTTTATACAAGCGTAAACTTTGAGTTTCATCGAAATCACGAAATATTTAAATTTCGTTCTTCACAACTATTTTTGTAGTTAACCATTGAACGAAGGCGAAAGCCGTAACGCGTCAAAAAATTGTATTTCTCGAACGCGCAAGATGTCCTCGTTTTTTTTCAAATTTTCTTGAAAACGTTCTAACGGTTTTGGGTAAGATGCAGAGTACTTTTTTCTTGACAGTAAATTTTTTAACCCGTAACCATTCTTATCGTATGTCATCACCTGAGAATACAGAATGTCAACAGGTTTACGAAGGGGCGAGGAAAATTGTGAGGGCGTTACAAGTCGCACTTATAGGCGAATAAGCAAATATATTTACTAGCTGGATGTACTCAAGAAGATATATCATTTATCAGTTATTTTTCTTTACTTCGTCTCTCCCGACTGCGAGCAAATCGCCTTTCGACTCCTACGATCGATAACACACCGTAGAAAGAGAATGAAATCTCACGCTTAGGAAGGAAAGTCTCTTCGATACGGCAGAGAAAAGCGAAGGGAATAGGAAGTTATCCAAATACCCCGAAGGGCCACTCGAGCCCAAGACCTTTGTAAACACATCGCAGAGCTCAACTGTGAAATAGAAAGCTAGTTAATTCCACAACGTCGACTGGAAACAATTCCAAAGGACCTCGATGTTTATGAATTCTGCGCCGTAAGGAACTGCCGCAGTCTCTTTAGGGAAGCGAAAAGTTTCTCTTTGGGCTTTAATGGCAATTACGTCATTAAAATCATTTGCGAGGCACCGCTAATTTGTGCCCCAACAAATTCGAATTTCATATGATAACTTTTGACTTTCTATCGCGTCTTTAAATCCTTTAGTTATCTTGGTTAGTAATCACAATGTTTTTACAACACTTGAAGTCCTTTCCTCGCGTCAGCATTTTGTAGGTGTTTATAAAACACGTAACTGGACAGTTCAACAATGGAACGTGAAATTACTGCGCGCTGTTATTATTTACATCCAGTAACTTTACGCTTTCCTTACCCGACAGAAGTACGGAATAGGAAACCCCCTTTTTCGCATTTCCAGAATAACCTGAGGCCAAAAAAATGGTTGGAATTGATTTTGGTATGCAAGTATGACTGTCTGGGCAGAGAAGGATGGGATCAAATCACTCAAAGTGGACATTTAATTTACACGACGGGTTCATTAGCAAAATATTCTACACTTTGTATAGTTATCATGATAAACCACCTCCAGTCTGGCCATAGTTTGTTTGTAACTTAGACGTTTTTCTGAATTTTATGCAATTTTTGTAAAATTAAAACTGAGTGGGCGAGAGAGTGCAGAATACTTAGTGTAGTTTGTCAAGTAGAGTGTGGGAGGTGGGGAAGTATTGTTTAATCATTCCTTTCCAGTGTAGGGTCTAAGGAAAACCGAATTACTCTTTTCTGTGGCCCTTCAAAAGAGATCAACAAATACCATTTCACGACTTTTGCTTGCATCCCTGGTGATTAGGAAGTTTATTTTGTGGCGGAATAAAGAGCTTCCAACGTTGATGAAAGTTTGAGTCGATACAGTGGGGGCTTCGTAATTCTTTGTGCGCCACACGAACGAACACTGGCCATTTCCCAAAAAAGTTCAAGAGTCATAAACCCACGGCAATATCCCCGTAGAACCGAAATCCTGAAAATTCCCTGGTAACTAATTGGAATGCACAAAACATGAAATTGACGTTTCGGCTTTCTCAACAGCCATTCGACGTGAAACGCAGTAACACTCGGCATTTTAAGATAAGGCCCAAGCCATGAATTTTTTTAGGTTTCAGGACTTAAGGAATTTTGTGTGTATGCCAGGGCATAGAGTTTAAAATTTCCATGAGCCTAATAAGTCATCAGAATCAGACCAAAAGTTGAGGGTTTATAGCGGAATGTAAAACCTATGGAGCCTATGAAGCAAAATAGGCCGAGCCCGGATGGAAAGGGATAAACGCAGCTGAAAAGATTGCTACAATAAGCGATGGCGAGAAAAAGGAGTGCATTGGTGCTGTTTAATTCAATACTGTAGAAGCAGCCATTCCGAAGATTAAAAAGAAATAAGAGGCTGTTGTCTCGTTCCTCTGGGGAAAATTCTCACTCCGGCTTCCATCCCGCATGAGCTCATTGCGTTCCTCTTCAGATCCTAACAATTCCCTCCCTTTTCATGGGCCTCCGACTCTTTGTAACTTTTTTATTGGCCTTTACACAGCTACGCGGGGCAGCGTGCCGAGTTATTTACTCGCAGTTCGTAAAATTCAAACAAATAGTTCTCCTTCCGAAAGGGATTTCTGAGGATTTATTTTTGTGCTTTGAAGGTAAAGTACGAAGTGAAACAAGATTATGCGGAAGAAATTATCGTACAGATGATGAGGAAGTTGATAAGTAATATTACGGAGAAGCAGACCCAGTTTTTCTGTTTGCTTACAGTACTGACATGCAAAAAAAACCTTTAGGTCCAAACATGAGGATTGCCGTTGATGGCCATTAAGAAGTTACCAACGTTAGCCCTATGAATTGTGCAATAATTCAATTGTCGGATAACCGAACGTAGAATGAGCTGAAGGCCATGGGAAATACTGCACAAACGCATCTTAAAAACAGGTCCCTCGTTAACCTGAGTTCGGTCATCATTGAAAATCGACAGTTTCAACGGTTTACACGGCAAATCAACGAAAAGAGGTGAAACATTACTGATACCGACCACAACGAAGCATATATTCAACAACATAACCGAACATTCAGGCAATTAATAAACAATTCACTGTCTGATAATATTGAGAAAACCAAATATTTTCAATGCGACAGAAACCGATAAAATTCATTCTAAATTACAACCTGTACTGTAAATCAGTTCTTAAGAAGGAATTCATTAGGACGCTTCACTACATAACAATCGATTTATTGATCCCTGAAGCGAATGAAATGAAAATGATTCGGGTTCTGTATTGATGTATTAAACGTCAATCAAATTCCACTTACGATTCGCACACAAAGTTTAGGTTTTGAAGTATTTTCAAGAGTCTTAGATGAATCAAAATGTATTTCGTACATGTACCAGTTTGGTGCTGGCCGACTCAGTTGGGTTTTTGTTCTCTGAACGTTCTCTCTAGCCCTAATGGGACATTGCCTCACTGTCATTGTCTACATTTCTGATCTCAAGATCTTTTGTTTGGTACCTGAGCTCTTCGGTTATTTCCAAGCGACAACGAATTTCCCCTTTTTCTGGACTTGCCAAAATATCCTTTTCCAACCCCTCAATTTACAATTTTTCTCCACGACACACAACTCATTCCAACACTCACTCGTCTACTAGTTCTCTCAGTATATAGCCATCTATAAGCTCTCGTGCTAATCACAACTCAAATCTCTCTCTCTCTTTTCTCTCTCTCTCTCTCTCTCTCTCTCTCTCTCTCTCTCTCTCTCTCTCTCTCTCTCTCTCTCTCTCTCTCTCACTCTTTCTCTGCACTTCTCTGGACTCCACTCAGCCAGTTCACATATATTTAGAGCCTCCTTGTTCGCGTTTACACACAAACACTTAAACTGATATCGCTATTCTGTCAAGTGTAATACCACCCTCACTCACGCTCACCACGTTCAGTTATTTCCCAATTCACGGCCTCGCACGGTACTACTCGCTTATATCTGCTCCTATAAAAACACGCAGGAAAAAACGAAACGACAGAAAATAAGGGAAGGAGGAGGTAAGGCATTTTTTTATTAATTAAAATTAATAAGACTCATCGTCGTATCGCATTCTCTCAGAAGCTTCTTCTCAAGCGACTTCTTGAAGTTTGAAGAAAGTGCATCAACCTTCAAGTTCGTTGTAACAACTCACTGTGTGGATGCGGAAAAGCTCCTCTTAAAAACCAGTTATGAATTTAGGGCAGAACAATACTCCTTTACTTCCCCTGGTGTCATATACGAATGCCAACTTATCTCTCAAATGCTCAGGCGTCTTTCACCACTCACACATTCCATTTTGGAAATCTGAAAATGAAACAAAAACAAGCCTTCCACACCCCCTGCAGCGGCAGAATTCTTAGATTTTACAGGGTGAGAGAAAGAGAGAGAGAGAGAGAGAGAGAGAGAGAGAGAGAGAGAGAGAGAAAGTTCAAAACAATTGCTTCAGCTCACTCGCCAAACAATTCAAGAATACGCGCATTTCAGGATATTTTTCCTTCAAACTTCTTCCAATCGTGATTACGAAGCTCTTGTATACATGGGTTGAGAGGGAAGGAGAGCATGAGAGATGTCTTCCTTCTTTGGGAAGGGTATGTTACAGTGGAGGCAGCTGCCACTGATAAAAGCCTCGTCTCTATCATCGGAGATCTTAATAACGGAATTTCTACAAGAAGAGCAATTGCGAAAGGAGTTCTTTGTTTGTAACAATAAACGTGCCTCTTGCTCTTCTTACAAAAGAGATTTCCTCCTAATTTCGCTCCTGTTGTTCTTTCCGACAATTAGCTAGAATAATAACGGATAAAGATAAGAATAGCTAAGAGAATACGGAAAATACGGTCGGATATAATATGAAAGAGAGATTTAATAACAACCGTTGCCTAAGAGGTTCTAATCAATCGTTTCTTATTCTTTTTGTTCATTTGAAGACCGAAAACCACAACGTGGAGCAAGCATTTGAAATAAAGCGAGTTGCCAATAACTGTACGCTGTACAGCCATAACATTTAATGACAAGCCAACGCCCAAATTATCAGTAAGAATCAGCAACTTTTCATTCAGCTAGCGGAAATCCTGTTTACTCCAAAATCGGAATTAGAAGTAATTTTCCTCGAATAAGTATTTTTCCCTGGTAATACTTACACGCAATGAGAGAGAGAGAGAGAGAGGCAGAGAGAGAGAGAGAGAGAGAGAGAGAGAGATATTGGGTTTTTTAATTGAAGTTCAAAGGCCATTTTGATAGTTTAAGCGAGTAAACTCTTAAATATTGAAAGCTCTCGAAAGTTATCATTCGTCAAGAAAAAACGGACGGTTGTCCTCTTTTGAACCGTCACTTTTGCATCTGCACTCTACTTAATTACTATAACAGAACAACTCCTTTTAGTACGTTCCTTTACCACTTTCCGACGACTTCCTGTATAATCTACACCAACATACATTGAAATCACTAGTCCCCTAACATATACGGGCAGTGCCCAATTTAACAGTGAGAAAAAAATAAAAATAAAAATACGACAATACAAATCAAAATAAATTGGCACAATTCAATCGACAGCAATCCCGAGTCAACAAACGAAGATCACAATAGCCCTCGAATGTCGGACCTAAAAGAGTCTTTCGACAACAACAGTAGGTCCACCGAATGATCGTGCGACAACCTATTGAAGTCCTCCTGAAAGCGCACCATGGGATTATAGCGGAGATAGTTGGGGTCGAAGAGGTATAAACATAAAAAGGCTGATGGAGTGTGGTAGCGTATGGAGGGGCGTAGAAGTTCAACTTGGAAAGCAGATACGGATAATCCAGTCGACCCGCTGTCAACCTATGCAAGAGAAGCATGTCGCCGATTCTCCAAAGAGGACCTACCTGCCTTCACTCCTCAGCGCCACTGCGTAGGAAAAGTCCTCCCACCTATCGCCTCTCTTGTAGGACACATAGCGCAGGAAGTTGCGCTGAACACGCTCCAATGTATTCCTGACACTGGTATACCACGGTGACCACACAGGGGAGGAAAGCTCGAGAGCTGTATGGACAAGGGAGGTGAATAGCAGCTTAAGGGCGTTTGGTTCCTTGAAATCCCTCGTATTTCTTTTGAGAAAGCCCAGTTTTCTCATTGCTTTTGAGCATATTTCACCAATATGGGCCGAAACGTAAAACCTGCATCGATCAAAACTCCGAGATCCCGCACCAGGGTTTTACGCTGGTCATGCTGTAGGCTGGATACTCCTCGACTGAGCCACTGACCACTGAGCACTTATCAATATTCATTCTAAGCTCATTCTTCAAACACCATCCATGCAAGGCTGTAAGAGCATTCTGAAGAACCAAACAATCGCTCATTGAGACCACTTTCAAAAAAATCTCCATATCATCTGCGAATAACAGATGTTTCACAGTCCCCTCAAACAGTTTTCTCACGTCATCAATGAAGATGGGGAATAGTAAAGGGCCCAAATGTGATCCCTGGGGCACACCCGACGTGGCAACGAACAAATCAGAGACTATGTCCCTCAATCTGACAACCAGACGACGACCCAGCAAATAATTCCTCAGCCATGCAAGTAACGACCAAAAAAAAAAACCACCAAAACGACCAAAAAAACTTTTGTCGTGTTAAAAGTTATCTTTGAGAATCACTACCTTTATGGATAAGTTAAACTGGTTTAGTGTTTTTCTCATGAAAGAATGTCGATGCCAACACAACTGATATTTTATGCTACCAACTCTGCCGTGAATTAAAGTGCATTTAGTAATTAATTAAATTAGTGATGCAATTATAAACAAACTAAACTAATAATACTGTGACTGTTTGAGCTGTCTACTAGTAACAGGCAATAACTAGCTTAATTTTCCCCTTTATGTACGCAAATCTCACTATAGTTTGACTTATATTGCCTTATTTAGTCCTTGCAATGTCTACTAGATCCACCTCATCAAAAACTGCGTCTGACCGTCGGCGTGGATGCGTTGTCGCAGGCAGTGCGCAGTGTGTATGGGGGGGGGGGATATGAGCCGGCAAGATATAAAGCTTAGTAGTGAATCCTACGCGTTTATATAAGCTGAATGAACAACAGATTTGCTACTAGACGAGACCAGTGGGACTTTGAGCGTTACATCAGATATTTTCTACTTGTGACAAGACAGACTCGATTATTTCTGGCCCACGTCATCAGAAAACTCAAACAGTTATGTATCATTAATCGAGGCAAAGCACAGTCTCCGCTTTTTTTTGCAACAAGCAAGGCGTTATCAAGATATGACAAAAGAAATGTGTAATCAAATAAAAGAATGAGCTATTTTATAGATTATTGCTCTGCGGAAACTACCCATTTTCTGGGTTAATTTGTAACCCGCTTCCTGGTGGGATTAGTTGAAGATCAATGGAGGAAGTAAATTCGACGCCCCCGCGCTCCATAGTGACCGCAATTATTCCTCACTGTCAGACAGACTTCTATCTCTAAATTTGTATTCAAAGCACGAAGAGAAAGTGTCATCTCAGTTCTAAACCCTCTTAAGAGTTCTCAGAAGATCCACTTAAGCCGCGGTAATCTCATAACCAAACACCATTTGCTTCTCAGTTGTGACCGTATTAGTAATGGTGAAACTCGTCGAGTTTACTCAAATAGTAACTCAAGTTGGTGCAAACGGACTTCAAGAGTGAATCTATCCGTCAACTTTTAATCAGACTCGAAATACTTTTGACGCTCAGACCTCGTTGTGGTTTGTGAGTTAAAACATTGTACTCCACCAATTATTGAGATAGCGTGTATGTTAATGGAATATACGTGTGTATGAAGGAGAGCGCATAGGAATCCGATAGAAACCTCTAGTCAATTGAATCAATGGGCGGTGCCACATATCCCCCTGGAAACTCCGAACGGAACTACTTTCCAAGCCATTTCCTTGGGACGATTTCAATTTGAGGTAAGAGGAATTCGATGCTGCTCGACCTCGGCGGAAAATTCATCGGTGGTAAGTTCCAAACTTCCAGCTCGTGTTATGGGATTCGTCTTCGAACCTATTCGAAGCGGTTCCTAGAACTTCGATAAATCCAATAACTACCAACAAGAGCACCCGATTGTTTACCGAAATGTCTACGTCGTATGTCTGTATACTTGTCGAGATCATTTGAAATTGTTTATTTAAAGACACTAACATCCTCGGAAGTAATTCAGAAATATGACGTTTTTCTTGCCGACATAGAATCCCTGAAGAGATAAGAACAAACTGTGGCTCGTAATTTCAGGTTCTTCGGCGGTTACGCTGACGCAGCAGTTAAAATCGCTAAGATGATATGGACTCATCACTGAAAACTCTTATTTGGCTTTTCTAGAACATCACTCTGCACAATCAACTGGATGGATGAGAACGCTAGTATCAAATAAGCGAGATTTATACGGAAAAACTGCGCTAAAAGCGACATTTTTGATCTTTTATTGTGCTGCTTTCGTCATTTTCTGGAGATGTGAATTCTGTGGTAATGTTGTGTTATTTGGATCCTTACGAAAAGTTTTATCAAATTCGTTGAAGACGTGTTCAGAGAAAAAATCGGTGTTTTGATCACTATGATAACTATAGTTTACAACAAAGTCCTTTCGGTTGCGGTCAAAACCTCATAGTAAAGTTACAACATTATTGTTAATTAATATGTTGAGCATAATTCTCAACGCTAAGGTAGCATCTTCATACATTAAAAGGATGGCGTTCCTTCAGGATGTGCGTATGTTGGAGTTGGGTCTGATCATGCGGGGGCGGAGGAGTTCCTGCCACTTGATCCTTGACAAGGTGAAGGTGGGTGGGGGGGCTTGAACTGCATGTGGTAGACTCAATGCCCGCGAGGTTCAACATCGTGATACTCATTCATGAGCGATCCAGGTGGGAAGGGGGAGTTCCCGCTTTCGAAGCTGGGACCCTGGTATACTACACTGATGGCTGGGTGCAGGGTGGCCTTGCAGGGGCAGGCATCTTTGGGCCGAGAATCAGAGCGGCGATCCCATTGGGGTCGCTGGACACGGTGTTCCAGGCAGAGGTGGTTGCAGTGTGGTGCGCTGCCTGTGTCCAGCGGCTGCTGCAGAGGGGACTGAAGCGGCAGAGAATCTACATCATGGTGGACAGTCAGGCCACTCTCAAGGCCTTAGCCTCATACTGTCTTACATTGCGGCAGGTGTGGGAGTGTCTGGCTGGACTGAAGGCCCTGGCCGAGGACAACAGTGTAACGCTGCCAGGGCATCAGGGTATAGAGGGAAACGATCGGGCTGATAGGTTGGCTAAAGAGGGATCAGCGCAGATCCCTATTGGCCCTGAGCCCTTTGTTGGCGTTACCAAGAGCCATCTACGTAGAGAGTTTGGCAATTGAGAGGGTAGGTGCAGAGCTGCTCAGTGGCAGGGGCTGCCCGGCCTTACACAGTCAAAACTCTTACAACTCTTCATCTGGCTCTCCAGAGAGAGGTACAAGGAGGTGCTTGCACTGGGGAGGAAGGATATAAGGATCATATGTGGCCTGTTCACAGGTCACTGTCCGCTGAGGTACCACCTTGCAAATATTGGCAAGTGCGAGGTACATCTATACAGGTTCTGCGAGGTACATCTATACAGGTTCTGCGAGGTAGGGCTACAGACGGCAGAGCATGTGCTGTGTGTATGCGATGGACTCGCAGCATCTCGGTAGTGTGTTTGGGAGGCCCTTTCTTCAGCCAGAAAAGGTGGCGAATGCGGAACTTGCGGATATCCTTCGCTTTGTGCGGGGGTGGTAGGGGCGCATAGGTGACGTCACACGTGGGGCCTGGAGGTGGTGCAGGGGGTGGTTACAATAGGCCCGTTTGGGGTTGAGTGTCGCCTGCATCCACCGTTTCAAGAAAAAAAAAGGTAGCAATCTCATGTGACGCACTTCTTGTAAATGTTTTTACTCACAAGTCTTATAGGAACTAAGACTCGCTAAAAATGTGATGGTGAATTCAACGATCCATTATACACCAAAGTGTAGAAAAGTAAAAATACGCTGTTTGTTGAGTTTTCTGAATATATTAAATTACGTTTCGGCCGCCGAAATGGAATGCAGTGGGCTCAAGAAATGGAAGTGCGCTTTTATTGAAATATAAAAACGGCGAAAGAGAAGACTGTCAATGTGAATAAAGTTCGGTAAAGAAGCCTTCTTCGTCCGATGATGATACTCGAAAAATGGTTATTACAGTGGGTTTTCAAGATGGGAAAACAGAGCTTAGGAAAGTAATGGTTCCAGTGGATAGAACGGAATACTTTGGCTAATGGCGTAGGCAAAGCTTTTATACCGCGGGCATCGCGCAAAGGAGTTAAAAGCAAAGAAAATAGCGAAGCCGTTCCGGAACAATTTAAGGATTTCGCAAAAGTGCTGCAAGCATGCGCGAACTATCAACATTTTACATTCTACAACACGCACTGTTTTACGTGCGGGATATTCGAAACTCGGCAAGATGAGCGGAAGCGGCTAGTAATTGTTGCGGAATTAGCGCGCAGGTAACTGTTCGGACGTGTCACGTCTTCAACAAGCGAAGCTTGACATAATGATTCAGTCGTCACTATCAGACTACAATCAGCTCCTCAAGTCAATAACAGATGCGAAAGCGATACAACCCGTCGCTCGAGCGTTTGATGTGGGCTCTGATTTCCTCGTTATAAGCGCCACTGAGCAACCGCATTCCCCGAGTCGCGAAATTGTCAAAGTCTTCACGCGTCACTGACGCGAATAAAAGGAAATTCAATTATCTCAACTTTGACACCTGAGGTGACGTCCGCAGAAGTCATTCAGATGTGCTGCTATTTGTGCAGTTCACTAAGGAATATTTGGCACAATGAACCACACAAATTGTTTCCAAATAATTATTAAAAAAAAACATTTTCGAGGTTCTACGTAGAATGTGATAAGGCTCAAAGTTCTAGAATTTATTCAGCTACTGCTACATTTGCCACAACATTCATTATAAACTACCGTACTGGTAATTATTGGGACTGTTAACATGATTTTTACACGAAGGCCGTGACCATAGTTATGTAATTACAAAGAAAACACTGAGACGATAAGTAGCAAACAATAGTTTGTATCACGCAATTTCTGCGGTTGCTCCTAACCATCTAGTGACCATTATTAAACTTTCACCACATAGATCGATCATTATACCTCTATTTTGACTTTTCGGGATTGTTAGTTTCGTATGAACGAGATTTATATGGGAAAAATTACTACTAACTCTGTCCTTCTAAGATCTTTATTTTTCGAAACGTTTGATAATATGCTATGCTGATTATATCATTTTCATCATATGATGTCGCCATGTTAATGTCAAGTTAATTAAAACTGTCCGTACAACGTTGAAGTCGTTTTTACATTTTATGTCTTTACTTTGCTACATAAACTCGAAAAGTGTAATGGCCAACAGCGTCACGAAAATTAACCTTTGAGGCCGATTGGACAAGGCAACATTTTAACCCAAGTTTCAACCGCAGTCCCTGTGGCATAATGCCTAAGGCATCGATCTCCTAAACCGGAGGTTGTGGGTTCGAGTCCCACCAGGGTTACGATTTTTTGTTGTTGACATTTTATGTCTTTACTTTGCTACATAAACTCGAAAATGCAACGCGGGATATGTAACGGAGAAGCGTCACTAAATTTGTGTTGAGTTAAGTGCATGGTAACGTCTGTTACAAAAATGAAAAATATTTTTTGTGTTGTAATTTTATATTTCTTTATTTAAAATAAACAAAATTATATTAAAAGAAAAAGACATAAAATGTCACTCGTGGTTGCGTACTTGTACGAAAGCTGTACCCACCGTTTGTGTTATTTTTAACATTTAACACTAAACTTCACTACAATTCGAAATTTACAGTAAATCAATATCGGGTAAGTAAGGGGGTCTACCCAACACGGAAAAACATGGCAAGGGGTCTACGACACAAAAATTTAGATCTAGATTAAACCCCCGGAATTGCAGTTGCTCATTTGTGAAAGATGTGATTTGATCACTATAGAACTATAGCTACATACTTTTCTTTAGCGGATAACACAACTTTCTTTCTTACGTCGTTAGGGAAATGAAAATACGTTCTTGTTCTCTTTTTTTTCGTACAATGGCTCGTCGCAGAAATATTCATGAAGAGCCATACTCATTTGTGGAGTACTACAGGGCAAGTGGGAAAACCAGTTTTTTCACGTTTACGTTTCATCATCTCCTAGGTGGAGGCTAACCTCCAGGCTCGGGACATTCAGGATTGCAGTCGAAGAACGTATGTCAGAGTCCATTATCAGCAGCAACCTGGTGGTGCCACACTCTAACAGCAGAATGCATCATCGCTCGAAGTGGTCACCACGATGCACTATGCAGTTCAACGATTAAAACAGGTTACTTCAAACATGGCATGTGTAAGAGACTGGTCCAGGGACCCTTGGCAGGGTACCTAGACCCCTCTCCAGCCAACGTGCTAATATAAATGGGAAGCTCTCCATTGAAACCGCGACCCTCCCAAATCCAACGCCTTGGCTTCACACCCGGTGACTCTCTACGCGAATGCACGGTGTCTGTGACTGATGACAAAAGCCTCCAGGGGTGCCATTCAAGTAAGATGCGGCTTGAGCAGCCCATGGGCTTGAATGGGTGGAAGGTCTGTGTGCAGGAATTTCCAAGAGGCGTTCGTTCTCCCTGAACTCACAAACCCTCCACACAGGGACTCCGATAATTGGGATTGACCCCCGTCCCCCACATAGGAAAAAAGGTCACATACGACCTGAACTGCAATTCCTTTCAGCCAGGTACGCTAGGTGCTCACACTGGGCGGTTATGTCAGGCGTTCCCTCGGAGACCTGCCTCTAACCCAGACTAGAAACTCTCTGGGGACTTCGCCTGTCACGTGAAAAGCGAGACTTAGATAAAATTCTCTCCATAAAAAAGGAGAGGTTTGTTTTGACCAGTAGAGGCTAAGTCGAAACGGCTTCCCTTTTCCCCTCAATCTTTTAGTGGTGCCACTTGTCCAAAGAAACGGACTAAAAGGTGGCTCTCGATACAGTATCATATTTGGTCCTTCACCCACCATTTCAGACAGGATTCTACCACAGCAGCAGTAAAATATTTTTCGAGTACATTAATGAAATCTAAGGACTTTTTCGTCTTTGCCAAACTCCATTTTCTCACCTTTTTCGGTCAGACTGCTACTCATCTGTAAATCATAAATGTTCTGTCATCGAACGATTTTTGGCCTCTCTAGAAACAACCATAAAATCGACGTAACTAAAAGCGTAATAGGCGATTCGCGAATAAAATTGTTGGTACTTCCCTCACTACAGGTGTCATGAATTTACCGTCGATTTTTCGAAAACATTACTATGACGTCACATTCCAACGGACAAACGGTATGTACAATTTCAGCTAACCTGCTGGCAAGAACATCATTCTTCTTACCTATTCTATCGACTTACTAAAACGGCAGAACTCATTCTATAAAATGTTGAAGTTTTGATGAAATCCATCAATCATTTCAACTAATCGATGTTAAGCAGATTTTGTAACTTCTACTTTTTACGGTAAATAAAGAAATGGGCACCCGTTCCAACGTGCAATGCATTGAAGTTTCTCACATGGCCGGTTCAGTAGTTTCATAACTTGACGTTATAAATTATCTGTTCCATCGTTAGAGAACTACGCCATAATCCTTGAAAATGGCAACAAATTGGAAACGAGGAGTGAAGATTAATCCGACTGCCACACGTTTTTTTGGCGTTTAACGCTCGCTATAACTCTGAATAACCGCTGGAGGAAATGGAAGAAGCAGTTGAAGATACAAGGTTAATTTTCTCGATGACCTCAACCAAGTTTTTGGAGAGCTTCACTGAATTAATTGACTCAATTCAGCTCGCGAAGACGACACGATTCCAATTAAGCCAAGGCGTTAGTAGAAGTCTGATTAATTCGTGAACAGCATATTCAAACAACTCTTCACCTCGAAGGTTTTGTTGAACAAACATTTTGTTTTGTGTGAATATTTGTACTGTTTGAAGCGTTACGTAAAAAATTAAATCTCTTGGCCATTGCCATCAGAATCACTACAGTTATCGACGATTTAAATAATTGGATAATTCAATAGTCTCAGTATAATTGTCAAATCTGTCAGCTCAACCCCCCTCTTCTTGTCTTTACTCAAGCCTCGTTCGTCATTTTTGTTTACTTAATAGCAACTCACCGTCTCCGAACATCTCCGAGCACATACAGTACGAACAGGTACTCGGGCATGCTTGAGCGAAAAACTAAATGGGTAAAACAATTATCAAAATGTATTAAAAAATCGAGATGATCTTGAGAAAAATTGACTAAATGTTGTTGAGAAACATAATACAGTTCGTAGAAGCCTGTTGAGATTCATTGCACGAACCATTAATAAAAGTCAATGCGAAATTCGATCAATAAGAAATTGATGGGGAAACAAACGAAAACGTCATAAATCAAGTTAAAATTGTAATCGTTTCAGAATACAATGAAAGAAGTTGCGAAGTTTTGTGAAATCGATTGAAAAATTGTGTTGGGTGCTGGATGGGCTATTGAGAGCCTTGTTCTGATGAACAGGGGGCTAGTTCTTATATGCCGCCATAGAAGGTGTTAACAATCTTCTGATAAAACATATAAATTAATAAAATAAAAGTGTTTTGGAGACAGGTGCTTGGTTACTTCATTTCTTCCACCTACGGATTACTCAGAGAAGGTAAAGTTTTTCTAAGCTTGCGGATGAGGTAGGTGTTGAAGAAAGAAGAAATAAACGATGTCGACGACTAAAGTTGGTTGTAGGTATAGTTGGTAGTGGTAAAAGAAAGGGATGAAACGGTATGTATAAGAGGTATAAAAACACGGCGATGATAGATATGATGATGATGATGATGATAAAAAAGGAAGGTTTCTCCTCCGGATGGTTTTCGTCGGCGGCGAGCGAGCCTACAGAATCGATGACACAACGAACTACATCCCGTCACGAATCGTTCAATAGTAAATGAAAAAAGTTTGCTTGCTGTTGTGAAATTAAAAATAAAATGCTTCCTTCTTTCCTGATTCGCCATCTTATGTGTGGTCCCGTCCGAAGTGTAACGAATGAGACGAGAGAGAAATTTTCTGAAAACACTGGTAGATTGGACCTGTTTAAATTCACGAGACGAAGAATAACCACAGGCGGATTAAGAGTCCATGCGAAATAAGTATAAATGTCTCGATAATTGAATTGGTGGGTGCACGGATGACAGAGAGTGTTACTGCATGAGTTCTGTGGTGGACTGGTTGCAAGGAAGTGACAAAGCGAGAAGTAAAAAGTGAGATTAGGGAAGGGAGGTGTACAACAACCCATTGAACGCTCGAACGTGGTAAAGTACGTTGTCAACTCTGGAAATACGAACTCTTGCGTTCAGCAGAGCTCAGAACACTGAGAGGAATTTACAGAGGTTAATTGGAGCTTCCCGCTACTCCAGATCAAACAAAATCACTCGGAGTTGAGGACTGTGATCTGTTTTGAACTAATTTGGCTTGAGCAGAGCCGAACACGTTTGGAGGAAAATTGAGTCAAATTTGGAGTGAAGGTATTAGAAAAAGAGTTAGAAAATGAACCTATGATTATTATCGACGAATTTCATATGTGTTCAACGAATCGATTTAAATTTGCTTGAAATGGTGCCAAATGTCCTGGTATTTTTCGGACAACAGGTTGTAAGACATTAAGAACAAATTACGTTCACCTTCAGCCATGACCCCACAGACAGAGGTGAGGGAGTATACAATAAATGACAGAAGCATCTAGAACGTGTTTTTCATTCACCGACGTCGCTTGGGGCTATCGGCTACGACTATCGGTCACTTGGACATTAGCGGCTGCGGTTTCGTTAGTGTGAAATCGCCCTATCGAACATAGCGACTCTCGTAGGTGGGCATACCACGTGTTAGGAGCAATGCACAGGAGTTGTAGGGAAGTTTAGGATTACGTTTTAGGAGAAAAAGGCATTGCCCAGGCTAGCAGATTACTCCTAGCCGCTTTTGGTTGTTGGTTTATTTTCATCCTGAATAATACACCTGTTTCCCATTAAGAAGTATTTTTCGATGGTGAATCGGACGAGATGAGTCTCAAGGCGGATATCCGTGCTGTGGAAGTGAATAATAAACCGTCGTGTAATAATTTGTAGCGTTTTTTCTCACTGTTACACTTCCCTGGTATCCGGTATGTTGTCGGTTTTTCCACGTTTCCGCTGGCATTGACGACCTCTTCGACTTGGTGGTTCCCGGAATTTGGAAGATTTTTGTTTTGCCCTACAGTCAAATCCGCCGTAGCTGCTTCAACCACCAGACCCAAACAACATGCGTATCCATCCAAATTGTAGCTGGAGAAACCTAGTAAGGAGCTAAACAGATGTAGTGGGCATCTTGTTTCCTGCCCTTTTTGTCGGCGAATCGTTCGGTCTCTCTTGCCAGCGATAAACTAGGTCTCGGAGACTTGAATTTCTCACCTTCTTTTTCTTTCCTCAGTTCGCCACACGCCGCGTAGCGATTGATTAATACGCTTTTGTTCAGACGTTCGCTTTAAACGCCAAAACCCATTTTTCATTCTGCTCCTAATCATTTGCCCAACCGTTTGGCATTTCGCTGCTCTGGCTTGGGGTAATAAGAGACTGCCGACCAACGCTGCACGGAACCAAGAAGGGGCCCCCTCGAGAACGACACTCCGAAGACGCAAGGTAAGCCCTTTTGCCTCCTCAAGTTCGAGCTAAGTTGGGTGCCGGACGGCGATTTGAAGCTAGAGGTAGCCTATATTGGTTGTAACAGGAGCAGTCACAATATCGCCCAAATCATCGTCACCCACTCTTCTCAGTCTCGGGGTTGTAGTTCCTCTTACTTTACATCTATTGCCTTTCGAATTATCATTAAATTTATTTCAGAGCTTCCGAGCCAACCATTTCATGTTTATAGTAATTAGTTATATCAAGCTAAAAGTGAAGTTTATTTATTATCCGTCTCAGTTAATGAACAGTGGTTATCGCTGTATACGTTGATGGTTACAGTGATTAGACATTGTTCATCGCAAAACGCCGAATCAGTGTCAGTTTTTTGACCTCAGAGTTGAACGGGACTACCTGGCACTTAAGGACAAAGTCGTTGTTTCCCTAAAGACCTTCGAACCCGCGAGAATTCCACCTCCGTGGCTATTTCAATGGTTTTCCCATCTTTTCCCTCTCCTTTTTCAAATTCCTCTCCACAACAGACAACTTCTCTCAAACTCATTCACCTACAAACTCTCGTCTCCCTATGCTCACTCAGACACATTTCTTCTATCAGTTCTCAGGCCAGTTACAGCTCGCTCTCTCCTTCCAGTTCACGTATATTACGAGTCGTCCTCTTGTGTCGCTTTCATGTCGATTTCAGCCAGAATCGCTGATGAATAGAATAAACATTGTTGGATGTGAACAACAATAACACGTATCATCAAGTGTAGTGTAAATAACTGAAAATCGTAGGAAAAACGAGGAACTGCGAGAAACTCTGAAATTTGTTTAAGTAATTGGGGAATGCATACACACCTCGTAATAACTGTGACCGACGGGTAACGCCAGAGAAAATTGTATTTACAGGCGGTTTCATCAGCCACATCCCTCAAACTGAGTTGGAATATTGAGTCAAAATAGTAGACCTTTTATGCCTATTCCCACGCTATCAATAATTTGATCTAGTGAGGTCTCTGCTCGTGAGGTCTCTGCTAAAGCAATGTAGGCACTTGTTCCGAGGTTTAAGGCCGCGTTGTCGAGTGCCGTTTCACCGTCTTTTCCCTCGAAACCTCTTTACTACCACTAGATTCTCCTTTCCAAGGGGGGTTTTTCCTTTTCAAGTTTCTGGTCGTTGAAAGGCATAATAGCGATAGGTTCCAGCCGTTCCAATACCAGCCACCTGATTGATCAATCCAGACCATTCCAGCGCACTTCTCCTTTTTCGAATTCCGTCCCCCGACGATCGGCTGCTCAAAGAGACTCGCCATGACGTTCCTTCTATTCGATCCCGTTAACCCTATGCTCAAGTTGGACGACGTGAAACGCACCCCCTCTAGCCCGACAAACGGCCTGTTGTGTGAGTGTCGGAGGTTGGACACGGTTGCTTTCCTTCCTTTTCTCTGTGAGTTGAAAAGGTGTGTGAAAGTGGATGTCAGATGTTACTATCCCGGTACGTGTGATGGCTCGTCGCCTCGTTCATCACTAACCACTTCATCATTCACTTTCTTCCAAATCGAAAAGCTTAAAACGAACTGCGGGTTGTTATCAGTGCACAGAATTCAACCATTTTAATACGGCGAAAGGAACCAGTTTACGTGGTCTCCATTATCAAGGTGACATATTTCTTCTCCAAGTCAATTATTACTTCCCATGCTCCTACAAAGTAGAAATGACAGTTACGCAGTCGACTTTGTGTCTTCCTCAGATCTTTCGTTTCCGGGGATTCTGAATAAAATGAAACGATTCGAGTAAATCCCGTAGTAAAGCCGTCATCATTATTGACCAATCGGTGCACATGGAACTCAAAAGAATATCAATATGATTTTTCACGGACATTCTTTGCCGTATTGGAATTACCGGGTAAAAACCGTCGGAAATTTCAGCAAGTGAAACGGCGATGGTTGGGATATCGGAATTTCTGAAGTTCCTTCTAATTATCTTATTAGCGTATTGAACTTTCACAATATCGGTAGTTTCACCTATTACCATCCGAATTTTACTGATAATACCAGAATCATTTGGGCGGAAAAATCATTCGTAGTCGTATTAGAGGTAATTTCCCAACTTAACTACTTCCACAACTGGAATACATCCGCTGAGCATCACGTTTCGAGCAGTAATTCTTTGTTGGTCCTCACTCACTGGAAGTCAACTTTTTGGACAACAAGGCGTGAAGACGTGGAAAAAATCCAAACTTTTTGAGAGCTAGAAAAACACAGTTTTACTAGCTGCATAACGTATAGACACGAACGAAGGTAAGGAAAGTAGTAGGAATTTACATGGCAAGGAAAGTAGCGTGATGCCTCACACCAGCTATTTTGACGTGACAAAGCGGTTGGTCTGATCTAAAACTCGGCGAGTTTTACTGCCAATTATGTTCTTTTACCCAGAACTAAGCGAAGTAAAGGCGAAAAGCGTCCTCTTCAAACTCAAAAGAAATGAGAAGGTGGGGGTGAAGTGTCGAAGTTGATGAAAACCGAAATTCGTGTTTCTAACACAATGACCTCCCTTCTCAGGAAAGAAAAGAAAAATTAAATGGGAATTCCCTCGGCAGCGCTGTTGAGTTTGCCCAAGATGCTTTTGTTGTAGTGATATTTCCTGTCTTCTCTTCCAATAGACTGAGATGTTGTCGTTAGGCGACTTCACCAGGAAATGAGAACAAGCAAACGCTTTCGGCAAAAAGCGACGAGGGAAGCGGCTGTTGGAGAATCGACGAAATCGAAAAAAAAAGGAAGGGCGAGAGAGAGAAGCACAAAAGAACTGCCCTTACAATAGTGGGTCGAAAGCCTTAGTAAACCTTTAAACTAAACCAATTAATTGCGCGCTCCACTCCCTTTTGTTTCACCCCGAGGCATGTGGAGAGGTTTTGGGGGAGTTGTTTGGATCCGAAAGTTAAAAAATAAAGTTAAGAGGGAAGCGAGGCGGTTCTGGAGAGAGTCTTACGAACCTCACGTGACTGACAAATCAGATTGAAGCCTCGAAAATATCTGCTGAACTGAAACTTTTAATTAAAATTCAAACTGACGACGAAGTTACTCTGGAAATAATCAAGAACCAATTCTTTTTCATAATTATCCGACACTATGCCAGCTCAGCCTACTTAGGAAAACAAGTTTCTCTCCATAAACTCAGTCGTTAGACCCAGAAGCATACAACCGCCTTCTTAGCAGTCCAATTGCTTTGCTCAGGCGAACCCCGTAATCGAAAACTTGTCTCCTTTCCAGAAAATCCTGTTGGGAAACTTATGTCACATTATCAGTTTGCAGATGTCAAAATATTTGGACATACTTTGCCATTAAATCTGGTACATGATCTAATAATTGGAACGTTTTTTCACTGATTATTACTATTCTCAGCAGCCTAAGAGTGACGTGAGTCTTTATCATTTTTATAACTCCCAACGTCTTCCTTAGATTGCCAGTTATTATCAAAAGGTGAGCTGCTGAAAGCTTCAGTTTTTACTGTCTAAACATTTTTTCATGTTAGGAAGAAAAGTGGCTTACCTACCGGTAATATCATTCTAATTTCCAAGCTTTCTTGAAAAACCTATTGCCATATAATTATATGCATTATTCATTCATTTATTGCAGACGGAACCGTGCCCACGCTAAACGCGTTACGGAAAAAAGAAAGGTAACTCGTATAATAATGAAGCAGAGGTGGGAACAAGAAATGAGAAAAAAGCGAGGAAGCAGAAATGCAATAAATGACAAAAAAATGAGCCTACCATAGTACTTAGAACGCATCACATTGTCTAGAACGAATGGTCGCGAGTCGAGCAGGTAAGATACTTGGAAGGTAACTGCTGATAGAACAGAAAGGGCCGCTTTCACTCAGGCAGAACACCATGAAGGAACCACCCTGTGTTTAAAAGCACAGTGCGCATGTAGCACATGATATTGAAGGGAAACGCTAAGAATCAAAGTCAAGAAAGCACACAACTGCATCCAAGCAAGTGAGATTTCAATGAAGAGAGTGAGCCAGAGGAGGGATTGATGTTGTATTTGGAATTGTGCAGGTTCGCAACACGTGCGGGACAGAGAGTAATGGAGTATATAATTAGTAGAAGAAAACAGCACAACAAACGCTCGAGAAATGTTTTAAGGTGAGAAAGCGCGAGAAAGTCCTATGAACGGGCGAATTAGTCCCCATATCGACTGTACTAAGAAGGGAAACAGACTGAGGTGCTCTCGAAGTGTGGCCAAACGAGAGCACAGCAGAAAGCCACCAATGCGAATACACGCGTAAAATCACTATTCCTGGCTGAGAAACCCCAGATGATGGATAGTGCAAGAAGAAGCCAAAGGAATATGGTCAGCAAACGACAGTTGGTGGTCAACACAATCCCCCAAATCGTGAGGTAGATGCTAAAAAGCGTATTATCGATGGTATAAACGTTGGGGGAGACACAGAGTGATGGAAGATCGAGACAAAACATTTGCCAGCGTTAAGGAGGAAGCCCCATGCAGAGCGCCCAATCACAGTCATTGAGACTAGCCCAGATGTAAGGTTTTACTGTTGGTAACCCTTATGGAAGGTGTTGACATCATCAGCAAAAAAGAGATTTCTAACCTCACCCACACCTTCCCTTGAGAACTGGCAAACCCCATATATAACGATAATGAGAGTAGGGGGCCAATGTGAGACCCCTGAGGAACTTCAGAAGGTGCACTACTAGAAGTAGAGAATGCAAAACGAATCCTCACTGCGGATGAGGGTCCCATCGAATAACTATTGATCCAGGCAAGGAGAAAGCCAAGGGCAAAGTACGTACATAAATACTGGGAAAGGGGATACAGAAGACAGAGGAAATAAAAGACTAGAAGACAAAAGGAGTGATGTACTTTGGGTGGACGGCTGTCATCAACATGTTTCCTTGTGTACTCCAACTTTGGGAAGTGATCATTTGGAAAGGTTCATCCTTTAGGTTTCCCAACAAACATCCTCTTTCCTCATTACTGAACTGGAAGGCTCCTTCACCGAACAACTGGATGGAGTTGAGTTGAGCAGCTGCAGAATGTAACAACATACAAATGTAGACCACATCCACTTGAAGATCTCTTCACACAAACGGTAGATACAATAGTTTGTCCACGTTTTCCTAATGGGCAAGTGCTTCGACGAGAAACTTGAAGAATGTTGCCACCGTTTTTCATCTCTGAATGAAGAAAGAAGCTCAATCTCTAACAATGTTTATCAGCGAAATCTCAACGTTTGGATGAATATAATTCTGTTGACAAGGGCGTTCTTCATCCAACAAACTCCATAGCCGGATGATAACAAGAAGACGAAGGAAAAAGAAGAAAATCTTGCTGAAAGAGGAAGCTAGATTTACTCTTCACATAAATCTTCCGGTCAACGATACTCTCCTGCGCTCTTTCGCTCCAAAAAACTGGTAAGTAGACCGCCCCAGGATCCCAAGACGAGAAAAGGTCCGTCGGAGAGGTGAGCGGAAACCGCAATCTCAGCTCCGTAAATCTCAAAGTTTTTCCCCTTCATTTTTCCGGACAAAATCAATTTCAACTTCTCATGTTGTATGTTAATGGACTTAAGGCGGGTGAGTGAAAAGTTGAGGGATTAGTTTTCAAGTAGCTTTGAGGGAAGGGGCGATAGGATCTGAAGTGACGAGTTGTGATGAAACAATGAGGTCGAAAAAATGTTTGCATTTCTTTGAAAATATTGATCGAATGGCTCGAACCTTTTGTTTTCCTTCGGATCAATAAACGAATCGATTTTTCGCGTGTCTACTTACAATTGAAAAAGGCAGTTGCTTTCATGTTAATTTGGACTATTGGCAACTTGCAATCGTGTGACGAGGTTGGTTGACTCCATCTAGCGAAATATCGTCCAACTTCAAAAAACAGCAACCATGTAGGGATTCCCCATGCCCCATTCCTTGATGCTTGATAGTCAAAATCGACACTGATGCATGAAAGAACTGTCCTAATAGCGGGAGGTATGGGGGTGGGTAACATTTAAAGATGGAATTGCCACATGGGGCTGATACTTCTGGGGTGGTGGTTTCTCCAAAATTCCGAACGGTATTCCACAACTTTGGTGAACCGGTTAGACACCAAATCTCAGAAATCAAATTATCAGCCTAACATTCGGAAAATTTACTAAAGAGATGAGTACAACTTACAACCCAACCAAATCATATTTCACGATAATCTGGTATCATGACACACGGCTACGATTTCACAGGAAATTCCTCTTGTCCATCACGCTAGACGCTTATTTGCTTCCTTGTCCTTGGACTCATGGATGGCTAACTTGTGAGAAGGTTGTGGGGACTTGGGTAGGCCCTAGACGTAGCAGCTTTCAAGCGTAAGTCCACACACCAAAGCAACCTGGGCATCAAGGCGTTCTTCGTGAAATCAGCTCCTTGATCTGTCATTTCTCAACGAGTGCCCATTCCATCTCCAAATTTACTCCTACTCTTCCTTTTTTAGAAATCACTCTAAAGTTAGTATCAAGTAGTAGCTGACAACAGTGAGCACGTCACACCAGCGCAGTTGGCAGGGAGAAAAAAGCTAGACCTGGTAGGGATGTTCTTCAAAGTGCAGAAACATACGAGCCCTTAAAAGCAAACTGTTGAGCCTGTATTAAATGGCAGTGCTTTTTGTAAAAGGGAAACCGAAGTGGAGAAGATCAGAATCGGTAGGAGTGTGGACATTGAAGTGGATTTTTGATCTTTTCTCCCTATTGAACAGGTCCTATGAACAGGTTTGTTTTGTTTCGGTTAGTATCGGTAGGAGTGTGGAAATTGAAGTGGATTTTTGATCTTTTTTTCCTATTGAACAGGTCCTATGAACAGGTTTGTTTTGTTTCGGTTAGTAATTGCTAGTGCTAGTTTACATATATCACAAGATAACTTATTCAGGGAAAGTGGAAGAGAGGGACCTCATGACCCTAACTCTCCCTTGATTGTTAAATAAAATCTCAATCAATCTCTCTCTTACTTTCTGTCAGCATGTGATCTCAACAGTCGCAGAGAGCTGTCAATAGCTGCATTTGGTACGTTCTAAATCTAAAGCAGGATGACAACATTCATAACTTCAATTAAAAATTCTAAAAGCAAACGACATTTTTCAATATTCACTCCTCGGATTAATAATGTTCACAGTCATTTACAAAAATATACAACAGCCAACTGTTTACACCGACCATTCTTAATGCAAAGCATCAGAATCTCGACGACATTCCCCTTTAAATCAAGCAACTGAAGACATGACCAAATTTGGAATAGCACTTACTCCTACACTTACTCCTATTATTCCGGTACCAGCACTAAAATAATTAATCCAATTTAAAACAAAAAAGATGCATTTTAATGGTTTATGAGTTGTAAACTTTAGCTTGAATTATTTAGATCTGCCATCATCACAAACTTAGTTCCAACCGTTAAAGTCGTTTTTGGAAGAAAAAAATTTGATAACTTGATTTGATAATTTGATTTGAGTTTTTCTTTGATTCTGCACTAACCCTCGTGGTCTCCTCCCGTAACAGATTGGAGGCTGTACATGACATCTGGGTTATTTTTGGTTAATTGCGTTCACGGACACACACAGACCACCTCAAATACTGTTTTTTCTACTCAGCAGCCCTCACAACGTAAAAAATCTGTAGGAAACTAATAAAAAAATATCTGGTGCGTAGCAACACACAACTTTCCGCCACCCCCGTAATTTCGAACACCACCTACATAGACGGGCGCTATATCTTCGTTCAACGCATTTTTACAGGAACATTTATAGAGAACAAAATGTAGGGACTAGTTAGCTGAGAGTACTCCGAATGTTTGATCGAAATCGTTAGAGCCGTTTATGAGAAAATTGAAATACCGATCAATTAATGTTCGACGAATCTCCTTTTCTCAGTTAACTTGGCTTATATCTCCGTTCAACATATATATACAGAAATAATTATAGAGAACGAAATGTGGGTATGGGTGACTAAAAGACACTCTGAACTATTGATCAATTTCGGTGAAGCAGTTACTCCAGAATTTACGGAAATGTTCGAAAAAACGTTATTTTTTACACATTTTGATTTTTATCTCTGTTCAATGGACCGTCACAGGAACATTTATTGGAAAGAATATGTAGGTATTAACTATTCGAAAACATCCTGTGAGTTTGGTGAAAATCGCTGAGGCCGTTTTGCCAAAAAGCGTAAAAAACCTATTTTTGGTTCAGGGGCCCATATCTCCGTTCACCGTATTTTCATGGATATATGTATGGAGAAGAAAAGTTAGGTATTGATTAGGAGAAGATAATTTGAAAGTTTAATCAAAATCGTTAAAGCCGTTTTCGAGAAAAATGCGAAAAACCCTAGTTTTTGGTACATTTTCGTCCCCCTCCCCCCCTTCCCATCGGTCGAAATCGTCCATAACCTTATTTTGGTGTCTACAAAAAATAACGAACAAAACAAAAAAAGAACCAGCTCAATCGGATCAGCCGTTCTCCCGCAAATCGAACTACACACACACACACACACATACACACACACATACACACACACGGACCACGCGCCGAAATTAGGTTTTTTAGACTCAGTAGGGTCTGAAACGTAAAGATCTGAAGAAAACTCAAATTTTTTTTTTGGGCCGATTACTATACTTTCCTTCCCTTCGGGTAGCGGAAAGTAATATCTGGCGCGTTGCAACTCACAACTTTCCTTAACTGTACGTCAATTCACTTGTGTACATGGCTTTTTCTACTTACTCAATTCATTTGTCACTCATTTCATTTGAACTTGGTCAAACATCACTTCACGGCAGCAGGAAGCGGTAGCGCTTACAGTTCCGGAATTTCAAGTCCGAGCCAAGGAAAGTAAAAAGTAATGGCCGATTACACTCCTTTCTAGAAAAGTTACAACCGGTAAAGTCCCCCCTCCTCATCACGTCGTCATTACTTCTACTAGGAGAACCTAAATGCCAATACGCTCCCTACCCTAGCTACCTCAAATCACAAAGACGTGACCTAACGTTGTTGAAGCAGAAGGTTAGAATTACAGCAATCAGGCGGTGGATTCATTCAGGACATACTGTAATGGAACGAACCAAACCCTTCGATTCAGCGGAGGCTCGTCCGGGGCATTTATTCGCTCGAGACTTTGCTGCCGTCAGTTGTAACCGAGCCGGTTACCTCGTCACCGTGTTGCCTGCACACGCGTTCGCTCCCACTCATTTCCCTGTCTGTGGTGGTAAAACTTCTCGGAATGTAATTGAGAATAAAACACTGTTCTGCACTACCCCTTCTGGAACACCTGAGCGCAGGTGTCCTCTGTGGAGGAGGGAAACTCTGACACCCCTTACTCAGATCGTCAGATCGACCTTAATCGTCTTTCGCCAAGAGATGGATCGATTCTCTGAACCATGGATGTCACAGTTGTGTGGGATGAAGACGTACGATC
Organism: Pachypeltis micranthus; assembly: GCA_020466155.1. NCBI lineage: Eukaryota > Metazoa > Arthropoda > Insecta > Hemiptera > Miridae > Pachypeltis > Pachypeltis micranthus. The sequence continues at coordinate 29,495,866 of CM035774.1, read as the reverse complement.
CACAGAAGATGTGTACGTCAGAGACATTATGAGGGAACTGTGTATTTGCATTTATTCAATACTCCCACCACAAACATGGGCACCCTTTTGGAACTTTAATCAAAATTCTCTCTTGCTCGCTATGCTCAATATTATGTTCCTCTTTGTCGGGTGGACAGCACCGCCCTGAACTGCAGTGCTCGTGCAAGGCGGAGTGGTGTAATGGGACGAACCAAACCCTTCGATTCAGTGGAGGCTCGTCTGGGGGTTTATGCTGACTGGGCACCTCAAATGCTCCGATTCGCTCGAGACTTCGCTGCCGTCAGTTGTAACCGAGCCGGTTCTCTCGTCGCCGTGTTGCCCGTTCTCGCGTTCGCTCTCACTCAGTTGCCTGACTGTGGTGGTAAAACTTCACCGAATGTAGTTGAGAATAAAACCGTTCCAATTGCAATCGGCTTCTATCGTACTACTTCCCGACTCACCTAGTACGATACCACTTACTGTATTAATCCCCCCCTCCCCCGTAACAATACTTTCAAAGTGTTCAGAATGCCAAGAAGTGAACTAAAGTGTCATCGCTGCTTACAGCTTTTACGCTATTTAATATGGAGAATTAATGCACTTCTTGTCGTTCTCATGATAACTGCCCCTCGAGTCTTTTTTATAATCGAAAAAGTGCGATGTACACAACTGTCTACTGAAGTACTCAAGGGTATCTATGAGAGTAATTCCAGAAATACGAAGGAATGGAGAGTTTGAGGCTACAAAGGCCTATTATTTCCTAATAGAAAGAACAAAGGGACAACACTTTCAACGAACGAGTAACTGTTTCATGTTCTCTCGGAAAAACCCACAACTAGAAGTCAGATTTACGGAGCTCTTCTCCTCCGTTACACTTGTAATGTGGGATGGGAAAAGTAATTAGGGGACTCCGGCTGAACTTTGTTGATGTACTAACTTGGCGGGATAAAAGGAGAAGAGTTGGGCATGAATCGCGAGTCCCGAATTTTGAGTTTAAAACTCGCGCATCCAGCAGCCCTCTAACTTTTGTAAACAAGTCGGGTGGGTTCATTTCATCGGCCCAACTACACGACCTAAGTAAACAAGGTAAACAATGAAAAGCTCGTTACGTTGGCTTAGGCCTAAGTGTGAAAAGAGACAATAAAACTTATTCTTTGAAGACGAGTCTTAATTAAAATGCTCCCGTCCGACGACGACGAGCTCAACTCTCAGCCTCTCTTCCGCCCTCCGCTGTTTCCAACCTGCCGGAATGAAATTTCTCATATTTTGCCTCTAGGAAACGCTGAAGATTAATAAACGCCGTAGACACTCCATCTCCTGCCTTATCCCTTCCATGGAAGCTCATAGTTTCATTCTCATCGGGCGAAGGAGTTTGCGAGGAATTGGGATACGTGCACGTAACCTGGAGATATGAAATTTCTAAACGACCGCAAAAGGTTGTGTCCGGTGCTTCTCTTGCGCTCCTAATAATTACTTTTGCTAAGTTCACGGGCTAGCAGTTTAGATCGGGTATCGTTTGACAGTAGTCAAATTGGCGAAACTGCAATAAATAGTGTAAAAGCAAAGAGGACCCCTATGGTACGTCTGAACGTGTTTCACAGTACTTCATCTGCTATTGCGCGAAATTAACGCAAGTCCCTACGTTCTACTGTCTCTAAACCCGAGGAGAGTCACCAAGCTCTCGAATAGCTTACGAAAACATAACTTTCCTTTCTACTTCGTAGAGCAAGGAAAGTAAAAAAGGGCCGAGCCTGTCTCTTTCAACACACGGTGGCTTCATTGACCGGTTTCATTTATATTTCGTTAAAGATTTCAGAGTTACAACGTATTGTTCTTCCAGACCAGAGGAAACAAAAAATGAGTGAACAGTGCGTGCCATTGCGTCTTATTACAACGTATTCTAGAGCGTTCAAAACGCGTTGGGTCCCATCTTATAATTCGTTATGAGGAAAGAACTGAGTTCCTTGTTCTTATACCACAAGTTTACGTAAGTCTACAAGGATTCGTTCGGAGCTACCTCCTGATCATATAGAAACTGGAGTGCTGGAAAATTAAATTCACTACAAACCGCAAAGAAATTAACAGTGGTGTAAAAACTCTCTTCCTCCCATCAGTCAAATACGTTGAAGAGCACTTTATATTATTAACGTTTAGTGGGCAGATCAAAACGATGAACAAATATGAGTTGCACCGCATTACACAACTTTCCTTAGCTCTACGTAAATTCAGCTTCGTGGCGGGTAGAATATACTAACCCAATTCATTTTTCACTCTGTTCGTTTGAAACATCACTTCACGGCGGCAGAATGTGGTAGCGCTTACATATCCGGAATTTATTGTGCTGTTCGTACTCATACCCCGACCATTATTCAGCAATTGGCGCACAGAGAATTGATGGGGGTGTAAACCAGATTTTTTGGGAAAGGATAACAATAACTTTTCCAGAGTTTTCGGGTAAAAACTTTTAAAAATGGTAGTAAGTGAAACGGCGGAGGTTAAAATCCCGTAATTTCTGGAGTAGCCCCTGTATATTGTATGAGAGTTATTAAAGACGCATCTGCTAGGTACTTGGTTGGAGTATAACCTGAATTTTTCTGAGGAACCTAGTACCATTTGAGCGGAGTTTATAAGGAAAAAATTACGCTGAACTCGATGTTTGTCGAAATGTTTGGTAATTTATTGTGCTGTTCTTGTCACTTTACGACTGATAGGGGTTTCATGGTATTGTCATCTCGTCACAAGCTGTCTATATAAAAAAATGTAAGCAAAATCGTTAGAGCCATTTTTGAGATAAAAAATAGTTGGTATTTTGGTCAGTGTGCGTCCCATGGTGACCTGCGGGTAGATTTCAAGTTTGAGCTGATGTTCTCTAAAATTCGTTCACAATAGTGTTTTTCTGGCTCAGTAGGATCTGAAGTGTACTCCACTTTTTTTTTCAGCTGGTTAGATAACTTTCCTTTCTACGACAATCTATTGAAAACGCCAGCGCCAAGTACGAAGCTCAACTTGGTCATCCATACCGCCATATTTAGACCAACCTTGACCTACGCTCCCCCATGTAGTATACCGCAGCCTAATCCCACTTAAGGAACTTCAAACGACCCAAAATAAATGCCTGCGCCTGTTGCAACTGAAAGGTTCTTACGACCGGCTTGCTAAGGGAGTTTGCACCCCCGCGCATTAAGGTTTTGTTTAATTTTTCCACCCCTCCCAGGCTCCCCTATGGCGGTATTGTTGCTTTACCTATTATCAAACAACCTATGCTATTATTTTATACCTGCTTTTTGTGAATAAGTCGTATTCGTAACCATGTGGATGGGGTGCTGATTTAGTACGGGAGGTAATGCATCCGATTCCCAGAGACACACGTTACTATCAGCCGTTGGGACAGTTCAAGTTGAGAAGATAATAAATACTCTTACTATAGCACATCAAGTCACATCAGGATTAGAGGTTGTTCTATTACAAATCGTTGATGTAAGTTGTAATGGAAGGAGGATGCAAAAAAAGACTATAACGGTGATGGGCCGAAAGATAGTGATTATGGGAAGAAAAACCCTGCAAATTATTACACAATGGTTTATTATTCTCATGAACAGCTTGACCTAGTATTACTGCTTCGAGACCCTTCCCATTCGATTCAGCATCGAATACTTGTAAAAAATACGAAACATGACCTGACTACAATGGAACTACGGAAACTAAATATCCCAGGCGCCAAGCGCCTGTAAACGTCTGTAGGCATTTATGATCCGATGGAGGGGTGTACTGAGGAAGTGGCCTTAACCTTCTTCCGCCCTGATGGGCAAAAAGAGTCGGGGAAATTGGGACGGGGCTTCCAGCGAACCCTCGCTCGGCAATTGGCAGGGCGTTGCGAGTCCAAAGGGCGTTGCGAGTCGAGCGAGCCTTGAAAAGGAAACGAATCACGGCTTATTTGCGATTATAATGCGTTTCGTTAATTTTTTTAACCATTTTTTGCCCATAACAACCATGGGCTTTGTTCGATCGGATTGCCGAGATGGCGGGCACAACTAGATACCAAATGGGTTTTTTGTGCGAAAGAACGAATTTTAGACCACGTTAAAGGCACAAAACGGCCCAAACGAGGGACGGGGGATGGCGGACGGGAGACGGCGGACGGACATTGCAAATTTGGAATCTCCATGTCTTGAAACGTTAAGTATCAAATTTTGAGGGGGGGTTGTAAAAAATTTTTCGTGACCGAAAACAGGAATAACCAAAAGGGGGCCAAAATAGATTTATATCTGGAAATATAGCTGGAGCGAGCTACATTGCAGTACGATTTGTTAATAACTGTGGTGGAGAGTGGAGTCATGGGTGGAGGTGATAAAGAATGGCATACTACTGCATTATTTCGAGCGGAGGGGTGAGAGTTGTGGGCAAGAGGGCAATAGCGTGATTTGTCGTGGTTTCTTCCATATTTCCGGGTTCCAACTCGCACTATCCTACTACTACCATTGTAGCTTTTAACATTTCTACAATACTTATCGGTCCTGACTACTCCGTTAATCGTTTCACCCAATTTGGCCGAAAATGCGGTCACTTAAGCCCCCTTCGACACTTGCCACGAAACAGTACAACTAGAAGGAGACGAAATGAATTAGAGGTTGTGATTATGTAGATGAGAGAATGAAAACTGAACAGGCTTCAAAGCCCCAGTCAGTTGAGCTGTGCATTAATTTTGGAATAAAAAGACGATTTGCTCGCTGCCATCTCGTTCGTGACACCAATGCCAGCCAGCCTACATAACTGAAGGGCCACCTAATAAAACCTCGATCAGCATTATCACGAGAAAATTTACGTTGGGCCGTCTCACTTCTGCAGAATACATTCAAATAGCACGATGGCGCTTTGTCGTTGTAGCTCGTTGATTCATTAAAAAGGCAAAGCATCTACATTCGATAAATCTCTCGTGCTACGCTTCGACATCCTCATCCCCTCCCTCCACACCAATCAGCTCGTATGGTGTTCACCGCTTCTCTCAACTCCGATCCCTCTTTGAAAATTAGAGCCCATTGTCTCTTGGATTAGCCGAGAATTATCCCTTATCTTCGCACCCTAGAAACCCCTAATTGAACGCCAATTTTGTCAGTCGGGAGGTTTTCACAAAATCCTGGAAATTCTTAGTACGATGACCCTTCTCTAGATCGCCTTTCGAAATTGCCGTCATCCTTCCATCCCTAGCTATACTTCTCGCTCATGCTCTCCTTGACATTTCAGCCTCATAACTCCCTTTCCCTTCGCCTCTCGTCTAACTAAATACCAATTAAAAACTTTATGTCAACGCCTGGAGACACTCACTCAGAAGAACCCTGCCGCTGTTTCGTGGAAACAACCATTGCGCTCTAACAGAGGTTCCACTATCAGTACGTAAGGATAATGTACTTCTGGCAATCCACTCACTTGAGATAAGTCCACCTTAGTCGTATAGTACCATTTGTCCTTTTAAATAACACAGAAGGAAAGTTGCCGGTGGCTGGTTGCCTGTCTTTTGATCAGGGGTTTGACAGAGCCGATAACGTGGTCAGCAATCACTTATCTATTGAGTTTCTTTATGTTGGAACCAGCAAAGGGTTCTACTGTGTATCGCCATGCGATTGGTTTCAATATTACAAGTACATTTTCCCCTTTGATTGATACCGCAGGACGGGTTTTCTGTATTTTGAAAACTCCTGATCCCAGAGCACCAAGAATTTAAATTTCAATTTTTTTTACGCAGGAAACAAAGGAGCTCTTTCCAATTAACTTAAATTATCCTTACCAGTATATGCGGTTGAACTAAAATGTTTGTTCACTTTCAGTTTTAAAGTTCTGCAAATAAATACAAGTTAACAGGCTGACCGTTTCGACGAGAAGTGAGCAAAGACGCATCTATTTTGGTTACTAAGTACAGAGTTAACCGTTTACGGTGCTGCTTATTAAGTGGCCATAAGCCATTAGCGAGGGTATGGATTCGAGATGCAGAGGACTCGGTTTGAGCATTCGGCAAGAACCGAGCCAAAGAAGAAAACGAAGAACAATGGAGGCTTTGAGAGATCGTAATGGCACTACGAAAGCAAATGTTGACGATCGTTGGAAATGTAGAGTAATGTTTTGGTAGGTCCTGTCTTCTCAGGGTTGAAGATAGTTAGGTCAGCAATAGTTCAATACTGGAGTGAAAGCTCTGGCTCCAGCGCGGTCGTACCAATTCATCCTTAGCTCTACGTCAATTCACTTTGTACATGGCTAATTATATTTAATCAACTCACTCAGTTCATTTGGACGTGGACAAACAACATTTCACGGCAGCAGAAAGCGGTAGCGCTTACAGTTCCGGAATTTATTGTGCAGCTCTTACTCATTACAGGACCTTTATTGAGCAATTGGTACACAGATAATTAATGAGACTGTAAACACGAATTTTTTGAGGAAGGATAGTAATAACTTTGGCAGAGTTATTGGGTAAAAACTTTTAGAACTGTTGTTAAGCGAAATGGCAGTGCACTTACCCTATAAGTATTGAATTGGACTACAATACCAATTTTTTTAAACACTCAACATTCTAGCGGATTTTATAAGGAAAAAACCGCGCTAAAAACGCTTTTCGTCGACAATTTTGATAATTCATTGGGTTGCTCTCGTCATTTTCCCACGAATGGGAATTTCATGGTATAGTTGCCATATTGGGAGCGATCAATATAAAAAATTTAATCAAAATCGTTAGAGCTGTTTTTGAGAAAAAAATATTTGGTGTTTTGATAACTATTATTACTATAGTTAATTTTCGGTGGATTTTGCTCAAACCCTTATTTTGGCGTCTTATGGTAACCTGCGGGCTAGATATCAAGTTTGAGCGGATTTGGTACGGTGGTTTTCTCTAAAAATCGTTCACAGACACGCACACAGACCATTTTCCCAAATAGTGTTTTTCGGACTCAGGAGGGTCTGAAACGTAAAGATCTGAAGATAACTCAAAATGTTTTTTTCAGCCGATTACATATCTTTTCTTTCTACTTTGTAGAGCCAAGGAAAGTAAAAATGAAAACAAACGGCTTGCTTTAGCGCAAACACCCGTAATTTGGAGATTCATTCAGTAGCGCTTATCGAGTTTATTCTCCCGATTTAAACTTTCCAACAAAAGGGTGAAACGCAACCTGACTGTTTAATGTCTGTTATTTTCCAATTTTCGACTGTTTAGTAATAAAGTCCGAACTAACGAGACATTGTGAATACCAGCCGAACGTTGAACGTTATGAAGTGTGATCTATATACACTTATCTCATAATTACGCCCAGCTCACAGAATCGTTTCCACTATCTCCTTCCCACTACTGGATTATGCAGCACTTGCACACTTTAACCTGAAAAGTAGGAGAGCAGATACGTCGCAAAAAGCTCAAAATGCTGCCCTGTGTGTGTAGCTACAACTTGCCATTGCAATAATGCTCTTCAAAATATTAAATTTCTATGTGTTTTCATACTTGATTAGTGTTTCAGCTACATAACCGATGTCTATGACAGAAATAGGATGTAAGCCGAACTTTAGGAGTACCAGGGAACAGAATGGAGAATTTAATCGATCCTTTGTACTTTATGCTTCGAGTAAATTTGAACTTACTTAACTTGCGGCAGGAGATGGACATTTTTAGGAACAAATTTAAAAAAGATCCTAGCAAGTATGAAATATGAGCAACAGTGGATATAGCTCAAAAGTGTAGGTTTATTTCCTATGTAAATTTCTTTCTGTCTTTTGCTGGTAATGAACGTAGAGATTGTTAGACAAGGTAACACAGAAATTGGCTGTAAACGCACAATATTTTCTTCTTGGTGGAAGGAAATGCCCTGTTTCCTCCCGGTGGATAACGCTTTTGGGGGGGTTCACGGTGCATCCGCCTTGGGTACTTCAAGGCATCCTTGCTTTGGCTTTTGCTTCATATCTTGAAAACATGTAACTTTTATAGAAGGTTGGAGGTCGTAACGGCCGGGGTGTGTGCACTCCACAACAGAACAGGCCCATCACACAACCTCACCCTGACACCTTATGCGTCCGATTCCTAGAATCTCTAAAGAAGTCAACGTACTTTTGTGACTTTAAATTGACAGAATAACTGCACAATGAATGATACTCTATGAAACTGCGGACAAGTAAAATTCGGGTTCCATCCAGTACTATCTGTGATCTACGGTTACGTTCGAAATTGGACTGATTACGTTCAACTTCTCTTCTAGGTTTCGTCTTCCCAGTAGAATGCTTGCACAGATAAAAGCACGCACTCTGCACTGATTAGACAACTAGGTGACTATGCCGTTTGGTCGTCAATTTGATAGGGAGCTCAAAAGTTTATCCATGCGCAGGACTTTACTACCGCGTAGAATTATGTAGTTTGATGAATCCTGCAACACATATGCCCCAGGAATACCGAGTGAGTCCTCGCATTTTAAACTTCAATGCAAACCACAGAGCAACTGAAGATGCGCTTCTGAAAGCACATAGTGCGAACCTAGCAATCATTAATTACAAACTGGAGTCATTTAGACTTTGCTGGAGTGTTGAACGACGTGAAGGAAGGGGAGAAGTGGGAGAGTCGCAAAGTAGGAGTAAAACTCAGATGAGATCAAATTTATGGTCGCCAGCAACCATGCTACCAGTACAGGCTGTCAGGAACGTAGCAGAGCTTTGTAATACATCGCTATTATAATAGGAAGGAGCCCCATTATTACCATTCACCCGGAACCATTTCATCATATTATTCACAGTTATACCCAAAACTAGTCGTATCATCCAATATTAAAATTGTCGATAGTATGTTATGAGACTGTTTGACGCAATTAAGGAAGGGACTTCAAATTTCCGAAAACATAAACGGCATAAGCCCCACACAATGAAACCCTGGCATGGTCGGTCTCCCCTGCTAACTGCAGCTTCAACATATTTCTCGCACACTTCGGGCTTTACCTTCTTTCAGACTGTCGGAGGAACACTTATTCGCAACAAGACATCTTGTGAGTTTTATCTGAACCATAAAAGTTGAAAAAAAATGGATTTTGCTTCTTAGGTGATTATTCTGACGGAGATGATGATTGAGAGCATAGGCTGACTGTTCAGTGGACGACAGATTGACTTTAATGAAATAGTTTAGTTTAACGAAGCTGTTCGCGAGAGTCATGAAAAAATCCCTGATTATTCACAGACATTACTCGAGTTTCCAGAAATTAACGAACGAAACAACAAAAAAGTTCAGCCATCAGTTCATTTCCCGTCCCAAAAATTATCTTCACGTTCACGATATAAGTAAGAGCAACGCAATAAATCTCGGCGTTACCATTTTTTCGCAATAGAACGTCGAGTGAATTTTTGATGGAATCACTCTATGAGAAGAGCGTATTGGATTGGTTGCTAGATCGGTGAATATCTCCCAGTGTGCGCGGAGCTGAAGAAAATTGTGTGGTGCGGCCCATGAGATATTTAATCAATTTCCAAATATTTTTGTATTTATTTGATCCCAAGACCAAAAGTAACGTGGCCGAAAGCGTTAGTGAGTCGTCCAACACATGGGCTTCAACTGCTTTTTCGACAGTTTCGTCTTGAACCTTCCTTTCATGTATCAGCGCGCATTGTTCATTTCTCAAAATAAGAGCAGTTGAAATTGCGCGAGGTATGTACTGTGCAACTTGCATATGTTTCAGGTTTGTCGATTAAATGGGATGATCCCCCCCCCCCACAACTACCCTTAAGTATCAGAACAAAACAAACAAATATCAAACATTAAATAGTCCATTTTAAACGCTGTTAAGCGGGAATCCAATGGAATACCCAAATTATAACTCCCCATGAATCGCCAATCCGGCTTTGAGTAATTTTGAAGCCTCAGGCCTGTTTACCTTAATTTCTAAGACGATCCTAACTAAAATGTTAATTGCCGGATAAGGGGGCTTCGAGTTTCAATCGTCGATCATTGACGCGAAATCAGTCTAGGCCTGGGATGGAGACTGAAGTGGAAAGTCTGTTACCCTGTAGATACTATTCAAGTGGAAAGTTTCAAGGGTTTCGTGACGTCACATCAAGTCGTCAGAGCAAATATAACTCCACCTGCTGGTTTGAGATTTGAGCTTCCTATTCCGTTTAAACTGAAGCGGAGCCGCTGAAACTGAACCAGCCCTTGAAGCGTAACGAGAACTCGGATCGCTCATCTCCTCGTAATAACAACGCGTTGTGTCAATCTCCTCCTCAGCTTTGACAAGGCTCATCGGTACTAACTCTGCATTAACAGCCTGTGCGATTGACAGTACTGCAACGGTTTACGCCACCGATTTTGAGCTGGTTTTTCAGAAAGAGACTTGGAATCCTGGAGCCGACAATGGCATCGTATTCAGCGCTAGAAAAAATGTAGAGATGTTTATATAAGTTCCCCGCGCTTTACCATCCCGAGAGCCGGGAAATCCTGAAAAAACCACGGAAAACCGATGAAGACATTTTCGGAAAAAAGTCAGTGTGTTAGAACAATTATTTCTAGCACTCATGTGACGACCCATGTTCCAGATTGTACTTTCTACGTCCATTAGAAGTTCAAAAACGTTGAGAAATCTTATGCATATTTAATTTTAAAAATAGCATTTTTCTCCGAAACGGAGGGAATCGTTTTCATTACTTTCTCGAGTGGATAGGTTCAGGAAACTGTGTGCGGTGACACGAAAAGTGCATTTATCTTGTTTATTTTGGTAGTGAGGGAACACAAGGGAATTACGAAAAAGAAGAAAAAGGTTGTGCCACAGGACAGTGCTGCCTGTATTTCCATATTTCTCTCTCGCATTCCTCTCCCCACGCCCTTATCTCTGGATAAACAACATATCACAATATTCGACCGAATATTTCGACAAACACAGGTTATTTCGGCTTTCACTCGACGAACGTGGGTGGGAGTGAGTGGTTGAGAGCCGCCAAACTTGGAGTTATTCATGAATCATATTAATAGAACCTCGTCAACACATACAGTGCGTGACTGTACTCTCGAGTCAAATAGTACAATCCACGAGGTACTTTGAATGGTAGTTCACATAAAGCGGAAACTTCAATTAACTGTTGAGTATCGTTCAATGGGTATTTTTCCACGCTGAATCGAATAAGACGGGTCTCGGAGGCAGTGGCGGATGCAGAGTGAAAGGAGGGGGGGATTGCTAGCACGGCCTCCCGTCTCACTCCAACCACCTGTCAATGTGGCTCGTCAAGCCGCACCAATTGCTTAGCGTCGCCGAGAAAATTCCCACGGATGAGATTTTTATGATACCGTTGCGTTATTTGGAGCTGTTCATACACAAAATTTAATCAAACCCGTTGAAACTATTGTTGTTGCTATTGTTAAAACCTTATTTTTCCGTCTCGTAGTGATCAAAACATCAAATTTTTTTTTCTCAAAGACGGCTCGAACGATTTTGATTAAATTTTTTATAGTGATAACCCTCATTAAGGCAATTATTCCATAAAATTCCCAGCACAATAAATTACCAAAATTTTCGACGTAATCGATTTTAGAGTGGGTTTTAGAGAAAACGACCGTACCAAATGACCTCAAACTTGATATCTATCCCGCAGGTTATCATGGGACACCAGAATAAGGGTGTGACCAAAGCCACCGAAAGTTAACTATAGTTATCTTAATGATCGAAACATCAAATTTTTTTTCTCAAAAACAGCTCTAACGATTTTGATTACATTTTTTATATTTGATAGCTCTCAATAAGGCAATTATACCATCAAATCGGCTTTAGCCCGGTTTTGTTCCTTTTAAACTCCGCTGAAATGTTACTAGAATGTTTTTAAAAAATCTGGTGCGTTGCAACACACAACTTCCCTTAGCTCTACATCAATTCACTCGCTACTTACTGAATTTATTTATCTCTCAGTTAATTTGAACTTGGTCAAACAACGCTTTAAGGAAGAAGGAAGCGGTAGCGCTTACAGCTCCGGAATTTTAGGGCTGCTCGTGCTCATTTCCGAACGAGTACGAACAGCACAATAAATTCTGAAACTGAGTGAAAATGAATTGAGTAAGTAGAAAAAAAGTCATGTACCCGAGTGAATTGACGTAGAGCTAAGTTTTAGCTGACTACTTTGCTTTTCTCTACGAAGAGCACAGGACGATAAAAGCCCTTCTTGGGGGCATTGAAACGATATTCTTCACAAGAGCCTATCAAATTCTCTGGCACGTGCTTCTATCTGTTTTGTGATGGTGGGTTTAGTACAGTTTGAATCTCTCCAGTCTTTTACCAATCAATACTTGACTTTTGTTTACCTTAAACGTCGCAGAAAAAGCGAACTTGAAGCAATTAAAGGTTTTGTAATTGTTCGTCAAGGTTAAAACGGTGTCTTCTAGCGGTCAATGGGTCAAAACGCTCCACATAAAAGACTCTCCTTTATCGCTGAACAGTTTATAGTGAGCATATTTTTAACGGTAACTTGTGTCTGCCTATGTCAACTTTCATAACGGAATCGCACAACGACATGTAACCTCATGTTTCAAAAGGGTACAGATACGATCATTTCCTTCGGCCTACCTAAAGGCCTTCGCTGTCATTTTATTCGATCATTTCCTCTCTTTAATTTGAAACACGAGGATTCCCTTGATGTATCATGAGCCGTTTAGGCGGATCTACAAAAGGCAACGAGAGTGCAATGCGCGTATAATGATGCGCCCCTTTTATCGGACGAGGTTCATCATGTCGAATAATACTTCTCTTTGGAAGTATATTTTGGTTCTCTCTGAACGTAACTCAGGTCTATTCTGGTTTCCCCCCTTTACCAGATGGCGAAGGATAAAAAGTGGCAACAGTTTCTCTAACATTTTCGGGATTTTTTTTTTTTCGTGTCGTTTCCGGTTTTTTTCGCAGTTAGGAAAGTCGAGGCAGTAGTTAAGCCCCGGTTTTTTTCTAATGAAAGGACTCTTTTCTTATCTGGAGATGAAACACGAAATTCTGCTCATTCGCGGTATTAACGGGAAAGTGGTTCTAAAGAAGCACGATGTAATTCCTTTTTAATTAAAACCAAAGGGTGTAGGAACGGAAGCCGTTTGAGCAAAGGGCTTTAAAAGGAACAAGATTTGGGCTCAGATTTGCAGAAGAATCTTTTGAACAATTATAACTAGCATTGTTAGATATATCGGGGGAAAGGGCGAATAGATCGTTGAACATGATTGTTTGCTTCATATTCATCCATGTGAACGCGTCAATCCTTGAACCTTTTTACAATGCCCAACAAAAAAGCGTTTAATTTTTTTTCACGTCATGAGTCAATTCTTCCTAATTTTGGGTTGAGTGACTGCGTGTCTTCCACAAGATAAAAACCCTGCAAATTATTACACAACGGTTTATTATTCGGATAATCAGCTTGACCTAGCACTAATGCTCCGAGATCCATCCTGTTCGATTCAGCATCGAAAAATATCATAATGAAACCCAAAAAAAGGTCGAAAAGAACTGAATCGTAATATTAAAATAAACAAAAAAAAAACACGAAAGTATCTAGAAAAAACTGAATTTTAATATGAAAACATGCACGCTAAATATTAATATAAAAATGTAACCAAAAATCTATGAAAAAAAACAAAATGAGAATGAAACGAAAGAATCTAAAAAAATTGAATCGTATTAAAACCAAAACGTCGGGGAAATTGGAACGGGGCGCTCGAAGCGAACCCGGGGGGAGTCGAGTGTTGGGAGGGAAGCGAGCAGGAGGCGCGCTGCTCGAGAGCGGTTGGTTTTTTAAAGAGACGGGTGGGGCGGAGGGAATTCAAACGACGAAACGCTTGTAGCTCCCGCGTTTTACTGCGTTTCGTTAATTTTTTTAACCGTTTTTTGCCCATTACAACCACAGGCTTCGTCCGATCGAATTGTCGAGATGGCGGGCACAACTAGATACCAAATCGGATTTTTGGGCGAAAGAACGAATTTTTTAGACCACGTTAAAGGCACAAAATGGCCCGGACGGGGGACAGCGGACGGGGGACGGCGGACGGCGGACGGACATTGCAAATTTGGAATCTCCATGTCTTGAAACGTAAAGTATCAAATTTTGAGGGGGGGTTGTAAAAAATTTTTTGTGACCGATTCAGAATGAATAATAAACCAAAAACAAGAGAAAAAAAAATCCGGTCCCATTGAATTAATAATAATCATTGTGAACGTTGACTAAACGGATTCAGAAGCATCATTAGGGCAGGGACGAAGAGTGGTACACTCGACATTCCTTGGATGTTGTCGGTATTTTAAGAGTGGGCGGCCAATAACGCCATTCATTCTTACTTAAACCAACAAAAATATCCTATACGGATTGTACCACATTTCACAATGTCGATGTTGACACGTATCACAAAATGTACCTGCATTCAGCTCAAGTACTGGATCTCATAATTGAGATAATTGATTTATAATCGTAATTTCCACTGCATTAAATATTATAAATACAAAGCAAAACTGTGTGAAGTAAAAATGGTAGATCTACCCCCGCATGGATTTGGCCGAGGTCGTGCTTTCCTATTTTCGTTTCTTGCAAAGGAGCCGTTTAGGACGTCTGCAGTGATCATCAAGAGCAACAACTTGTGTAGAAGCCCGCAACACGGCGAAACATTTTGACGTTGCTCCGCTTGCGTCCGTCTATTTACGAGTTTATTACTTAGCAATTGCCTACAACACCTTCTGTTCATTTACTTTAATTGGGTGTACGAAGGAGAAATGAAAGTTAAGTAATCAGCAGAAGAAAAAACATTTGAGTTCTCTTCAGGTCTTAACGTATTAAGGACTCGTAAGTCGTAAAAACACACCCAGGAACTCTGAGCTGAGGTACTTTATTCCTATTCCTGCTCCCAAATTTTAAGCAATTTCTCATTTGAAGCAACCATAACACATTTTTCATCTACTCACTCATCATCACAGTAAATTTAATGTCCCGCAGATTGAGGAAATCAATAACATCGCACAAATGTTCATGAATTAAAGTGTTCATCGGTAGAAGCCACGTTTCACCATCAGGAATACACTTCCGCTCCAGCAAGGGCGCGATTGCCGCTCGAAAATGGCACGCCTGAACAGGAAGATGGCCCCAATCGCGAATCAGAGCAAATGCAGGTGCCGTCGCTGGTGAGATGAAACCGGGTACCCCTGGGGTCTACCGTGTCCTGGCAGCAACAACGCCCACCACCCAGTTAATGGCAGTTCTACCGTGTGCTCTCGTAATAAATTATCAAACAATTCCAAGAAAATCGATTTTTGCGCAGTTTTTTCTTATAAATTTCGCTGGAAAGAATGATCAGTGTGGTAGCCCGATAAACCATTTATGCGATAAGCGTTTAGTAACTCTCCTAAGAAAATAATGAGCGACTCCAGAAATTTCGTAGTTCTACCACGTACTACTGTTTCTCACAGTTTTTACGCAATAATTACGAAATATTAAGAGTTAAGAGTCTCATTAACGTGTTGAACTGTACTTTTTGCGTAAAAATGCGACATTTTTCAACGCTCCATCTCATGACGTTTTTCGACTTTAAGTGTCGAAGTAAAAACATGAAGTGTGAAAATGGCACTGGACATCGGCAATGGTAGGAAAAGAGAGTGGCTCACCTGAGAAGCGAAGTGATCTAGCATTTTCTCGTATTTCTTCGCACGTAATGCGTCACGCGTGTTGGACAAAATATTCTGTTATTCGACAGATCAAGAGCTCAAGAATGAAATTGGACAACGACTGGGGGCTTTAAAATTAGCCGTCGGCTACAATTTACGCTTTCTAACAGAAAGCCGTTAAATCACGTTAATTAATTATCTCCGCGCCCGACTGTAGTCAATTAATTAACAATGTTCAATTACGGTTTCGGCGGCCTCTCGAATGTTGCGCGCCGGTCGGACGACAAGTCCCCTCAGCCTGCGTTACGGCGAGGCGTTGTTTCCCCGACAGACCTAACCTAATGCATAACTCATTTATTCGGGATAAGCCCACAGATCGACTCGTTAACTGCATTTTTTCCCCGCTCGTTAACTGCATTTTTCCCCGCTTTAGTCTCGTGAAAGAAAAACGAGGTCGTTTGACAGTTGTTGACGATTGACAGAGGGCAAAAAGTTAGAGATAGCCGCCCTATTGCTTCGCTTCTGCTCGTTTACCGTCGAAACAACGGAGTTCCGTGAAAACGAGTTGGAAAAATGCGGGATTGAAGAGGAAATTGATATCGGCAACCGGCCGTCAAAAATTCTTATCGAAGCTTGAAGTTTGGCATTTCTGGAAGCTCAATATGCTGGAAGTTGTGGAAACTAGAGGAGGGCAAACGGTTGGAATAGAGCGCACAAATGAACAAAGAAGCGGCAATGTTTCCCGTTTGAAAGGGAACAATTAGCTTTTGCACAAGACTCTCATTAGAGCTGAGTGCGAAATGATTCCGCTCTGCCGCGGGAACTATCAGAAACTCAAGCTGCATCGCGTCTCGAGTACAGCATTTAATGACGAAAAGATAAATCCCATATGTACTTTCCACTTATTAGAAACAAAACGCCTCGTTAAATTTTAGAGTGCAACTACTACGCAATGGTGTCTCGTAGAGTATACAAGTTATTCATGAACACATGCACACGCCTCGTTTTTAGAACATTTCATCGGAAAACAATGCCATTGAAATAGGGATGAAACAGGTTGAGCGTGATTATTCAAAAAATGTTTATACCAAAATTCGCTTTGTCATTGCCTAACGAATCCTGAATTTTTTTCAATCTAGCTTAATAACATCGCTGCACAACGAAGGTTTTTTTGTCTCAATCAACAAACTGGGTACTAATCTACCTGGGGCGCAGAATACGATGCCATCGTAGGTTTTGGGTTCACGAAAAAGCGAGAAATAGACACTTGAACTTGACGAGACATAGGACTGTATCCATACACTTGCTTAACACGACAGAGCTTTGATTCGCTTTGTTAGACGATAGTGCTCTGAATATAGGACTATCTTGATACACTTGCTTAACATGATAGAGGTTTGATTACACAATCACTTAGTTCTCTGAATACGTGAACTAGTGACAAGAGTCAGAAGAGCTGGGAGTTGAGAGATGACTGTCGATTGCGACACCTGAGAGATGAGAGTCAGTTGGGGGAACTGTGTCGATCACGAGAGCTAATAGAAGACTGATTTTGGAAAGAGCTGTGTATTGTGGAGAGGAATATAATTTAAGGGGTGAGAAAAGGATATTTTGGAAAGTCCTGAAAAAAGGGAAATCCGTTGTCACTTGGAAATAACTGAAGAGCTGGACTTTCCCACAGTTACAAAACAAAAAGTCTTGAGGTCAGAAAGGTGGGTCCAGCGTTCAGGGAAGGCCCGAGACAATTTGTCCCATAAGGGGCAAGTGCGGACGCTCCAAGCTCAAAATCCCAACTAATTCGATGTGAGCCGAACTGTAGGTCTTTCCTGTACACGTCAGGATTTCGCTCTTTCCAAGTCTCCAAGGAGGTAACACGCGGCGAACGCATATGCTGAGATAGATGGCACTATTCCAATGTTTTTTAGGGCGGGTTTCCCTCGCACGCGTCATGATTTCCCACTTTTCCGGTTCTCGGGATGGTAATGGGCGGGAACGTATATACTAGTGTGAAGGACACTATTTCTATATTATTCGAAGCGCTGAATACGCTCACACTGCCGGTTTCCTCTGTACACTTCACGAATTCTCTTCAAATTTCCAGTCCCCAGAATGGCAAAGGGCGAAAAACGTATATATTGAGATGAAGGCAATATTCCTATATTATTCGCAGCGCTGAATACGATGGCAGCGTCGCTTTTCCACGTACATATTAGCATTTCCTACTTTTGGAATAATTTCGCAACTGTTCAACTGTTGGGGAACTATAGTGTGGATCAAGTAGCGCATTTTCATCAGAATATCTAAGAGATGGAACGAAGATATCAGGTTCGTATTTAACGCTCCAATCTAAAAGAACCTTCATCTCTGTTTTCCATCCTAGAGACCAGGAAAGCAGGAAACCCTGACGTGTACAGGGAAAACTGACAGTGACATCTAATATAGTGCCCCAGAAAACTGGCAGAGTGCTTAAGTTAACGTACCTGTTTGTTGAGTCCATCTTCTCTGGCTGGTGATATATACCGTGAGCCCACGGACTCACCAAACAGGTACGTTAACTTTGGTAATTTATCTACTGGCGGAACTAACCCAATTACTTTAAGGCAGAGTGGCACCCAGTTTGTTGGATTTCAACGGAAAAGGTTTTTTTGTGAAGCAGGGTAGTTTTTCTTATTACGGCACAGTCTTCCATAGTAACTTTTCTATGTACAATTGTGGTTATCTGTTTGATGTTGAACAATAAATAGGTATGCTTCTGGGGGTCCTGCCAATAATGACACATTCTTGTGTTCAGTGGCGACGTTTAGAGTTGTACAAGGTTGTTCGACGCAAAGCGTCGACGTGGTTGGAGTATTTGACCTCGGACTTCCCCCCGCGTCATTGTCTCCAACTATTTTAATACCTGCCTCTCACCTGGGAGAATCCCCTTTACCAGGTTTTCCCCTTTCTTTATTTCTTTTTCACCCAATTTCATTTTCTTATCAACGACAGAGCCCTTCCAAAATCATTCCACTTCCAACTATTGCCCCGGTATATTCTCGCTCTCTCAGAAGGTTGCCCGCGCCAGTTTCTCGCGTTCCGAGTACTGCCTTTGTGTCGCCCATTTGTACTCCATCTCAGTTCAATTTAATTCAACTCAATTCTGCACGCACGTTCATTACAGTCCTCCTCACCCTCACCGAGTTTCAGTTTTATTTCGATCCTCAGCTCCCCCTCTCGTGCACCCAACAAAGGTGTTAGATCCTGACATCAGTAGAGACAGGAATCCGCAATATATAACAATACTAGAAAGACCGTTGCTCACGGATGAGACAAGTTTAATTTGGGAAAGCGGAACAGACGGAGAGAGTAAAAAAAAAAACACCGAAAGCCAATTACTGATATAGTTTCGACAGGGAGTTGTCACTTCCAGTACTGGGAGCTATCGAATACGAATAGTTTCTAAACGTCTCTCGTAATTCAAATAAGCATAATTTAAATTCAACAACTCATCAAAATAAAAAACGTTTTATAATTCAGGTTGAACTGAAAGCTTGACGTAACAATGTCTTCCTTTCTAGTATTTTCATTCTTTTGTTTTTCTCCTTCAAGTTGATATTTGGTAGAAAGGAGTCGTATTCCGGACATTCATCCGTATGTGAAGAGCAACAACTTAGTCGAAGTCGTGTCTACTAAACCGGATCTGCTGTTATAGTGATGAACCGCCTATCAAAGGGCACCCACTGAGTTCTAAAAATGTCCCTACCTATACAGTAACATTTCTGAGGTAAAAGGTGCCATGCGGAGAGCAACTCGATGCAAGATGATTCTCTCCACTATTGAGCAATACTGAACGTACATATGGCTCAAAATTCATGGGATATTCCACGCGTCAGGCCGTCGCACGGCGAGGCAGCCCTGTTGTCTCTTATTACAGGTCACTGAGCGCCCACACATAGACCCCTCCATCTGGTTGTGAGGACAATGCTCACCTACTGTGAGGATAGTTCTAGGACGTAACTGGCACCTTTAAGACACAATTCAGCTCTCTCCTGCCAACTCCGTCGTTATGGCATTCGTTGATATAACGTTTTTGAATAGTATGCACTCAAATATTTCCGGTAACCATGAGCTTAGCCCGTGTAACAGGGGTAAAATCAAAAGAGAGGTTTTGTTTAGTTTTATTGCGTTATGGATGAAAGATGTAAGAAGAAGATTGACAACGCTGACTTCACGCAAATCCCTGTCGAAAATGTATCATAACCGCTTCTTTTGTAATCAAGCTGAGTTGAGACTTACTACTTTGCACTGTGACTGCGATTCTAGGCCCGAGCAAAAGGTGTCATTTCGAACCGATTTTTTCCATCTCCAATCTGCCAAATTTTTTCCCGAGTTATTTCTTTTTCAGCCTTTTTCCTCACTATTACATTTTACCCTTGAGAACTTCGTTCGTCCCCAACAAACGTCGAACACAGTCCATTTACAGCTGAACAGCCTCATTTGACCTTTCTAGGACTAATGCAATGTAAATCTTGCAAATCTCATCAGCTTATCCGAATCTGTTTTATCCAAGTCGTGGAGAAGAACGCGTGTCTTCTTGTTTCGCTTCATCGTAACATTTTTACCTTCCTTAACTATACGAAATAGGAAGTCGGCCACTTTTTTTCTTTTTTTTTTAAATTTCCTTTAGTTGTTTACGTTCCGATGCCTTCTGAGTCAGAAAATGCTTTGTGAGCGTGCGTGTTTGTTACGAGGCACCAAAACATGGTACGAACCAAATCGGTTCCAAACCAACTATATTCACCATAATAATCAAAACATCAAATATTTTTTCCCAAAAATAGCTTCAATGATTGTACTTTTTTATTGGCAGTTTCATACGACCAGACAGTACCACACATTTCTCATTCGTGAAAAAAAGACGAAAGCAGCACAATAAATGATCAAAAAGTGGAATTTTAGCGCATGTTTTCGTTATGAATCTCGCACTAGCGTTCCCAAAACCACAGGGTGGCAGAAGAATAAGCTAACCACACGATGAATACGGTTAATAATGGTCATTAAATAATCAGGAAGAACCACAGAAATTCCAGGAATGCAACTGATGCCGTTTAGTCGGTTAACATTAATTATGCTGGCCGTCCCTTCGATCACTTTTGTTATTAAATGGAAGGTCGAGGCATACATAGCAGCAGCTTGATAAAATCTGACGTCCTACAAGTTTTTACGTAAAACAAAACATAGGAAACGTTAAGTCTCTTTACCAAGTTCACTAAAAAGAAAGGAATCCTTGAGCTCAAAATATGTCCTAGCTTCCAAATGTTTACGTCTTGGACGTTGGACGTGAAGCAACTGGTCAGCGGACTACAAAAGAGCGTTAACAGAAGAAATGTGTGCTGCTGTTGATGCTGTAATGGCAAATTATTGAGACAGAAAGTTCAAAAAATACCTCCACGCCACTTGAAATCTCTGCGGTAAATCTCAATTAACGCAAGATTAGGAGGTTACGATGGCATAGGAAAGGGTGGAGAGCGTGAGAACAACAATTACGTTGACATACCTCGATATTGAGCATTCAGGTTGTTGTTGAACACAAAAGCGAGCTTTTTCGACCGTAAGAATTACAATAGGAAGACAAGCGCCCTTTCCACAGATCCACGCTCCCTGCCGAGCTGCCCCAACAGGCTCATTTCCATAGTAATGTGTTTTGACGAAATAAACCACTATATAACCTTTACCAAAACGACAGCTATCTTTTTTTTTGTGTTTTCGCCTCTACCTTTAAATACGTATTATAATATAGCTCGTTCGTTGAAGTTGGATATGCGTCGTATCGCCGGCGCAAACGCGCTCTGTTCCAATATGAAGGTTCGCATGCCCCCGGGTTTTCGGCGATAAGGAAGAGCCCATGAATATTCACCCAGTTCCCATAAATTACGAACCTTTGGAATTTCATTAAAAATGTGTGAGTACATCGGGAAAAAAGTATCGGATGTGGTGTTTTTCCGAGGGGTCGTTCTGGAGTAATGAGGCAAACATGGGGTTCCAGCATAAATTTTCCACGCTCATTTCTGAATCTCATGACAAACATCAACCGTGACGTGACG
Organism: Pachypeltis micranthus; assembly: GCA_020466155.1. Lineage (NCBI taxonomy): Eukaryota > Metazoa > Arthropoda > Insecta > Hemiptera > Miridae > Pachypeltis > Pachypeltis micranthus. Next base: position 29,474,175 of record CM035774.1, on the reverse strand, counting down.
CTTCAGCCGCACTAGCCGACAATCGTAACGCTTTTAATAAGGAAAAGTATTTACGATAAGCGGAGCAACAGCTCAGCTAGTCCGAAATTGGACTGAGAATCAACCAATAGTTGTCCTTGGGTTATAAAAATAACTGCAAATTATTACACAACGGTTTATTATCCTCTTACCTACTCCGTTCAACCCAGCGTCCAACGTGGACAATTATTGTACAGCGCCTCCGAGACCCAGTTAATTTGACTCAACATACCAGACTACACAAGGCCGGTCAACGTTTTATTTATTTTTTAGTTGAGTATTTATTTAAGTAACTTCTCCAAATCCACGGGGCATCTCGCAGTCCTAGAAACGATTCGGGATCAAGGTGCATCTTTTTTGAGAGATCACGGAGGATGATTTATCCTGACAAGTTTGTTTTCTTCCGGTTAATCTCTGTTTATTAATCTATACTTCTATTCAATCGATACTTCTTTTTGTTATTAAGTGTACTCTCACGAAGGGAAGTTTAAAACGCTACACACAGTTATACAACGGTTTACTTTTCTCTGGCACAGCACGATTGGGACCTATTCTATTCAACCCTCGTTGAAAAATACAAGCGAAGGATACGAAACGCGACCGTATTACAATTGACATTTTCTACGCGTCGCTAGGCTATTGGAAAGTGTCGAGTCGAACTGACACAAGATTGGAGGCAGCGCTGAAAATGAGCGCAGGCTGGGAAGAAAAGATACCTTAGTCTATATTGTTCCGCCGGACACGTAACTGCAATAAAACTCCCAAAATGTCTAATGATGATTTTGACTTTTGCGTAACGCCCTAATTCATTTTTAACCCATAACAACCATGGGTCTCGTCCGATCGGTCTGCAGGAATCTCAAATGGAAGAGCGTAACCTAACTTTTCTTCTCCATACATATCTCCATGAAAATACGGTGAACGGAGATACGGTTTTACGGATAGGTTTTTTACGCTTTTTGGCAAAACGGCTTCAACGATTGTCACCAAACTTTCAAGATGTTTTCGAATAGTTAATGCCTACATATTGTTATCATTAAATGTTCTTTTGACAGTCCATTGAACAGAGATAAAAATCAAAATGTGTCGAAAATAACATTTTTTCAAACATTTCCGTAAATTCCAGGGTAACTTCTTCACCAGATGTGATAAACCTTAATGGAGTGTCTTTGAGTTACCCATACCAACATTTCGTTTTCTATAATCATTTCTGTATATATATGTTGAACGGAGATATAAGCCAAGTTAACTCAGAAAAGGAGATTTGACGAATATTTATTTATCGGTATTCCAATTTTCTCAAAAACGGCTCTAATGATTTCGATCAAACTTTCCGGGTCCTGGTTCTGGGTTATCTTCCCAGGAGCATGCCCATGCTACCAGGCGCGACCACGGGTTGTGGATAGTGGAACGGCCACGGCATTGTCCCCAGGGGCATGTCTGCGGCCAGCTGTGAATAAGGTCAGCATGCTGACTGAATAAGCAGCCGCGAACAATGGGTAAAACCCAAGAGATCGCAGAAGAGATCCTGAACAAAGGACTCAAGGGCAAGCGGATCTACATTTTCTCAGACAGCCAGGCCGCATTAAAGGCCATCGCAGCCTATAGTTTCAGGTCTAATCTGGCATGGGAATGCCTCCATGCGCTCAAGCAGCTCGGCGCCCGTAACAGGCTCTCCCTCATTTGGGTGCCGGCTCACAGGGGGCATGAGGGCAATGAAAAGGCTGACTGCCTCGCGAAAAGGGGTACAGAATCCCTACCCATCGGGCCTGAACCACACGTGGGTCTGATGAAAAGTCACCTGAACCGTCTGGTTGCTCGATGGGAGATACAGGAAAATGGCGCCCATTGGCATCGCAAGCCACGACTGAGACAGGCGAAAAGGCTTGTCACGCCTTCCTGTCTAAGGGCGAAGGCGATGCTGACACTCTCTAGACAAGATCTGAGAGTACTGATAAGCTTCCTCACCGGGCACTGCCCACTCAGATACCACCTCAGCAAAATGGGCATCTCAGAGGCGGTGGAATGCAGACTGTGTGGCGAGGAGGATGAGACGGCAGAGCATATCCTATGTGAATGCCCTGCCTTGGCAACAAACCGCTTTGAATACTTTGGTGAAGGGACCACTGAACCCCAAACTGTAGCGGACTCTGCGATGAAGGACATAATCGACTTCCTAAGGGGGGTGGGTACGTACGACGCCTTCTACTAAGAAAGGGCCAGCGTCCCAATAGGCCCATATGCGGCCGCAGTGACAAAGGGACTTGTCCCACACGCCCTCGGGTCAGAAAAAAAAAAAAAAAACTTTCCGGGTACTCTCAGCGAACTATTCCCTACATTTTGTTCTTTATAAATGTTTCTGTAGAAATGCGTTGAACGAAGATATGGTACCCAATATAGTAGCTGGTGTTCGAACTTACAGGGGTGGCGGAAAGTTGTGTGTTGCTACGCACCGCTCGTTTTTCTTTTTTTTTTCTCCCAAGGGCGTGCGGGACAAGTCCCTTTGTCACTGCGGCCACGTATGGGCCTATTGTGACACACCCTTTCTTAGTAAAAGGCGTCGTACATACCCGCCCCCTATAGAAAGCCGAGTACGTCCTTCACCGCAGAATCCGCTATGGTTTGGGGTTCAATGGTCCCCTGATCGAAAATCCTCATGTCTTGAAACGTAGTATCAAATTTTAAGGGAGAGGTTATGTAAAAAACAATGTCCGACCGAAATCGTAGGCGTATCATTTAAAATTAATTTTAAATCAAAACAGCAGGCTTGTCAGAACTCGCTGTTCTCAAAACACATCACCAATAGATGAAAGAAATACTAATTTGGAGAAGAGCTGGTTTTCCAGCTGTGGAAAACACTCGCTCGCTGGGTATAGACGTTCCAGTCGTGAGAATACGTATCTCTTACTGCTGAAAGTAACGCAAATCTGAACAATTGAAACTTGCCCTTCCTTTCCAACTTCTTCAACGTCTTTCCCTTCATCCAAAGACTGTTCACATTTTGCGCTACCGGTGTTCACTTTTAGATATTTTATAACATGTTTCTCCTGAGCAACTCATCGATGTTGTTCAACCTATAATTTGAATAACTGTTCGTGAAGAACCAATTCTGATAAAAATTGGCAACCCGTATCGTATCAAAAATCGATTTTTAAAAATAAGCCACTTCATTTTTGAACTGGTAAATCGTTTCCAATTTCTATAACCTTCACTGACAGCATTTTCGACAAAGATTAACATCAGAGCACTTACTGTGCGGGAGTTTGCACGAAATAGGCGGCGAATGGTAACAAGTCGTAATTTCCGTGTGCCGTCAGCGAACATTCAACTACTCATTCGACTACTACCTGCGCAAAACTCTTTGAAGGTTATGGTGGGGGGAGGGGGTAGTACGAATCAGTATCTAGGACTTGGGGAAAATCCCGCTTTAAAAAATGAATTAGAATCCGTCGTGTGTACAGACAAAAACGACAGAACGGAGGAGATACGACTACGAGGTCACGGCTATACAAGTTATAAGTTGGGACTGACAAGAACACAATTGTGCGCTAAATTAACTTGTTGATACTCGTGCATTGAGGAACTTACACGCCACCAAAGAACTATTTGGGCCTGTAGAGAACTGATGTTATAGCTAATAAACGTTTTCGAAGCGTATTTTAGAAATGATTGTGTGCAAGGTAATTGAGCTCGAAATTCATTCGCAGGGCTAAAGAATAAAGAAGGACGTAAAGCTCGAACACAAATCTCCTTTCAACTCTATTCCCCCCCCCCCCAACTACCGCACCGCTACTCTCGTATTTGATTTAGTTCAACCGGTAAAACGCCGCTCAAATAGAAGACGGTGTTTCGTTATCACGGAAGGAGATAAAGTAGCTTTCAAGTGCACTTGAGATCGTCTCGAAGCTCCGTCCCGTGGGAGTCTGTGGAATGGAAATTGGTCTTTACCCAGCCACTATCTCCGGATCTGGAAAAAATAGCGTAAGCTGCCCGTTCCAACGAAGAAGCGGTTGGAAGAAAAAATTCATTTATTCCTTCGACAGACGGAGAACCCCTCATCTATGAGAGTATGGTTCGAACATTCGGCGCTCGATGCTATCGGGGAGCTCTTCAAGATCTGTAAAAACGACGAGAATGCTGTGAAAACTGTCGGATGACTTTGCGCCTATTCAGCTTCGTCCAGCAGTCGGTGGGTTTGTACACGTGTATTCCTTCGGCTAACTGAAACGGCTGAACTTTTGATTTCCCTTTGTGTGTGTTACAGTCAATTACTGAGTTCACTAGGCCCTTTTGTGAAAACTCGTTGCTACTGATTCAATTGAGTCTAAAACTACCAGTCACTGATCTATTTTACCAGTGCCAGGATCGACTTCACGCACTTCCCTTGTCATCCTGTACATCTGTTCCGTTCGTCAGCTAGTCGTTCAGTTCTTCAGTGGAAGTTCAGTTTCGATTAACGCCAAAATGTGTTTCAAAGAACAATTCATTGAAAACATCGTGGCGTCATATTTACATTTTCGAGGAGGCATAGTGCGATTTCCTAGTGAAGGAGATGGCTGAAATTTTAACGACGCAGAAATCTACTCTTGAGTAATGTGAAACGGTTGAACATACTACAAGTTGATAAGTTGAAAAATCTAGTTACTCGCGAAGACCCTGTTAGATATTACTAGCTGTAATTTCTGACGTTATTGACGCAACATGTACTGCTTTAGGGCATTGAGGAAATGATCGCTTGAAGGCTGAGACTGCACAGAAATCGTCCGGTGCTCTTGCAAGAAATCATGCACGTCTATGCAAGAGAAAAAATATTTTATGTAACTTTAGATGACACTAAGGCTTGGCTTGATGTAATTAGTGATTGGTGATAGTGCATTCCTACTTGAACATACCAGAAAGGATTTTTCAGTGTTCTTAGTACTCACTAGTTTACACTTGATATAACTAACTGTTGATATCTCTTCTTTTCACTAGGTTACTCTAGTTCGGCCTAATACTGTTAAAACTAGTTTAATTTTGGGTATTAACAGTAACATATACAAATCGCAAAAGTTGAGAGGGTACCGTATAGGCACCACTCTCCCCAGTTTCGCCTCAAGGCCGCTTAAGGTAGGTACTATCAACAAGCCATCTTCGCGTAAAAACCCCTTCACTTAGAACTGATCGATTACTAGTTCGAAAAAGGAACTTTTAATCTTTGGAGAATCTTATTTTTAAAATGTATTTTGGCTCATCAAATTGTCGCAGAAAAACGGTTTTGATCACTCGCGGGGAATTGTGGAAAGTCGTCTTGAAAAGCGGTTTTGTTACGGAAATATTTCCTGGTGAAAAAACTTGAACACTCGGGAAGATTGACCAAACTCAAAAAAAGTGAAGTTTTTGGCACATTTTGGTTTTAATCTCCATTCAGTGGACGGTCAGAGGAACGTTATCGAGAACAATCTGAGGAATTTTAACTAGTTGAAGAGACCCTGAATGTTCGATTGACGTTTCCGCAGTAAATTGATAAAACCTTCTTGCATTGACCAACTAATCAAAGTAATGTGCATTGGGGCTAGTGAAACTCAAAAGTTGGAAAACTATAGATTTCTCAACTACTACCGACTTGTAATTAGACGTTGACAACAATCACGCAACAACTTATCTTGTACCCTTTAACTCCAACGGTTTACATCGTTCATAACTCTAGCCATCCACGACAAGCACTTTTTCGACTTCACAAGCCTTCGATCGGGTTTGCTCAAAATAATCGTACCTCACATCCCTAACAACTTACACAACCTTCTATCAATGTGAGCGAACATTGGCAGTTTCAGCCCTGAACAATTTTTCCTCGAGAAGAAAACTAAGGGCAGGCGTATCTCAGAGCAGCGTGTTAAGACCCTATCTCTATTATGATCTACTGCTCCTTTCCAGGTTCACCGAACGTCTCAGGGCTATACGTCGATAACTTGGTTTATAAAGTGAGTGATCCGAACTATTCTGCCGTCTCTCACACACAACAAGCCTCAGTTTACAAATTAGGCTAGTGGTGCAGTTGTTGCAAATCCACAATAGTCACTGTTTGGACCAGGATAGACGTGAATGAAACTCGGAGACGGGTATTTACTGAGCACAAACTTGTAATTGCTGAGCTGGTATATCACAAGATTTGAGGACTTCGATGTACAAAGAAGAGGTGACTTACACGGGAGATGAGTTGAGTATGGAATCGCGAACAAATAGGGCTCTGAAGATGTGAAAACTGGTTGTACTGGGAAGGAGGGAGAAAGCGAACTAGAAGTCGATGAGGGGTGAAAGAGGTATCCGTTGGGAGAATTGGAGACGGCTGTATCGCGAAAGGTGGTAGAAAACAAGCGTGGAGAGAACTTGAGACGACTCACTTCGGCGACACATCGTAGCAGAATGATTTTTTGGGAGAAGGCTTCTGTTGTGGAGAGGAATCTTTGAAGGGTGGGAAAACCACCGTTGGAAATATCCGCCGATTTGGGATTTCCATGGGTGCTAAGACCTTTGGAGGAACAATGACCTTGCCACAGGTGCCCGTTGGGCAAGGAGCGGAAATTCCGAGGTCAAAAACCTGGAGGAATTCGGCGCTAGCCTCGAACAGTCGCCTATACATTCAAGCGAAATTACACTGAACATCCCGTGACATATATGAACGCCCAAGTGCCATCAACTACATCTCATAAGTATCTGGGAGTGATCCTCGATAAACGCTTCACTTTCAGGGAACATGCTGAAAAAGCGCCTCATAAACCGGACTTCCCAACTCAAATACTTTTTCAACGACTCTCTAGACTAATCCTGATATACAGGGTTTTCATCGGGCCCATCTGGCCGTATGCGTTTCCGAGTTGGTCGGCGTCCCTTGAAATGGAGCGGCATCAAAATAAAACGCTCCAGCGACGCTTGATTCATGCTCACCCCTTGCGCACTCGATGAGACCATTTATACCAACTTAAACTCAGTACACCTCGCAGAAACCGTGAGCATATTTCACTCGTCAAATATGAATGGGGATTTGCTTCTCTTACCAACCGCCGCCTTGTAACTCCACGCCACATCCGTGATTACCTGGAGATGTAATATATAATACACGAACATAAATACATTCAGTCCTACTTTTCAATCCCCCCCCCCCCACCGTGGAAAGATAAAACCCCCAGTGCATTTAACTCATTTGTCAATAAGGTATATTTATGTTTGTATTGAATAGGCATTTTAAAAAAACCATTACGCGTTTCTCTTAATACGTCAACGCGCTTTCTTAATGTGGTTTTAAAACATATTCTGCCACACTCAACTTTCACTATTAATTTTGGGTTAATTTAACGTTACACAGCTTGGAATTTTGACAATTTGGTTAAGTTGCAACTGGGTTTTGTCGTTTTTCGTCTGAACCTTATGGTTAATTGCGTCTGAATTATATAAGGGAGTTCTGACAAAGTTGCAAAAGGTCTTCCTTTTTTTCAATCTTCGTCCCCTCGCTATATGACTATTTAATTGCCTAGTTTCGATTTGCGGTGTTGAGGTGAAGGTTCAGTTTGAGCGATGAGAGGTGAAAGTGCACGAAAGACCCGTCGAGTGAAGTCATCGCTGTAAATTTGTCTTTGGCATGTTTGGGAGGTTGCTACACAACTTTTAATTGAGCAAGAAACGAGATGGCTCCCAACCGTTCTCCCTTTTCCTTGTGCCTTCGACGACCCTCCGATTCCTCCCTCCTACGCCTCGTCTCCTCAGAGTAAACCGTCTTTTGATAACACGCGCTTTTAAAAGACCACTTAGCTTTTACTCAGAGCGCCGCCCTTTTCTCAGGAGAGCTCACACTCCTTCGTGAGACTCAGTCTTTTTTTTTATGTGTATAACCTATCCGCAGTAATTTTCTTTACAGTTCTCCGAGCTACCTGATAAATTGTACAGCTTTATCGCTTGTCTCGTTGTAAGATCCCACTTACAGTAACTTATTAACCGCTTCTGTTGAACTTGGATTTTTGAAGCGATCAACCTTGTTCACAAGTCTTATTTTCCTCCAAAATATTTCATGAGTGAAAGAAATCACGTAGGAACGTGACTAAGATAAAAAAATATCTGGTGTGGTGCACCGCACAGCTCCTTTCATCGCCTGGAAATCCGATAATACTCTCTACACACAGAACATCTACGGAAAGCGAAATTATGAAAGAAGAAATCGGGAGAACCAAACTTTTTCGTCTAATTTTCCGTTCAACACATAGGCACAGAAATGGCTGCAGTGAAAAATACCTAAATACCACGTACATTCAGCAATTTTTATCGCTCTAGAAACCAATACACCCCGATTTTCGCACAGTTTATAAGAACAGGGTAGAAATGAGTGAAAAAAATTTATTGAACCACCCATACACCGTGAGAGCACTTTTTCGGGTGGCTCCTCTCGCCAAATTTGTTCGCGTTTATATTTCTGTTCTCTAATTATAAGAGAAACACAGCGAAATGATGTAGCCGAACAGGCGACAGTGATATGGATCCCGGATTTTCGTGAGTTACTCTTAATTATTTGATAACTGTTATTAACCCTTTGCCAACTGCGGTTGGCATTCGGGCCTAATCACCTACAGCCGGCTTTGCGCTCAGCCCTACAATCACGTTGACCTAAATAAAACCATCAACGTGTCAGTCAATTCAATGTTTTGGAACAAAACCTTTGGCACGATTCGGTCCTTCATTAAAAAGGCTGTGGCGCATCGCATAACTGTCCTCAGTTGTACGTACACTCTTCGATTTTCATGGCTCTAATACATTTTTTACTCAGTACATTTGAACAAGTCGGTGAAACATGACTCGGCGGTTTACAAAGAAAGTGGTAGCTCCCATCGTGCTGATGTTCACAAATTTGTTGAGGGGCTCTTACTAGTGCCGTTAATCAGCAATCAACGAACAGTTGATTCATGGGACATTGAACTGGATTTTATTCGAGAAGGGTACTAGTGAGAGTGGCTGGCCCCTTCTGGGCTACGTCTCGCTCTTTTTGCCATATCACTTTTTCTTCTGGAAAGAAAAAACCACGCCCCTAAACTCAAAGTGCCCCCTTGATGGGTACAGCTATTGCCACACGGTTGCCAGGAGGTGGATATGGATAATGCTCGCTACCAGTACCGCTATGTACAACAACTTTCGATTAGAGTGAAGGTTTCTCATACGTGTGAGGTTATTTGTGAGTCGTATATATTCTTAAGCTGGTTTCATTGTAGTTGATGAAAATATGCTGCTTTTGGTTGTGTATTAGTTGGTGCGCTGGGTTTCTCCGTTCTTCAATAGTTATTCGTCATCGAAGCATCTCGGATTCTCACTGACTTCAGGAATCATAACTGAACAAGATGAACATGAAAACTTGAAGCCGTAGTAATTGGGAATAGGCAGCAGGGGTCCGTTTTGAAGTTAAGACATTCCTAAATTGGCTGTCAACTCGCAATCAAAGTTGAACTTCTTTCGAATCGGAGGCGACGACGATAAAACGCCGGAAAGTCGTGAATCCATCTCCGACCTGAAGCATCACTTCCGCCTTTTTGATGTATTTTAGGGACAACGCTACCAAAATAACGTCCGCCTTTGTACGACGCTTCCTTCGCACACGCTTGGACACTCGCCATGAAAAGGCCTTCTAAGGCCGCCGAAGCGTTAATAATTGCTGTGCTTTAAGGTCGCCACATGCTCCCTTCCCCTGACAGTTTGAACTTGGAAAATATGTAGATCCCGCCTTCGATTTTTATAAGAGTATAAGAGTCGGTAAGGTCTTGTCTGGACAGCGGATAGGCTTTCACGGGTCATGCTCCACTTCTCTTGGAGAAACGTCTTCACTCAAAGAAAATTGAACGTTGAGATTGAGAGGGGAAAATAACAGACCATTTAAATCCCTCATTGGTTAACCGGCTTACACTTTTTTGGACATAATTTACGACAGTAAAACCAACCAAAAATTCCTTTTGTGACGTTGTTTGAAAGTTCGTTTACTCAAATTTATGGTTGAACGGTTTGGATCACACTGGTTGGCACTTCATTTATGAATCGCTGGCTGTACAACTCAACTGTGATTTCAGCACAAACGACCCACATGCAAACGTTGGTGACGAAGCAAGGAGGGTAGGACACAAGCTTCCCAAGACACAGGGATGAATCAGACAGTGACCAACCCAAGAAACGTACAATGCATTTGAAAAAGAGGAAGTTATTCGGACTAAATGATCGACGCTCACCGGATAGAAGCAATGTGGCGATATTTGATTTAAACTGCCAATGCCAAGAAATCCAATATAAAGCGGTTGAACTAGACTGTTATCTTTCTTTAACGAGTGAAGTGCATTATTTGCACACAAGTTAATCTTTAAAAATAATTTTTATGTACAACTTTCAAAAAATCTAAAAAAAAATAGTCCTCCGAATACAGAGCTTAGAACAGCAATCTACCAGCTTGGAGGTAAGACTCGTCCTACCGTGCACCTTCATTTGTCACGACGAAGGACAACGCTCTACCATATTTGCCATACTTGTCTCAGATAGAATCGCTATTGACGGAAGCAAGCTTTTGGGATAGGCATCTAACTGCTTGAGAGGTCATCCGTATAGCCGCTCGGAAACAAGCCGTGGGTCTCACTCCACACACCCAGAGCAGTAACCAAATAATTCTTCATGCTTCCCAAGTAAATGCCGCGAGCAACTTCCTCTCCTACCTCAGTTTATTGCCTTAGCTATTCACAAGAGCACTCTATACTTCACATCTCAGATGTAAAATAAGGCCACTTGGGCTTCCACAGCGCCGAAGACTTAGTAGAGGACGATTCTCTCTGTACTGTAGTGCAACCATATAGAGTCAGCAACGAAGCTACTTGAGAGCAGTCGAGTGGTACATGAAGACTGGACTTTACGCCGTGGCATCATGAAAAAGTAAGAATACGTATTCAAATATCTTAAAATCTATTCGTTTGAGAACGCTTTGACCAAATTTCAACAGCGTCATTTTCGACAAGTTTCACAAAAGAACTATGAAACCTTGAACCTACGTACCCAAAAGCTCTTGAGAATGATTCAGTTCTAATTACAATCAGCGCTAGAAAACCCCTCAGTACGACTTTTTTCGTCGAAAATTGGTGCCTACTAACGAAAACAAGAAGAGATTGTTCTGGTTAAGTATTTTCGTATCTAGAATCGCCAAACGATTTCGACGCCAGTCGAAAGTCAAACTGGCTTGGTGTTCCGCGCGGTGACCTCGACACAATTCAAATTTATCATGAAATGAAGAAGAAAGCAGAATAAAATTCTCTACCAGACGTCAGTTGCAACTCAACTTTCCAATTAGCTTCACGAAATGGCGTTCCGTGTTGTTGTTTTTTTTGCAAGGCCAAGTGAACATTCCAGCTTTACTGCCTTTTGTCTGGCCTCATTAGCCAAATAGACGTCTATGTCTTCAAATAATGTTCTGCAGAAGGGAAAATCATTGCGAGGAGCCACAAAAAAAATATTCAATGACACGATGCTTTATCCGAGTTATAAGCCTAAGCAGTTTTGCTGTCCGGTAATTGTCCGTTACAACGGAATCAAATTATTTAACCGTTCCCTACTAATTTCGTATGCATGAGTAAGTACAAATGTGTAGTGCCGCGTCTGAATTAAACATCTCGTAAGAAGCATCACTCAACCTTTCGCAGCCGCTGTTATATCTACGAGGAACATTGCGCTAATCTGTGTGAGGGAAGAAGATAGGGGGAGAATAAACATCTCTCTTCTCTCTCTCTCTCATAAACACTCTCATGATCCCTTCTTCCCTCCTACTCTCACTATATATCTCATTCTCTCTCTCCATCTCTCTTCTCTGTCTAACTATGTTTTCGGTCAGCAAACACTTATCGTTCCAGGGCATGAAGATTCCAAACCTGCAAAGTCCATCTGCCGTCGGTCGTTCAAGCCTTTAACGCGGTCTAAACAATACGTTATTTCGCACAAAGCTCCATTTGGAATTTAGTTGTGCCCACTTACCTGGTAATCTGATCGGAAGAAACCCATGGGGCCCACAAAGATTTTTTGAATTAGCTAAAAACGACATTTCAGCAGTTTTGTATTAACCGACATTTGTAGTTTTGTCCGCATTTTTTAATGCGGAGTTGAATAAAGCGGGTATCGGAGATATTTTACTGCGTCTGGATAGGGAATTATGTTTCGTATCGTTTACTATTATTTCTTGACGTTGGGTTGAATCAGATAGGTCTCAACCATGCTGTGCAAGAGAATAATAAACCGTTGTGTGCTAATTTGCAGCTTCATTAACTTACCTTCACGGAAGTACATTTAATCAAAGACGAAGCACTGATTAATAGAAGGTGTTAAATTCTGTGCTCTCGTACAATATAAGTTTTAATTATCGAAACGCATTTCATCAAAACGCGCCAAGTGAAAGCGGATATTCCCGCAGCGATCATAAGGAACAAACAGGCTCGCACCAATATAGAGATCAACCGAAACAAAACAAAAAGATTGTCAAGATAAACCATCCTTCACCACCTCTCAAAAAAGGTACACCTTGATCCCGTATCGATTCGTACACAGCCACATGCCCTGAAGATTTGGAAAAACTACTTTTTATGAAACTATACTCAACAAAAATAAATAAATCGTTGACCTTTTGTCGTCGATTCCCCTCTCGCTTTTCTAAGGGTCCTTTTCTGGAGAAGCGTCGAGAGAAAATAATCTCTGAACGTAGTTTATTGATTTCCGGCTGCTTGGGACGGAGAAACGTGACTGTTTGGCAGGTGGTCAGTTCTTACTTATTTAGCGCAAGCGAGATGATTGCTTTTTTTTTAGCGAATTTTCATAAAAAAGGAGGGTATTGAAATCGTTTATAGAAATACGGAGCGCAAATTTTCTAAAACATTTCGCATCAAAATATGTTTCAAGGCGTTCCCTAACAAACCCTGAATATTATCGGTATGCAGATCGATTTGGCTCGTTTCGAGCAAGTATAATCATAATACCAAAATGTCTGGTGCGTAGCATCACGCAATACCAACATCAACGCAATTCTGTGGACACTCTTCTACACTGATCAAATTAAGTTATACATTTGCATCAAGCAAAAACACACTATTTTTGGCACGTTTCGATTGTTATCTCCATTTAATTACTGCCACAGAAACATTTATGAAGAACAATATATGGGTATTGATTTTCAAATTATGATCAAAATCGTTAGTGCTTTTTAAGAAAAAATTGCTCATAGAATGACTTCGGCGTTTAGAAATCCTGTTCAAAACAAAAAAAGAACGAGCTAAATTGAGCCAGCCATTCTCTCGCAAATTTGTTTGCACGACGCTGAAAAAAGATTTTTTTCAATTCAGAAGGCTCAAAACGTGAAGATCTGAAAAAAAAACTCATTTTCGTTTGCTCGATTACAATACTTCGAGTAGCGGAAAGTAAAAATGGGGGAAACAGGAAAAGACGGAAAGCACTTAAAAGGTGAACGTTATTATCATTAAGCTTTTGGCTCAAGCCGTCATCAGAACTAATTGCCTCTTTTCTCCAGAGTCCTTTTGCTGCAGTAAGGTGAAGTGGAGGGAGGAGTTTGAAAGTGTTGATAAGTAGAAGGGAGGTGGGTCACAAAGACGAAGGAAAGCAGTCTCGAGATCATCATGTAACAATTCAATGACAGCAAAACGTTAACCGAGGATGTTCTTCAGGCGTCCGCAGAATTTATAAAGTTGAAAGACATGTCTTTGCCATACAGCAATGATTGTCGAAGGCATCCTCACACGGGTGGCAGCTGTTCGGTTCCGATGCAAGTTCTGTGATCCTGGACTCTTTCCTCTCACAGCGAACATAGGTATAAAGGAAGAACTTAACCACGAGTGTGCCTATTAATTGTGTTCTGCCACCATTATGAAGCCTTCTAAGCGGAGAAAATGTGTTCTACGTGTCCCGAGAAAATACATTTATAGAAAAAAAGGTTGTTACGAACAAACTAGAAACTTGCGACAGTTACTAGGCCCTTCGACGGCACACGTCAGATTGACAATAGAATCTCCTCCCTTTCGCCGCCGTAACTGGGTATTTCGGAGGAAACGAAGGAAATGATTTTCGTGTCTCTTCCACTAGCGAGCGGGAAAACCGCCACTGGAGCAAGATTGACTTAGCGGGGGAAACCCAGCTTCTCACTAATTTCCTGAGTTCGGCTCCGAACTCACCTTTTGTCGAAGAATTTAATCGTTTTGTTAAATGGAGCAGAAAAGTTTTTCGATTCGCCCCCTTTCCGCTCAACGCGAGGAATTTCGTGAAGGAAAAGTCATTACTCGGATTTTCCTGTGTTTTGAAAGTGTTTGCCAATAACCAGCGAGAGCGTTGTCAAATGCCGGTCGCTTTTCTTCGCTCAATTTTCAGTTTGGGTGAACAAAGTTACAATCGGGCTTGAAAAATAACTTTCAACGGTTGTTTTATTTGGACGGAGTGCAAATTATTTGTAATTTCAATTCTGGATAACTACTCATTGCCTGAATAGGCTCTACGAGTACAATTAACGCTTTCGCAAGACATTAGAAAACGTGTGTTTTTTAAATTCTAGGCACTAAACCGCATCCTTTCGAAATATAACGCAGCAAAACTCCACACAAGTCCTTAACCCACAAGTGAAATTATAATTAGGTAACATACGCTGTATCTTTGTTCGACACTCTTCTACAGAAACGTCGACAACAAAAACGTTCTCAACATAACACATATTCAAACAATCGTGCATTGAAAAAGCATAAAAAAAAAGAAACACCAGAACTAAATTATGCGAAAACCACTGGTATGTGATGAATTAACAAAATGGATTGAACTGGACAGTTTTCGCTGTCGGGTTTTACTCTCTGACGCTTATATTTTTACTAAATTGGTATATACTACTGCAAAGACGTCGGCGCGGCACAAAACTTCAAAGTTTGAAAAGCAGAAGAACGGTTTTTGACGCGACACAGATTATTGTTTTGTGTGTTTTAAGTTGTTATTTACCTGCGTATTAAGTCTTTGTATGTTATTTATTGGAATATTTATCTACCTATTAATTTATTAGTTATTATTATGGTATTGAAATATATTATTTATGAGTTATTTAGTTGGATGACCTATTTCGTCATTTTTCCATTTATCTTAGTAATTAGGGTAAAAGCACCAATTGTGGACACTATTCCTAATATTAAAGAAATTGGGTTATGTCCGCCAGTAGGCAAATTACTAAAGTTAACGTACCTGTTAGGTGAGTCCGTCTCCTCTGGCTTGTGAGTTACTGTGGGCAAGCGCTTTCGATGTAAAGACATCATCGTCTGGCCGTTAAGTCAGTACTCACAAGCCAGAGGAGACGGACTCACCTAACAGGTACGTTAACTATTCCTAATGTTGACACTTGAATTTTAAAACGTAAAAATAAGCTATTGGGCCACTGAAGGTACTTAAAATTGACGTCATTCTGTAGATAGTTATTGCGGGCGGCCGGCTCCTCTAGTTATAATAGCCCATGTAACTCTGCTGGCTGAAATTGAAGCCGTTGTCAGGTGTTCCAGTTACTCCATCCACGCCATCCTTGTGCCACAGGTTAGTGAGGTAAGTCAACAAATTTAGACTTTTGAAGTCAAATTTACCGTGTAAAATTACCATTCCACATGACCGGCTCTTTGAATAACATAAGGAAGAATGCGTAAGCATTGAAACCCCAAATTTTAATAGGAAAACGGTTAAATTAGGTGTCAACATTAGGGGAAACTGTTGTTAAGGTGATATTTGGTTTGAATAATTTTGTAGTATATCACGAGATTTGAAGTTTTTAATTCAACGTAGTGGAACCTTAAGTTGACACCATCTGACACCATCCCAATGTTGACATTCGGTTACTAATGTTGACATCGCCTTTTTTTTCTACTCGCAAAGAAAACTTTATTTTATCAAATACATTGTTGTTGTAGGAACAAAAACCCATTTGTTGTGACTTTTCAATAGTATTAGATATATAAATAATTTAATTTAATTTTAAATTGTCAAGATTTCCAACTTACATTAGAATTCTTATACTGTGTCTCACCTTTTGGTTTATTATTCATTCTGAATAATAACCCTATGTTTTCGGTCACGAAAAATTTTTTACAACCCCCCCTCAAAATTTGATACTTTACGTTTCCAAATCCAATTCCAAATTTGCAATGTTCGTCCCCCGTCCGGGCCGTTTTGTGCCTTTAACGTGGTCTAAAAAATTCGTTCTTTCGCTCAAAAATCCGATTTGGTATCTAGTTGTGCCCGCCATCTCGGCAATCCGATCGGACGAAGCCTGTGGTTGTAATGGGCAAAAAACGGTTTAAAAAATTAACGAAACGAGCTACAGCGTTCCGTCGTTTGAACTCCCTCCCGGGGCGGGGCGCCCGTCTCATTAAAAAAGCAACCGCGCTCGAGGCCCGCTTGCCTCCCAACAACGCCACCCCTTTCGCCTTTCGCTTCGAGCGCCCCCGTTCCAATTTCCCCGACGTTTTGGTTTTAATACGATTCAATTTTTTTAGATTCTTTCGTTTCATTCTCATTTTGGGTTTTTTCATAGATTTTTGGTTAAATTTTGATATTAGTATTTAGAGTGCACGTTTTCATATTAAAACTCAGTTTTTTCTAGATACTTTCGTTTTTTTTTGTTTATTTTAATATTACGATTCAGTTCTTTTCGACCTTTTTTTGGGTTTCATTATGATATTTTTCGATGCTGAATCGAACAGGATGGGTCTCGGAGCATTAATGCTAGGTCAAGCTGATTATCCGAATAATAAAACGTTGTGTAATAATTTGCAGGGTTTTTTTTAATAGGTTGACTACAACCATGCCTCCTAATAAATATGGAATGTGGAAATGTACAACTCAGCAAATGGCAGATGCTGTAAAAGACGTACAGCTCGGCACACCAGTTTCCACAGCTGCAAAGCGCCATGGCGTTCCTCGTATCAGTCTGATGTACAAGGTAAGAGGGAAACTCCTCTTGAAAGAAGAGTAGGGCGTTTCTCAGTGCTGTCAGAAAATGAAGAACAGATTTTGGCTCACTGGATTGCTGAGAAAACCACCACTGTGGAAGAATTAGAACGTTGTGCCATGTCGAGGAAGAAGTAGGGCGAATTAATGAAGGAGACACGGTTGTGGCTGTGTTGCCTAACTAAAAACGTGAGACGGCATGCGTTCGCCTGGTTGTCAACATTAATTCTTTAGATGCTGTTGAAGTAACTCCACTTATTCCCTGCAATAGACTGAGGACGGGTTTTAAGCCTTCGAGCGACGGGAATCATCTCCTAAAAGTCATCAACGTCAAATACAAACTACCCAAGCCCAAATCTTACGGAGCCAATCCCAATAAATTTGTGTTCCCGGTTTCTGCTCCTGTACTTCTTTAATAAAGTTTGTTCCTGTTCCAAGGTAATTAAGTAACTCCTTGAAATATATTTTAACCTATTTTGAATATCTTTTGTTCGTTTTTACCTTGAGCAATAACTTCTGGAAAGCGATGGGACAATATTTAAGTCGGTGTCAACATAAGAACTGCAGATGTCAACAAATGGAATTTTCGAGGACAAATGTGTCGACATTGGGGGTAAAAAACTAGGTTTGAAAAAAGTCGTTTGTTTTAGAATATAAAAATGTTTTGGTAAGTGCAAACTGTTCACAAGGAACTCACAATTCATAATAACTACTTGAAAGTTTTATTTTCTTGAGCACTTTTGTATAACGCGGAGCTGTTAGTATTTTGTTTATTACAAATCATACTGACCTAAGGAAATGTCCACCTATTGAAGAATCTTCATTACTAGTTTCTCAATATGTTTCTAAATATAAATGAGTCATAGTCGCTCGTCAATTCTTCTCTCACAATCCTAAAAGCAAATCAAGATCGAGTTATAGCAAAAGCGAAAGTTAAATCCAGTGTCCCCGCGCCGTGTTTTGTCAGTCTTTGTAAACCGCAACGAGCGTTTTGTGGAACAGTAACGCTAGTTATGTTGTGACGAAGGCGTACAACAGGGCTGCTCTGATGAGAATAACACGGGAACAAGAGACCTTTTGTAACTCAAGCGCTGCTTTCATAGAAGGATCTTGATAGTTGACCTCAGCATGTTGTGCACTGAACGTATTGTTGCCGCCTGTAAATGTTTTAAATGAACTGAAGCTCTAATTGGATTCATGTCGCACGGTACGTACAGGGACAATTTAGAAATGAAATGTGAAGGCAATATTCGAATAATTTCATTTTCTGCCAAGTCAGTGCTCGAATCATTCATCGAACGATTGCTACAGATATCTGGTGCGACTCACCACATAATTTTACTCAGTCCACGTGCATTTAGCGATTTTCATCACTCTAGCAACTAATACAATCGACCATTTATTCAGTACATACGAATTTAGTAGAAGCGACTCAACGTTCTATAGAAAATGGTGACCCTTGCGCTGAGGTGATCAAACTCCTGCTGCGACCATTATTAAGTGATCAGTGAAACGAAGGAATTGCAATCAGAAATTTCTGAAGTTGATCCTGATTGTCTTGTTATTAAACCATCATCCTGTAGTTCGTTTATTGGACACTCTATTTATCTTGAAAAAACTGAGCTAAATTCGATTTTCTACGGAACCTTCGACAATTTATTGTGTTTTCCGACGGATGAGAATTTCAGAGTACTGTTTTGCTGTATGAAGTTGTTCGTATGGAAAGTTTGATCAAAAGCATTACGGCCATTTTTGAGAAAAAAGTTGATTTTTTGATCACCTGATAACTTTAGTTAGTTTTGCACGAATTTCGTGGCTAGATATCGAGATAGAGCTAATTTGTTTCAGCCGTTTTGGCTCAATCGCGTTCACACACACACACACACAGACTATTTTCCCTAATAGTATGTTTTGGATTCATAAGGTCCGAAACGTAAATATTCGAAGAAAACTCAAAATTGGTTTTCGGTCGATTACATAACAGTTTATTGCAAAATAGGAAGGGGTGAACTTTGAGGGAACGCAAGAATCAGTTGGTAAACTGTTGAACACTTTAATGTTCGGAATGAGCACGTAAATACACTTGAGATCACGATGGAAAATGTTCAGTATGATTTCGCTGGGGAACGGAGAAGCATGCTTTTCACTGAGCTTATACAGGAGTGTATGTTCGCGAGAGATTCGGGTTAGTCGAACTGGCTATATACGTTATGGAAGAGAGAGCTATTATGACGGAATGAATAGAGTCCATACATATATAACATATACCTGAGGTTCGACAGGTAAGCGGGGTCAGTGGGAAAACACCGAAACGGGGACTCCTCCAACCTCAGCTGGGTAACGAACAGGCTTAGAGGAGAGGCCCTGAGCGTTGACCAGAGGTTTTCAGAACCTCAGGAAAGTATAAAAAGGGAGCCCGCTTCTTGGAGATCTCCTTTACTGAGATGCAAATAATGATAACGGAATGTTGATTGGTATTATGATATGCCGCATGTTTAATCAACGCCTCTAGAAATGTTTTCATGAAAAGTGCGAAATATTCCCGTTTTTGTAGTAATTGCTCCGACAATTAATTTCCCTTTTTGGTCAGGAAATTGGAAATTCGAGTAGGAAGCAGTTTAGTGGTTGTAGCTACCTTGAGAGGCAGTCCCCCCCCATCCCACTTACCTGTAATTGCTCTTTGAACCTTTTCTACATTAAACGGTTGGTGTTGTTATTTCCGTGTACCACCTGCTCTCAACACATACGAAATACCAGCTTCGCTCAGTCATTATTTTTCCAAATAACCCGATTTCAACTTCACATGGCCTTTTGCTACTTCCTGGCAGAAAGACCTCGATTGTCTGCCATCTACTGATCTATTACTAAGTGCTTACAGACAACACAAACTTTAGGTTAAAATCAGCTTAGAACCGCCGACTCATCGCAACTTTAACAACAACGGGTTTCAAAACTTTCCCACCGGACAGGATGTTGTAAAATGTTTAGCTTCACATGAAAACAATCAACCGCGTTTTAAGTACTCGGACTATCTCCCCTCTTTAGCGATATGTGAACCTTTGTTCTGGGTGAATGCCCAGATATCGAACTGATTCAACGTTCGGAATTCGGGTGCGGTTAAACCGCAACGCGTTGGCCTGTAAATTGGATACGAGAGTAAACGTGATGACGGTCGATTTGCCTTCGTTTACAGATGTCCTTCATTCTTTTGTCCAAGGTGGAATTTCATTGAGATGGCGTAGAACGTTGTGCGAACTGCCAGGCGGTGCTCGTGACAGAATTGCATGGTCATCCACGAAACGAATGTCACTAACATAATCGGACCCCACACTCTGCCTTGCTAGGAGATTCAGCTGTTTCACATTTAACGTGGCTTTGCGGCTTCAAATAATCGACGATGCATTGGTCTGCAATATGTATTCGGTAACAGGAGTTTTAATTTTTTTAAATTTAATATTTATTTCCATACAGGTTTACACAAGTATAAATCATCTTTCCAACTATGCCAAAACCTGCTATACCTTGCCCGCGGCGGAGGATGAATAAAAATATCATCGATTACTTCTTCACTCGCTTTCATTGTGAATGTAATATTTTCTCCGTCTAAAAAGCCTTAAATATATTTGTATTTTTTTAAATGTAATACTTTTTTGATGTCAATAAAACTTTCAAAGATTCTGTCACTAGCTGTTCCATTAATAGGGATCTTAAATCTGCTGTGAAGTAATTGTAGGCAGTTATTGCTATGTACGGAAAGAAGTTTTGGGCCACAGCGCTTCTGAGCTTAGGAATAGTCAGGAATACTCCTTGCGAGAACGATGTGCGAACGCATGCGAAGGCAACGCAAACTCGTTACTTGTCAATAACTGCTGGACCGCACTTCTCTCGTACAGGTCTCTCAACCTAAGTAGCTTAAGCTCCCTGAATAAGGGCGCTGAAGGGCTCTGTCAGCAAAATTTTCACTCTACTGACGACATTAGCATATGCGCTGCCCCACATGGGTAACCATAGAGTAGAGTCGAATGCACGAGGGCACAAAAAACCTGTCTTAAAAGACTCGTTTTGACTACGGAGTTTTACGGAGGAAAGAGAACACATACACACATTTCCTCAATTTAATTGAGAGTACATTAACCTGTTTATCACACTTGAGAAGGCTTGAACAATACCCATGTACCTTACCTCGGTGAAACAACCCAACGTGGGACATCCGCAGTTAGAAAGCGCAAAGCACTCAATTCTTTGGATTTGAAGTTTCACGCCATCTGGTGGCAAGGCCACTGCAGTTTTATTTACATTTAGCAATTTGTGCAGTAAACCACAGTTCCAGAATTTGTCGAACGCTTGCTGTGCTTACGCAGCACCCAGGCATGCTGACCAAGGGTTTTCAAATGTTTTCAGTATTTCTTCCACATTCCATAATTATCGTTGGCAGGAGCGAAGGGAGCGAACCCCGAATTGAAAGTGCGGTGTGGCTGGACAGAGATGTGGAAGCATTTTTTGTAGTATCAGCCTCTCCAATAGTTTTGAAAAAAAAATTGAAAGAACGCTTACAGGGTGGTAGCTTGAAATTGTTAGCAGGTTTTAGTGGTTGATGGATCATAATTATTGCGCCGTTGAGTTACAAATTTGGCTTCTCAAACCTTTGCTTCGTCGCAACTCGCCTCTATCACTGTCTGGGGATTAGCCAGCAAACCACAGACAAAGAAATGATTCAAACAGCAGAACAGAGCCTTTTTCTCCTAACTGGTGCACCCTGGTGCGTTCAAAACACCGTGTTCATATCCCGTAAGTTGAAGAAGTCATCCAATTCACCATTAACCGCCCTCTCCTCTCATATCTCTCCCATTTCACTCCGATATTCGAAAACCTCCTGTCATTGTGGAGGGATCATCGCCCAAAACTGCTTAAACGAAAAAAAAGGTATCAGATCTTCTCTTAGGAAACTTTCGTTGGCTCATCTATTTAACTTTAATTTGTTAAACTTGCCACATTGTTGTTGACCTGTTATCTGTGTATGTGTTAATAGTATTTATGTCATTCAAGTGTGTACATGGTGTACAGAACTTGCTCCTACTGCTAAGCGCAACACAAAGTGTGTAATACTCTAAGTTGAAAAGTAAATTAAAAAAAAGAAGAAATATCAAATGTTTGTCATTCAGGTGCAACCCCACGCAACATCGATATATTCCATAAACCGTGAGCAATTCAGTTTCGAATTATTCGAATACAGTAAGATATTTGTGTGCAAGGGGCATCAGCACCATTTTCGTGTTCGTAAAATATTTTGTGATACGTGATGGAAACGGGCGTTAAGTTTTAATCGAAATGGGGCGTCTGACAGTCCTGCTGCAGCACTCGTGGTAAGCTCTTGAACCATCTTGATGCAGGTCCAGTCGTATACTCCGTAACCGAGATTTTTTTCTCTACTCATTCCCTCGGAATTTTTTATCGTTTCTTACTTTCTTCAAACCTACGATGTAGGAAAGAAAGTTCATGTAAATAATTGAAGGAAAACGGTTGGACCAAATTGGTTCAAATTTAATGTTCACCCTGCAAGTCACTATGAGATGCCGGAAACTAACAATAGTTGTCACAGTGATCAAACTGCCAAGATTTTTATTGCCAAAAAACCTGCTCCAACAGTTTTTATTGAGCGTTTTGCACGGACAGTGTTAAATAAAGCCGTAATACCATACAAATATCATTCGCGGTAAAATAGCATGAGCAGCACAACGGATTATCAAATATTTCGATCAAAAGTTCAAGGAAATTGATGCATTTTGTGCAGTAAACGACGATGATGTGTTGCTCCTACTTGTGCCACGACCATTATTGAGCAACCAGTTCACAGGTCATTTAAGAAACAGCCTACGTGATTTTTTGAGAAGGATCACGTTCACCGTTTTGGAGGCAATAACTGTTAGAAGTGGTTGCAGGTGAAACGGTGGAGACTGGCGAAGAAGTAAGAATAGGTTCATTTCGTTGAATCAAGTCAAAATCTTCAACCTCCCAATTCCTGATGGGTAAAGTGCTAGGGAGTGATACGTTCTTTTCAATTTTTTCTTCCCGTCTACGTAAAATGCGATGATTGCGAATTGTGGTTTGTTCATCTGACTGTGGCGATTGAAATTCTGCAATTGCTGAAGTAACTCCTATATATATTTTGAGTATTAACAAACATTCATCATATAAGTACTTGATTGGACTACTAAAGCTTCCAGTTTCCTTCGACGGAGATATAAGGAAAAACTGCGCTAAAATCGATAGTCATCGAAATTTTGGTAATTTATGGTGCAGCTCTCGTCATTTTCCCACGGACTGTAATTGTACAGTATTGCCATCTTATTAGGAGCTCTATACGCAAAAAATTTAATCGACATCGTAAGAGCCGTTTTTTGGGGGAAAATATTTAGTTTGTATCACTATGATAACCATAGTTTGTTGCAGATTTTTCTCATAGCCTTTTGGCTTTTTAGGGTGACCTGCCGACTATATATCAGGTTTGAGCTGATTTACTTCTGCCGTTTTTTCTCAATCGGGTTTTCCCAGTGTTTGTTGGACTCGGTAAGGTCTGAAACGTAAAGATTTAAGGAGAATGCATTTCAAAATGCATTTCCTTTCCGCTAACTACAGTTAATTTAAAAATAGATTGTATGTTATTAACCTATCGGCCACTGCAACCTTCAAAACAAGATAACTTAAGTGATTGATTTCATCGCAGTCAAGAAGGGAGGGGAAGAGGGGGGGTCTCACCAATCAATTTCACACCTAATACTTGACTGAGGGCTCTTCGCGAAGCTATTGCGAGCCAACTTTGGAATTCCTCAAAAAATGCATTCCATTATTCTGCGTTGGGGGAAGGGACAATAATTTACGAGGATAAATATTATCCCGAGCCCCAATCAGTTCTAGTTATAGGGTCCGCCGTTTAATTATCCCTCCTTTGGAGCCAAACAAATTCGGTCAGACCGAGACCCGGTCTTTTCCGAGATAATAACGGTTAATAAGTTTGAGTGGATGGAGCTGCCGGGGAATAGATACGAAGAGCGGGTTAACCACGACCCAGTTTCTATTTTGATTAGGAGCCACTTCTACGAACTGAAGGCGGAGTTTGTTGATTAAAAACGGTGACGAAATGCACCCCAGAAGGGAAGTTGGTAAACCGTCGAGCAGGTCGCTCGTTTATCGCCTGACATTTTTCCATCCCAACGCTCTATCTTAACTTCACGCTTTTATCGTTCTGAATTGAGGAAATTTCGGATTCGCCCGCGAGCCTCGCGAATTTCGCCAGTTTTTCCGATTTTTAGCTGCTATCTGAATCTGATTTCTAACTGAATTACTGGACTGTGAGTTTACGACCAATCCCCGTTCGGAAATCCTCATAAAGGCACTAAATACCCCTTTAGGACCCATTAACCAAATAACTAGCGACGAAGATGTGGAAAATTCAATAATAAAACGGAGTTAGGAGGGCTGTCTTGGAACAGTTGCGTTCTTGTAACTGTTGATGACTTAACCGTCGGAATCGACATTACATTTAACTCAAATTTAGTGGAAATAGCCAATCGTCATAAACTCCGTTTTATTAATGACTTTGAAACCCATTTCAAGTGACCAAACCGAGTAATGTTTTCCACTCCCACATATTTAGAAACTATAGTTGCATGCAGTACAGTGAGAACTGAGCGCTATACACTCAAAACTCAAAGGAGATCACGTTCTACTGCTTTAAAATTGAGAAAGAACGCGCCAGCAATGAAGTAATGGTCTGATAAAATCAAAACAAAGTTACTTTTGATGTCGATAACACTTTAAAGACGAAATCCACTAAAGACCGGTACCATATACGGGAGTAGTTGACATGACACTTGACTTGGAAAAACGTTTTCTAGGGTCTTCCTGAAACACTTCGCTGTTTACTTGTGGCTCCTCTCCTCCCCTCCCTTTGGAACTGTGTCGGAAGTAAAATCTGTTTGTGTGACTGGGCCGAGTGAGTTAGGGGGAAGCGAAGGATCAAAATATACAAAAACAAGGGACCTAACTTTTGTTTTCCATAAGTATTTCTGTGAAACTGGCGGTGAACGGAGATATAAATGAATCTACGAAGCAAAATGAGGTTTTCTAAACTTTTTGGAGAAATGGCTCTAACGGTATTAAAACTCTCAGGGCGTCTACATCCAGGAAATTCCTTCATACAGTCCATTGATCAGACATACGACCAAAATGTGTCAAAAATCGTCCTGTTTCCAACGTGTTTGAAATTCCAAAAATGCATAACCGAATTTGTTGTCTGGCAATGTCTTTTATCAATCTTTCTTTTATCTTCTCATTTTCCACAATATGAACAAAAGTTACAAGAGATTAAGTGTCTTCTAGGTAGTCTCACGCGAAAACTCTTGAAAATTATTTAATAGCAATAAAATAAAAACTATTATTTGCGAACCCTGCCTTATGAGTTCAACTCGCGCTTGGGATAGGATTTATTTTCCCAATTCCACTGTACCGAAATATTTACTTGACTAGGAAAAGAAGAAATCTTTCAAACCCCTACAATTTACACTCACATTTTGATCATCACGCTTGTTGAATGAATGAATGAAATGTTTTATCGTACAAATCCGAAGATATTACAAGAGTTGATGTAGTTTCAGTAGATAGGTATATGCATACAAACTTAATTCGAATGGTAGGATATATAAATACAACTGTACCCTATGTAAGTATTATGAACAAGAAAAAAAAGTAAATTTCAACATCCAGTTAAAAAGAAAATTGCCATTTTCGACTCGTCGACTCGTCTTTGCCTGATGACTTTACATAGAAAAGAATACAGCTTCTTCCAGTCGTGTTCCAGTTTCACGTTGAACCAGGCCTGTCAATCGTTTAGGAATTTTTCGTTAAGCCACCGTTCTCTCTTTCTGCTGGTTTAAAAATGCATCATCACGCTTATTTCTGTAACTAACCATTGAACGGTGACCTAAGCCCAAAAAGAGATCGGAAAATATCGTTTTTCTGATTTTCTCTAAATTTCTTCGATTTCCTTCTTGTTTCCACTTAATTACGTTGATAAAATTCTAAATTAAGTTTAAATGGAAGTTCGTACTACATTCATTCGGTATGGCCAGCTCATTATGAAATGTTAATTAGTATTTCAATAACAGAACATTTAAAATTGGAGGTGGTTGTGATGGGTATGGGGGGACGTAGTGCATTCTGAACCAACTTATTGGGCAGTTACTTCGTCCCGGCACAGAAATACAGGACACAGTTTATGTTAAAATAGCAGCATCGAAAACTCGAACTCGACATGATTGTTAATTGAGAAAGCAAAAATGTATCGCCTGCTGGCAGTAAAAACAGTACTCAGGCTATCAAAGTTTCATGCCAAACCCGATTACTGCGCCTCTGTCAATATTCTCAATAAGAAACATCTCGATATCATCAGGCCACTTCTATTCCATTAGGAAGATCGCACTCAGAAATGGAAATCCGCCAAACGGACCGACTGTCATCAAAATGTCGTTAGTTTTTTTTTACAGTGCGGCGAAGGTGGCGGATGGGCAAAGGAAGGGGGGGGGGACTTCCTATTTGAATGTAGCGTGAACATCCCACTGGATGAGAGATCTGAAAGAACCTCGGCCCGACTGAAAATAACGACTAGATGAAAGTGCCGCTTTAAAAAGCTCCAAGGTGAGGGAGTCGAGATAACCACCGCACATTTACCTACTTCTAGGAGCTCGGTGGGGATTAGGGAGAACCGACTCATTCATCAAACTTCTCGAAGGATTCGAGAAGAGCCGAAGAGCTCGTTATGGATTTAAGTTGGTCCATTTCTTTTCATTAGCTGAGGAAATAACAGGTCTCGTCTAGGTCGTGCAGGGGCATTAGTTTTCAAAACTTGCTTTATATTATTCGTGGCATGATATGACCCACTTGCTGCCGGAGTATTGCATGTTAGTCGACCTAAAAGCGAAAACAAACCTACTCTTGGATTTGACTCACGAATATTATCTTCATTGATGTACTATAGAACGCCCTAATAAATGAACAAAATATCCTGAGCATGATACACAAGAATTTTCGATCCAAACCATTTTTACTTCATAATGATCAATGGAGCCTTCGCCCTCGATTATGACACTTACAAAAAGTCAAAAAGTGCTTTTACTTTATTTCTCTATATCTCAGCTTACTGCACTGTTCCTAAGACGTTCGGAAAAATTTATAGCGAAGTATAGTTGCGTGTGAATCAATAGAATGCATGGTTTTGAGTAAAATTTATCCAAAATTAGGCTTTTGCCCAAAAAATGCAACACTTGTATCACATGTTCTACTAACTTTTGTTTTCAATAAGCATCTTGTGAAAATCCATAATTTTTCTTCTTCTTCAAAATATGAACTAAACCCGATTATTCCAGAAAGGCGAACAAAACTTTAACTAAAAAAATCGTGTTGACACCCTCATAAATCACCTGTACTGTGATTGCTCAATAATAGTCGTGGCAAAAGTAGGAGCAGCACAATAAATTCTGAAACCTTAAGTGTTACCAGTTTTCAAGTAGTAACAACGTTCGACAATTGAATGAAAAACGGACTTGATTCGGTGGTAGAGTGACAAAAATCATTGAATATGTGTAGAGTCGAAGAAAGTTGTGGGATGCGTCAGAACAAGTATAAACTTCCACTCCGAAATTATCTTGTAGCGAGTTTCTGTGGAACACGCATGAGATGAAAAAAGTTGTGCCAGATATTCCTCATTTATTTTGAAACCACCAAAAAGGTTATATTTTTATTTCATTGCATAATGATAGAATACACGCACATATCCATAATAATAAAGCGGTACACAAGTACCTGTTCGCACGCAGGGAAACTTGAACGTAGAATTGGAGGAACTAACACCACCACTATGAGACAAGGCCATGCGGCAGAAAGGCTTTGAAGTGGTTTTAAGCATAACAACTGGAGAATTTTGGACATATGCTCCAAAAAAATTAAAGATAATAAAATTCACATGTGCTGCTTACAGTGTTGCGTTACAAAATAAACTTACAACACTTTATCATCGAGTACATCAAATAAGTTTCCTCTACAGATGTTGGGGGTTTATGATTGCTCAAAATACGGTAAGCTCAACGAAAGAGAAATAACAACACATGTTATACAAAAAGCTTATTACGTTACCAAAGTTTAAAAAGTAAAGTAAATTGAACTGAAATGAATAATGTTTTGTTAGATATATGAGTAGAGGTATTCGTTTTAGGGCAAACCCAACGCGAGCGCAAGATAGTAGACTACTTTCCCTACAGCCTCCTGAATTAACATAATGACCACAACTATAATCTGCATGGTATAAACAAAGTGCTATCCTTATTTTTACTTTCCGCTACCCCAAAGGGAAAGGAAAGTATGGTAATCGTGTCAAAAACAAAAGTTGGGTTTTCTTCAGATCTTTTGATTTTTAAATGCATGTACCCGACTTCCGAATTTTGGATGCCGCTGTATCTAAATCATTTGAGATGTGACAAACGACTGATGTGCAACGCTTCGGTAAGTTTTCTTTCTCTCAATCTTAGCGGTGGTGACTGGCAGAATGGACGTAATAAATAACAGAGCGGGAGGCATACTTCTGAAACTTTCCTCTCGCTCACCCAAGCGAAACAATCGTGTCGAAGACGATGAAAAACAAATTTGAGAATATTTCCCGGTTAACTGCCACTACTTCCACGGAGTTTAGCCTTTCTACCTGTCTCATCATTCATTCTATGCCTCATTGAGTTGAATATATCTTTCGCGTGGAGGTGTCTCCAACCGAGTAGCTTATGAATGAATAAATGAATTATGTATTTCTCGAAAGTGAAGCCACAGTAAAGCATTGTTATTCGAAACGACAAACAAAAGCGAACTCAACGCCGAACAATGGTAATATCCAACAGCAACAACAGTTCACCTGTCTCACGACTAATAAAGCGTCTTGAGAATTAGAAATTATTACCAAATATTTAAGAATGACGCATCACATAACCTTCCTCATCACCTTGTACATTTTTATCCCTCCGCCAACTAATCCGAACTGTCATCAGTTCAGTTTCAGTCAGTTTATATAAACTCGGTAGAACTCAGATGCCAAAACTGTTAGTGGCGTTACGAGGGGTTTGGAATTGTTTGGTGAGCCGCTGACTCAGGCAAAAATTCCTGCAATCCCGAGCTCCGATCCAATGCCCAACTTTTGTCGGATTATGAATCTTAGTGTCTGTGACCACTAGACTGCGATCACTGGGGTACCTACAATGGGACATTTATCGAGTAGCCAGAGTATACATAATTTCTGGTACCAACAAAGCTGGTTTTAGGAGAGGTTCGTATTGGGTGCAAGAGAGCGAGAGATGTATGAATAAGACGAAGGACTAGTTGACGAATGAGACGAGGTAGAGGATGTTGATAGGAAATACACCGATTGATTAAACGTTCATTTGAAATACAAGAACACAGAGAAAGTTCAGAATAAAGTAAGTAGAAGACAGAGTTTACCCTACAAAGTATAGCCCGTACGAGAGATCATAGTTGTCGATATGATGTGGGGGTTAAGAGACGACAAAGTAAGAGGTGAGAATTGAGATAAGATGGAAGTGTCTCCAGAAACTCCACCGAATGTTTAGAAACTCCAACCGGAAAATACGTTGTCGCCTTCGGAAATGTTAATCCTTGTGTTAAGTTGGGCTTGAAATATTAGAGAGTGATTGATTGGCAGCTATTGGGTTGGTGGCTGTTTGATGAATGCCGAGGAAACCCAAGAGAGCCTGAGCAGCTCGATCTCAGATCGAATTGAAAAGTCATTTTCTCGCCATTAAAATTTTATACGACATTTATGATGTTTGGACCGGGTCGCACTTAAAATTTAATCAAAGTCGTTCCGGCCGTGGTTGAAACCAACAGGTTTGGTTCTTCGATCACTCTGATAACTATACTTAGTTTTGGAACAATTTCGCTCATATCCTTATTTAAACGGGAAGAGTATGAGATATGAACCGATTTGGTTGTGCCATTCTCTCTCAATTCTGTTCACATATACCCTCAGAACATTTTCTCAAATGGCGTTTTTCGAATTCTTAAGTCTTCGAAACGATATAGTTTCCAGTAGTTTGATATAGTTTCCAAGCTTTCAAGGACGGTGCACAAATACGAACTAAGGTGAATGAACGTTACTTATTAATTGTCTTAAGCGTTACAATTTCCATTAGGTCTGGATTTTGTCTCGTTCCTGTGGCGTTTGTGTTATCCAGTTTGATTTTGTATTGAAACGTCGACTTCTTTTTCTTATACATGTGAAACTTCAAGTCGAACGACGAAAATAACGCTCAACATAACTGCCTTAGGATTGGAACTTGATTTATTCGTAATATCACCGATACGCGAATTTCTATTTCTGTTTCGTCCTTTCAAAAGCGAGTTACGGGCACGACAAACGACGAGTCGATATGCAATTGAGAACTTGACGGTATCAATCAACATAACAAGGTCACAGGAGTAACGAGCTACAAATAACCAGAACAAAGGAGAAAAGTGGAAAACGAGCAGGTCTGATTGGAGGTAGTGAAGTGATGGAATCATTTAGAACGAAAGGGGTGAAATTGAGTGGTAGAAAAAGAGAATTTTGCGGAGGACATCACAACGTGCGAAGGCCCTGGGGCGTCAGGGGAAAAGATCTTGGCCAGTCAGAAGACCAAAAATCGACCATGGGCCAGTCAAATCTTAAACAGCTAGAGTGAACCCCATATATTTACCAACACGATTGTACATTGAGGAGAAAAATGGGAATACGGGCGGGAGCGAATTCAAAGAAGGAACAAAATGGGATGTACTGGATCTACAGAAGTGGCGGTTGCAGGCCAGAAGTGGTTGGACACTTAACGCACCCGAAATAACAAAGATGAACGGTTTTGTATTTCTCACGATTTTTATTGAACTTTCGAACACTTAGTGCTCAATTTAAGTGTATTCTCCGCAATTATCTAAGAAGAATTCCGTCGAACTGAAACAAACAAAAAGTGCCAAAAATAGCCATTTTTTAAAGTTTTCGAAATTCTCACAGTAAACGCGTGCATAAATTTGATCAACCTAAACGGAGTGTCTTCCAGCAATATTTTGTTTCTCGCAAATATTTCTGAAACTATCCGTTGATAACCCAAATACAAGATTGTCAAACGTTAAATTTTCACAAAAACTGCTCCGATGATTTGCATAAAACTTTCTGTGCACTTTCAGCTGACTAGTATATACATTTTTAGTCGGTAAAACGTTCCCGTGGCATTGAGCAAAACTACAGCTACTGTATACATACATGGCGTATAAATCGAAATAATAAGGGTAGTGTGATGCTTTTTATTCTTGATATGTACACGCTCATTAAAGATATTCATATTACATGTTATTTGTAGCAACATTTCAACTAAACGTTACAATCAAGCCCAATATTAGAATTTATGCGACATGAACTGCCGTGAGTAACAGTGGAAAGTAAGCTGTAATTAGATCCTTAATAGTTGAATGGAACTCAAGTAGCGTAACTGTGGCAACTGGGAAATTGCACAATCTAAAAGACTTGTGTAAAACTTTTGATTCTCAAAAGCCATTCAGCTCTTATTGCTCCGCATCACTCTACTTCCCCCGGCCAAACGATGACCAGTTGAAAATTATTTCGATCCCCGTCAAAACCACACGCACTTGAAGAATATTCCAACTTTGCGATTCCTTTGAAATAGCGAAAGTCAAAAGAATACACAAATCTTTTTTTTTCTTCCAAGAAAAGAAGAGCTGAACAGTAACGCGTCACTAAGCAGCTTATAAAAGTTCCTTTAATGATAAAATGGGCTCTTTGAGTATGAGAACAAGAATAGAGCCCCATTACCCACCGTCCGTTTCAATGGAGTCGGGTTTCTTTAGGAAAAAAGAAGCCCGTAGAGACAAACGTGACGATGAAATACTAGCCAAGAAGGGTGGTGTCCTTCGGGGGGAACGAAGCTGTAGCCAGAAGGCAATTCATGTCATAATCACACCCACCTTTTTTGGTGCATTTAGTAAATTTTCTTTTAGTGAGAGAAGTGTTCAAACCGTCCGGAGAAGATAAGGCGAAATTCCGCTTTTGTGCAGCTCGAGAGAGAACACGTGAACAGGATTTAGAGAAATCGCGCAAAAAAAATAAATTATTGTGGGCGCAAGAAATCTATATTTATGCGAATAAGAGCTGTGACAGTTATTAGTGCGTTCATTTATTTGAGCTATTTTTCAGCTCAATTGTATTGTGCCTACGTGAGTAATGTGTAGTTGTATAAACTCGAAGAGTAAATCTGAAGATACTCCAACCAATTGAAGTAATCAGAATGTGATTACGCTAACAACCTTCAGAAACGATTCGCCAAAATTTCGAACTGCAAACTTTGAGCCGAAATATCGATACGACGCACCACCCCAACTTTTCTTGTTCCTCTGAGCTTGCGACACGTTCTTGGGCGAGGAACTGGTGGTGCATAATGTTCCGGAATTTATTGCGTCACGACTTTTATTGAATACGTAACGTACGATTAATTTACGGTCTCTACAGTTCTCCATGAATGTTTCTCTGACTCCCAAGTGGGTTTGATCAACCTGAAAATGTGCCATCTAACACGTTTATTCCTCGCAACCCCTTTTCTGGCCAGTCTTCGAACGAGGACTGAGCCAAATCACGTCAGAAACGAATTCTCCGAACAGTAATTGTTCGTTTTTTGAATCTAAAGAATGATCTTAGTGTCAAAATAAGGATCTTTTTTGTCTTTTTATGCACACACTCAACATTAAACTGACTTCGCCGTTGAGAGGGGAAAAAATGTAATAATTGTTTTAAGTTTTCAGTGAAGTTTATAAGATCTTTAAATCCAAAAACCCTGTAAATTATTACACAATGGTTTATTATTCTCATGAACAGCATGACCTTGTATTACTGCTCCGAGACCCATCCCATTCGATTCAGCATCGAATACTAGTAAACCATACGAAACATGACCTGGCTACAATGGAACTACGGAAACTAAATATTCCCCCGGCGTCAGGCGCCCGTAAACGTCTGTAGGCATTTTTGATCCGAATGGAGGGGTGTGCGGAGGAAGTGGCCTTAACCTTCCTCCGCCCTGTCAGGCAAAAAGAGTCGGGGAAATTGGGACGGGGGCTTCCAGCGAGTTTTATATGACGGGAGAGAGGACGACGAAACGTTGACTTCCGCTGTAGTTCCCGCGTTATACTGCATTTCGTTAATTTGTTTTACCATTTTTTGCCCATAACAACCATGGGCTTCGTCCGATCGGATTGCGGAGATGGCGGGCACAACTAGATACCAAATGGGATTTTTGTGCGAAAGAACGAATTTTTTAGACCACGTTAAAGGCACAAAACGGCCAGGACGGCGGAGGCAGACGGGGGACGGCGGACGGACATTGAAAATTTGGAATCTCCATGTCTTGAAACGTAAAGTATCAAAGTTGGGGGGGAGGGGGTTGTAAAAAATTCTCGTGACCGAAAACATAGGGTTATTATTCAGAATGAATAATAAACCAAAAGAATCGCCGTAATTAATAATATTTATGTGTGGGAAAATGACCAGAGCAACATACTATTGACATAGATTTCGGAGTTCTGAGCAGCGTATTCCTCATAAATCCCGCACATACTAGCATTCTAAAAAACCAGAGGGGTAGTCTGATGCAGTTCACTAACGGCCATAAGATAATCAGAGAGAAATTTGAAGTAAGATGAAACAAGGGTAGAATTACTGTTTTGAACCACCAATCGTTTCCGTTTGTGAAGATATCATCTCAAATAAAAATACTGTGTGAAGAATCTACGATCAAAAGGAGGGTTTCACAGCATTAACGCCGATTTTCTCCATTGAATACAACGTAGAGTTGCGTATTTGTTTAATCGCCGGTAACTGATTCAATTACTACGTTAAATAAAATAGAACACGCTCGTGCCTGCTGTGAATATAACTATGTCGCGCCTTTCGTTTATTTGTGAGCGGACGGCTAATTAAGCTCGTTACGAAATCTCCGGAATCCACACGCGTCTTTGGCTTTGTCAGTGTTTGCCATAAAACACGTGAACCTTTGCACTAATTCTAAATGAGTTTATAATGTCGGTTTCTCGGCGTCCCATAAACATTCGGTAACGAGGGAGAGGCGCTTGACAAATAACTACACTACACAAACTTTACTAAAGTTCTAGACAGATAATCCTCCTCGGGCCTTAGAAATACGTTCAATAATGAACCCACAACTATAAATCGAAGAAGTTTTGTCGCACCGGGGAAGCGGTCTTCGAATGAGCTTGTACAACAATGATGCAGGAAAAACTAGAGCGGAAGTTATTTACATATTTATAATAAAAACTTTACTCGCTTGCCATGCCCTAAGGAGAGGATGAAATTTGAAGTTCGTCGAAGTTACTGTCGAAGTGTTTTGTAAACGCAATTTCGTTTTACATCCCAAGACATTCGAAGTGAGATATACCGCCCAAGAACTTGGTACCTTGACTATTTGCCAGAAAATTTCGGCGGCAAGTGGTTAAGTGTCATGACTAGATTACTTTGATTTCTACGAATACTTTTTTTTATTCAATCACGCAACGTGCTGTTGATTCGGAAAGAAAAACCTCGACTGATTGCAGATAAACTTTTATAGCCTATAAATGACAAGTATTTCCGTGTAAATCGGATATCAACACGACTACTAGCCCGAACTATTTGGATAAGAGGAACAATCGAAAAGGCCTGCGACGGTTTTATGTAATTTGGTCTTGTTCACTTCTTTTCGTCTATGCATTTGCGTTTATTTAACTGTTTTGGCTCCCTGAGAACTTGTTATCGCACTATGGTCAAGTTCGACTTCACCATCAGAATTTATGAGTTATGAGTGCTTTTTCGGTTTTATTTCCCTTTTAGAATGTGCGGTATCCGTTTGAAGAGGTCACCGCGTAACCTCACACAGGGCTGCTTATTAATTAACCAGCAAAGTAGCGAGGTTTCCCCCCTTGCTTGAGGCAGGACCGTTATTTTCTTAATAACAATTTGTTTACATTTTTCATCGTGTATTTCCTCTACCCTACGCCACATAACGCCAAAGGGCAACGTGACTCCTTTTCGAGTTCGCTCTGTTTAAAGAAATTTATGTTTGGGAAGAAACTAGGAACTCGACTTCAACAAACGGCCACGTAAATCGATGATAATTCAAGCTCTCCTGCGGCTGAAACGAGTTTTTTCATGTCGTGCTCTGGAAATTCGCCGAATTTTAAATCGTGGTGGGGAAAAAAGCCAGAAAATCAGCTTAACAGTATAACTTTTGAATCGAACAAACGATATTTGCAGGATCCGACAGAAAGGATTCTCCGCGGCACATGAAGAAGCTGTCCCGACCCCCGAAGTAAACATTTCTCCCTCACGCTTACCGAAACTTTTAAGCCGCAGAAACAAGAACGCTTTGGTTTCAAAACACATTTTATTCATACATCTGATTTTACAACCAACCGGAAGTTTTTTTTTCGTACGTGAGGATTCGATGAAACTTTAGACTCGCGTTAAAATGTGAGGGAAAAGAGGATTCGGGGTGAAAAGGATGAGCCAAATTATGGAACACTTTCTCAACTGTAAGGAAAGCGTCTGAAAAGGCATTTCAAAACAGCGATAAGGTGGAAAATATTTTTGCAACAATTTACTTCCTGAAATGCACGTTATTCAAGAATTTCTGAAGCGTCTTCAGACTGACTCGAGAGCCTCATGCATGTGCCTGGTTTTGTCGTTGATAGAACCATTCGGCAATCTTCCGTTCGTAACACCTAAAGAAAGACCCTTCGAATGCTTCGTCATCCGAGGTCCCCCAGGCTCTACTGCATCAACAATGTAGTTCATCTGGACCCTCGCAATGCACAAGGGCGGAGTTTGTTATTGAATCATATTGTGACACCTTTTCATTCCCTTCAAGCGTGAAGCTTTTTGGGAATTAGGGGAAGCATGTTATAGACACTTGCATCGCTTATTGGCAACACTGCATTTTTTGAGGAGGACTCCATTAGTCTTAATGGGTGATATTTATATGAAAACAAAATCCGTTTACATTTTTGGTACTTGTTTTAAATACATTTTGATAATGCTTCCATCATTTTCCCACGAGCGAGCATTTTAAATTACAGTCAGTATTTTGTCATCCGAACCTGTCCTCACAGCTGCAAAATTATTACACAATTTTTTATTATTCCCTTGCACCGCTTGAAGCAGTCTCACACCTCTGAGTCCCATAACATTCCAATCAGCATAGAAAAATACCAGTAAATGGTACGAAACATAACCTAACTATAACGGAAAAACGAGAATTGACATTTTGTAGGAACGCTAGGCAATTGGCACGACGTCACGAGTCGAGCGGACAGGAGGAGGGAGTGTATCAGGAGGCAGAGCGGGAGGTAAGCGCTGGCTGAGGAGAAAGGATAACTTTCGCTATAACCCCGCGAGTTCCATCACGTAGTAGAATTGGCATCAGTAAATTTACGGCAATTTCACTGTTTTCCGTCTAGACGAAGTTCTACGGTTCCGAAATCCGTCCTATTCGACTCAGATCCAAAAATACCTGGGAAACCAATGTTTTGAACCATTTTTTGCCCACAACAACCGAGGGTTTCATCCCATATGATAGCTAAGAAGACGGGTGGGGGATTAGACGTAATAAAAATCGTTAGAGCAGTTTTGAGAAATAAAAATGTTGGAACTATTTTTGGATCGATATTGCTCATGCTCTTATTTTGGCGTTCTACTGTAATCTGGAAGCATCAAATTTGAGTTCATTTGGCTCGGGAGTTTTCCATCCGAGTTACAGATCGTGGAACACTTTCTCAAATGAAGATTTTCTGTGTCTGAAACCTCGTAAAACGGTGAAGTCTAACAATCGATTACATAACTTTCCTTCCTACTTCGTAAGGCTGATGAAAGTAAAATCTCTCTTAAGTAGCCTTCACATTTTAGTGTTCCACCCATCACAAGCGAGGCCTGAGTTACTCTTATCATAACTATACACGGCTACTTACTAGTACTGTGTATCACAGGCCGACCACTCAAATAATGTTATCCCTAAAGGTTCGTTTATTACAGTTTAGGGGCTGTTGAGTTATTACAGTATTAAATTATGTAATATTATTAGTATATTTCCTACCGACCTTAATAAATACGCCAAACCTCAATGTCGAACTCGAACTAACTGATTCCGACGACATTTATTACATCCGGCTTCTTCCGTATTAGCCACACATCACCAAACGACAAACCCGTACGATTTTCTTACGCATCACGAACTCAAATTAATCCCAATTAACGCACAATTGAGACCTCCATCACATCGCGAGTAATCGGAGATGAGGGAACGACGAAACGCGACGACGCGACAATTCCGTAACCGCGAGAAACACGAAAAACTAACCGACTCCCCGAAGTGTCACGTTACAAGAAAAACACTGGTCGGCTGTCGAGATGAGAGGTCGGATCACATTTGAAAGAGGGGCCGAAAGAAGGACGAAAGTTGCTGAGAAGGAGGGCCGCCATTCTTGTAATCACACGAAACTTGAAGCATGAGGCTCCTGTCACGGGTTTCGAGATAATTGTGAGCGAATGGAAACATAGTCTGCCATGGTCTGTCATAATCTGACGGAGTGAACGGGAAGACAAAAAACAATGAGACAATATCTAATTTGAAGGTCTAAAATGTGGAAATTCGCTTCAAAATCCTGACATCTATTTTGAAAAACCCTGCAAATTATTACACAATGGTTTATTATTCTAATGAACAGCTACCTAGTATTAGAGCTCCCCCATCCCATTCGATTCAGCATCGAATACTAGTAAACCATACGAAACATGTCCTGGCTACAATCGAACTACGAAAACAAAATGTCTGATGATTTTGCCCCGTCGTCGGGGAAATTGGAACGGGGGCGCCGCTTCGAGCGAACCCGTTGCGAAGTGAAAGGCGAGTTGAGCCGCCCGCCCTGCAGCGTTGCCGCCGTTTTTTATTGAGACGGGTGGGAGGGAGGGAGTTCAAACGACGAAACGTTGACTTCCGCTGTAGTCCCGCGTTGTACTGCGTTTCGTTAATTTTTTTAACCGTTTTTTGCCCATTACAACCACGGGCTTCGTCCGATCGGATTGCGGAGATGGCGGGCACAACTACATACCAAATCGGATTTTTGTGCGAAAGAACGAATTTTTTAGACCATGTTAAAGGCACAAAACGGCCCGGACTGCGGACGGGGGACAGCAGACGGCAGACGGTGGACGGACATTGCAAATTTGGAATCTCCAAGTCTTGAAACGTAAAGTGTCAAATTTTGAGGGGGGGTTGTAAAAAAATTTTCGTGACCGAAAACATAGGTTATTATTCAGAATGAATAATAAACCAAAACAGAAGATGACTGGACAAGCTAATTGCAAGACGGAAAAATTCCTTTTCCATCGTAAAAATTGTACAAATCGTTTTCTCAAGCCTAAAGATATAAATAAAATTACCATCGGGACCGGCCAAAAAAAAACGAAATCTGCGAATTAACTAATTGTGAATTTTCCTATAATTTTGTTTAGATTGAGCACCCGAAAATCTTTGAGATTTTTAATCACAGATCTGATTAATGCATAGCAGTTATATATTTTCCTAAAAACTAATCAGAATCTTCTGAGCCATTGAAGAAGAAAAACATTGTTCGGCAACTGCTTCTTTTTGGATCATTGTGTCCGAAACTCAATAAATTTTATTTGTTCGTTTTCAAAGCTTGGTTTGCATTAGCGTCCCACTTGAGTCCATAGAACCCAAGATAACAGCTGAAATGTGCCAAAAAAACCTTCTTTTTTTAATGTTTCCGAAATTTACTAAACTGGGTTTGGTAAACAAAATCAATCACAATCAATTGCGTCATCTAGCAACTTATACACTTTGTCCCCCCCCCCCCGTTATTTTAGTAAAAAACTGTCAAACAAAGAACATAGAGAATGGGATTTGTCGAAAGCAACTGGTCGATTTACCTATTTCCTCGCGGCTTTGACGATTTTGATCAAACGCGCTGAGTACTTTTAGCCAACTAATGTATTTTATTATTCATAAATTTTTCCAAATTAAATTGCTGTAAGTGGTTACCACCCAATGTTTTCAATTTCAGGAAGCGCGAGCTCCACATTTTTTTACAGTCCACGCGTTTGTCGATTCCAATAGTTATGTCAGTATTTCTCTTGTTAGAATTTGATTAAACTTCTTCGGAATTTTTACAACGAGGAAAGCATTGTTTTTTTTAGAGAATCGTGGATTTCGTACGAGGAAAGTTGTGTGATACTCGCATCAGAGTTTGATTACTTCTTGCGCGATTTCAAAGGGTTCACTGTGTCGAAGCCGCCCTCAGGAGCAGCCACCAGTCGCGCGCATTGAGAGTTCCCTTCAGTTCCCTCCCTCACTCAGTAATTTGATTAATAGTCCTAAAGGTAGATCTCGAGATGCCTACCATTCAGAGAATAGTCGCAGAGCCCTTGAGAGCCCGATCGTGTGTATTCTCCTTCCACCCTATCATGATCTGACTGAACGCGAAATCATGAAGTCCCTTACAGCCGCTGGGGTCTCGATAAGAATTCTTTCCAAAACTGTAAATTTAATGCGTTTCACACTTTCGTAGTGAAGTTTGTTGTTGGCCAGTCTAATAATAATAATAATAATAATAATAATAATAATAATAATAATAATAACTAAATCATTCACGAATCGTGCCCTTATGTAATTGAAGAGATTTGGGATAAGTCATAATAACTTTATCCGTTTAAAACTTAGTGACTTTGATAATCTGATTTACTAATCATTACTATGCGATACGCTCAGCATAATTTCAACAGTTATTTAGGTAAAAACAAGAGTTTTCCTCACTGTGTGGGTTTTACCACATGATTAAGCGCTCAATTGATCGGAGCATCGGGTTGTTTATCAGCTTTAGCTTTGAAAAGTTGAAACTCCTTACTAATTGCTCCTCTGGTAACGCCAATTGCCCACTTGGGGCCAATTACCTCCGTCTTGGGAACCACTAATCTGAAGCTACAAAGCGTTTTTTGCAAAAAAGCGAAAAAAGCCTCGCTTTGCTTCTTGGGCTCCGTTTATTTTATAGAGGAATTTATGGAGAACATAGGTTAGGCATTGATTACTGCAAGGTTTGCTTAATAATCTGCTCAGAGTTTAATAATAATTGTTATGGCCGTTTTGATGAAACTGCGAAAACCCCTCATTTTATAACCTTTCTTTATGGTCGGCGGAATTTAATACACTAAGGAGCTGTGTGCCGCGCTTTCTCTTGATAATCCAATTAACGCATTACTATAGACATAAAACATTAAAGAAAAGCGCATTTAATGTTCGAACTAGACATGCGGCGAAAAAAGGAACGGACACGATTGTTTTCAAAACTGTCTTTGTTTTCACCTCTTTGACTCCCCTCTCCAAGTTAGCGTGAATGCAATAAAACCCACGGACTGATTGATGCTGCGTAGTGTGTCAAGGAGCGTTCGCAGCAATTATCCGTGGCACCTCGATTCCAGAGCCCACGTGCCCGCGATTTTATCCCTAGCGAGTTAATGGATGCTAATTGAAGGATTCGAACCGACGCAAGACGCGCTTATCGAGGCCATCAGATCCCTCTCTCACACAGGCAAACACAAAAACAAGTTCGAACGAACCAAAACAAGTCATATTCTATTGGTTGCCAGTCAACATTTACACGTAAAAGCAAAAAGCAGCCTACTCGTACGTGTTACTCACGGAATCCTTGATACGATAATGTCGTCTCATAGAGCTTGGGCATCCATAAAATATTGCGTATTCCGTTGGAGGGCCCTCTGCTTTCTACTCGACGTACCTCCTACGGTTCATTTACTAATTACTTATTGAAGAAAAACTAAGTAAAGAAGAACCATCTTGCGAGAGGGTCGAAGGGGCAACATCAAAGATTCACGTTTCGTCTCATACTTGGGCGCACCTATGGAAATCGTCAAAGGCACAAGTGCAGTGTGCGGAAAATTCAAGGAATGACTTGAATTAGGCACCTCAGTTGAAATTGAAAGAAACATAGTGATGCCGCTCAAGAAGGTGGGTCGCATTCTTTGAGACATTTTATGAATAAAATATTTTTCGGTTGCATACGAACCGTGAAAGGAATACTGAAGCTGATACAATACGTGTGACGAAACATGAAGATAACAAGTACAAGATACATACAAGTAATAATATAAACCTGTCGCATATATCTGGATTAGAGTTAACTTCTACGGGTTTTGAAGCCGAT
This sequence comes from Pachypeltis micranthus, assembly GCA_020466155.1. Lineage (NCBI taxonomy): Eukaryota > Metazoa > Arthropoda > Insecta > Hemiptera > Miridae > Pachypeltis > Pachypeltis micranthus. Next base: position 29,432,781 of record CM035774.1, on the reverse strand, counting down.
CCCAGATAAATGCATTCTAGTTGGCGTATCTGTTAGGTGAGTCCGTCTCCTCTGGCTGGTGTGTTGCTGGTGGCCTATTGCTTTAATACCATTCTAGTTGGGTTTCAAATATTGAATAACTCTTAATTTGGTACTGTAGGTCTGAAACAAAGTTTGAATTCGACGACTGGCAAAGTGTTCACGTTTCATAAAATACCCCCCACCACTACCAAGCACCTCACAAGTTTGGAACGAACCAAAAATTATTTTGAATGCTGCATTTCTGATATAGTCCGACAAAGTAATTGCTCTGAACGCTACAGCGTCACGAATTCCGTTCTCAGACCCACAATGTCCAACATTCTGTTCTCTGAGATCTTCGAGTTGCTAGGTTTTGATGTTTGACGATGCCAACCAACTCCCAGTCACACGATTGTAAGTCGCCAATAGCCCACAATGAGGCTGCTCAATGAAACCTAAGTAGTCAGTTGCGCGTGGGGAGTCAACATTTACAGGTGGGATTGCTACTCAAAGTGACTCCTATCCCAGTGCAGTTTTCCCCTGTACTTTAGTGGCTGTGTCTTCTAAGCCCCTGTCATGGAAACTGCGAGAAAGATGCCAGCGAAGAAGCTTCCTTGAAACTATTTCAGGTTTCCCAGAGACAGTTACCCCCTCCTCCTATTACTAACTTCTTTTGTTCGTTTACCATTCATTCGGAGGTAGATGGAAAACAGTGGAATCACAGTAAGCATATTAAGGCAAATTCAGCTACTTGAAGGAACTCGCAGGACAAGATAGCGTTTCTCCCCGGCCTGCGCTCATTTCTTACACTGCTTCCCGTCACACGACAACAAGCAATTAGTTTGCCTCAGATTAGGTCGCCTAGAAAATGTCAGTATGCTAGTCAGGTCATGTTTAGCATCTGTTTAGGCAATTACGTGAGTTTGTTGACATGTATCGTGTTTCGGCAACTGAACCCTGGTCTTCTACAACTCATCGAACGCACGACCCACGCCTTATCGTCCAGAACTTCAAGACTCCTGCTCTTCTTCCTCCTTTTGTTCCCCAACTGAACAGACCTTTTTTTCTACCGCCTTTCGATCTTCCCCAATGCTTATTCCCTCAAGTTCCGTTTGAAACATTGCTCTGTACAGCTGCTGACCTTTTTTTCTCGTCCAAGACCGCTCTCTTTTCCTCCACGAGGAAGGCCACATTGTGTTTTCTAAAGTGCAACAAAGCACTCCCGAACTTCTGTATCATTCATCAACTGACTCGTCACCTCTTCTCTACCACCGTCGTTCGGAATTTACCCGAACCATCCAGGTTTAATTTCCCAATTTACAGGCATGCCATTAAGTAGTTCACCATACATGGCAGTAATATAATTATACCGTCGGTCATAATACCACCTTCTCTATTGAGGGAAGAATTTGAATCGTTCGTTGAACTCCACGCTTTCCCCAACAGTATGGTTTACTGGTATTTTTCGATGCGGAATCTAATTGAATGGGATTCGAAAGTGAGACTGCGTCTAGCGGGATAATTTATTGGAAACATTGATTGACACAGGAGGTGCTGAATAGAATAGGTGCCAATCATGTTGTTCAAGAGAATAATAAACCGTTGTGTAATAATTTGCAGCATTTTTTCTCAATTGTTACGTACTTTGCATCGTGTACAGTCCTCAATCATCATTATTTTGTATTCCTTTCAAATTGGTGTTCACAACATTTCTTAAAGTTCTCTTTACTTTGGCAGTATACGTTTTTTTTATTCGAAGGATGCTCGTTTTCTAAGGCACGAGAATAAGATAATGGGCAGTTTTCATTCATTGGGAATAGAGAAAATGTACCGAAAAACAAAGATTTTCTGGCATCTTTCTAAAATACCGCACCAACGATTTTGATTACTCCTCCAAATATCTTTTACTAGTCCTCTTGCTTTCCATAAATATCTCAGCATTTTTTGGCATATTTACGTACGAAGCAAAGCAAAATGGCATTTTTTGGAGAAACAACTCAAAATAATTTTCATCAAACTCTTGAGATTTTTTCAAACAGCCACGCCCATTTATCGTTGAGACCTAATGAACGAAGATAACAATCAAAATGCCCAATCCTGTTTTGTAATAGTTTCGAATTTATCACTGTCAACGGAAAACTGAATTTCATCGACCCGCTTTCCAGTAACTTTTAGCCACTTTTTTGCGCTTATTATTTTACGCAACGTTCAACGGGAATGCGAGTTAAGATAAGTTTGATAATGCGTGAGTTTTGATCGTTTTTATAATTTTCCGAAACTACTTTTTTCAATTCAGTGGTCCTCAAAGCGTAAATAATTTAAAGACGACTCTACTTTTTTTAACATTAACAACAACCTTTTGGGAAGCGATTAGTAATTAAAAGCCTTTTGAGACATCTTTGACGTTATCGCTGTTCAACGGACTTCCTGAGGAGCATTTGTGGAGACATGCAAGTATCAACTATTTGAAGACACCCTCAAATGACGTAACTCGTCCGAGCTGATTTTCCCAAAATCGAAAAAATCAACCGCGTAACGTTGCTCGCCGAATTTTTGCACAGATATTTTTGGAAAACGACTGTTAGTTATTGAATTGTAGAATTAAATTATTTTTTAAGAAAATGGAGAAACCACGCAGTTTTGGAACTTACTGCCTAGTAAGAAGGGGGTTCTTACTAACAATTTCAACTGCTTAAAATCTTATTTTCAAGCCACAAAAACTAACGAGCTAAATCAGTTCCAACAGCCGCACACGCGCTGGAATGAGGTTTTTTTTCTGTTCAGTTGGACTCGTTAAGATCTACCGTTAGGGAAACGAAAAGTAATAAAATGTTTACTTGAGGCTTAACCCATGGAACGAAACTAGCCGTTTGTGTAAGGAAAAGGGCATTGAATTCTGATGTGTATCTCCCTCGGACTTGAGTCCCGATTGTCTGCACGCAACTTAGCCCGAATAAAATGGGATCTAAAGTTAACGTACCTGTTAGGTGAGTCCGTCTCCTCTGGCTTGTGAGTTACTGTGGGCAAGCGCTTTCGATGTAAAGACATCATCGTCTGGCCGTTTAGTCAGTACTGGAGTCAGTCAGTTGGTCGTGGTCTTTATATACAAAGAGAAAGGTGAAAGGAGTGATGGAGCGTTGGGGAAGGGGCGGGGAGAGGTCTTGTTGGTCAGTCTTGTTAGTAGTACCTTAGCCGGACTGGCTGTGTTAGGTATTAAAGAAATTGGGTTGTGTCCGCCAGTAGGCAAATACTAAAGTTAACGTACCTGTTAGGTGAGTCCGTCTCCTCTGGCTTGTGAGTTACTGTGGGCAAGCGCTTTCGATGTAAAGACATCATCGTCTGGCCGTTTAGTCAGTACTGGAGTCAGTCAGTTGGTCGTGGTCTTTATATACAAAGAGAAAGGTGAAAGGAGTGATGGAGCGTTGGGGAAGGGGCGGGGAGAGGTCTTGTTGGTCAGTCTTGTTAGTAGTACCTTAGCCGGACATTTTTAGGTCTAAGTTGTCATGGGAATGCCTTCATGCGCTCAAACAGAAGAGTCACCTGAACCGTCTGGTCGCTCGATGGGAGATACAGGAAAATGGCGCCCATTGGCATCGCCAGCTACGACTAAGACAGGCGAAAAGGCTTGTCACGCCTTCCTGTCAAAGGGCGAAGGCGATGCTGACACTCTCTAGACAAGATCTGAGAGTACTGATAAGCTTCCTCACCGGGCACTGCCCACTCAGATATCACCTCAACAAGATGGGCATCTCAGAGGCGGTGGAATGGAGACTTTGCGGCTAGGAGAACGAGACGGCAGAGCATATCCTATGTGAATGCCCTGCCTCGGCAGCTAAACGCTTCGACTTTTTCGGTAAGGCGACCATTGAACCCCAAACCATAGCGGATTCTGCGGCGAAGGACGTACTCGGCTTCCTAAAGGGGGGCGGGTATGTACGACGCCTTTTACTAAGCCCAATTTCTTTAATACCTAACACAGCCAGTCCGGCTAAGGTACTACTAACAAGACTGACCAACAAGACCTCTCCCCGCCCCTTCCCCAACGCTCCATCACTCCTTTCACCTTTCTCTTTGTATATAAAGACCACGACCAACTGACTGACTCCAGTACTGACTAAACGGCCAGACGATGATGTCTTTACATCGAAAGCGCTTGCCCACAGTAACTCACAAGCCAGAGGAGACGGACTCACCTAACAGGTACGTTAACTTTAGTATTTGCCTACTGGCGGACACAACCCAATTTCTTTAATACCTAACACAGCCAGTCCGGCTAAGGTACTACTAACAAGACTGACCAACAAGACCTCTCCCGCCCCTTCCCCAACGCTCCATCACTCCTTTCACCTTTCTCTTTGTATATAAAGACCACGACCAACTGACTGACTCAGTACTGACTAAACGGCCAGACGATGATGTCTTTACATCGAAAGCGCTTGCCCACAGTAACTCACAAGCCAGAGGAGACGGACTCACCTAACAGGTACGTTAACTTTAGTATTTGCCTACTGGCGGACACCACCCAATTTCTTTAATACCTAACACAGCCAGTCCGGCTAAGGTACTACTAACAAGACTGACCAACAAGACCTCTCCCCGCCCCTTCCCCAACGCTCCATCACTCCTTTCACCTTTCTCTTTGTATATAAAGACCACGACCAACTGACTGACTCCAGTACTGACTAAACGGCCAGACGATGATGTCTTTACATCGAAAGCGCTTGCCCACAGTAACTCACAAGCCAGAGGAGACGGACTCACCTAACAGGTACGTTAACTTTAGTATTTGCCTACTGGCGGACACAACCCAATTTCTTTAAAATGGGATCTGTTATGCTATACATCATTGTAATGGCTGAGTTATTTTAATTTCAGTCATTAGAAATGCGTGGTAATTTAATCTCTGTCCACCTCTTACTGTTACATTCCCGCATAAAATTTGAACTCATTGAACGTGGGATATGGAACTTCAATTGTGATAAAAGATATTTTTGCTGAGAACATTGATAACACATACGTAGTCTGGCCTGAAAGAGTGTTAACATAATGTGCGACCGAGGTTCTTTCGTGTCGCACAACCACCGAATAACAATAAATGATTTCCGTTGCTTTGTAGTCTTTGTTCTTAACTTCGCTATGTAGTGAACCCTGCGCAAGTAGTAACTCTGAATTAGCAGGACGTTTCTCGTCGCCCTAAACCAATTTTAAGTCTAACAGATATTTTTCAGTGTGTGCAAGCGGATTTGGACGTCAACTCACCATTTTCTTTGGCCACTGGCGTCGCTGCAAATTTTGGCAGCCCTCGAGTTTTGTTCGTTTCTAATTGACGACAAATTTTTAGACTAGAAAATCAAGCCATAGTGCTCCAATTGATGCCGAAGGTTTCAGGGTTTTCACAGTTTTTTTTTTACTCACTTCTCAAAACGAGCAACAGGTAATTTAAAAGGGTAAAATTTTCGCTACGACAACGGCTCAGTTCTGATTTACAACGCCATTATTAATAAAATTACACCTACGGCTTATATTTTCCCAAAAATTGTCAACTGCCCGGTTCGGATCCCGTGTTTTCCATAGAACTTGGAAGGGGTTTACCTGAAGCTTCCGGAGGGTTTGGGTTGCGGCAGAGAGACTGAAGAGATGAGTGGTTTGCGGGGTGAGCAAGAGCTTTCCAACCCCTCCGAACTTTTCCGAATCGTGGCGAGTTTCCCCGACCCGAGGAATCAACAGATGGTCTGAAAACCGCCGAGTTCAACGTTCAATTACCGCCAATGATTTAAGAAGGAGAGGAAATTAGGCTGAGCCATTAAACGGCGGAAGAGTTTCAATGTCGCTCAGATTGAACGAAACTTTTTCGATTATTCGAACCAGTAAATTCTGAATTGAAACTTTAGCTCATTCAATGAGAGATACCTACGTGACGTGAATAGGAGGTACCGTAGTCGGCAAAACATAACTTTCCTTTCTGCTTCTTAGAGCCGAGAAAAAGTAAATACTTGAATTTTCTTCAGGTTTCTACTATCTGAAGAGTCGAGAATTAAAAATAGGTGTGACCTCTTACTACTTCATTAGGGGCACGAAAATTCAACAATTTTTAAAACTCAAGTTTCTTAAAACAGTGCGTGAGATGTGAAAATATGATTGACCGAGAGCCGTTCCAATTGCCGATACGATTTTTCCATCGCATGTGGTTACTGTGTGTTCTCATGAACTTCATGTACAAGGCCGTCTATCTAGGCGTGATTGGCTACAGGTCTTGAGAGAAGGTGGGTTGAGCCAGACCACTGAATGAGCCAGTTTCTTAAGGGACATGACGACTTCAATGCGTGGCTCCACTTCTTTTCTTCTATCAAAGACTCTCCATCATGCATGTCTTGCGCCTCCAGTGCGGAGTTAATAAAAAAAACCACGTGCTCCACTGTAGTTTCCACAACAGTGAGTGACGGTTGTTGGGAGGGCAGACGAACTTAGCAGCACTGACTGCTACAAAGGAAGCCTATAACCGTTTCACCGAGTTCACAAAGAAGGTAATGGCTGAGAAACGTGGTCATAGTTGATCTGTTCCTTTGAAACTTGCCACCTAACCCAAGTAAATAGTTAGGTAAAGTGGGAATCCAGATTAAGAACTCCCAGATGGTCCGCGCGGTAACATGCAGAAAACAGCTCGGCATCAGGAGACTTGCAAACAACCAAATACCTGCAGTACCTCCGCATATTAATGAAACCTCAACTTTCATGTTTAGGAACAGCCATTTAATAAGGAAACAGACTTGTCATGCAAGGCTCATTTTCTCGATCGTGATCGGCATTTCTCAGTTATCCAGAGTAGCAAATTGACTGTCAATCAACAGAAAGGACTAGTCCTTTCTCAGTTCGCCAGAAATTGATCGCTAAGGTATAGAAGATAGTATCCACTGAAGCCTTTCAGTGATTACTGGCCAATTGACTTGGCCATTGAAGGAATGATGGACAAGCAGTGAGTGAAAAGGGAGCTTCTCCCACTATGGGCAGAACTCTGTAATGATCTCATCACTGAAGAAAAACTTGCCGCTACAGATGATAGTCCCCACGTTAAAGGGCCGTGATACGTGTGTTTCTTTCCAACATCTATGAACGCCTTGGGAGAAAGTGGGTTGAGCCAGACTTTTTGAAAAATCAAACTTTCCAGCTTTGACTGCTACTAAGTAAGCAGCACCCTTTGAAACTTACCACCCATTAGTTGGACGCAAAGCGCCGAATCAGTTGGAGTCCTTTGACCTCGGAATTCCCCAGTCATTGTCTCCTTCCGGTACCTGCGGAAATTCCACCGCTGCGGTTATTTCTAACAGATACCGGGTTGCCCTTTCTTTATTTTCCCTCTCCTCAATTTCATATTCCTCTCCACAAGAGACCATTCCTTCCAAAATTCAGACTTTCAGCTACAAACTATCGCGGAAGTCACTCGTCTCCCTGTGCCCAGTTAGGCTCGCTCTCTCATTATGCTAGTTTACCGTGAGTTCAGGCGTATCTCCGAGTCGTGTTTCTGCGTCGCCCTTTTGTACGCAAACGCTACTCACTTTATTGCATTTAATACAGTCCTCCTCACCCTCACCGAGTTCTTTTATAAACTCTCGCCCTCTCGTGCCCCCAACACAAGTAAATAAAAGGAACGGGTGATGAAACAGATTAAGAACCCCTGAAGATGTTAAGGGTTTCCCAGATTCATACCTGCGCGAGTGGCAACAGCTCTCTATCGTGGAAATGGCTAAATGACAACCGGCCATACCTCCATGAGTCGGGGTTCGGTGGATGTTGAGCGAGTACTGGTGCTCCATGACGTTCATAAATTAATGATATAACTCCCTTATGAGTGTTGTAATTTATGTATGTCCTGTGTTGACCTACATTTCGTCCAAAAGAAACAAGTTTTCTTATATCTACCTCATAAATTTTCCTCAAAAACTCACACCAAAGTGCTACTATGCCTTAAGTAGTAACAATTCATTTTATTCTACTTGAAACCCAAGTTGCGTAAGATGTTTCTTGACTTAAATGAGGATTTTACGTAAAACCCATTAATTTACCAAGTGTCGGCAGTTCTTTACGCTGATAGCAACTGTAAATGTGATTGCGGATGACCACCTCATCGAATGAATCGATACCGTGTTTAAACATTTTCTGGGCTGCGTTTTACACGGTTCTCAAAAGCGTTAAGAGACAAGGAGATAAATCTCTTGTCACCCTCAGCACAAAGAGGCTACTATAGCTCTTCCTCATTAAGGCAATATGGTTGTACTTTCGGAGTCTGTGGGGAGTGGCAGTAGCAACACACGTCAACAAGACCCAGGTAATTCAGACTTGGGTTCTGAGGCACCAGGTACGTTCCAGGACACGACAGATCCCTATCGAGCAGTTAAGTATAAAAGTACTACACACCCGCATGACTAACCGTTCGAACAGTCTCTCTCAACTAGCACGTAACTATCCAACCACACCGAATAGACGCAGAATTGAAAAGAAAGCGCCCACAAGAAGTTTACAAGCATACAACCTATGGACAATTTCACACTCGAAAAACCAATCAGCAAACTGGTGGCTTAAGAGGTCAACAACGAAAAATCGGTACAACGCGTACACAGTGAATGATCGTGTATGCACAATGTTGAGCATTTATGCTCCTTCTAAAAGCAGTGAAACCCCACGAAAAGTTGTCAAAAATATTACTTTGACCATCAATAACGCGGGTGTGGAATTTTGGTCCACCGTCGATTTTGTGGTCGTTAGCATTCTTAGCATCATAAGAACGCGGAGATTGCAATGAACTTGGAATTGGTGTGGAGATATGCTTGGTTGAATGTTAATCCCGTCATCGCGGAAGGCTCCCTATGTATATATACGGCGCTCCTTTGGTCAGTCATCCATCACATACCTCTTCGACACTCAACGAGCCGCAATGAAGACATTGGTAAGTGTCATGACTTTCCTAAATTCATTTGTCAACTGGAATGTATCGAGTAGTTTGAAATAAGTTTTCATTAATTCCATCGAACAGTAAGCAATCAGTCGCCTCAGATTCCACAAACAAGTAAACAGATTTTAATGCAATTTGAGCTTTCAGCCAACATTTGATCTCATTTAAACATCGATTGAATACAGTAACCAGTTCCATGGAATAAAAAATCTCATCAAACTAATGGTTTATTGATTAAATAACCGAACAGTTATGAATCAATTTCAATTTATTTGCCCCTCTATTTGAGAGTGTTGTTAGGAGTGAAGCGGGTGACATGGTAAGCATTCAGGTCATTTCAGCTTTGGACTGGTTTCGCTCCACAATCTTTTCGGTTGTCAAACATTTGTTCACTCAACACGAAATTAACTTTAATTCGTCTTCTCTTTCTTTTTCTCGTAGTGGTATATTGATCTTTGAGTTGTAATTCAGTTACGTTGAAGTTAGAATCTGGGTCGTGTTGTATAGTTCACACTCCAAGCCCAACCAAAGAGCCAAAATTTCATATGAATTTGATAGCACAGTTTCACCCAATCGTTACAGGTTATTTTTTTGAGCTTGTTTTGCGCGGCTCTGTGTTATCCATGGGCCCTTCATCATCCAGTTCAAGATACGCCGGAAGTAGCAACAGCTAAAACGAAACATTTGGCAGCCCATGCGGGGGTCAGAGAAGTGTGAGAAGCTAAAGACCGCTCCTGGGACCGCAGCGAAGAGGACGGCTCATAAAAGGACGACACTGACGGATCGTGGAAACACGACTCTAAAAAATCCTGGAGTCATCATTCTGACACCTCGCACTATGCGAATCACGAAAACAAATGGACTGCCCGGTTGCCCTTCCACCTGGATATGACAAAAACGGTGCTCCCCTGCCCGTACTTGATACACCTGAAGTAGCTGCAGCTAAGTATAAACATTTTTCAGCTCACGCCGTCGCTAAGTACTCTTCTTCATCGTGGGAACACCATGACGGTTCATGGAAAGACGACATTGACAAATCCTGGAACCACCAGCCTGCCGCCTCGCACTATTTGAGCCACGATAAGAAATGGACAGGCCCAGTCGCTCTTCCTCCAGGTTATGACTAGCACGGCGCACCCCTCCCAGTCAAGGATACGCCTGAAGTTGCTGCTGAAAAATCCAAGCATTTCCATTTGTACGCTCACACCGCTGCTCAGACAGGGTCACTTTACAGTTTACATGCGTAACCTCCTGCTGAACTGTGACGGTGCTCATGTTCGCAATACTTTCTAGGCTGCTTACTTACAATACTAGGACAACTAATATACCCTCTGAAACATACTCAATGGATGTACATAAATGTTCGATTATTTTGAAAGTAAAATTTTGTATATGAGTTGATAGTTCAGTATTTACCCTTAGTTTCTTTAAAGTTTAGTGAGAACGTATTTCTATTCGTCATGCATGACCTCCGAATATGGTTCAGAACAATCATAAAACGGCAAAACAGAACCTTTTCTGCATGAACAGTGCGTGGATTGATTGGTTTAATACTGAAGATTTTTTCCAGCATGGTTGTCTTAATAAACATAAGACATGATTCGCAGCAATGCACAGGCTCAAGGCTCAGGAGCACCTCACTATGAAGTGGCCCTACAGTTTGTTGACAATGGGTTCGTTGAAGTATGGGAGGATTGATCCCATAATGCTCTCAAAATCTCTCTTTATAGCATGTGTAGAGTATCTCCACCACTTTGAGGAGTGTTCTTGGGGTAATTGCAGTCGTCGCTGAAATACAAAACGTACAACTCGCAACATGCAGAATTCACAAAGCAATTCAAGGGAATTTCAATATTGTACACCACACAGCTGCTGTGAGTCATAGTTGGTTACTACGACCCCTCACGTCGACACCTGCCAATCGATGGCAGGTCGATCATTAGCCAATCAGCGCTAGTTGGAAAGGAAGGTTTCATTCTTCAGCCATCAGCTGTTTCTCGCCACTCTGGTTCCACATCCAAATGCTCTAATTCCAACGTCAGCCCCTGGCGTCCAAGGAAACCTCCTCCTGACACTACGAACAACTAATAAAAGTTGACAACTGCCCGTAGCTCTCTGTCCCCAACACGCAACCAATGTGTTGGGGTTGGTGTAATTCTCAATTTCTAAAATTGAAACGACTTAATGGCTGTCAAGTGTCTAACAATATCCTCACATATACCTTTGTTTAGGCACTTTTTACAGAAATGAGTGTGGGGAAACAAATGGGGTAGTAAACACTGGTTAATCAAATTCAGCTAGACATTCACTGTGGAAAGTTGAAAACATTCAAAAAGTGCCACTGTGAACACTTCTGCTGGCTGACTCCTATTAAAGGCAAGCGGTTGATTGTGGTCTAGTGGTCAAGATAGTCGATTCATAATTCTCGACGTAAGTTGAGGATTGTGGATCGAATCTCCGGCGTGATTGCCGTAATTTTTGCCTGAGTCAGCAGCTCTTCAAAAAGCTTAACTTCCTTCCTCGTAACACACTTACGGGGAACAATACTTAGGTATTTTCTAAATAAAGGCACTCTGCGTCCATTTTAGCCAGAAACAAAAACACTTTTAGCGCAGCGCAGCCCTGAATTTCAGCTACCTTATTTTCACAGATTCAGAAAATGAGATTTTCCAAACAGAAATTCATTTTTCATGTGTAAGAATTTTGATCAAACTCAAACAGTACATTTACTTAAATTATACCTACATTTTGTTTCCATTAATCCTTCCATGAAAATTCATTTAACGATGATCACAGTAAATATACAGGAGAGAGAGTTTATTCAACTATTACAAACAAGCACACTATCCTGATAGAAAAAAAATCTGCAAATTGTTACACAATGGTGTATTATTCTCTTATGCAGGATGTTTGTACAGCCCAATCCCATTCAGTATAAACAAAATACTACTAAACTATTCGAAAACGACTTGAAAACAGCAGAACAATGAAAATTGACATTTTCTAGGCATTTCATTCTCGATGTCAATCGTCAAATGGACAGGAAGTTGGAGTAAGATAGGATTGATTGGGGGGATGAAAAGTAAAAATGATCGCTTATGCTATATTGTCTACTAAGTTCCTTCAAGCAGTAGAATTCGCCCCATTATATTTACTGTAATTTCACTGTTCTCCATTCAGATACAGACCTACACTGTAGAGATTCAGCTTTGAACAATACCTAAGAAATTATACTGAACATGGCATCAATGCAATAAGACGCAACATTTAGTTTTTGGCTGATTTTTTTTTTTTTTAACTATCGTTGCCCATACCAACCGTGGGTTTTGCCGAATCGAACTACCTAGTAGGTGGGCTCAAATAGATCCTAAATGAAATTTCGGCGCTAAAAAAAGGATTTTTAGACCTCATTAAAGACAAAATATGGCCTAGATGGTGGATGGACATTGCAGATTTGGAACCCCCATGCCTTGAAACCTAAAGAATCAAATTTTGAGAGGGGGTTGTTGCATTTTCCTGGCCAAAAACATTTACGTGTGTTATTCAGAATGAATAATAAACCAAAACGTTCGGGGCTTCCCTTAAAGAGTGGGAGGAAGAGGATAGTTAGGAGGTGGTGTGGTGGGGAGGGGGGGGGGTTGGTAAAGGCGTAAGCATGTGCTAAAATTATTTTTTGACAAAACTTTAACACTAAGCCACTAACGAAATCAAAGAAATACAGACATAGAAAATATTTTAGAGTGACAAGGTAATGAGAAGAGAAGGAGAAAAATAAACGAAACCTTAAAAGATATTCAAGGCCGTTTTCACCAAAACAGCGCTGATCATGATCCAATTCATCATGGCTAGATAAGGCTAGTCTGTTTCATTCCCACCCCACTAACTGAGATCAATGAGGGATGCAGTTAGGATAGCCGTGATTACGTTGGGATTAAGCCATATCAAGAAGGCAGTGGATTCGTGAGGTTACAGTAAAGTAAGGAAATTGAACGTCTGTTCAACATCTCGTCCTGTAAACAACCGTACATCTCATAGATGCCCAACCCTCAACAATCCAGGTTTGACCAAATTATTGTTTCTTATAATTGTCGGAAGCCAAAGTGGCCGCATTAATCTCTGCAGAAGCTGAAACTGGCGAGGAGCATAACATGTCAATTCAGGTACTCCCACTACAAGAACTCCAGGAAAACCCCAAATTAGTACGGGAGAATGCTTTGTGTGAGCAGGGAAAATCGGAAGTGGTACAACACAATGAGGACTGAACAAGAAACAATAAAAATCGAAATTGTGAGGTTACAACTTTTACGAGCAAGGAACTTTAACAAGGTAGGGAGAATTATCGTGTTTAATAAATGTTGTTTAATACACTATCTTGTGTGTAAAAGTGTGTTATTATTTGACATTTCCTCCCTATCTGCTTTTAAATCCGTCCAGGTAAGCCATTTGCGTTTGAGTTTTTTGGCGTCTAGGATTTTTTCCAAAACTGATCAACACATATTTTACGCGAACAACAGCTTGTAAGTAATTACAATCGTAATACCTTTTTTCGCAACAGAATTTAAATTCATATCTTGAGGTTGGAAGCTCGGGTGAGATGACGATAACCTAAGATATTATATTAGTAGTGGAAAAGCAACTACAATAACTGCACACTTGTAAACTGCATCTTTGTTTATTATTATTATTCCAAAACATATGAAAATTATTCACAATAATAGACGAGAATATTTGATGGAGCATGGTAATGGCGGACAAATATCAGGATATGATAAGGAAAGATAAGAGCTAACTGGACCTAACCGCACAATTTTTTGGGGTTAGCGCTTGATCAGGGCTAGAGCTTAACCCAATCTGGTGAAGGCCGTTTTTGTTGTGGGAGCAGGTTAGCTACTGTTAATCGACTCTAAATGGAAACAACGCAGTTGGTGATAACGGCCCTTAGTGTCTCATTGAAGCCGAATGGGTTGAACTATGTTGTGTGATACTTCGCGCCAGATAGTTATATATATAAACGCCCATAATGGACATGAAGAAGAAGTTCCTTCCATCGTAAAGTTTCGTTATTGTTGAAGATCATTAAGAACAAGCAAACCAACGGCTGTTGAGAAGGTTATGAAAGGCCCCAGCGCTAATGCGGTAGTTTTGCGCAGCTGTTCAGAGCAGGGAATAAGGTTTCCTGAAAGGTTGCCGTTGATTATAGGCCGCCATGTCCTTCTCAAAATGTGAACGCGAATGTTTACCTTTTTTATTTTCGGATTAATTTGTATTGAAGCTATCTCTCGCTATCACGCTTTTTCCGTTTCCCACTGGGAGTCTCTTATTTCTATCAAACCCCAAACCCGACCGACGAGTGTTTCTTTTCGGAGTTGACTGTGCTGCTACGGTGTTGTGTTCAGTTCTGGGCTCTTGACAGCTAAAATAAGCTAATCCTTGGAAAAGAGTCCATCATGTCTGTGGAAAATTTGAAAAACTTCTCTCCTACCGATCCAGAGTTAATTGACAAAATTGTCAACAGCATTAAAGCCAAAGGGATCTTCGACCAGTTCCGACGCGATTGTTTGGCTGATGTCGACACCAAGGTAAATAAATCCAAGTCTCCTTTCGCTATTTTTGATTTCTTATAAATAACCTTGCGTTAAGCTATCGAGAGTAGGAACTATTGTCCTCATCTAATCGGTCGATTCTAGCAATAAAAGGAAAAATTGAACATCAACTGGATAAAAGGTGATGCAAGAGGTCAATTCGTGCCCTTTTTGCACCATCACGGATGATTCGGTTGAATTCTGAGGTGTCATCGTGGTCTGATTCGGAAACATCCGTTCAAACTGAAACTGCACTCTTCACGTTTGAGTAGCGTTCAGCTTGGCAGCAGTCTTTTTTATCTTGAAAACATCCGAATCGTTGCAGAAACTGATTTTAGCGTCAAAAATATAACTGGTAAGTAAGCGAAGAAGAGATCGTGGTAGGATCTTTACTGTGGAGAGGACTGACGGGCATTTGAAGATCGTGATGCAAAGTCGTCTTGTTAGTATACTACAAGACGCCAGTAATAATCTGGAGGATTAGGTTCTGAAATGTCCATAACACCTCAGTTTAAGAGGCAGAAGTTGAAGGCTATTGTTTACTTATCATGCTCTTTTTACGTATGTAGTTAGGTCCCTCAGAGCTGGACAGAAAACTCAGCATTTATTGTTTCTGCGTCAAAACTTGATTCAGTGATGCCAAAATGAGAAGACATGAAAACCCAGGCCTCCCCCTCAACCCCTCTTGGCCCTAGGATGCGTGCTGAGCCTGAAGGTAAAATTCGAAAATATGGAATGTGTGAACAAGAGGGAGCGAGGGGATCTCGTGACATGATTTCGTTCCCTCGCAATGTGACGTGGTTACTGGCAGTTAGATGAAAACCAAAGCATGATAGAAGATTCTACGCATGTGTCATCAGACGTCTCCTCTACATTTCCATGAAGACCCTTTTCTGTAGGAGCCAATGTGGTTCTGCCCCTGCACCTATCAGGTTTGCTCTTTGATCAATCCAGCTTTCCGAATCACATCCTCGAGTAGGACAGCTCGAGAGTAGGATCGCTCTTCATCAGAATCAACGTTTACTGTTTTAGTATCTTGAAAGGTTCCACGCCAAGTCTTGTTGCTCCATGCAGTATTAAAGCAATGTGCCTGGAGTATTGACCGCGTTAATAAATAACCTGCAATAATCTCATTGTTTCGCTCGCAGCCAGCCTACCAGAATTTGCAACAACGTGTCAACGGGACAGTAACTGGGTTTCTCGCTTCTCAAAAATGGCAGCACGGCCTCAACAAAACTCAACTGAGAGAAAGCCTAAGGAGGCACACGGTTCAGCAGTGAGTAATATTTTCATTTCTTCATTATCAGAATTCATCTTACTTTTTGGAAATACACAGTCCCAGAAATTAATTGCTGATGCACCAACTTTACCTGCACTTGAGTAGCAAAGGTAAAATGCTAGAGGCACTGAATACGATTTAGATGTGCACATGGTTTCATGCAAGAAATGAAGAATCGTGGTATTGTGGTCCAAAATGCTCTTTCCTGAGTGTCTCAGGTACGGACTGTGTGCAGTAAGATTCCTTAATACTAAAATGTTGTTGTCGAGCAGTAGTCATTTTAGCAACATAACGAACATGTAGTGAAGATTACTTGTTTTTTCGTTGCCGAGTTCTCAATTTTCAAACATATGGTATTCGGCTTGAATCATCCAGTACATACATCCCCCATAGAACACTCACCATGCGTTTCAAAGCTGTTATGTCGACCACGCTGTGCCTTTTTACTTTCCTTGGCTCTACAAAGTAGAAAGGAAAGTTATGTAATCGGCTGAAACCCCTGGGGCAGACACTACAAGTCCTCCATAGGAAAAGCAAATGTAGAGCAGGTCTTAGCTGCGATGCAAAATGAGTCAGGCTGGGCCTGCAGTATCGAACGTTCACTGGAAACCCTCCTTGAGAAGGCGTTCCCAGATGACCAACTAGCTCGAGACACTGAAGCCCAGAGGGCAGCAAGGGAGCTGATCATGGACCCTCCGAACGAGCCCGACATCCCATTGTGGACAACAGGCGACCTCGGCAGGGCTCTTGCGACCTTAAAGCCCAACAAATCTCCTGGGCCAGATAAAATAGAAAGCAATATGCTAAGGCGAAGGCTGAGCGGACAATCTCCAGCGGTCTCCTTAATTTATTTAATGACTGTCTGCAGGTCGGACAGTTCCCCACTCAGTGGAAGTCTGCGCGTTGTCACTCTTCAAAAGGGAGGCGACCGCCCAATCAGTCGGACTCATGATCATGGAGACCACTCAGCCTTCTTTCCATATTAGGCAAAACACTAGAAATCTTGATGTTGCAGTCCCTCGGAGGAGTCTGTGGCCGCAACCTCACAGGCAGGCAACACGGGTACCAAAGGAAGGTCCACGAGGATGTCATTGTCAAGATTCGGCGTGTTTCCTGCTGGCACCGGCTAAGTACGTCGTAGCAGTTCTGATTGACATCAGAGGAGCGTTTGACAACCTTTGGTGGCCAGCGCTCCTTAATGAACTCAAGGTAGGGAATCCCTCGCAACCTGTACTCGCTCGTCAGAAGTTACCTGACAGACAGAACTGCTACGATCGAAAGTAGGCATGTTCCGTCCGGAGAAAGATTGAGAAGGGGTGCCTACAGGGCTCGGTCCTAGGACCAGCACTCTGGAATGCCTTCTTCGGAAGGTCTTCTCAGGAAACTCATGGAGACTGACTGCGAGCCGTACGCCTATGTGGATGACTTGACTGTGCTGATCTTTGCAGAGTCAGTCCGCCAAATTGAAGAAAACCCACCACGTGCTGCACTGTCAACCAATGGTGCGAGCACGTCAAGATGCAGGTGGCTGAGGAAAAAACCCAGCTAATCCTCTTGAAGGGGAAAGTGAATAATCCACCCACAATACGCTTTGGCGGCCACAGGCTCCTCCTTGAAAAGCACGTCAAGTATTTAGGAGTGAATATAGGTGAGAGGTGGGGTTTCAACCAACACCTCCAGTCCCTTAAAGGCACTACCATTGCAAGGTTTGCCTCACTGCGTGCAATTACTAAGGCCACTTGGGGTGTGTGTTACCACGACACCATCCTCATGTATAAGGCCATCTATTTAGGTGTGATTGGCTACTGCCCTGTTGTCTGGGGTAGCAAACTAACAGTCAATCAAAAGAGAGTATTGGCCCAATCCCAGAGCCGCGCCTCCTGTGGATCACCAAGGCCTACAAGACTGTATCAACGGAAGCACTCCAGGGTGATCACTGGTCAGTTACCAGTTGATTTGGCTGTTAGTGCATGATTGACAAGTGGAGAGTGAAACGGGAGCTTCGCTTTGGGCTGAACTCCGTGCGGATCTCACCACAGAACAGAAACTTGCCGCCATCGGCGAATGGGCTCTAGAGAAATGGCAAGCGAGATGGGAATCCTCGTCAAAGGGACGTGATACGTATGAGTTCTTCCCAACATCCGTGAACGTCTTTCAAGGAAATGGGTTGAGCCAGACCACTGGACGAGCCAGTTCCTCACGGACATGGCGACTTCAATGCGCGGCTCCACTTCTTTTCTCTGAAAGACTCTCCATTATGCACGTCTTGTGCCTCCAGTGCGGAGGAAACAAGAAACCATGTGCTGCTCCACTGTAGTTTCTACAACAGTGAGCGGCGGTTGTTGAGAGGGCAAACGAACTTAGCAGGGTTGGCTGCTACAAAGGAAGCCTATAACCGTTTTGCAAAGTTCGCAAAGAAGGTAGTGGCTAAGAAAGGTGGTTATAGTTGATCAGTCCTTTTTGAAACTTGCCACCCAAGTAAACAGTAAGATCAGGTAGGGAACCAGATTAAGAACTACCCTCCAGATGGTACGGGATTCCTCAGGTGGTCACCTCCGCGCGGTAACACACGGGCAACAGCTCTCTACGGTGAGACTGGCTAACGACCACATACCTGCCGTACCTCCACAGGTCTGAGTTCGGTGGATGCTGCAGGGGCCGGCCTCTTGCATATTAGCGAAACCGCAACTTCTATGACTGATATAACCCTCGTCGAGGGTTTAGGTACAGTCATGAAATAAAGAAACAGATCTGTCTGTGAACGATTTTTAGAGAAAGCCACCGTACCAAATCAGCTCAAACATGATATCTCGCCCACAAGTCACCATGAGACGCCAAAATAAGGGTTTGAACAAAATCCACCGAGGGTTAACTATAGTTATCATAGTGATCAAAACACCAAATATTTTTTTTTCTCAAAAACGGCTCTAACGATTTTGATTAAATCTTTTATATTGATAGCTCCTAATATGGAAACTATACCATAAAATTCCCATTATTGGGAAAATGACGAGAGCAGCACAATAAATTATCAAAACTTTCGACGTAATCGATTTTAGAGTGGTTTTCAGAGAAAACGACTGAACCAAATCAGCTGAAACTTGATGTATAGGCCACAGGTTACCATGGCACGCAAAAATGAGGGTATGGGCCAAATCCACTAAAAGTTAACTATAGTTAGCATAGTGATTAAAACACCAAATTTGTTTTCTCAAAAACGGCTCTAACGATTTTGATTACATTTTTTATATTGATAGCTCTTGATAAGGCAATTATACTATAAAATTTTCATTCGTAGGAAAATGACGAGAGCAGCACAATAAATTATCAAAATGTTCGACGAAAAGCGTTTTTAGCGCGGTTTTTTCCTTATAAACTCCGCTGCAATGTTGGTAGAATGTTGAAGAAAATTGATATTGTAGTCCAATCCAATACCTAAAGGGTGAGTGTTTAAAAACGCTCATGAGATACATGGTGCTCACTCCGGAAATTCCTGAATTTCAACTATCGCCGTCTCGCTTACTACCAGTTCTAACAGTTATTACCCAATAACTCTGCAAAAGTGATTACTATCTTTCTTCAAAAAAATTCGTGTTTACAGCCTCATTAATTTTCTCTGTACCAATTGCTCAATAATGGTCCTGCAATGAGTACGAGCAGCACAATAAATTCCAGAACTGTAGGCGCTACCGCTTCCTGCTGCTGTGAAGTGTTGTTTGACCAAGTTCAAAGGCCATGTACAAAGTGATTTGACGTAGAGCTAAGGAAAGTTGTGTGTTGCAACGCACCAGATATTTTCAATTTCAACTGCTTCGTTCAGTGCTCCATCACTCCCCCAAAGAAAGAGAAAACACTACTTTAATTTCACATTTTACGCATTAAAACCATTTTACGATCTTTGGATTTCATCTATACAGCTAATTGACGTCTACCTTTTTGCAGAGCATTTCTGGAAGTTGGAGTGGACCGTATTGTGGACCAAGTGGTGAATCCCAAGATTTTCCCTGTATTTATGCCCAAAGTTGAAGATGTGGTTTGCGAGTGTCTCGGAATCGAAAAACCCAAAGCAAGGCCGATTGAGAAGAGGCCTCCGCCTTTGAAACTACCTACTCCTCCTCCTCGTCCTCCTTACCGAGGTTTGATTTTCATGTTGGTACAATTGTTAGTGTATCTTGGAGTTCCAATGAAGAAATTCTGCCATCAATGAATTTAGGTTTTTGGGACACTGGCAAATCTGTGGCAGATAGAGATCTGTACTATGCAAGGGAACGCTTCCTCTAATTGTCACGACTTAGATAATGCGAAATTCAGAGCCTATTCTTTGGCACATAACTTCAACAAGATTCCCTTACTTTTCATGTTGAACTCAAATGCCTGCATCAATGACAGTATTAATGATAAAATACCATTCTTCCAATACATTTGAGTATTCTCTTCTAAATCTTGACTCTTTGAAGACTTCTTGAGTTAGAAAATCCTAATGTTGGGTGTGTGGTAAACGGAAGTGTAGGGATAATTGGCACACAGATAACAACGTGAGATCTCTCATCTGAGTGGTGAAATAATGTTATTGGGGGTCTTGAAAAGTTTTAACTTCATATGCAAATCACTCTTTAGTATGTCCGCGTGTTGATGATCAGGTTATATTGTAAACTGTTCAATTACCTGTACAGGGATGGTATTCATGGAGAAAGCTGTGTCACAGTCTGTTGTTAAGAAAGTTCCCTTGAAATTGATTAGCTCTTGGTGATGCTAGTTTTAATTTAAAAATTGTTCAAGTCTGCAAAATTCGCTCATCTTTGTTTCAGAACGTGGAAGGTCAACTCCTCCTCGAGAAGAAATAAAAACGAAGCCAGAATCGAAGGCCGAAGAACCTTCCAAAGTGTCGGATTCTGAACTGATTCCAGTAACTCCGCAGGTTTCACTAAAAGAAAATCCTGAACTACCCGAAGATTTGGAACCAGTGTCACCGGCGAGCGAACCAGAAGTTGTCAACAATGACAATAACGACGACGATTCCAGTACATTTGACGAGATGCCGCTGCTGGCAGCTCTTATCGACGCCGACAGCGTCCCCGTTGAGCCAATTGTTTTGGACAGCGTCGGCCCTCAAACGTGTATTACGAAGAGCGGAGGACCCTCGGAAGTTTCCAACAGCCACAGCATGATGTCGACTAGACCTCCGTTGGAATACGACACTTCAACGAATAACCTCTCCTCTCTGAAATCTGACGACAAATTATCGCCTACTAAGAAATTTGATAACTTCAGTAATCTCGGTGAGAAACTGAAACAGGCTGATGTCAATTTGAGAGAAACGTCCGTTAATAAAATGGACGATATAGTCGTTGATCTTACAGAACTCAGTAAGAGCTCAGAAAACGAGTCTCAGTCTCAGGGCGCAGAATCCAAAGTTGAAGCTCTCGATGAAAGTAATTTTTCATGCGCCAATAATTTCGGAGCGACGGCCACGAAAGACGATCTCCTCGACATTTCAGACGAATCTTTCAGCTCTCCCGTTGAACCAAAAACTAAATCGGATGAATCTTCACCATTAAAACTGCCGAACCACAAAAAGTCGGGAAGTAGTTACTCGAAGGAAAGTAAACACGGGAGGAATGACAAAGAAAAAGAAAATTTCGAAAAAGCTTCTGAAAGCAAGAAAAAAGATAAAAGTAAAACTTCAAGCTCGAAAGAAAGTAACTTTCAAACAAAATCATCAGAGTCCAAAAGCGCAACTGCGAAAGATAAATCGACCTCTGTTTTGGACAAACATGCCAAACATGAGTCTGAAAAGGACAAAAAAGACAAGAGAGGAAAGTCTGACAAAAGTGATGACACAAAGAAGGTTGATAAAGTTAAAAAGGACGAAATCAAAGTGAACGACAGCAAATATTCTAGTAAAAAGAAAAAAGACGAGGCCTCGTCACATCAGAGCACTCGACACAGCAAAGATTCGAAGAGTGGGAAAAAATCGAGCGAAAGCGTTAGGAGTGGAGAGAAAGAGAAACACAAAGAAGATAAGGAGAAAAAATCCGATCAAAAGTCCAAAAGCGATTCTAGTACCTCGAATTTCAAGTCTGACAAGAAAAAGGCGGACAGAAATGGAGATAAGAACGACGAAGAGGGCGATGATAAAAAGAAGGGTTCGAGAAAGAGGAAGAGCGGGCGGTGCAACGAAGAGGAAGCCAAAAACAAGAATTCGAGAAGGTCTTCCGATCGTGACGGTAGCGGAAGCGGTGGGTCAGGCAAACCTCAGTCAAACAACCCTGAGCAGAGCGAAACCAAAAAATCCAAATCGGACAAAGGGCGTTCTCAACACAAAAGTAAGAGTTCATCGAAAGGCAATACCGATAGTGAATATTCTGTGTCGTTTGAAGAAGCAGACGAAGTTGACAAAATATTGATGGAAATCAATAACTCGATCGAAGACGAAAATTTGAGAGTTGACGTGAATGAGCTATTCAGTGAGTCCGTCAAGAAACCAAAGATCGCCAACAATTTTCACGAAATGAAAAAAATCATGCAAGCTCGAAAGCACATTGATAGAGCCGAAAAGGATATCACTGTGTCGTACACGAAGATGAAGGATCTGCCTGTGAGTGAAGACGTTCAAAATAATCGCATGGCAGATTCTGAAAATGAGCTCGATGTTGTCAGCCCTACTGCCAACTGTGGAGAAATCCCTTCCAAATGTGAAGATACCTCTGACAATTTCGTCAAACAAGTGGGGTTGAGAACATTTTCTATCGTCGTTGAAGATGTTTTAAAAGGATCGATGGCATCACAAATACCGCCCGATGCGCCAGAACCGATTGATGCCAGTTCACGATCCGAGTCCCTTGAAAAGACTATCTCTGTTCGCGACGTTGCATCATTTTCGAACGGCATTTTGCCTGCGTTGTCTCGCAAATTATTGACAGACGTTCACAAAAGTTCAGAAGATGACTCAAGTACTGCAGTGTCAGTGGTAGCTCAATCGAGAGATACGTCCAACTGCGAGGTTAAGTTTGAGCCTGAAACTGAACTCAAGTCTGAGTCGAACGTAATTATTAAAATCAGTTTAGAATGTTCTGAAAGTAAACGGAATGTTATTGATAAGAACAGTGAGGGGAATGTGGAATCTCCTGCATGCCTCAGTCAAGCACAAAAAGATGACGCTGATGAAAGTAGGCCAGACATAATACGCGAAGTGCCTAACGAATATTTGGCGAGTGACATAAGTTCTGCGCAGAATGAAAACGCCAAATCGAGTTTGTCCTCCCCGCAGCCTGTACGGTCGTCTCGTAGAAAAAATGCTGGGAGTCTCATGTACGCAATACTCGAAGAGTTCAACGAGAAAGTGAGCGCTCCGACGTCCAACGTCGCCCCTTCGATGGTGAATCGTTTGAGTAAAAGAAAGAGCAAATTGGATCAAAAGCCGCACGCAGAGCCGACTTTGGTCGATGAGCTCGTCACCAGGTCGAATTCTTGTACTGCAGACGATGGGTGTGACATCTCAAACAAGGAAAACGACGAAACTAATGTTTCCAGTAAAGGGAAAAACAAGAACGATGTGACTGGCCCTAGCGACAAGCCCGCCGAAACCCGCTCTAGCCGAAAAAAGAACCCAGTTCGTGATTTGGATTATTGCAAAACTGACATTAAAGAAAGTACGCTCAGTAAAGGGCGCTCTATGTTACTCAAAACCCCCACTGATGAGCCAAATGCTTTAAATCCTGCTACAATTTTGCTAGATAGCCCTCAAGCCTCTAAGAAAGGCAGCCCTGACATCAAGAAAAGAGTGGTAGCTCCTTTAAATTTGAAAAATTCCGACTCTCTAAACTTCGAGGGCTCGACAACTTGTAGCAAAGTTGGTTCTTTGGTGGACACCAAAATTTGGACAGAAAACAACACGTTGAAAATGGATCAAGGAACTTACATCAAGAAAATGTCCGCTCATTCTATGGAAAACATTGAAGTCGCAAACTTGATTGACGTCTCGTTGCGAAGAAAAAGTTGCCCTGCCATTTTTCACTCTGACGAGAATGATAATTCAGTTCTATCATTTCAACCTGATGATACAAAACTGCCTTCTGCACCTGACGTCTTTTTGCCCGATTCAGATACTGTTGCTCCAGGCAAAGGGGTTAACTGTCACGAAACGCCAAATCCTCCCAGTAAAATTAAACCTAAAAACAATGTTGATGAAACTGATCATCGCCTGTCTCGCTTCAGTGTGTTGTCGGCAGAAGGCGGAGCTGGTTCTGTCATTGAAGGAAACCCTGTTACCGCTGTCACTTGTGTTACGAAAAATCCCACCATCGAATATGCCAAGTCGGCAGAAGTTGAAAGTAAAGTTACGCTTCCGCCAAAGGAACTAGTTATGGCGAGTTGCAAACAGCTCTTGGAACAAAAGAACGCAGGCGGGATTGACAACCTTAGCGCCATGCAGAAACGTCTTAGATCTGTCTCACCGACGTCTAAACCGTGCGTAAATAGATCGCCGTCTCAACGCACACTGCGAGGTCATAAAATTGAAAAAACAACCACCGTTTTCACCCCCGAAGACGCCGACGTCAACTTCAAAAGCTTTCACGACCCTAAAAATCAGTCTTCGTCCGTCGATTCATTACTCGACGACTCCGCAGAATCGGATTTCAAAGGCTTTTCCAGCGACGAGGGCGGCTTCAACGCGGACGAAGAATGTCGGGGCTTCACGGACGAAGATATTCGTAAAGCTTTTAACCAGCTTCGCCTTTTGAAGCATTTCATTCCAGATGAAACCTCGCTGATAGATTCGCCGCAGAGCGTCTGCCGCCTCCAGTCGCGAGCGACTCGCAATAACAAAAAATCAACTACTGTAAATAAGTCTAGTCATTTCGACGAGCTCGAAGGTGTGAAGATGAATCGTCCAAAAACCAGCCCTAGGAAGAGGATTTTCTCGTGCACTTCGAGCCCTGAAAAGGAGAAGAGTACCTTCATGAATGTAAGTATTCTCGTTGATTTATTTTAATTAGACTGACGTGTAGTTTTTATGGAATTTTGACAGGGTATGAAGCTATTTCAATAAGGTCAAGGAAGGTAAAAGAGCAAATTGAACATTTTCACACCAATTTTGGCATTCCCTTATGACGTATATAAACAACAAAATCAGGCGATGTTTGACTATGTACATATTGTAGAACGCGTTCAGTGAAGCAACAAATTTTTTCCACGCCACCGAAGTTTGTGAGTGACGAGACGAATTGGCCCCGTGCTCAGAGTTTCCCACCAAAACTTATTAATTTTCTCAGAATTCATACCTACGATTACGTACAGCAGTTAGGGGCAATGGTTCGATTAATTATTCACCATTTTACAGAGCCGTCTACGGACTATGCGAGGTCTGTACCAAAAGTATCCGACTTCGTGAAACGTGATTTCACAATATGTAAAATATGAAAAAGTAAATCGTCAACAATATGATACTGCACGTAAGTCGATGTGGATAAGAGTAGATGTAAGGCCTTTCAAAAAATTACGATAGATAATGTGTATTCTCACGTCATCATCTTTGAAAACAAGGACCTTCTTTCTGTCGATACTTGTTATTTCACTATACTAGCCCTTTTATAGTTGGGAAGCTTTTGTATGCACATGCCTTAAACTCGTCGCTCACTGTACAAATTGAGGTAGATGCCATTTTGTGTTAGTCCCCATTGCTTAATTGTGATATCTGCTGTAATCATTCGTTCAAGTCTCTCCTAGACAAATTTATTTGCGTCGTGGATTGTGCGGAGCTTCATTGAACCTAACAGTGCAGTTGTAATTCTTTTATTTTTTATTTTTAGTGCAAAACTACGTCCAAAGACAGTGGTCTTTGTGATTCCCCGGAGATGGAGAAAAGTGAAGATACGCTTTCTGAACATGAGGCAACTGGTGAGTGTAACTTGTTTATTTAATCACGTTACGCATGTGTCACAGGTTTAGATTTCGAGTTACTTTCTTTGTTGAGTGCATTCAATTCAGCATTTCAGAGAGGGGTCTTGGCAACCACTGTGCTCTAGGTTTCCCTATTCACCTTGTTAAGTTGGACTTAACCAGGGGTGGGAAGATGCAGTAAAGGGGCCGCTCGAGGCCGCGTTGTCCCAATCTTGAACGTGGTATCAAGTGGAACAGACCTTGCTGTGAAATATCTTCTCTCCTATTCAAGGAAGGAATCTTTTCTTACTGCTGGCCCTTACCATTTCATTAAACACGTTCCCCAACATCTTATTTAATTTAACTTGAATTAATGAAGTGACCGACAACAAGCTCTTGGTATTTCACAACTTTTGTTAGTATCACTTATCAATTCTAACGTGCCGAGGTGTGTGTGGAGATATCATGGTAATCACATAGTAATAAGCCATACACCAGCCCCTTTAGGTTTCTACAGGCAGTACCAGTGTTTAGGCATGTACTTTAAACCTCCACCTCCTCCTCCACTGTAGTTTCAACTTATCTACTTCCCATTGCCAACATTGTACGAGCTAATTATTCTGTCTTTTTAGATGATAGTGCAGCGAGCCATATCATTTCATCTGGCACTACGAATAAAAAGCGCCAACTTCGTCGATGCACTGAAGATAAGACTGGTGAGTCTATAGAGTCGCAATACCATTTGCATACTGTACTTTTGGAAAGTAGTAGAGTGCAAATTGCATTTTATAAGACGCTTCAAAAATAGTTACTCATGTTGTTTGTGCATTTCTAGAGGCACCGCCTGCCAAGAAACAAACTCCTGTCCAACGTAGAACCAGGTTTGTGAATTTATTCATTCAATGGGAGCGTAGTAGTAAAATGTAAGGGGGGGAGTAGTTTCTACACTCTTATCTTATGGGATGCCGACCTTCCCCAGGCAAGATGGCTCCTCACTTGAGGTTACGTTCTGGCACCTCTTAGGTGTGTTACGACAATAAACACGCTAATACTGTAAGCAGAAAACCAGGCTATGCAAATAAGTTCCAGAGCCAGTCCATTTGAAACACAAAAATGCTGCAAATTATTACAAAACGGTTTATTGTTGTTTTGAGCAGCATGATTGTGACCTGCTTTATTCAATCAAACGAAAAATACTAAGTATATAACATGCCTATATATGAAACAACAACTCATATGCAAAATATGTTCTTAGAACACCTCTGAGACCCATCCCATTTGGTTCAGGATCGAAAAATGCTAGTCAACGATACGAAACACGACCTGACTACAAGGGAACGTCAACAATTGACGTTTTGTGGGCGACGCTAAGCAATTGGAACGAGTTGACTAGTCAAACTGATGGGTGTTTGTAGTGAGACGGAAGGCAGCGTGGGCTGGGGACTTCCAGATAGTAGAATTTGCCCTTACCATTGTGGAGATTGGGGGCCAAACAAAAGGCAGAATTTCTCTAGGTTTTCTGCGTCGTTTCCCGTTCTAAACAGAAATAAATGATGTTATAAAATGAACTAAAATCTCTCAGGTTGGGGCCTAAACAGCTTCTTGAAGGTGGAGCGATAGCTGACAGCTTAAAACGTTCCACAAGAAATTAATTTGATTTTCTATTAAGCCAAGCCTTTTTCCCCTATTAACAAATAAATAAATAAATTAGGAGACTTCCCACGAATTTACAATACAATAGAATAAACGAAAGTTGTAAAATAGGTGGTGGCAGCCTACCTTGCTCTTGCTCGGTTAGAGCTAGATGGAAGTTGTTTCGTCCTCCAATGCTTCGAAGGAAAATTAAAACGCAGCAGCTCGATTAGGAGCTCAACGACGAAAAAACGTTGTCTTAGACTCCTCTAAATGCAGCGACTTATCGAATACAACGCGAAGAAGACTAGCCAGCTGAATAGCTCCCTTCTTCACAACAGAAGCCAGAGGTCGGTGTGGTCACTGTTTCGAAAAAAACTCCGCCCCTCATATTTACTGTGATTTCACTGTTTTCGATCCAGACGCACTTCTACGCCCCTGGGACCCGTCTCATACGACTCGGCATCGAAAAATGCGAAACGATACTGATTTTTTAGCCTACGTTAAAGGCATAATATGGTATGGCCCGAACGGAGGACGGACATTGCAAATTTGGAGTCCCTATGGTAGTCTCAAATTTTGAGGGAGGGTGGGAGGTGTTGAAATTGTTCCCTACCGAAAACATTAGTGTACTATTCAGAATGGACAATAAACCGAAATATTCCTAAATAGACCTCTCACTCGATGGTTTTGGTCATACTCAAGATTTTTCACATTTTGAAGATAAACTGAAAATAAGATGTAGCGTCCAATTATCGTGCTAACGAACTGAGCCAAAAATTATTAAAAAGTATTTTCCTGTCAGTTTTGAACGCCTAGGCTCATTCCTATTGAAAGTTATCGGGTGTAATTATGTATGTACAACTATGGTTAAGTACTCCTTGTTACTCGAGGTTACAAATAGCTCAGATGAATGTGAAAATCGTTTTCCTACTAATTTCATCTCTTAACATTTTATTTATTTTGTATTTTTTCAGAACATCACAAAGCTACAAGACCAGCGAGCTCTACAAACCTAGACCATTAGTTCGAGGTAAGATATGCTCTGAGTATGTATTTGTGACATAATTCGAGCCTCTACAAAGTAGAATGGGAAGTAGCAGGTTACGGTAGACACCAAAATCTGTGTGTGTGTGTAAAATCCTCCCAATTTACCTTTAATTATCATAGTGATCAAAACACTATAAATATTTGTTTTTTTCAACAACTACTTTGACGATTTTCATTAAATTATTTATTTGAACCCTTTTAAATAACACAACAATACCGTAAAATTCCCATTTGTGGGAAAATGATGTGAGCAGCACAATAAGTTACCAAATATTTTGCCGAAAATTTTTTTTCCTCGTTAACTCCGTTCTAATGTACACCTATACGATGATAGATAATGCTCGTAAGATATTTACTCTAGGAATTCCTGAATTTTCACCCCCACGTATTACTCATAAATTTCCTGTGTATTGCTCAATAATGGTCTTGGCACAAGTAGGAGCACCGCAATATATTCCGGAGCTATAAGCACTATCATTTTTTACCACTTGAAATCAACTGTGTGAAAAGTTGATTGAATTAGTAGCAAAAACCATGAAAACCTGGGAATTTAGTTCGAACACTTCGTACAACGTTGCGTGGTGGATCACGAACTACGTTTTTTTGGTGAGTCAATTTTTATTTTTTGTTCCGGCACACAAAAGAGTCCCTTGGCCACTGTGACCACACATTGGTCATGTTGTGATGATCCCTTACCTAATAAAAGACGTAGTACACTCCAGACCCTTTTAAGATGCTGAGTATGTGTTTTCACACAGATTCCGCTATGATTTGGAGCTCAATGGACGCTTGAACAAACGTTTGAAGCACCTGGCTCCTAGGACAGGGCGTTAGTATAGGATGCGCTCTGTCGTTTTGTCCTCTCCACACAACTTGAATTCAACTGCCTCTGAATTGCCCATCTTGTCGAGTGGCAGTGTGGAAAGCCAATGTGACTCTCCCTTTGTATCACCTGCCAATTTAGGTGACTTCTTCGCTCCTATGTGAGGTCAGGCCAAGGGGTAGGGATTCTGTGCCATTCCTTGCAAGGCCCTTTCATTGCCCTTGTTGCATATATGAGCTGGTGTCCATATAAGGGAAAACTTATGGAAATCGAGACGTTTGAGCGCCTGTAGACATGTCCATGTCAGCCTGGACCTGAATGTGCGGGCAACGATGGCCTACAAGGCAGCGTGACTGTCTGAAAATATATATATCCGCTTGAAGAGTCTTATTCTGTTGTTTGATTCTCCGAAACTCTTATCTAGAGTACGTCTTCCATACCTCCTAGGTATACAACCAAATTCAGCAGTTGAATTTTGAATAATATATACAATTTATTTATATATTTTTCGATGAGCTGCTCAGAAGGGAACAAAGTTGGTTGGTGTGATGTGAAGTTTATCTAGGGCTTCAGTGATGTGCTGGTGAAAGGTCAGACGCTGATTGAGTCTTGTTGGGATTGATGCTTGTTGATATCTGAGGCGAGGGTTGGCAAAATTCCTTTGTACATATAGATATGCGATATCCCAAGATAAAAATTCAATGGCTCAATTCAATTTTGTGAACCTATGACCTAGCGTGTCCTGTAGTGCCTGACGTCGTTCTGCAGTTATTTCTGAGATTGGATTGCACACTGTAAGTGTTCGCATTCAAATAGTGAGAGACTGTTGCGTACAAATTAGTTGGAGGATGGTTCCTCAATTCGTGAAGCAGATCAACGTACTACATTCTATTCGATGTCAAAATAGGATGAGTGGCTTAATTAATTTACCCACATTTTACAACGTATTGCCACCAAAACCAAAAGTATATGCAAAAACAGCTCTGTTGTTCCTAGAAACGAACTTGAAATTGGATTGCAAGATTTTACCTTCACTTTCTGAGAAGTAACAAATTTGTGGACTTTGATTTTCAGGTCAACTACGAATGTCGACACCAACTCAAACTAAGAAAAGGGCGATTTGAATGTTCGGGCTTCCTTTTTGCTGGGAACTTGAATTATTGAATGTGTTGAGTCTTTTGTAGTACATTCGGACTGTTGAAGCCTGAGGGAAGGGAATAACTACTATTTGAAATATTGATGTTACTTGTTGTTTAGTTTAAGCTTCGAATTCTTAATAGGAGTCAGTCGTGATCGCTTTGTACCAAATCGAAAGTGTACCTTGTATTTTGTATTGATGTTTTAATTTTGTAATGTTGTGTTTAGTGAAAAATTATTAACCCTTCGACCAGTTGTTACGTTTTGATTTCATTATAACCTATTCTTATCATTACCGTGCTTATTATTGACGGCTATTGAAGATAGGTTTTGATTGTGGAATACATCAATACCAACAACTTTGGTAAGTGGGTGATGGCTGTTATAGAACTAATATCAGATGGCACAAAGAACCTGCATCAAATTAACAATACTGAACATAACTAGACACCTACTAGTACCTACATATTGTTCTATGTAAACGTTTCTGTAGAAATTGTCAAACGAAGATACTGTACCCGCATGTGTGGCAGGTTGCAGAAAGTTGTGTGTTGCTGCGCACCAGATTTTTGTTCCTTTGGGGCGTAGGAGGGATGGTCGGCTCTTGCTGGCCCCATGAATTTACTTCTGTTCATTGACAACCAAACTGGAACCATCAGGTTAGTCCTCAGCGATGGGGCAGCTCTTCTTTCTTGTCCTCATCAACCTTGTGAGAACTTGCAGCAGTTCTCATACGTCCTCCCATACTCTCAGGTTCAGGAGCGGTCTTTTCTTCATTCTACTGGGGAATGCTGGTTCCATCCTCTTCAGGCTGAGCACTGCTCGGACAAACTGAGCAGTATACCTCTGGTTTTCCTCAGAATTAAACGTGGAGTTCGACGGTTTCATAAACCTGTGCACTACTAATTGCTTAATAGTTGTCGTAGTACAAGTAGAAGGGACTCAATAAATTCCAGAACCTTAAGCGCCACCAGCCTCGTCTGTGTAGAACGTTGCCATTGATTGAATGAAAAACATTTGGTTAGTAGCTAGAGTGAAAAAAGTACTCAATGCAAGTGTGGCCAAGGAAAGTTGTGTGATGAGTCGTACCAAATATTTTAGGTGCGTTTAAGGGCGTGTATGAGGGTTCTCTGTTATTAATCAGCCAATAAACACTTAAAAAACTCACCATTATGTTAGGAGGAGAAGTTCGTATGAAACATTGATTCAAACCTTCCCGCCCTCACCGCTCATTTGGGTTCATAATTTCATCACTAAAGTAATATTCGTATGTTGTAGTTTTGCGACGATCGGTTCATATTTTACAGCTATATTCAAAACAAATCGCTTCACATTTTGAAAATTCGCGAATCTGTCTCAAGTCACTCGTGCGCTCTTCAAACCCTAACCTGTTTCAGCTGATAACGTTTATCGGTGTTTTCCCGTGGCCCCTTTTTTTAGCGGTGATTAAAAATTGTAGTGGCGTTTTGGAGAAAATGTACAAACACATCTTACGCGTTCCCGTTCACGTCGTCCAAAAGGTAATTTTCTTCGAGAATACGTATTGGGCTAGTTCGTGAGGAGTTGAATTAATGGAAAGGTTTTGGTAGAGGAGAGGGTTCATTGACGATGAACTTGACATCGGCCTTGTCTACGATTTCTTGCCAAGTTTTGTTGAGAATTTCGTCGGTGTGTGTGAGTGATTTGAGTGAAGTGAATTGCCTGTAAACCAGTCGGATGCTCATTTTTACGGCGTCGTCAAACGCACGCCTTTTCTGGTATCAAACCAATGAAAAAATGACGGGATATCCGCCCTGTTTCATAGAAGGGGCAGCTGTGCGCCACCGTATTTACTTAGTTTGTTGTCGCATAATCGTTGGGGATTTTTCTCGTGCTCTAGCTCTTTACACAACCATTTAGTGGCTTTACAAATATTCCTCCTAAGAGAGAGTATCTTTGTGGAACATCAGAATGATATGGTTCTTAATTGTTATGAATTAGTTCAGCTCGTACTTCATCTTGTTGTATTTCAGTACAGAAGTGGCTAGATGAGTGCGAATATTTGGGTCGTAGTCTCAAACCTTCGCCAGTCACATCATATGCTTCAAATATTGGCACTACCTCTTTCCTCAATTGCCCCGAACCTGCTGTCATGACGTGTTTTGAGGATCCTAAGAATCTTCCAAACGCCAGGGGAAGTCAAAATAGCAGAAAGTTGTTCAACAGTCGGTTGAAGTCGGTACAGATCAATTTTGGTAATTACAACAGACTTTTCTTCCCATCGTGCAGTGCAGGCGCAATAATGACATGTGCTCACGCCCTTATACTTAAATATATTTCTGAGGCAGCGTAGGTACTGCTCGAGATCAAAAGTAGGTTGCTGGAATGATATCAAAAGCTCACTTGACCTGAAGTGATGGGAATAAATTTTTACTTTTAGTAAAATGGACGAGCGCCTGAATGAGAGCGCAAATTGTGACATTATGGCATTGATCCAACTGTAGTAGTAATAGTTGTCTCTGACGTGCATTTCTGCAAGGATTTTTATGGATAACGGATAGTTGTCAAGGATATCGCTCCTTAGAAAATGTACACTTCAACCTTTGTTGCTACGAGCGTTGGATGGCATAATCCTAAAAAGTGTGTGATTTGCGGATGATTGAGCATATCTTGATCAATATTTGTTAACTGTGAAAACTATGATTAAAGCTGCCGAAACATTTGAAGTTTTAGTGTAAGAAGACACCACCCACTGATTTTATCTGACAAACTCTAGCTCTAAGATCGTCGAGAATGGTTATTAGAGCTCCACTGTATCCATAGCCAACAGTTGCTCATCATTCAGACTAACGAACCAATCAGCTAGTCAGAAGTTGTCATTTGCTTTTCACATCTGGCAAACAGCAGGTAAAGCTGCCACAGCAACGTCAGGGGCCCCTGGGCTAGCACAAGGGGTGGGCCGATACACTGAGCATTGCTTTTCAATGGAAGTGGATAACAACATTGCGGAGGAGGGGGGGGGGTCCTCTGCATTGCTTGCTCGTACTACTACTTTAGAGTTAGGGTTGATGGTAGGAGGTGTTATCATAATCCACCTTCTGGCTACAGAGCAGAAATAGATGTTAGGATCAATGTTGCAACCTGAGTACAGCTACTGGAAGAAAAGGAGGAGGGCTGAGACCCTTGGGAGGTGGAAAAGCGAAGGGGCAGTAGAACTAGCAGCTTATTGGTCCATGGCTGAGGCAGTGGTAGAAATCCACCTCCTCATGGGACATGAAGCATTTACGGGGGTATCTTTATCGAATTGGTAAGCTCCAAGCCCTACGTGCTTGGCAACTGTGGATGATGCCTGTGATGCCATCTTCTCATGCGAACAGTAGGCAGGCTAGCAACACACGACGTGTTCAGTAAGAGGAGTATTGAGCTTGTGGACCCAGGGCCAGTATCTTGCAGGGATGAAGGCATGGAGGAACAGTCGCTCCTGAATCTCCCAATCTGCTGGGCAGTGTGAGAGGATGTTTGAGAATGGCAGCATGCTGCAAGATTCCCATGAGGATGTAAAAGATCTGCCATTGCAGGGAGGCATGTGGTCCAAACAGTTCTGGGTAGGTTCTCGACATGCGTAAAAAAGGAGACAGAGGCAAATCGGAGTAGCTGGTATTATCTACCACAGTGTTCAAGTGCAAGTGTAAGACCCAAATATAATTAAGCCTGGGGAGGTTCTCTATGTGCATGAGCACGCATTTGGCCTGCCCCCACAACTTCTTCTCCTGCACTATACTAGAAAGAGCACTCTCAGATATGCCCCTGGAGATTTCAGGTTATGTGTAACTAATATTACAAAATAGAATAATGAAACAATGTTCCAACAAACGTCTAACTAACATTCATTTCAGCCCAGGTATTTCAAACGTCACCAGCTAGTGAGGCTCATTCAAACCACTTCTAATCATTACAAGGAGCAAGATCAGAAATTCATAGAACCAGAAAAGAAAGGGTGAGCTAAATTATTTTGTTGTGCTTTCATTGAGTTCATTGATTCAATCCTGTTCTTACTCAAGTTTGCGCTTTATTTGTAGTTCTTTTGGAAGAAAGTTTTTCTACACTTTGGGAGCCGTCGTCATTGGTACAGGAAGCGTGATAGCCTACGCCAAGTACGATGATGATTTTAGGAAGTGGCTGCGGGACAACGTACCTGGCTCGGACGAGTTCATCTCTTTTATCACAACCGAGGAAACAACTCACGCAGACTATTTAGCTAGAGCAATAACAAAAGCCAAGGATGGGTTAGTACAATTACAAACATTTCGAGGTGTACTTGAGAAACAATTTAAATTTCATTCCCCTCGTTTTATTTGAAATCTTCGTCTTAGTTATTTAGGAAATGTAGAAGGGTCATCGAAATGGTGAGGTCTTAATATTCACCTACCTTCATCTTCAACCTACAGCTACATAATTATTCTTCAGACCTAAATCTCGTACCTGCAATAAGTTTAGTCTTGTTTTCCTGATGTAGGTTTGTCGAAAGCGCTTACAACTTGCTCGGTTTAACGCCAGAAGAGAAAAAAGAGGAATCTAAAAAACATCTACCGCCGTGCGATGATGAAGGAAAACCGTACAGTCGTACGTATTTATCTTTATACAACTTCTTGATTCGAGATTTATCTTTTTGGAAGTAATCTAGAGTGTTTTATGAACAATGTGGTGTTTGTGGCGTTACAATTTGTTGAAATGCGTTCTAAAACTAGCGGCAAAATTTTTATTTCAAAAAAGATGCTGATGATCGAAGAAATTAACCATTAAATTCGCAGGCCCACTTTATCCTTGTACAGTGTGCACACTATTTGATGTGCGAGTGTGGGAGAAAAAATCAAACCAATTGTAACTCACTCAGCTCAAGCTAATAGATTTAAAACAAAAAAATTTCCTAGGAGAGCTCACTCAGTTGTCCTCTTTTTTTTTAACTTGGTTGAGAAAAGTTATGAAATGTATTGTCAGTATCTACTTTCAGTCAATACGTGTGAATATATACGTCAATTTCCCAATCATTCGTGTGAGAATGGAATTGTTCTATTTTAATTGACTCCCGTCCCCTAAGTTAACTGTCTGTTGGCCTTAAGGATAAATGTTTGTGAAAATCAGAGGAATGCCAAAAACGAAAACTCCGCATTTTCTGCCGCTTGTTTTAAGTTTGAGGATTTGAATTTAAAAGGCATGCACTCGCACTAGCACGTAACCTCTGTCATGAGGTCATCCTGACATCTACCTGATGTCACAATTCACTTGCATGTCTAATCACTAAGTTGAAGGTAAGTGTGTGGTTTCTAGCTCAAAAAGTTCTCGAAGAGAAGAGAAAAGCCGAAGATAAACGAAAAGCCGAAGAAGACCCTAAAAATAAGAAAAATGAGGTTCCGAAAGCAGAACGTAAGTACATTAGGAACTTTTTAATTAAAATTATTCGCTCGTCTGCATGTTACTAAAGATAGTCTTTCATTTTTTTTTTTTCAAAATTCTGTTGTACTTAGATTAAAACCATTCAGATCAATTTTGGATGCAATACGAGTAGATTCCGAAAGACGTACATTAAGTTTGCTGACAGCCGTAGGACAACAAAGCAGTCAGAGGATGGAGCAGCAAGCAACAGGCAGTACAGTAGCGCCTCAGAATGCGCCTCAAATTGTCTACTGACTAACCTGATGGTTATATCGCATTAACTAACTACTCTGCTACTAGTGTACCGCCTGACTCCCTTTAAAGGCATCAGGCGATCGTGGTCTAGTGGTTAAGACAATGATTCATAATTCCCGACGAAAGTCGCGCAATTATGGATTGGAGCTCCAAGATAATTTTTGCCTGAGTCAACAGATCCCCTAACGTCTCCAAACCCCCCTCGTAACAGGGCCCGAGAGAAAAGATTAAGAGAGAAAATAATGAGACGAATTCTCGGGTCTGAGATTCGCTGACACTGTGAAAGTTTCAGGGGAGAGATAAATGGTGACGCTCCTACTACGATGTGAATGAAAAGAAAGTGCCCTTTCCTTGTCACCCTCTCATTCCCTGAATCTTTGGTCGGATTTTTTGGGGATTAGCTCAACTCTCATTGCTGTTAATTTTTGCTTGAGTCAGCGGATCCCCTAACGTCTCCAACCCCCCCTCCCCCTCGTAACACCGGTACGGTCAATTTTGCTTAGGTCAACATGTTCCTTATCAGCTTCCCCCAAGACTCAACTTCTCTCTCATTTGAACAACTGTCATATGACAAGAACAACATGAAACATCGTCAGCAATGCTTGGAAAAGAATGAGAAGTTCACGAATGCAGTTTGTGTCAAAGAAGAAGTAGCGAGGGGTATTGTAATAGGGAAGTATTGTTGGTTAATTAGGCAATCTTAAAGCACTCCTAAGGTTGCAAGGAAAAACTAGAGTTTAATGGAAATGAAACAGCTTGATGGCTAAATTGGAACTGCTTAGAAGTGATAAACGAACATTATTTGTGGATGGCATTAATAAGCTGAGCGACTGTTGTCCAGGCTAGGTTGATCAAGATTGGGTCTCCCAACTGCTTACTGAAAAATAGTTCGTTGTTCTTAGGGAACGAAGGAATTGCCTCATTTAAAAATGGAATTGGACATAAGGGTTGCTATTTTGGAAAGCTGGACTATATCTCACTAGATGGAGCCAACCAACCCCCTGTCACATGATTGTATGGAGTTGACAGTCCAAATTGACTCCACTGAAATAAAGCACCCGTTTAACCCATTCAATATGGCGGCCATATTGAGATCCCTCTGGAGTATACTGCTTAGTTTTTCATAAACGGCCGTCACTGACGGCACAACTTTTTCTACGTATATGGCTTAGTTAATTTTTGTATGGGCTTGAAAAAATAGTTTCAAAATTCTAATGTGTTTAATTAGTGTATAAATTGACAAGCGCCACGGGGCAGTCGCAGTCATAGCTAATGTGTAGGTAGGCTATCATGCAAAATACAAACAGCTATGACTGCAAGCGCCTCGAGGCGCTCGTCATTTTATACACGAATTGGGCCATTGGAATTTCGAAACAATTATTTCAAGCCAAAAATAATAAACTAATCCATAACGTACTTTCAGAAGGTAAGTTGTATTGAATAAGGTGTAATTATAAAGAGAGGAAAACAATTTTTTGTCAACTTTTTAAATAAAATTTTCAAGTATTTATTACAAAAAAAGTATTTATACAGTAAATAACATAGAAATCGTTCGTAAATTTTTACATAGGTAGTAAATAGTACTTGTAAACATTAAGCAATTAATTTCCATCAACATTCATATTTTTGTGGAAATTTACAAAACAATTTTCGATACATAAAGCAGGTGTATCAGGACAAGCTAGACAGGATACGAAGAAGTTCCTCGTCAGTCATCACTTTTCATTACATTGGCTCACCAACTTTGGGTTGTTTGGTGCTGAAAAAATCATTATTACAATGATTATCATTATTAAAAAATCAATACAAATTCATCATCGTAATTTTAATGTTAGTGAAACGTAAAAAATATGCAAACCTTGAAGTTGAGGGTTGTGGCTCCTCACTCGCCCTCTTTTTTCCTCCTCGAGTACGAACCATCTGCTAAAAAATAGGTATATATTAGCTTATTATTAAGTAATAAGTTTAAATTATACGTCCAAATGTAAAGATAATGGAGTTTTACTTACCCTAATTTGGGAACTATGCAGTTTCTAAAGGAAACGTCAGATTCAGAAACGGCAAACTGCAGAATGTTGTTAGGAGTGACTGCCAGTAAATAACGGGCTTCCAGAAGTGACTGGAACGGTCTGAAGCGCATTTGAAACTAAAGAAAACCGAGCGTCTCGGTGCTCTTGCCGTCATTGGGTAAGGGTCGGAAGAGCGCCTCGAGGCGCTTGCCGTCACCAGGTATAACATTGGAGAGCGCCCCAGGGCGCCCTCCGTATTGAATGGGTTAAGTAGTGAGCTGGCAGGCAACATTTATAGGTGCAATTGCTATACACGAGGGTTGCTATTTTGAAAGTCACACGATATCCCACTAGATTGAGCCAATCAATCCCCTGTCACGTGATAATAGTTGCTCTTAGTCCAAATTGATGCAATAGCTACTAACTAGTGGGGCATGTGGTGTGGGTAGTTCGAAATGAAAGGTGGAATTGCCACACACAAGGGCAATTCCAAACAAGCGAGACTTCAAAAAATGAATTAATTAGGGAAATGGAAGTGGTGTAAACATTGTGTTAACGTAACTGAGACGATGTGGCATTGCTTACTTGTTTACATTTATGACTTCCGTGGATATTTTGAGGTACGATTAATAAATATTTAATAGAAAAAAGTCGGGCTGGCTACATTTTATTCTAAGTTACATTTTAGTTCTTTAATAATTGATCTACTCCAGCTGTTCATTTCCATCTAAACAATGTGTACTGTAAGTGTCCAAGTTATCCTCTGTATTTAACATACTTCTGAGGATGTTTTATACGTAAACCAAAACGTTGTTTCTACTGAACCTTTAGAAACGACCACGTGTTGACCAGGGCGTTCTGACTGTGTGGCAGAAGCTTTCATTTTTGACAACAGTTTGGCTGTGTACCGTATTGAGGGGGGAGGGCTTGCAGAAGATATTTTCTGCAAAATGTTTACATACGATGCACAATTCGGTAATTTCATAATTTTTGTCTCGCTTCTTCTAGCCACTGCGCTCTCTGACAAAGGAAACTGCGCACCGGTAGTAGACCCAAAAGATCCTAAAGGGCGACCAGTGCCATCTATGAAGGATCCGAAAGATTTGTCTCACGATAAGGACAAACCCAAAGGCGGGGATAAAGGAAAAGGAAAAGGAAAAGGTGGCGACAAGAGCAAACGAAGTTCTGCGGCTATCGAGAAGGATTTTGCGGAGAACGTGAAAATCGCTGTCAACGCTTACAAAAATGCGATTTGCTTCCTTCAAGGTAATTGGCACCCCCTTCTCTGGCATCAAATAAAATGAATGCAAAAGTTGTTATTTGTTAACAATTCACGTCTTAATACACGAGGCAATGATCGGCAGTAATAATGGTTGTACAGAGAGTAGGTTTTCATTTTCCTATTTCAGTAAGAAGGAAAGTTATGTAATTTACTGAAAGCGAATTCTTTAAATCTTGATGTTTCGTAGCACAAACCCCGTCAGAGGATGACAAACAGCGTGCATGGGAGCGTCTGAGGATACTTACTGCTTGTGGATGGGTATTCGTTCTTGAAATACCATAAGGGGAACTGACAGCGACGATTTACTGCCCCGTCTCAATTTTCTAAAAAGGCGTACTTAGCAGTCACTTGTGGGTTAATTCGAAATTTCATTCCCAGTGCAGTTTCCTCCAGCCCAAACTGAGACGTTCGTAAACACACGAAAAAACTTAAGCTGGCTCGTTCAAGTGCTAACTGGCTGAAGGCCAAGGGTGGACGATGAATAATTTATTCGGTGCCGATGAGCCGAGTATGTATTGGAGCGGAGAATAGAACGTGAGCGTCTCCTGCTTAGGGTGGCAGGGAGCATCAGAAATCTGGTAACGACATAAAGGTTTCTTCCAATCGGTTTACCTAACTTTTTGAGTGTACTGTTTGTTAGAAGTACTAGGGCTTTCAGGCATCTGAAAGGAGCTCTGTGCGAGTTTTTGAAAGCTCATAGCTCTCAGCTCCACGAATTAGAAAGAAAATTGGCTGATCAGATCTTTACGTTTTAAGCCTACTGAGTCCGAAAAACACTATTTGGGGCCTGTATGTCAGTGTACGTGATGGAGCAAAAATGGCTGAATCACATCAGCTCAAATTTGATGTGAGCAAAATCCAGCTGTGCAAAACTAACTATAGTGATCAAACCACCAAATATTTTGTTCCTCGAAAACGGCTCCAACGATTTTCGTGACTTTTTTGTGTAGACTGCTCCAAATGAAATGACGATACCATAAAATTCACGTTTGATGGATTCTCAAATGACGAGAGAAGTAAAATAAATAACGAAAATTTCGAATAAAATCAAACGACTTCAACGCAGTTTTTTCCGGATGAACTCCGCTCATGTTACTAGAATCTTCAAGGAGATTGACGAGCAAGTACAAATAGGATGACGCTCATGAGATATTCCGCTACCCCAGATATTCTAGAATTTCAACCACCGCTGTTTCACTTACTACTACTTCTAAAAGTGTTTGCCTGATAACTCTGGTAGGATTATCCTATTCACAAAAATCGTGTTTACAGCCTCATTC
This sequence comes from Pachypeltis micranthus, assembly GCA_020466155.1. Taxonomy (NCBI): domain Eukaryota; kingdom Metazoa; phylum Arthropoda; class Insecta; order Hemiptera; family Miridae; genus Pachypeltis; species Pachypeltis micranthus. Next base: position 29,392,211 of record CM035774.1, on the reverse strand, counting down.
ATTTTCTAATGGCTCAATAATGGTCACGTACAATTTCTACCACGAAGTGAACTGAATGATAAATGAATTGAATCAGTCGAAAGGGCCTTAAACATGAATAAGTTTATGTATAGCTAAGGAGAGATGCTGCGCCCCTTATACTTTAATTTGAAAAAATGGAAATTTGTAGGAAAACCAGAGTAAATTGATCACAAAATGAAGCCTTGTGAAAGAATAACTTGACTCGACTTTTATAATCTTTTCTATTTTTCTTGAGCTCACATTACGTTAACTCAGATGTCATAATAATATTCGATCGTCCTTCGTTCTACATTATTAAGATATCTTCTCTCTCCACTAAACTTTTATGTCTGTGCCTCCAAATATTGGTCAGAGGCACCTGTAAGGGTGATGTCACTGTCACGTTGCGTTTCATTGCCTCTCCCTCGTACTGTCATATTGTAGAGTCATATTCAACCGTCTCATATTCGTTTCAGACTACTCAGATACCGTGAACTCCATCGTGGATGACTCCATTGAGAAACAAGATCCCAAAATATGGCCAGAACTTCTTAAAAAGACCAAGGAGAAAGAAGATAGGCTCAAGACTGCAACTGAAATGGCTGCTTCATCTGAGTAAGTTTCTCATTACTTAATGTGGGATATTTTAATATTGCGGTAGCGGATGAGAATTGCTCGTGCGTTCTAGCCAGCTAAGGCGACATTTTTCCGTGTCTGATTGTAAAGCCTGTAGTGATGAATTTGAATCGGGTCCCACTTTTCCACGTGAAACTGCGTTAATATATTTAGTTTTCTCGATGCAAATAGTAAGGAAAGCGCAGTAATTGGACTAAACAGTAGAGTTTTCACGAGAATTTCGTTTTACGTGGTCAGGAAATCCCAATTTTGTCTTCGGTGTTTGTACATGCCATCGTCTATAGTCAACTTAGGGTGAGAACTGCTGAATATATCATGCTCGTTGGTTTTGATCTTTATTTTTGAGTGACCCGAGAATTAGGTCAAAGGCTGCGTCCATCAATAGAAAATTTAACTTGCGGTACATCTTCTCCTTATCTAACTATTCCTCTCTATAAATAGGCTTGTTTGATCTCAATTGCGGGGATGGTTGCCATTTTCCGCCGACAAGGTTCTGGCGCTACGGCGCAAACATGAAATGTGTGTCTCCTCTCCTTTACCTTCTTCCTTCGCTCTTGATGGGCCCTCCCCGCTCCTTAAGCCCCCTGCAGTTTTCAGTTGCGTTTTCGCATGTTCCCCGCGTTGTGCGAATTTCCTGTGATTTCCTTCCTTTTTCTCACCAACCCCCCATATTCTTCGGGTCCTCGTTCTTCCGAACCCAACACCTCCAAACCGACGTCTCTTCTCTCTCCGCTGGAGGGAAACACGAAGATCTGCCCCATAGACGGGAGGTGCTCGGATCTGCCAAATCCAAGGTGAGCCCTTCACACGTTTTCCTCACTCATTTTGTGTTTGCGTTGGGGGCTGTTCTTTGTATGGCGGCAATCGACTCTTATTCTCCGGATCATACAGTCCACCTGTGCGCTTCTCATTTTTTTATTTTTCCCCGGAAAGAAGCGTACGTACTCACAACAACGCAACAATTACGAAGTTTTGACATTTTTACAAAAAAGCATGACTGATTTTAGTCAAATCATGAAGTGCCTTAACACTATCTACCCACGTTATGTTCTGCACAACTATTTATCCAACCGTTGAACGTCTGAAGGTGATATTGGACAAAACCAGTTAAATAAATAAGGTTTATTGCTCATTAAAAATTCCCTAATTTTAAAAAGGTCTTTTCCATTCATTTAGCAAACCACACTCGAAAACTTCAATTAGACCTTGTTTTCAGTCAATTATCTGGCTCAATCAATTATTATTATTGGCTGTGTCGTTCTCTTGGCTCTTGCAGCGTACTTGTTGGCAACCCTCAGAAGTGCTTACCACTGATAGTGTTAGAGATTTTGAATTTTCTTATGTAAAAATGTCAATATGCCCCAAAATGTCAGTCCATGTTATGTTGTAGATTTTCAGTTAAACGATGTTATCCTGTATGGTTTCAGTTAGACCATATTATGCTGTACATTTTCAGTTAGACAGTGTTATCCAGATCCTTGTCAGTTAGGCCATGTTGCCACTTCACCCTCGAAATGCAATATTTAAAAAAAGAAAATAAATAGTGAGGCCATTTTTGCGTTTTTGGAGTTTCGCCTCTCGAGCATCCTTTGAAAATATTTGGTGTGTAGCATAATACAACTTTCAGCAACCCCCTGAAAATTCGGCTATTTGTATCTTCATTCAACATATTTTTACGGGAGTATCTACGTAGAACTACGCTCTATTTAGTTGAAACTACCCTGTGTGTTCGAACAAGGTCGTTAGAACCGTTTTTGGAACAGTTGAAAAAACGATCATTTAATGTTGTGCAAGTCACAGCGTAATCTGGCGCAGGTAAGAGGATATGAAAATGCCTCTTTAATTGGAGATATTTGTTTAAATAATTTTTGTGTGCATAATGTACGTGCTGCATTTAATTTCAAAGTTTTCGCCGCACTTTTCCAACGTCTTCGTGGTTCTTCAACTTTTGAATTTATTTATTGAGTCACGGAGACTGGCCACACCTACTGAGCTATCGCTTTTGGCCGTCGCTATTCTAATTATTTTGAATCGTGCTTTTCCAGAGCCAAACTCCAACATATTCAGAGGGAACTCGACGATGTGAATCTGCCTGGGACTCCGGAAGAGAAGAAAAAAATCAGGGATAAGGCCAGTGCGCTTTCTGCCGAGTTAGCGAGCGCTAAAGACGAATTTATCAAGGAAAAGAGAATGGCCAACGTCACGAATTCTTATTGGGAAATGGTTCAACAAGCTCGCTCGCACTTTCAGGTGGGAATGTCATTTAAAACTCGTAGTTCGAGCGAGGAATTCATTTTGGAAATATTTTATTTTGATTTTAGTTTCAAGTTACCTTTCTGAAGTCACGTGGGTGCGAATGACTGTCCTCGAAATGAGAATTTGAAATAATTTGGATCATTTCGTTGACTAGAATTTCCGTTCCTCGTTTGGGCTTCGATGATGATGTCAAACTCAAATCGATTTTCATCCTAGTCAGAAAACATGACTTTGCTGTAACGAATTTATGTTTTCTGCACAATAATCATCAGGCACAGGGTGCAAGTAGGTTTTTACTTCTCACTTGTACGTCAAAGAAACGCGACATCTCACTCGAATTGCTTTCACAACTGCTGTGTTCAGCAAATTCAATGATTAATAGGCATTACTGCCTCTGGCAGGCTTTTGAAAAAGTATAGGGCTGTTTAACCATTTAAATGCTTCTGCGATATCAATTATGGGGACAACACATGCATGAAATTAATACAAAGGCAGCGCTGTAAACGTAAAACGTGGGCGACATTTGTCCTTAGGTGGTTAAATCGTGTTTACATTCGTTGCTTGTGGATGATCCAAGATCACCATCTCAAGTGAAAACGGATTTTTGTGGCAGAGCTTCGGAGACGTTTACCAATTTGCCTACAAGAATTTGAGGGAATATGGCGAAACATGTTGTAAAACCCGCAACAGTTTTGTACTAATTTCCCTTTTTTTGCGTAATGACCTTGTCCCTGAGATTGTCTCGAAAGATCTCATCATTCGAGCTATTTGAGTGTGATGCTTTGAAGAGATATTCAAGAAACGATCATAAAATGATGTGAGGTATTGGTGGACGGCGGAGGCGTTTGGCTCAGTATCGATTGTCATTGCCAAACAATGACAGTTCATAATTCATCCATCAACAAACCATTTTTTCATAGTTGAATAACATCTCTCAAAAGCCGAATTTTGATAAATTATTTTCCAAGAGTGTTTAATTAACTGCTCAACAAGATTTGGAAACACTACGGTACTGTAAAAAACCACCCATATTAACTCCAAGCAAGGTGAGGGGCAGTTGAGGATGCTGTAAAGTGGGCAGAGGACCAAGTGACACAAATGAAGGCGTTTGCCCAAAGATATTTTTCAGAGGGAGGAAATAGTGAATGATAGGGAGCTTAGTCTAATAAGCTGAAAGGTTTGATGTCTGACAAAGTGCAGTTCGAGGTAATTATTAAATGCTCAGAATTGGGAATATGCCGTGACTTTGCTTGGATGATTGGATGAACAGTTTCTAGGCGCCTTCTGATCTTTCTACTGAACTCTAAATGTACGTTTGGTAGCTTCAACTGGTGACTGGCTCACGCTGGACCGAAGGGGGTAGATAGAATTATTTTGCAGTTGACCACTCTCTTGACCTCAGCAACCACTCTGTGTTGTGAGTGGTAGAGGCGGGAGGCTGAATGATTTGTTATCCTGACTTCTACTCGCCGCAACCATCCTCCGCCCCCCACTATGTTCTCCACCCCATCCTTAGGGAGACACTCCTTTAAGAGGGAGCCAACCTATTGGGCCCAGGGGTTGCCTTCTTTAGAGTGATTTCGTTGTGGTAATCCCCCAAAGTAATTTTCTTAAAAAACTGTTTTTTTTTTTTTGAATAAGCTTGAAATTGATCTCATTTTTGAGGTTCACTACATTAATATCATGATTGTCAATCACATCTCCTATCACAAGGGTTTTTGTTCGACGTTGGCTGTATCGATTTTAATTAAACTTATGACATATACACATGACAATACCTAACTCTTGTTCTCTATAAAAATTGTTGTGATATTGTGTGAAAGATTCAAAAAGAACTTTTTAAGTATATTTAAATTAGATGCAATTGAGAAAACCCCCTATGTGGCCTCGAATAGGCCTAGTGTGTGTGCTTCCCAATTCCTATGGAGCTCGTGTTTCCTGATGCAACGTCCCCAGAAATGCGTTCCCCTCATTCTCGCACAAAACTCCAGACAGCCTTGAGGTCCATCCCTGTAACCTCATCTGCAGCTGCAGAACCCCAAGCACTGTTAGCACTCCCAGCCAGCCCCTCACAAGTGCTCATCACATGCTCCGAGGACTCCAACTCTGCCTCACAGAATCTGCATTTGTGTACCTCTGACCAATTTTGGTCAGGCGGTACCTTATTGGACGGTGTTCTTTGAATCAGTCGTATATCGTCTGTATATTTTCTCATTCTAGAATGAGGACCTGTCGTGTGTTGTGAATGCCTGTGGCCAGGCATATTTGCCGATAGGCGGCCCTGTATTTCTATCCTCTGCTTGCCAACCCCGTGAAAATGGCTTTTAGCGGTCCTTCCAAAGGTAAGGCCACACCAGGTCCCTTAGCAGCAGAGGTCTTCTGAGTCCTCTCATCAGCAGCATCCATTGGCAACGCCTTGATGGCAGATGAGAGGTCACAGCCCATGGCTATGAACTCCCCCCCCCCTCACCACCAGAGAGGGGCTTAACAGACGCCTCTCCTCCTCAGTGAGGGTCAATTTTTCAATAGTACTGAAAATATGTTGGTTCCATTTTCTTCCCACGAGTTCCTAGGCAATTTAAACAGCCCATCATGGCAGAGCCCTGAATGACTGATGACACCAGGTACCAACACAGGTGTCAACACCCCCTGTGCTACTCACCTTTAACTATGAGTCACTTGACAGCATGGGGTTTGGATGCATAAAAAAAGGGGGTCATGCGTCACCGCAAAAGTAAGGGCGCAATTAACATTCAAACAATAAGCGCCTTTGGTAGCTCACCTTATCAGTTTAACATGAGAAAAAAAACGTAATGTTCTGTGATCCTGCTTGGAAATGGATAATATGTATGAAATGGGGTCATGATATATGTCTGCAATGGGATCGACTGCCTTGCAAATCTCCTCTCCTTCACCCTGAGGCAAACTTTACACCAAGATTGGAGTCAAGCCCTATGCACACCTTAAGAGCTGTTGTTTCAACAAAAACGAAGCCCTCATCTTACAACATAAATTTGATTTTTTTTGTTCAGTATAACTTTCTATTTTGACAGAATGATCTTGGGACACTCTTCCCCAACTTCTCTGTCTCTGATAAAGAAATGAAGCTGGCCGTCACGGAGATGGATCTGTTCATTCTCTACGCTTTCCAAACGATCTTGTACTATCAAAAGGAACTTGCCAGATTGGACGTAAGTATTTTTTCAAATTTATATGGCGAACGAGTCAGATCGCGATGCTACATTAAATTTAATAGGTAGGAGGGGTTGGTAGAACGGTACAAATAAATTAAGTTTCGAATTAGCCCGCAAATGGGTGCCAAGTACGCATTTTTTTAAAAATTGAGACGGGGCAGTAGTTCGTCATTTACACATGTGACTTCCAAGAACGAATGCCCATCAACAAACAGCATGTGCGCTCATGCGGGCTATTTGTCAGTCTCATAAGGTGTCATGCATGAAACGTCGAGTGTTGAGTTCGTAGTCCAGCTTGCATCCTTGCGTGTTTTAACGTTTGTGGAGTATCCAACCCAGATGGCGGGTGAATTGCATTGTCTGGACTGTAGCCTTCACTTGCCTAGAGATGTTATTTTCAACTGTTCTCCGACTAGCTTCTTATACCATCGTTTTAGAGTACTGTCGAAATGAGTCACACCGACTGTTGAACTTCTGGAATCGCTTTGTCAAATACACGTTTTAATGGTCAGTTCTCGAGTTGCCCCATAGGTGTTTGTACAAGTGTTTTCTAGGCGGTATTGCCACCTACTTTCCTCGCTGCTTTCTTCGCATTTTGTTTTTTTCTATTTTTCGACAAGCCATGAATTGGCACGTATGCACATTTTGGCTGGTTTGGATTTATTAATTAAGAGTATGAGGCAAACGTAGTGTTCTGCAGTGTATGAATGTAGGTTTGATTCCGGACAAGTATTTATGTCGTGAATGCAATCATGGGTGTGTGACGACATCATTTGGGGCGACGACATAGTTTTGTTGTATTTCGTGTGCATTTCACTTTCTGTTATTTACTCGATCTCTCGTGTTAGTTTACATTCAGTCAAATGGCCTCATCTGCTAATGAGAGCTGTTATCGTGAACACATCTGCCATGGACTGAATTCATGAACTCAACAGTCCAGACAACCTTTTCTCTTTTTTTACACAACCTTATCAAGTTTCTGCATATAGTTTTTACAGTGTAATTGAGTTAGAGATGCCTCTGAGAAGTGACAAATGACGAAAAAACAAAAGAAAAAAAAAAAACGAAAACGCAATGAGAATTTTTGAGGTTCTTGCTTCAACCTTTTAGAGAAGTATTAAGCTCCCTCCGGACGCTCATGGAGAATTATAACTTCACACCCCTTTCAATTGACGTGGTATCCTACCAGTTACAACTCCAAAGGTTCTGATGGATGTACGAAACTCTGATTTATTTTATTGTTTTGTTTTAGACACAAGGCCAGACAAAATTGGCGGCTGCGCTTGAAAAATTGCCCAACGTCGATGCCCAGGCTGTGAAATGCTTGGTGGAACAGGAAGTTGAAGTAGAGAAGAGGAAAATTTGTTCAGATTATCAGAAGAAGGTAAGGGATTTACAATCACATTGAGTTGTGTACCACGAACACACGCGTCAAGTAATAATTTCAAATGATACATTAAATTGTCACTGAATGAACAAAAAAAAACTGTGTGTGTGTGTGTGTGCGCACTCTTTCGAGAGCATCCATGGAAGAGATTACCAGCACTGTTTCTCTGGCGCCACTGCCTACAGCAATGAGGTGTTCAAGAGGCTGAGATTTTAACATTTAGGGATGCTCGCTGTCGTGCTTGTGGTAACCAGTGTGAGTCGCAAAATCATGTAGTGCAGAAGTGTCTGTGTACTCGTGAGTCAAGCGCCACGAAATAGTCTGCAAGCAGTCAGCTGGTGCTCTGTCATCCGAGGGTTGGGAAGTGGTGAGAGAGCGGCATTACCGAGTTGCCTCTGGAGGTCGACTGATGCCTGCTGATATCGTCGCCAAACCTGCTGTTAACCTGGATGTCTAGGAAGTATCTGGCAGCTGGGATCTAACTCATCTTGGAGGGCCAAATAGCGCAAATATGACTGGATGGGTGGAAGCTCGTGGAGTGGAGGCAGGTAAAATCAGGGTTGTGGCTTTGATCTTGTACTCGCACGTGTGTTGCACGAAAAATGCTGAGAAGATGCGTCGTTTAGGTGTGTCCTTTGACTCGCCTGTTGCTCGGGTTATATCAGAACTGGTGGTCATTCTATCTTGGAATATCAACTTATCCTTCTTTCTTTCTCCCTCCCAAACCTTGGCCCTCGCCATTTCATTAATTATTACTTATTTAGTTATTTTAGTTTCCTTGTTTGAGTGCCACTGTCCCGTTTATGGTGAGCATAAAAAAAAAGTGTGTGGGGATTGATCTTCACTTTGCATTTACGTCAGTCTTTCATTTTGATTTCTATACAATAGTCACTATAATGATCTCAATATTGATTCTCTCGACAATTTAAAAGACCCCAGTTCTCTCATTTGAGTGTGAGAATCGTATATGTGTGATGCCCACCGTTTTATCAGCATTTATTACAGTTGAATGTGTTGTGTTCTCAATGTCTCTTGTCAGCAAACTAGCGGATTAACAGTCAATCTGCAAGCCATTTCAGTAAGGACCTTCCAGACTCTCACGAGGTAGCCTGAGGAGTGAGAATGTGGAGAGATCCCCCCCCCCTCTGTCGACCCCGCTCCACCTGTTTCGCTCAAGACCAGTTTTTGTGCCACGAGCCAAGAGATTATGAAGGGCCAATGAGCTGGATACAAGGAGCAAAGCCCAGTTTCTCGTGCGTTCCCATAGCACACATGCTTGGCCAGACTTCGTGTGAGTCTGGATACGTGTGTTTTCAGTTCATCCAACTTTGGCAACCACTTTCCTGCGTGTGGATGTTTGTTAGTTGTTTCTCCACTAACATGCCACTTGGGTGAACAGTTCCAAGAGGATGCTCCGCAAGAGTCTGATGGGGGCGTCAGACTTCGCTACATTCCAAGGAGCTAGAGTGTGGAAGGGGTTGCTCAGGGTTCCTCATTCGTCTTCTCCATTTCTCGTCTGACTTCGCACAAAAAGGTTTTTGTAGCGAGTCAAAGGATCACAAGGTACAAATGCATGAGGCCGCCTGGGTACTTCTCGAAAGTGTAATGTGTGTGTTTTCGCTTTGTCTCCTTTGGTGAATGCACTCCAAGAGAGCCTGGAGAAGGCGTTACGTTTAGTATGTCGCTCCTGAGTGTTTCTTGGTGATGACTGTGTTCGTTTGGTATCTGTGAGTAATTTATCGAATGTAGTTTGGGCCCGTGAACTTGTTCAGTCAAGCTCATCCCGAGGGAGTTTTCAAATTTTGAAAAGAAGATAGGGGTTTTTTTTCCGAGGGCGTGCGGGACAAGTCCCTTTGTCACTGCGGCCACGTGTGGGCCTATGAAGATGTTTATGTTGAATATAAAAACGCTAAACTTTCTTAGTGAAAATAGTGTAGGTAAAGGCGTAATCACACTGTAGAAAAGAGGCAAAAAGGCGAAGCGAAAAAAGTAATAATTACTCAGTACTAAGTTATAAGGTACTATTGGTAATGCGGAATGTAATGAAGAGGTACCGCGGCTTGTGCAACAAAAAGCAATTAAAACGAGACTAAGTGTCGCGGTGGTCAGACAAAGCGATCCTTAGGAGGAGAAACCCGAAAATGAAAAGGTTCCAGGAAGTTCCTAAATAGTTTGAGGAAACACACTTTAGAAAGGCACCGGAGCCGGGGCCAAGATTCTCTCTCCCTCGCCCGGCAACTTTGTATTCGACCCTTCAATCGCAGAGTCTGCTTTCTCGAAAACACAAACTAAATACTTCAACTACGGAACTTCAAAAGCTCCCTTGAGAACCGACCGAGCGGAGGAAGTGGTCGAGAAGGGAAAGGGCAGATGGTTCTAACAGGCGCGACGTCAAAAAGTGACAATCTAATGGACCAAGAATGCGAATGGCGGAAGAACTTTCGAGGGCAGTGAGACTTGAAATATCTGGCGCGGCTCATCCCGCAACTTACCCCATCGTGCTAGACATAACGAGCGTTTTATCCTCCTTCAACGCGTTCCTACGGGGCAAGTGAGTACAGACCCCTCACTGTTACTCCTTTGAATTTGACGTGTTCATTTGAAACACATATCGACATATCCGTTTAACAATCATTTGGAGGAGTAGTGTGGCAGGACCAAAATGTAGGTACAGATTGGTTGACATCCAGTGAGTGATACAACTCGATGAAGCAGCTTTTACACAAGAGTAGAGAAACGATCGAGCTATTTTTGCTTTTTCACCCTATACTTAAAAGTGTTTTTACAGTGATATTTATGGGTAACAAAAAATACGTTTTGATAATATAATATTCCTTAGAGTATGCTGTTTAATCACAACTATCGCTTCGGTTTTTATTTTTTATAAATTTCAGGAAAATTAATAATTTTATTGCATTTTTAGCGGAGATGTAAAAAGTATCGTAGACGAAAACAAATGCATCTCACTACTTTCCTCAGCCCTACGTACTGTGATAGCTTGTTACATCTTCAGCAATTTATCCTCTATCTTTTTCACTCCGTTTATGCGAGCCTGTTAGAAGGCCTTAACGTTCCAAAGCGAGAAATTGGTATTGCTTAATGTTCCGGAATTTATTACGTGGGTACGTAGTTACTTCTTGGAACAATTTTTTTAAAAAAGGTTCTGTCTATCATTTTGGAGTTATAAGGCAAACACTGTGATAAAGACAGTAGTTTGAATCATGGAATTTATCCGATCGCTCGTAATTATCTTACGACAGTTGTTTGACTTTCATCTTGCAGGTAGGGCATTGAATTGACAGCACGGTTGTTGTGAGAAAGCCAACTTTGTATTAGTGGGGAGAAAAAACAGTACTAAAATCGAATTTTGACGATTAATTGTGCTGCTCCCTTCGTTTTTTCTCTGATGAAACTTTTATAGCACCGTTATGTCATTTGAACCTGACTGCACAAAAAATTGATCAAAATAGTTGTAGCCGTTTTTGAGAAAGAAACGTGGTGTTTTATGACAATAGTAACTTTGCTGCCAATTTTGCTTTACTGTGACCTACAGCCCAAATATTAAATTTGAGCTGGTTGAATCTAACGGCTCTCTCTCTCTCTCTCTCTCTCTCTCTCTCTCTCTCTTTCTCTCTTACGTGTCTGTGTTTCAGTGTACTGTATGAAAGGATGGATGGATGAATGACGGCGAGTGAGTGGGTGGCCCCGGCCAGTTCGGGGGGGTGGGGGGTGATAGGATTAGGCTGGGGCTCAGTGATTTTATTTTTTATGTTGTTTCCGAATTGTTTTCTTTTTTATTGATTTATATGTTACTATGAGTTGTTTTGCCTTTCTATTAATTTTTTGGGGCCGTCTCAGGACCTCCACTGTCCAACGCTCTGCATGTCGAGTTCAGAGGAGGTCCGTAGGGGGCTGGGCACGAGGCTGGCTGGGGTTTTTCACCCACCTCAACCATCTGGTATGAATGATGTGCGACTGTGAGTGTTAGTTATTTATTTGAGGTGAAAATAATTTATTTTGCACGAATGCAATTTATCTGGTATGAATGTGTTAATGAATTAGCGGTTATTTCGCATATTGTAAGCGAGTCTGCAAGCACACTACATATGTTTATAATAAAACTATTTGTATGAGCAAAAAGCTGAGGAAATGCAGTTATGTTTGTTTTCCAGGGAGAATGGAAGAGAGGGCCTAACGGCCCTAATTCTCCCTGGTTGTTAAATAAATCATTCATTTATTCTCTCTCTCCCTCTCCTCCTCTCCTCCCTCCATCATTCTCTCTCCCTCCCTCTTTCTCTCTCTTTTTCTCTCGCACACTATCTCTCTCTCACACACACACATATATTCACTCTCTCCCTCTTTCTCTGTCACCCCCTTTCGCACTCTCTCTCTCTCTCGCCCTCTCTCCCCCTTCTCTCTCTATTACGTATAGGCAGACACACACGCCATTTTTTCAAATTGTGTATTTTGGGATTATAAGCCTTGGGAACTTGAAAAAGAAAACTCGGTTATTTTCAGCCGATTACGTAACTTATATTTCTATTTCGACTGGACTGCTAAGCCGATTGAGCTAGTTCTAATGGTTGCGGTTTTGTTCGTTATTATTCGATGTTGCACAAATGAGATTATACGCTCTAACGATTTATGTTAAACTCACAGGGTGCCTTCAACAAGCCAATATCTACATACTGTTCTTGAATTTACCACGAATTCTGCGGAGGTAGCAATCAAAATGTGTCAAAAATCCTTTTCTTTTTTTTTTCAATCAACTTTTCGAGTTTCCTCAATGAATGTGAACAATCTGACGAAGTATCTTCTAGCAATTTATGCACACATTTTGTTCCCCTCAACTATTTTTTTCTGTAGCTGTCCGTTGAACGGGGGTGTAAGCCCAGTAACGTTCAAAAAAGAGATGTTAATGTTCAGTCGGAATGAGTTTTTTAAATTTTCTCACAGGGCCTTAACGTTTTTGATCAAATGTATGACTTACGTTGAGCTAACTACTCTCAACATTTTTTCCCACACAAACTTGTCCTTAGGAACGTGTTGAACGAAGATAAGGCTCTAGTAAGTATAGCAGGTCGTAGTTGTGTGATGCATATCGCCGCTTATTAAGATGTATTTTGGCTAATATCCATGTTCAACGGGTTTCCTGAACGTGAAGTTGCCAGAAACTTTCTCAGTCAAAGCTCTATTAAATGCCTCGTAGGGTCGGTTCACAAAGTGTGTACCCGATATTAAATTTCTACAATCCCTGGGTAATTATTTTACACACTTTGTAAATCGTTAGCATCTCACAAATTGTGCTTAGAGAGCTAATACCTACAGGAATTCCTTTGGTAAATACTGTAGTTGCACAACCTTCGATATTCTCAAAACAAGTGGGAAGGTGATGTGAAGAGAAGACTTTAATCTGCTGATCCAATTAAATCTGAAATGCTTCTAGATTGTTGAAATTCATGTTAGTAGTGGTAGCAAAGTGCACCTTTACAGTATGGTTGTTATTTACAGTTTGACTGAATACATACGTGACGGTTGTCTAAATTACTGTAGCGAGTGGTCGTTATGGTGGGACGGGGTTAATGGAGGTGCCTTGTAGAAGGTGCTTCACTCAACGACGAGTTTTGTTCGATTTTTCGATTGTAACTGCTTTGCTCTGTAGGTGTCATGTTTTCTCGGAGAGCTAAACCGTGTTATTTGGGCCAATTACGACTCGGCTGTGCAACGTTCGGTTGTTGTACGGTTTATTATTCTCTTGAACAGTATAACTGTGGCCTATTCTATTGAATGCATCGTCGACAAATATTAAGTATATAACATGACTATAACAAACACCTGGGAAACGTTAGCTCATATGCACACGACAATGTTGGTAGCGACTGCCGTTCGTGTACAAGTCTTCACGGTCATACGTCACTTGTTCATATATTTCCATTGCCTTTAGTCTTAAGTGAGTACTTGTAACTCCCAAAAGTTTCGGAAGCCCCAGTTCAATTTTAGCCCCAATCGCGATATTTCTCTCCTTAAACCAGGAAATGAGCGCGGGTCTGAAAATTCCACCAACTGCCAGAAGATAGGTCGGTCGAAGTGGAGGTGAAGGACGAGGGATAGTCCTCTCTCCTTCCTTCTATAGCCCTTAGGGCGGGGCGATTTCCCTACTTTACTTTTCTTCAGCCCTCCAAAATATGACCTCACCCTCCTTTCGTAAATGAGCATTGGGAATTCAACCCTTCAGATCGAGACTCCGATGGAAACATCGACGTATTTTACCACGACTCAGGAAGGGATCGACGCTCGCGGAAAGAACTGTCAGTTTATGCGTGTTATCTTTGAATAAAATTAGTTCTCCTGTAATTCAGTCAAGGAACACAACGCCATATCATGAATTCCTAAGAAAATAAATAAATAGTGGACTCATTCGATCATCTTTGGCTCTTAGTGAAGATACATTCTCTTCCAGCTCATGGATTGGCTCTTGGTGTTGCAATCATGAACAAGAAAACCAAGATTCATCGCGTGTTATCATCCTTTCCAATAAGTTGGGGGCATTTTCAATGGCATTAAAAGTGTTCAGTCACATTTTTTGCGACCTTGAGAATCGTAGGCACGATTTTGCAATGGAAGATTAGCGTGGAACATTGTAGAGACAGTGGAGAGATTTGGGGTGGTAATAAGTAAATAAAGATGTAAATCCAAAATGACGTATTTTTAGCCAGGCACACATACGGCGTACCTTCATGTCATCACGTGCACTTTCTTCTTACATTTCAATCAGGTAGCAAATATTTGTAGCGTTCTCATAATTAACCATTATGTGTCATTTGAACTCCTTACGCATAACTTCTGTATCTCGACAGAATGCCGCGGTCTATTGAATTGAATCCCGAAATTTGGGAGAGTAATTCTGAATTCGACTCATTCGTGTCGTATACGCTCCACTCACTCGCAGATTTTATTTTATTTTTATTTTTTCGGTGAAAAAGTGGCCCTTTGTAGCGCAATGTCGTTCCGCTTGGTAAAACTGTCACTTATTAAAATGTCAATATCCGTCCTCTCTCGCACGGCAATCCCGAGAGGAAAATGGACCGTATCATTTGTCGCAGCTTTTACCGACCGTGGAACCAAAAGAGCACTATCCCGTCTCTGCTTCAGCGCTAACGCCTCCATTGAAAAGCGCGTTCGTGCCGCGTCTGATCTCTTTTCGCAGTTTCAATACAAAATGCCACCCGCACGAACGAGTTAAAGCGCTTAAACCCCAATTTAATGAACTTTACGGCGATTATCAAGTACGATATTACCCGCATGTTACAAACATGCCCTTAAATGGGCGTACATTTCCCTGTAAAAGCCTGGTTTATAAAGGTGTATTGGAATCTAGGAAAACATTTATTAATTTTGTATTTTACCGATTAGACTAGTATTTTTCCTGGCGCCATGTGCTCTGTCGATCAAGGAATCTATTGGTTCTTTTACTTCAGTTCGTCGGACTACCAGAGCGGAAAGGTTTTTAGCTCGAGCCTGGTTTTGGCAGCTACGTAATTATAGCTCTTCATGTCTTTTTTTCGCATAGAGTACACAAACCACGATAATAAAATAAATGGGAGTAGGAGCTCTTCATCGTCCTTCAATCATAAGTTTCAAACTCTTCCTTCTTGCGTTATACCGCAATAAATTGGAACTTGTACGATGACATCACGAAACCTGCTTTTTAACGGTTCAAAAATACGTTTTATTGACCAGTCGAGGCCGCATTAAAAGAAAAACGAAATGATGATAGATAGTTCTGAACGACTCACGCAACGAGGGATGGAAAAGCGTTTGGCCTACTGAGTTCAGTTGATACTTGTTGAATTCGGCTCTGAACTGTCACCCAATGGTGCGAGCATAATACGCCCCTGCTCATGAAAACCCCAGCTCATTCTCTTAAAGGGAAAATTAAATAGCTACCGGTCAGCACGTGCTGGCCACAGGTTCCTTCTTGAGGTAAAAGTTGGCTTTCAGCAAAGGCACTACCCTCGCAAGGCAGAATTAGGTAGTTGCTCTTGACTCTAATTGGAAGTCCTGAGCTCAACCTTCCCCTTGAGCATCCCAGTCCAGCTCTTTCTGACTTGAAGCCTTTGAAATGCTTCCTACCCACTCAATGGGCTTCTCCTGCTGAC
The DNA here is from genome assembly GCA_020466155.1 of Pachypeltis micranthus. Lineage (NCBI taxonomy): Eukaryota > Metazoa > Arthropoda > Insecta > Hemiptera > Miridae > Pachypeltis > Pachypeltis micranthus. The sequence goes on along the minus strand of CM035774.1, from coordinate 29,376,579 downwards.
AAAAGGCTTAAGGTCTATTTCCAAATCCGACAGATTTTCCCATTTTTTGAATTTTCCAAAATATTTCTTTACCACCTCACCTTAACTTCCAACTCTCAGCTCTTCACAACTCTATTATGAGTGATGAGGAACGGTCATCCCCATCCTCGACTCTCGGTAATGTGTACTTAAGGAAGCGCTTGGAAACTGGGTACAGGAGAAAATATAAATAAATGTACTTGAGTATCGAGGAAAAATCGATTTATCTATGACTGACTCTTGTATAGTACTGCTGGTGTGAATCAGAGCTCTCTCTCTCTCTCCCCCCCCCTAAATTTAATAAATATCGTTTACGAGAGAAACTTTTTTGATTTTGATCATTATAGTTGGTTTTGTGCGATTTTTTCCCAAACCATTTTTTTGGTGTCCCATGGGGATTTGCGGGCTCAATATCAAATTTTGAGTCAGTTTGGTTCAGCCGTTTTCTCTCAATTGTGTTCAGGGAGATGGACTACTTTTAAGTGGTTTTTTTGGACTTAGCAGTTCTTGAAACGTAAAGATGTGAAGAACACTCAAAACTTTATTCAAGTCGATTACATAACTTTTCTTCTTACTTCTTAGAGTTAAGGAAAAGGAAAATGTTACGAGGGAATCCAAGATTCCCTCGAAAAATCATCATTTGGATTTTGTTGCGAACGTTTTTGTAAATTCGCTAAAACGTAGGCCCGGGGCCTCCTTGACAACCTGTTTTCTTCATACAGCTCGTCTGCAAAGTTATGAGGGTCGACGAAAGAGGCGGAGAAACGCGATTATTCACGGGAACCCTGGCATTTGCCCTAAGGGAACGCCCTCGTATTAACTCTGGAAAAGAGTGGACATTACTCAGTAAAAGGAGGAAAATGGGAACACGAAATTGACGAGAATACGTTCCATCCCCGCAACGAAAACGCCCAAAATAAGGGTTGAATGGGAGCACACAATCAAATTTTCATAAGACCGCGAGTGTCAGTCAAAAGCTTGCGGCGTCGTTACGGCGTTGGGAGTGCGGGACCTTGCTGTAACGACCTTCTAATCTGTCAGACAATACGGCTTTGCATCATTCACACTTCTTTTCATTTTTTATTGGCGAAAAGATGATGGAGGTAGGATGACTAAAGAGTTAACAATCGGTCCTTCATAAAATAAGGAACGAGGGGATCAAAGGAATCTTTCCTTCTCCTTTAGAGCCAATGGAAAGGCGGAGTTCTGAGAAGAATTTCCTCCCAGTTTGTGATACTCTCGCCGTACCTTTCTCCGGCTTTTCTGTTCTTAGCGAGTTTTCTTAGGAAACGCTGTAAATGATTACAAAATGGTTTATTATTCCCTTGAACAGCGCGATTGCACAGCTTGTCGCAGTCGCATACCTCGTGAGACCTATCCCATTCGATTAAGCATCGAAAAATACCAGAAAACGATACGAAACATGTACTGTCTTCAACGGAACAACGTTAATTGACATTTTCTGGGCGACGCTGGGCAGTTGGCACGTGGGGAGTTGGACTGGGTGGTTGGAGTGAGGCGCGAGGCAGTTCCGATATTGTCCCTCGAGTTCCTTCGAGTACTAGAATGTGCCTCGGTATATTTACTGTAATTTCACTGTTTTCCATGGCGCCAAATATGTAGGAGACCGTGTCACCCGGGGTTCTCCTATATCTTCAAATTTTTGGGTGTATATAGTGACAACGAGAATCAGACTAGTTTTGGTCAGAAGGAGACGACTGATTTGTCAATATTTCGTACTGAGCGTAATTCCGAGTCTTCCATTTGGTTTTCTTTTACTATACAGACGGTAGTGAAGGGAGTTGATCCGCGCAACAGGGAGACTGTAGAGTCGTTGAGAAAGAAGAAGCGGAGCTACACATTGTCAATGTGGGCGGTGTTGATGTTTGAGATGTGTAAATGTATGTATGAGTCTTGTTGTTTATTTCGTCGATGCGCATTCAATATTTGTTGTTGTCCTCAGCTTCTCGAGTTGAAGTCAGACTGCGAAAAGAAGTCGAAGGAATCCCTCAAGAACCACAACATTGCTCATAATGAGCTACTGCAAGATGCTCTCGCTCAGAAGGAAATTGAGGTGAGATCCTTTGTTTTGTAGTTCTGAATTACTACTCATTTAACGTCTGTCATCACACCATATTTCAGGACTAGATCATTTTTGTGACATTCAGGCAACGTCTAGTGACTTTCCCGCAACTTCGAGAGTTGCGCCTGTCAGTGGTTAGGTCGTGCCAGCTGATACCCTTTTGAGTATGTAAACGTTTTTGTCACGTCTAATGAGAGAATGCTCGGTCTGGGGATCTAGCATGATGCCCCTCTAAGTTTTTTCATTCCCTCAATCGTTCACCATTACCATGATCTTTCTTCAGGGCTGGATAAGTAGTGCTTTGGTAATGGCCTGTATCTTGACCACAAGTTCTTAGTGTGATCTGTCCTTTATCTGTCGCAGAACTTTAGGTTGACTTAAAAGCCAACCCATTGCGTTAATATTTTGGTATAGAAATACTATCAACCGGTTTCATTAAACTGAACACGGGAAGCTCACAAGTACCTGATTCAGAGGCATTAGGTTTCCCTCCACCACACCATTCATCCTAAGTTCGTATGACAAATGCAATTGCCGACGAGCGCTTTCTATTGAACCGAATGGAATTTGTGTTTCTAGTCAAACAGAATGGAATTTGTGTTAATATTCAAATTTCAGGCAAATCAGGGATCTATGTACTTCTCTCTTGAGATACTACTTCTTCACACGCCACACTGTTTAGTGGGATAGCCAGTGCTAAATGATAACCGTGTGGGATTATGTTTGGCTTGTCCTCCTCAATAGCGACCGCTTCCAAAATCCCCTCTTGTCATAAAACGTGCAGTAAAATGGCATGTTAGAAAAACGTACAGTAGAAGTAATCGAGTGTTGTGATTTATTTGTGAAGGTAACGAAGAAAATAAAACGTCAGTTGGATGAGCAGCTAATTCAAGAAAAAGAAAAATACCGAGAAGAAATGGCGAGTCTTCTGGGAAGATTGAAGGGGATGGACGAGCTCATGAAAAGTAAGTCTCTTACCCTCCGCTCAATATTAGTGACTATTTCTACTCATCGAATAGAATACAGTACGACAAAATGCCGTATTTAGCGCACACCCAGAGTTGTGTAACGATAAGAGCACCCGGTGAAGTGGCATACAAACATATGAAAAACGCACGGTTAATTTTAAACACCTTGAAAATGCTGCATATAAAGTTAAGAGGTCGTGGATTAAATGTATCCGCGAAGTTATACTTGGCACCGGCCTTTCGAAGTCGGAGACTTGATCCCACTTATATGATGTTGTCTCTTGAAAGAGTGATGTTCAGTGGGCACTTGGCACATAGTATGTAGCGAGGGGATTGTGGCTAGACAATTCGGAAACGTTGATCAAACCTTGTTTGAACTTGGGACGTGTAGTACACTCCTGTGCAAGACTAAATTTACATGCAGAACGTTTACATTGTTGGCAAGGACTAGATTTATCTGCGACACAAAACTAGGTTTACCTGCTGCCCAAGGTCAATGTTTACCAGACACACGGACAGCCTTTTTTTTTTCTTTTTTAAAAAAATTAAATTTGGCTTTCTCGTAAAATATAATTCTGCTCAATACCAAAAATGTGCATCCTCGTAAACAGAAGATTGTAACAGAAAGTTGAAGGAAAGTCAAACTTTTAAATTAAAAAGTATCTTCTTAGACGAAATAAATTACTACGTCTGACCTGAGCCATCTTCCCTCCTCGGTAATGATGGTGGTAACTGCTCTCCTGTAATCGCCCAAGGCGTTGATTGTTCCTTGGATGCATTTCCAGCTGAATTTCACAGGACTTGCCTTGAAAAATGGAATTCTCAAAATACGTTCCACCCAAAAACAACACATAAAACGCTGCAAATTATTACACAACGGTGTATTATTCTCTTGCACAGCTTGACGTAGTCCCACACTTCCGAGACCCATCAAAAGCCGAACACGAAACTAAGTATTCCAGGCGCTTGTAGGCAATGGGCACGGCGTGGCGAGTCGAGCTGGCTGGCTACAAAAAATAATATCGCTGTTAAAAATTAATAAAAAGTACGTGATTTGTGGCAGCAGTAGTGCAAGACTTGCATCAACTCTCTTTCGTCATCATTCAGAACAGAATCTGGGTCTGTTCGCACGCCCCATGTTAAATACATTCCTATAGGTGACGATATTTCGAGTTAAAAAGCTCAAGTCATCGTCCGAGTTGCAAAAGTTGGGTGAAAATTACTGAAGCCCCCGGGGAGTGTCATGTTTCTGCCATACATTTAGAACTATTTATTTCTCCATCTCCCCCTAGGTAATTGTGGAGTATTAAGTCGAATTTTTTTTTTTTTGGTTCGCTCATCTTATTTGTGCTGTCGCTGTTTCCACCCTTGTTGTGTTAGAGGCACGTGCTTTGCCTCTAGTATGTCACGTAATCTACTTTCTAATATATCGCTATCATAAGCGGCTTTTCTGGTTTGAACTGCAGCGTGAAATTGAACGTTGCCCTCGGGTCAAGGAAAGCTTGTGCCACAGATGTTTTTCCTACGTTCAAAGGGTTGACGGGAGATGTTTTTTTTTTTCACGTTTCCATTTTCCTCATCCTTCATTTTCCTCCCAATATATCAAAGCTCCTTTTATTATTTCAGCTGAATAGAGTAAATCCATTATACGTATTTGTTGAAAGATGGTAAAACGATATTTTAGGGCGCTCACCGGTAACAGGTTTTGGGCAGTCGGGGGCTTTTCTGAGCGATTACAAGAAGATGTTTGCCGAGTCTCGATGAATTATGAATCAAATCGTTCATCTTGCCGGGAGGAATTCGACCGATCTTCTAGTAGCGAGATAATATTACGACGATTTGCCTCCAAAAATGTCTAGTGCGGAGAAACACTCGGCATCACTCACCCCACGCGCTACGGAATGGCCTTTTGCTGCGGATTTTGCGAGCACGCGAGATGGTTAAATATCGACTAGAAACGAATTGGGATGTTTACAACATGTTCGAGTATTTTCGCGTCCGCTCAATGAGATTTATAGAAAAATTAAATTCTAGCTTGTCAAGTTTGAAATTCAACTTAACTCCCCGATTTGGCTACAAAAATGGTCGACAAAAATTCGGCAACTCTCCCACTCGATCAGCGACCAATTAATAAAATGGCTCTGGAGTGGTGAAAAAAAAAAAAAAAAATCCGGCATCACCTCGTTTTCTACGCCAGAGCTCACGTTCTCGTTTGCTTTGTATTGTAGCTCTTGTCTCACCAATAAAATTTGACATTGGCCTTTTTCTGTCTTGTCGTACGTCAATAATGGTTCCATAGACGTTCATTCAGAAGAAATTCAGAAAACCATGGCATTTGGAGTTTAGGTAGAATCGATTCGAAGCGAGGAACTCAGAATTGATTTTTCACTGAAAGGTCTCAATTAATTCACTGATTGTGCTACTAAAAGGCATTACAATAAAAGGGGAGGGGAAGTTGAATTTCCTTCGGATCGTTACGTTTTGGTGCCTACTTAACCATACAAACCTAATTTCGGTGGGTCCGTCTGTTATTTTTTACAAACTTGAAATAAGGTTGTGGGCAATGTCGATTGACCAGGACGTGAGGAGGGAAAGTGCATCAAAACAGAGGGGTTTTCTTAATTTCCTCGAAAAAACCTCTCAACGAACGCCCAAAATATCTTCTATTAACCAGTACCTGTTCTCCTGTACCTGATTAACTTCTCTTCTTCGTTACTATCTCTGTGAAAATTCTGTGAGCGGAAATATAAACCTGCGAAGCCCACATTTATTTTGTAATTTTTGTAAACGGTTCACATCGAGCTCATAGAGTGCATGGAAATAATCAGCACGTACCTCCGACGGTCTGTTGAACGGAAATAACCACAAATATGTGCCAAAATTCGTGTTTTTTACTTCACCGAATATTTCACAGTAAAGGCGTTACTGAAATCCGGACGTTGTCAAGAGGACATGGAATGATGGTTTTTCCAATTTTTTTCAAAAATGGACCTAACGGTTTTGGTCAACTTTACGAGGTAGCTTCAGCAAACTGATACTTTCATTTTCTTCGCTATAGACATTTTCGTAGAAATGCGTTGAGCGATGATAGAGCCCACGCATGTGTGGCATTTTGTCGTATTTACTGTGGGGGCTTCGCACCAGATATTGTGTGTGTTTGAACGGGGCATCTAGCTCGTTGAATTCGAGCAACTACAAGAGCTTGAAGGGAAACAATGATAGATAAAAGGACGTATAACACGCCAGCTTCGAAGGCTGTCAGCTTTGTGTGTTTAGAGTGACAGAAAGGATCAATCTCTTCCCACATTATCGCAGTTCAGCCCGAAAGAGACCCTTTCGAGACAAAATGAGCCGATGAATGTCTTGGAGGAAATCGAACACGCTGACACGATTCGGTACTACTTACGAAGTTAACAACCCAGCAACTACCCATCACTGCAGTATGGTGTGCTTCTAACCATGTCAGTGCTCAAATGTCGATGCAGTATCTCGAAGGAGTTTTTGGCTGTATCCTTCTGGGCACAAAATATGGATGTATCAATGGGAAGTCCATGCAGGACGTCATTTATGCGATACAGCTAAGTACGCCCTTGCAGTTCTCATTGACATCAGAAGAGCGTTTGACAACCTATGGTAGCCGGTACGCTTCTCAATGAGCTGAAGGGTCGGATGGACGCATGGAGACTGTCTTGATGTGCGGATCCGTTCACAATTGATCCACCTAATCGAGGCAAAACCCCATCAAATGCTCCGAATCGTCTCCCAATGGTGCGAGCACACACCACTCAATTCAAAACAAGGGAGGGTATTGGCCCAGTCCCAGAGAGCTGTGCTCGTGTGGTTCACCAAGGCACACGCCAGACAGTATCCACTGAAGCGCTGCAAGTGTGGTGGAAATAAGAAATCACGCGCTGGTCTTCAGTAGTTCGTACAACAGTGAGCGATGGAAGAACAGCCAAATCTTCCAGCTCATAACTGTTATGCTCAATTCGCGAAGAATGTTATGTTCCCTTTGAAACTTGCCACCTAGGTAAATAGTTAGATCTGGCGTGAACCCGGATTAAGAACTCTCAGATGGTACTGATTCCCCAGGGTTATACCTCCGCCTGGTAAGGCATGGGCAACAGCTCTTGGATAAAGATCGCCAAGTGTATGTAGCTCTGGGGAGATGCATGATGCGTAGTGCCAGATATTTACACAATGTCTGTGTGGGGTTTGCTCGGTTTCCAACGATTTCTCGCTTCTCACACAACTTTGCAGTGCGCCAACGCAACTTAACTATTCTCCGTGAATTTCTGAACAATTTTTAAAGCTTACACTACTTTTACTCGAAGTATTTATTTTTACCCGATTCGCCAACCCGGATGTTAAAGCTCTACGAATCTACAACGTATTTAGTTGAAAAAAAATGTCGGTTTCAAATTAATGTGGGAGTGGTGATGGGGGATGCTTAGAACACAATGGGTAGCCTGTGATTCATGTTCTGCAGTTTATATGATGGTTTGATGGTTGTACCGAGAGAAACGAAGCTTTAGGACCACCTTATAAAAGCTATGAATTCTATCAAAACTGGAGCAATAGTGTTGGAGGTGGCGTCGCATTTTTTTTATTTTTAGATGTTGAATAAACAGCCAATTACCGTCTAGGTCTGTCGTCCTTTACAATTTTCAGCGGCGAGAAACTTTTGACAAGCTCTTCGCGCAAAATAATGATCCTGGAATTTGAATAAACGCGACCCACAAACCGTCTAAATTAATCCGGTCGCGCCGACTGGCGTTTTGTCTCGAAACCCGTCGATATTTTTGTTTGGGGGTAGAGGACCCGATTGTTTCAGCTAATTCAACTAGAGCTTCGCGACAGAGGAAACATTAATTCAGTTACGAAGGGAGTTGAATTACACGCTCGACGGTATCAGAGTCAACGTTATCCTAACGAACTTCTCCACGTTAGGAGGAACTTTGAGGTGAAGTTTGGTGTAAGCAACGGAATGATCCGATCTCAAATGGGAAGATCAACCTCCTAAGACGAGTGAGCCATCGAACACAACTCCGTCCCTTTGGTGATCGTAATATTATCAATGTTGACTAATTATTATTTGATACAGACTGCCGCAAATCCTACAACTAGCCTATAACTTGGCGAATTTCACCAAGTTCAGTAATATCCCTATCTTACGTTGAATATCTTAGGGACTTCAAACAAACCAGCGACGCCTTGTCAACTCCACGTATGACTACCATGTGTGTTCACACTTCGAAGTCGAACGACGCGAAATCGCCTGAGAAGTGAGAAATTGTTTTAAACTGTGTGAGTCAATCCCGCTGAGACGTCGAATGAGTACCTGGTGCGACGCATCATGCAACTCTTCCCAGTCCCACGTGCATTCAGCAACTTACATCGCTGTAGCGTCTAATCGCTACATCCTTTTCTCAAAAAGTGTAAAAAACCTCATCATTTGAAGGGAACCTAACTATTTATGAAAAACAAAACCCTGTGGGCACTGATTAGTAGAAGATATTTTGAAAGTTTAATTATAATATTTGGGACCGTATTACAAAAACTCCGATAAGCCTTCGTTTTTGGTTCGTCTGTTTCCCCTCCTCCCCCATTCTCTTGAGGATGAAACTTGCTCAAAACTTATTTTTGAATCATTAAATAAAAAACCCTGCAAATTATTACACAATGGTTTATTATACTCCTGAACCGCTTGACGGAGTCTGACAGCTCTGAGACCCACCTCGTTCGATTCAGCATCGAAAAATACCAGTAAACCACCTGACTACGACAGAACGACGAAAACTAAGTATTCCAGGTGGTTGTAGTAGGCTATTGGCTATAGTCGAGCGGGCGGGTGGTTATAATGCGACGAGAGTGAGGGAGTACAAACCATGAAACAATCACTGTGGTTATTTTCCCGCAAGTTTTTTTCAATTAGTAGACTTTGGCTCGCTATAATTACTGTAATTTCACTGTTCGCAGTTGTACGCGTCTGATACTCATTCCATTCGACACAGGATCTAAAATCACCTTAAAAAACTACACCAAACACGGCGTATTTGAGATAAAACTGCCAAAATTGCGTTTTTGTTGATTTTTTCAACCGTTTTTTGCCCATAACAACCGTGCGTCGTATTGCCCACAACTAGATACCAAATGGAAGTTTTGTACGAAAGCACGGATTTTTTAGACAACGGTAAAAGCAAAAAACGGCCCGGACGGCGGACGGGCATGGCGGATTTAGAATCCCGACGTCAGGTATCAAATTTTGAGGGGTGGGGATCGTGAAAAATTTTTCCTGACCGAAAAACGCTGGGCCATAGGGTTATTATCCAGAATGAATAATAAACCAAAAGAAAGAGCTCAATAGTTCTTCCGCAGATCTGGCAATGGACACACACAAACCACGTGGTGACAGTAGGGTTTCCAATTCAATATCTTGAGATAACTCAACGATTAAAATACTCTCCGCGCTCATTGGTTCGTTGTATTACCTAATCTAACGTAATATAGCCCGACACTAATGAAAATTAAATAAAATATAATACGTATTGATCAAATATATAGACTAAACGTATCAATTACTGGCCAAATGCAGTGCGGCATAAAGGTTGAAACGCGGTAGAGGTTGCGGCGTTTTTGAAAAAACATAACTTCGGTAATTTTTACTCAAAAACATTTTTATTGACATATTTAGATTCACAATTTAAAAGCATTTTAGAAATTCATGAGTGGAAAATCGCATCAGTCAAGTGGCGTCCCTCGTTCGCGATACACTGCTGGAGTCTTTCTTGGAAATTTCCGAAAACTCCTTCCAACGTTGCTCTCTCAACTGCGACGATTTCAACGCGAATAGCATCCTTCAACTCCTCCAATGTTCGGGGCTTGTGCTGGTAAACACGTGCTTTGAAGTGTCCTCACAGAAAAAAGTCACATGTGGACAAATCTGGGGACCGAGGAGGCCAATGAACGTCACCGAACCTGGAAATAAGGCGGCCAGGGAAAAGAGGACGAATAACGCTCATTGTTGCCCTAGCTGTGTGAGCGGTTGCCCCATCTTGTTGGAACCACATAGGGCGGATTGCAATATTCAGCGGATTGTCTCAATTCAGGTGTAAAGAAGCCGGTTATCATCTCGACATAGCGTTCTGAGTTGACGGTAACAGCAATGCCATTGTCGTTTTCAAAGAAGTGATGCAAGTTTGGGATATGGTGCACCAAACTGTAACTTTTGGGCTATGCTGCGGATGTTCGTGTAATTGTCGGGGATTTTCATCAGCCCAATAACGACAATTTTGCTGATTCACCTTGCCATTGAGGTGGAAGTGAGCCTCATCGCTAATGAACAAAACGAGATCCTCATTTTGTTCTATAAGTGCTTCCATCTCACGGGCGAAGGTCATTCGTTGTGCATAATCCCCTGGGTGTAATTGTTGCACAATGGGCAACTTATAGGGGTGAAACCTCAACTCTAGATGCAAAATACGCCTAACCGATCGATCACTGAGGCGAAGTTCAGCAGCATGCAGGCGTGCTGATCGACTCGGGCTGCGAATTAGTGCTTGTCGTACACTTTCAATGTTCTCTGGTGTTCGAATCGATCTTGGAGCTCCTGGTGGTCTGTTCCTCATCAATGAACCTCGTGTGTGAAGTCCTTCAACCCAACGAAGAATGGCATTTCTAGAGGGAACAGCCCGATTTCCGTGACTGCCGAGACGGACTCGTTATTACGAACGAAACTGTCGTAAGCAAAAACGCGATGCTCTACTGTCCACAGGTCCATGACTTCAACTGGTAAAAAAATGCTAAGAACTTCCGATTACAATGGTCCCTTCCCCACGTTGGTCGACCCATTAGGGGGGAAGTACTGGCCATTTCAAAAACGTCCGACCTTTATGCCGCACCCTGTATATAAGTACAAAAATGAAAGAAGAAATGTTTTTGAGCCAAATCTGAACTTCCGGGTCAAAATTTATGTACACAGCGTATCCAGAATGTTAAATACAGGATTCGTTCTGATATGTCAGTGAAACGAGGATTTTGAAAAAAAATTCATCTCAATTTTTTTGTTCACAGTACGGAAAATTGTTTGGAAGCGGGAGACACAAATAATTAATAAATTAACCATTATAGAAGTAAAGCGTATGTACAGTACTGCTAAAAGTAGCTATTAACTTGACGAGAGAGATGCCGCTACTCTCTCGTTAAATGCGCTCCGAAATGGAAGTGATAGGTCCACCGTGTCCCCGAGGATGACTGAAAATATAAAGTTGGCGGACGGGGTCATGGTTTCATGCGAGGGTGTACACCGTGAATAATTCGGCGGGCTTGAGCTTATTCTCTTTGAAGAGATTTCGAGAAGTTAAGCGTGTGTCACCGGACGGCTCATTTTTTACTGCGTCGGCCATCAAGATAATTTTAGCGACTCGCTTTATTTTATCACGTTCTCTACGTATCGTTACATTTAAAAAAAAATCGCTGTTATAAATTATAGTGGGCACCAACGCGCACATGTCATGTCGTTAAGATGTACTGTTAACATCAAGTATCAATAAGCGGGATTTTGATCGCTGATATTCTTGATAATTTAATGTGCTGCCCACGCTCACTCACACAATTTATTCAAAATCATTCAGGCTCCTTAGTTTTTGAAGGTAGTTACTTTTGGACCGATTTTGCTCAAACATTTACGTGCAGGTGAGTTTATCTGAAGGTTGGATGTCAGATTTGAGCTGATTTGGTTTCGCTGTTCTCTTCCAATCCCGGCCAGACACGCACTGACACCGAGACCATTATCTCTAACGGTGTGTTTTATACTGAAAAGCCATTGAACGTAAAGGACTAAATTTTAAAAAAACTGAGCCGATTTTTGAGTGGTCTTTCTACTTCTTGGGGCTATAAAAAACCTCATTTAATTTCGTAGGCCAAACCCTCTCACCTAGTTTTTACAGACATATTTATTCAAAACATTAATGCCTTAGAATAAAACCTACCGTGTAAGTAGGGAGCGTTTAACATTTAAAGATGGAAAGTTAGAGAGCATGAAGGCAGTACAAACCTATCCCTGTAAGAACGAATCTACAAGCGGCGACCTATCAAAGCGTATTTCATTTAAGCACAACCCCGTTCTACTTACTTTTAAAATCTCTAAGTTATCCAGTACTTTTAATAATGATCTTGTGCGAAAAAATGAAATATTATCTCCCTTGCCGTTCCAATCCTTCCTGTTTGACTGGTATATATTTTGACCCTACGACCACATTTTAATTTATATACACCGCTCGTATTTCGTCCTATCTTTACTCGCCCAATTATTGATTTAATAACTTTCCTTTCTACTTCGTAGAGCAAGGAAAGTAAAAATATGCGTGCTTTCGAAATCAAATCTCTATCCGAAACACTCCCATTGCAAGGAATACCTTTCCATTGTTTCGTTTCATTTATATCGGTAGCTATAATGTCCTCCAGGGATTCATTAGTTTTGTCACAATCAGGGGAAATAGCGGCTTATTCACGTCTCTCAAATTTCCCTTCTTTTCCCGCAGTCAGAGAGCTGTCAAATCTCGTTGTTGAATATGACTTCGAACGTAAATCCGGCGTATGAAACTAAATTTTCTGAAAACTAGATAACGATTTGCCGTCGGGCTAGTAATCTTTTCGCTTTAGTCCGCTGGTCGGAGACTGAAACAACTAGCTGTCCTGGAAAGTCCAGTTTTTAATTCCCCCGTCGAATAATTTATGACTCCTCTTGGACCCCGTTTAAGAACAGAGGGCGATAGCGAAAAAGTTATTAGACTAAGTTGCGGCTTTGGTTGGCGAACGTTCATTAGCTGTCGAGCTTAGGAGTATGGCTCTCATTAAAACTGATTACGCGAGTCACGTCGGCTGTTCTTGGTGCAAGGGAGCTAAACTTCCTCTTAATCGTCTTGGAAGACAGCTACGAAAGCAGGAGACGAGTTAGACAATTACTAATGTTACAACTTTCTTTTCAGCCCGTCAGACATTTTCATTAGTGTTGGGATCCTGAAAACACGATTTACATAACACCTCTACCTTAACGACCGGTAAAATTACTGTAGGAGGAGCCACAATATCGAGAAAAAAAAAATCAAACAAATATGCCGATTTTTCTCTCGGTTTTTTCTTCATAGCTTCCAAACCACATGTTTTCGGGAGAACTTGCTCGCAATATGACTTGAGCAATCTTCCAGTTGACAGCTCAATGAGTTTGAAAGGTACAATAGCTGTCGCTCAAAATACCACATTTTTTACTGCGGAGAATTGATTTTACACGCAAATTCCAATTTCTCCGTTCAATCCTATTGACATGTTATGTCTTTACTTTCCTACATAAACTCGAAAAGTGTAACGGCCAAGCGTCACGAAATTTAACCTTGAGGCCGATTGGACAAGGCCACGTTTTAACCCGAGTTGCAACCACAGCCCCTGTGGCGTAATGCATAAGGCATCGATCTCCTAAACTGGAGGTTGTGGGTTCGAGTTCCCACCAGGGTTACGATTATTTTTTTGACATTTTATGTTTTCACTTTGCTACATAAACTCGAAAATGTAACGTGGGATATATAACGGAGAAGCGTCACTAAATTTGTGTTGGGTTAAGTGCATGGTAACGTCTGTTACAAAATCTTACGCTTGGTAACATCACACGTTTTAATAACCTCAGTGACTAAGTGGTGATGTCAATTGCAATTGACGCGGCCATTATATCGAAACCATCAACGAGCACAATCAAACGTAGTTATCATTGCATACAAAATAAAAGAGATAAAATGTTCCTAGTGGTTGCGTACTTGTACGAAAGCTGTACCCACCGTTTGTGTAAAGGTTTCTTTCGCGCCCGCCAACCTCTACGTTTCCAATCACTCATAAGGAATCGCATCGGAGGAAATCTAGGTTTAGTTTAAAGAAAAAGACATAAAATGTCCCTCGTGGTTGCGTACTTGTACGAAAGCTGTACCCACCGTTTGTGTTAGTTTCTTACTTCTTCACGTGAATCCTCATTGACATTTTATGTCTTTACTTTGCTACATAAACTCGGAAATGTAACGGCTAAGTGTAACGGCCAAGCGTCACGAAATTTAACATTGAGGCCGAGTGGACCAGTTTTATAAAGTTAAATGAATCCTTGTGTTTTCCTGAGCTGTATTTGTTCACATTTAGAATACCCGTTTCCTCTAACTCCTGGCCCTGCAAACATAAATAAACTAACTTTTTAACATAACGATAAAAGAATTTGAAATTGAACCACTGAGAAGTTTTATCATACGACTTGATCCATATAGAGCGTTACATCTGCCCCACCTTCGACCCTACATGTATGTTGAAGTTGAAATTAACGAATAACAATCAAGTGTGTGGTACGATATTATTATTAGCTCTAAGTTCAAATGAGTAACTCTAAAATGTGCAATTTAACCTGAACAAATGCCTTATTAATTAATCAATAAGTGGAGGTACCTAATGTTTTTCTTGTTTTTTCATTTCACGAAGGAAACGTCAGTAAGTGATCAAAACAGCAAACTCCTTCTTCATTTTGGTCTGACAGCATGATCTGCATCGCTTATTTTTCATTTCGAATACGATTGAGATATGCATGCCTTTGCCATTTTAATTCTGGTGGCTCTGGTTGTTGAGAGCTTGTCGGTTCCTATCCTCCGATGTTTTGTTATGGATAACTTTTATGATACGCGTCGTTATTATCTATGTTAATATTGGGGAGGAATATCGGTGGTTTTCAGTATGACAAATATCGATGTTTTGAGTTATCAATGTTTTTCTTCTATCTGCGGTTCTCCTCCGTCAGTCTAAGGTCATCACTATCGATTAATTTCGGAAGCGTTAACGTGTCCACGCCTTCATGTTTGAGTAACTATTTGCACGTGGGTTTCCCTTTTAGTTCCACGTTCGATGCACTGCAGTTATTAACCAATGATGTCCTGGAAGTTATTAAGTTTTTATCTATTACTCCGTTGGTCATCGTATGCATTTTTTGATTGAATACTGGAGATGTTTGAGTACGAAGGTTGCCTGTGCATGTGGCTAATAGTACGTTAAGGAATTTAATACTGTAATGCCCTTTACTTTGTACTAGCATAGTTACAAGGTAACCAACGCAATCTGCGTATAAATACCAAGCTATACCATTTCCGCTTATATTTATATCGAATTCGTATACTTTACCATTTATCTCTGTTCATCGGGTTGGATGAGTTGACGGCGTTCCATCAGTTGAATTCAAATCGGTCACTGTAGTACTTTTTGGTAGAAGTTTAGAAAGCGTTTACAAAAATGAACTATGATTATCGATTATAAAAGATATCATCCCTTAAGCTTGACTGATCCTATCTTAATGACAGTTAATGAATAGTTCAACCCTTTTGAGTTTAGATCTTGTTCCACTCTTTTAACGTATTTTAATAAAGACAAAATGTAGTCATTAGTCAGCAAGAAAAACTATTTTAAACAGTGTGGTACGAAAATAGAATAAGAGAGTCGAAATGAAGTGTTCACAATTCGCACAATTTTTGTTGTTGAAGAAAGAGATAGGGAAATATAACACCTGGCTTGAGATGAAGTGGAAATCAACAGAAATTTAGAAAAAAGGGTTTTAGCTACAGAGTGCACGTACAGAGGACGTTTAAACGAGCATCAGTCATTGAGAAGAGCAAGTGAAACAATGTATTGGAAAAATTCAAAAATCATGATTGTATCTGCCGGCACCGCTGCAGAGGTGAACGTTTCGCTTTCACAAAAGGTCGGGCTTACAATTGACAATTGGCGGGCATTCAACGAGAAGACCTAATCTGAGCGAGGGTAATTCCGCAGGTGTAAGCCCCCAATTGCTCCTGTAATTGGAGCCATTTCGGCGAATATTTAAAAAAACCTAAGTTATTAGCCTAAAGCCATTTCGCTGAGTTCGTGAAGAAGGCGATGGCTAAGAAATGAGGTTGATCTGTCCCTTTGAAAATCCCACCCATGTAAATAGTTAGATCAGGTGGGAACTCAGATTGAGAACTCCTCAAGATGGTAAGGGATAACACACGGGCAACAGCCCTGGACCAAATACGTGCTGTACCTCCGCAGGGCTGAATTCGCTGCATGCTATTCTGAACGTCATATGGACCGTCAACAGACCTGCCTTGTGTTCATCCCAAAGCGTCAAAATTTTAGGTGCTGTTAGGGAACGCCATATTACAGGTTTTGATCCAACCTTTTTCGCAGAAAGTTCACTTTGAAAAAGAAAAAGTGATTGTTTTGTAATGACTCGTGTCGCAACGTTGTAAAAAGAAAAGTGGAGGTTAAGCCGTCTACAAAGAGAAATACGCCACTTGAAGGGGAATTTGACGGTAAACAGATAAAGATGCTCCAGCGAGAAAACTCTGAGTGGTTTGAAAAACATCGAACTGTGGACCACGCAGTATTTCCTTTTGAATTCTTCATCACAGTCTTCGTGACCTTCAATAGTTGAAAAGTAATTGTTCGGAAAGATCTGATGTGATTCATCCTCCCCCCCCCCTTCCCCTCGAGGCTCATCCTTTCAATCTGATTGTTACAACTATTATTAATTCCGCCTCCCTTTTACACTCCAGAATTTCCTATCGCTTTAGTTGTTCTCTCTCGCCTTTTGGCTTTTACTCTTCTCCTTTCTCTCGTTGACAATTTACAGCTCCTTCTTTTCTCACCGGTATCTCTTATCCGCGGGAGTCTGTGGAACATTTGTCTTGATTTGTTACGCTGTTTACTTCGGTTTTTGTGATCCGATGATGGAATTTTTCTCTTCTTCTCTTTGAGAGCGTTGTCAACATTCTTTGTTGCCGTGCAGCGCCTTTGACCTTTTACTTAAACGCGATGGGGTGTGAACGTGGCAGACACCATTTATCCAATGAAACTTAGTCAGCGTTTCTCGATGGTAACAAAACGATACGAATATTGTTGACATTGATTACACCGAGTGACAAATTGAGTACGCCGAAGAAAGATTTGATTACTCCGGGGTATTTACAACATAAAACACAGCAGTTAATATGGTAGGGGAAGTGCATATTGCCTGTGGACTGGATTTGAGTCATTGGGTGCAGATAAATTACAGCGTTTCGACGACGTACGTTGATAGTTGGAGTTTCAAATCAGGCAGTCATGCAGCATGCTAAGAGCTAATAAGGATGCCACGCGCCGGTTGGGTTTTTGTATCTCATTCCCGTGGCGCGCTATCCAAGTTTTGCGACTCAAAACGTCCGAGAAACGCACAAATGTTGAGGCTGATTCCGCAAGATCCATAAAAATGCGCAAATGAAGAGAGGGGTGTGCCTGGAAATGTTTTCGTCGTGTGATGTGCTTGCACTCTCTTCTGGATGAGTTGACGTACAGCCCTCTGTACTAAATTCGCCTTTGAGTTTATTGATTATCCGTTGGGAAAGTGCTACACTCTGTATGTTCCCGAATAAAGTGTCATTATTACAAGTTAGGTATCTAAAATATTTCCCTAAAGTCTTCTTAACGGCTGCCGTTTCTGCGGGAACTGTGTGCATGAATTCTCTATAGCTAGATGGCTTACATCACGTCTTTATTCTTTTTTTCCTACTTAGCAAACAATGATGACATTCGCTTATATCTCTTCCCTCGTTCCGTCGCGCCGAACTCAGAGAATAACGTAGACCTTCCAAATACGTGAAAAGATGTTTGGGAGAAAAGTAGATGTTGAGCACAGGTGCTCCCCTTTCTGAATACAAAACAGATCAAGGTCTTCCATCAATATTAATTCCGAGGACTGGCTTTTTCCTTCTCCCGGCGCTCTCAGGTTTTCCCCTAGATCTTGAAGCTTTTGAAAAATTGACCGTTTTTTTTTTTCTTGCGCGCTTTGTAGGTTCCATTTGGGTAAAGCGTGTGCGACTCTGAAGAGGAACTTGAAGAGTTTTAACGTGCAACCTGTGTCGTTTGAAAAACGTGTGATACGTTTCGTTTTGGCTTGGAACACGTGGAAAACTTTTTGGTTTGGATCTGACGAGTATTCTCAGCCAGGCGTCTAGCCAATTGCCGCCAGTGTTGAGGCGGGTGTGCATGGGATCTTTTTGGGTTCTTCCGCGTTGTTTGAGAATAAATAGTGCTTTTAGTAGGCAGTCACCTTGGTTCTTATTGGCGGCAGGCAGTTAATGTAGGATTGTACCGGCGTGTTTCACGTTACGACCAATGATTGTGCGGTGGGTGTATACCTGTAGTGTTCACTGAATCCAGACTGATTTTGATGCCGTGCTTGTATGCAGCCAGCTGAGCTGTTAACCTGCTGGAGGGTTTGTTGCGGTGGGATTTCTCTTCATGAATTAAATGTATTGAGACATTCAACTTCCCGCAAGAAAGGCGGCTTCTGCTTGAAGGAAAGCTCGGGGCTGGAAGATAGGTAGAAAAAACTTCCTACAACATTTTCTGTAGGTTTCTGAATGTTCGATGCTTCTCTCAGCGCTTGGTTAGTCTGAAAACTCGTAAAACGGTCAACCGATCTCAGAGTGAAATAAACTGGATTGTTGAATTTTGAGACTTTTCGAAATGTAATTTGTTCTACCTTCTGCTACCTGGATTTGGTGATTAACCATACCTCGGTAGTTAGCAGAAATATTTTAATACCTTCTAGCACGCACCTTTTCAAAATTTATCAAAAGTGTAAAGGCGTTTAAATTGTGAGACTGTCCAAATTCGATCTAGAAAGTTACTAACAACCTAAATTAAAAGTATGAAATTTATGTAAGTATGAACTTTACTTTTGTTGAGACTTTGGAAGGTTTCAGATGGTAGGTCTGTGACCTTCTTCTCGACACAAGGCTTTGCGCCGATGAGTGCTGTACAAAACAGAGCAGAAGGGAAGGGACGATGCAAGGGGCAATAGAGAAATGGAGATTGTTTTGAAAGAGAGTGGACTTTTTCGAACTCTCTTGCTATTTCGTTCGTGCTAACTCTGCACGAGTAGCTTTGTTCGATTGTAGTGACAGAAATGGTAGAGGAGACAGAAAATAAGTGAACTGAAGGCAGGCAGGCATAGAGAAGAGCACAAGTAGGATGAGAGGAACAAGGTAAGGTGTTGGTTAATCAGTGAGGTGTGAATGGATTCAATGCTCTTGGCTCAGCGCACCTCATTTTTCTTCTTCCACTTTTCGTTCTCACACGGTTTATATGGTTTATAACCATCTTGCGCGTATTCAGGCCACTGAGATGAATTTTTTTAATTTTAGAATCCTGAACACAGTCTTGTTGCTTCTGCTACACTTGGAATTGCTGCAGGTAAAGCTGGGTCTCATAGTTACAGCTTTGTGAGTTCTGGTTGATACTAACTTGAATCGTTCTGAGCTGTACGAAGTTCAGATGATCCATAGTTTCATTCATTCTCCCTCTCACCACCTTTTCCTCAACAACGATTTGTTCATTCTTGAAAATAATTGCCTTATTACTCCTAAAAACCCTTTGGAAAATTGCGTGTTCCTAACTCAGTTTCGCCCATTGGTCGTGAAATTGAATTGAATTAGAATCCTGTTTGGAACCAGTTGGTATGCTGAAGTTCGCGCTGGGTCTAGCCTCATCATTAGCAGAATGGAGCTTTGGCATCTGCCAACCCTCAATCTCGCGGCTTGATTCCTTTAATTTCACGAAGCTTAGTTTCTCCTCCCAAAGTCTTCCAGGTCAGTTCCACTTATATTTCCGTTACTTGCAGCAGATCCTGCCGCGTTGCCGTTAGGAAAGAATCAAATGGTGTTTCCCCGTCAGTTACTTATTAAAGAGCCGACCGTACCAGTTTTTTTTGCCTTCGAACATGTTACTAAAGTACACAACTCTTACCACCTGACCGTAGGACTTGCGCGGCTCCGCCCGCAAATTCAGCGTCTTTTGGTACTTTGGGACGTCACATAACAAATACTTTGAACATTGTAAAATCGTGTTCGAGTTGTTTGGGAGCGACAATTCTCGCATTATAAAAAGGCAACATCAAGCTGCTACATCAAGTTTGACGATCTCCTCTAACTCGAATCATTCCACACCGAGTTAATTGATCTTCACGTGACCCCCAATGAGTTCAAATGCAGGCCGTTTGACCAGTATACATTCCTTGTGAATTTGATGAAATACAGATTAAATTATCGGGGAGTTCTACGAATGATCCTATTTCTCGACCGGCCACATCAAATTTGAGGTCTGTGACTTCATAAGAGGTCGGGTTTTATGCTCGTTACGTTGAATTCGATCAATACGATAACCTTTACGACAGATCGTGCTTCTTGGACAGAACAATCCTTTAGATGAAGAACATAATTCTCATCCGCTTGTCGATAGTTGTGAGCCTGAAGAGTTTCTTCGGCTTAAACCTCTTTCCGCGTTAAACACATCCGAAGAAATGCAACGGAGCTCTCAATTTATGATCTCTTGGTTCTAAGACGAAGGGAAAGATCATATTTTAATACCGGCTTTCTCACTCCACCGATTTCCCTCTTCTCGGTTTCTCATTTCTCTCCCTTTTCCTAAGCGATTTCCTTTCGCCGTCGGAGTTAGAATTCCATTTATTTGGACCTTCGGGCGCCACCTGCAATTTATTGCTCCTAGCAGATTGCACTGTCGCGTCTACCGTAATCAGCAATTCCTACTGGTTTTGTGTTGTTAATTCATTTTGTTCGGCTTAGGCTGCTAATATGCCTCTTTTAACCGCTATCTCGCGACATTCTCCGTCATTTTCTGTCTCATCCAATTTACGTTTAACGGAGCAAATTAGAGCGCGTGACGCCGGTTTCTGCACGTGAGTCTTATTACTTCCCTTGTTATTGTAAATGCAAAAGATGCTTTTAGGTTTGCCGGTTACATATTGCCGCTTTCAGAAAGTAGGTGACTCTTTAACTTTGCCTCTGGAAGTAATCGTTTCTTTAATTAATTCGGCGATTGAGCACTTAGAGAGAAGTTAATTGCTGAATTATCTGCTTAGTACAGATGCGTCGAGCGATTAGTTTCCCGTTGGTTACTTTTTGTCGCTGGTAGCTAAAAGTGGGTTCAGCCTTAATAAAACATCACGTTCAGGGGGATGGTTCCTTAATAGATGGTAAAATGAGGTGCATCCTATTTTGTAGTGCATACTGGCATCGCTCAATTCGCGTTGCGTTGGCCGACTTTGCAACTACATGGCCGAACTTATTGCGCTGCTTGAAACTATCAAGTATTCTGCACGTATCGATGTGTGTTCTTTTAAGAATCGGAATGCAACCTCAACTCAACTTTGAACGTATTAGAGGGGGAAATCGTCAGAAAGTGCGAAACTTAGCAGACCTCAGGACAATAGTTTAAATTGGTATGGCTGAAGAGCTACTCGGGGACATTTGGAAACGCGCTCGTTGATTGCTTTGCCGAAGTTATTGCAAAGCGTCCACATCGATGTGTACTTTCCAGGCTCACAAATAGCCCCAGAAGCCAGCAAAGCATCTTGTAAGGCCATAAGCAGAATGAGAACGGAGCACCTGAACGTACCTTTTCACTTTACGTAGTAGTAAGGAAAGTTATGTAAACAGATGATGAAAAAGTTGAGTCTTCTACATGAATTTACGTTTCAATCAACCCAAATTTGATATTTTCTTGGAGATTACTATGGATCACCCTAATTATCATAGTGGTTTTTCTCAAATATACGCTAATGGGGTTAATTGCATTTTTTTAATGGTAAGTTTCATATAACACGACAGTACCATAAAATCCTCAGTGCAATGAATGATCAAAAGTCTCGCAGAAAAGGTTCTGAAAAGACTTCACTTTTAGTGCAGTTTTGTCATTGTAAATCCTCCACTTTGGGCTGAACTCCGTGCAGATCTCAGCACAGAACGAAAACTTGCCGCCATCGACGAATGGGCGTTTGAGAAATGGCAAGCGAGGGGAATCCTGGTCAATGGGTCGTGACACGTATGAGTTCATGACATGACATCTTTCAAGAAAATGGGTTGGGCCACATCACTGGACGAGCCAGTTCCTCACGGGACTAGGCGACTTCGGTGCGCAGCTCCACTTCTTTTCTCTTAAAGACATGCGCGTCTTGTGCTTCCAGTGCAGAAGAAACAAGAAGCCACGTGTTGCTCCACAGTAGTTTCTACGACAGTGAGCGACTGTTGTTGGGATGGCAAACGAACTTAGCAGTATTTACTACTACAAAGCAAGCCTATAACCCTTTTGCCGAGTTTGGGAAGAAGGTGATGGCTAAGAAACGTGGTTAATCTGTCCTTTTGAAACTTGCCAACCAAGTAAATAGTTAGATCAGGTGGGAAAGCGGATTAAGGACTCCCAGATGGTACGGGATTCTCAGGTGGTCACCCCTGCGTGGTCACATACAGGCAACAGCTCTCTACCTGTAGACTGTCTAACGACCAAATACCTGCCGTACCTCCGCAGACCTGAGTTCGGTGGATGCTGCAGGGACCCACCTCTTGCACATTTGCGAAACTGCAACGTCCATTACTGATATACTCCTCGTCGAGGGTTTAGGAACAGTCATCAAATAAGGAACCAGATCTGTCTGTAATACTTCGCAAGTGGTTGAGAAGCGCGGTGGTTGCATGTTGCCATTGATGCCAAATGAAAAATTAAAGAAATGTTCAGGATCAGGCAGAGCAAGACGAAGAAAAGTAGGGCGGTGAGAGACGGGAAAAAGAAAGCTCGTAAAATGTAGATTAGAGCGAAGTGGGCTGTGCCGATATCAGATCTGAAATAACGTAATGCGAGGGCGCAAGAGAAGTAAAAACGAAGGGTTTTGACGTTTGATTTTCTCAGTATGCGCAGTCTCACTTTTTTGAAACGATTGCGGTATCTTAAAATGTCTACTGCTCGTTATCATTTATCAATTCTGGAATGAAAAACGAGGAAATGATTCCCCGGACGTCTGGATGATATCAAGTGTGCCCCCAAGGTTCACTGCCCATTCAACTTCTACCTTCCTCATCTTCTTGTATGCCTTTCATTACCCGGTTATCCTACTCTATTATGCCCTCACAAGAACCCTCATCTTCTTGTAAATGGTTTTTTATCAGCGGCGCGCTCAACTCGTTTTGGCCCGAAGCGATACTTTGCTTCCGCTCGTCCTCTCATGAAACTCTTCCCTGAGAGGCCCTTTGGCGTTTCATGAAACACCGCAACTCCTAAAGAAAACCAACTTGAAAAAGATGATGCGGTTAATAAACAGATGTCTGTTATAGTATTAGCTTTAAGCCACGAGGAAAGATACGGTGATTGAAGCGAATACGAGTTTCGCATTATCTTGATACATGCTTTCTGAGATGAAAACTCAACTTTTGCGCATAAAGGGCAAAATAAATACTTGGATGAGAAGCGGCATTTCATAAAAAACCCACAGCCTAATTTTCCTGACTTAGCACATCCACTAGAGATGTGTAGCCACTCCCCACTAGGCAATTATCAGCTGTTGCACTTGTGAGTTATTATTTCTATGGTTTGAATGACGGTTCTTAGTTGCTAATAATAAAGTTTGATTATTCTTCGTTTATCTCAACTTGGAGAATCTTCATCTTCGTTTCGCTAGTATTACATTGGCGACGAATCGTGGAGAAAAGTGAAAATAAGGTATAAATACAAGAAGGTTGAACTGGAACATCCATCCCAGTCGGAGCAACCGAACGCAGATGATCAATTTCAGATTTGATGATGGTTCAGTCGTTATGATCATGAGAACCAATAATGGAACTGTTATATGTAGCCTTTCGAAATAGGACTTCACACGGCAAAGGATCGTCGAAGTGTCAGAAAGGTCAACAATACTGTTGTCATCTGTAGGGCCTGGTTCACGTCGTGATTTGGATAAAAGTATGAGTTACCTAAGGTAGCAGTCCACCTCGCATCATTTAGGTGCACTCTGGAGTATGTTGAAGGAGAGGAGGACGTGCTATCGTGTTCTCCAATTGCTGAAGGCAGGACAGAATTTGAAAAGCTCAGGGGAGCCCTTAGCGAATCAGCTGCTATATTTACGGTTGTTGAAGCAGGAAACGAAGAAAACTCCGCACTACAAAGGTGAAGCGCTTCATAGAAGATCCAAACAAAACAGGCAGTACGGTCGGCAGGTCGTCTTATCATTCCAGTCATTGAGAGGAAACACGTGTGGAGTGGACTACATGAAGGGCATTCAGACGAAGCTGAGATGAAGTCTCCGGCGCGACTGTGTTTGGTAGCCTTGGATCGATAAGGAAGTGGAAACTCGTGTGAAGCAATGCAACGGATGTCAGAAGAACAAGGCTAGCAGTTCTGAATCACCAATTTATTTTTGGAATGTACCACAAGAACCACGGAGTAGCTTGCACATCAATTCTTCAAGGCCTTTTGAAGGTAAAGTTTGGTTAGTAGTGGTAGATGCTGCTACCAAATGACTCGAGCTGATTCAAATGACTCCAACTTCGTCGAGTAAGACGACCAGCTTTCTACAGGAAATGTTTGAAGGTTCGGAGCGCCTCGGACGATTGCTACGGATAACGGGCTACAATTTCTATCATCGAAATTTTCAGTATTTTGTAAAAAAACAACATATGCCATGGCTAATGGACTTGCAGAGAGGGCAGTCCGCACTTTCAAAGAGCGATTGACCTTGTTCTTGCATGCTGAACCTGAAAGCGTGAATATGATAGGTTGACAATGGCGTCGTTTGATACTACTATCCTGTTGTGTTCTATAGTCAACGAAAAGGACGCTGTCGACCTGAAAAATGAATTCTTTTATCTTGCTCAGAGGTATTACTAGTGATTTAATTCCTCAGTGAGGCTCAAAATCAAGTTTATAAGTAAACCAGTCTGAATGCGTGAGAGGCACTCTTTTTTTGTGAACAGCACAATATCTTGACAAGATCCCCTTCCGGAACTGGATTGGCTTAATTGAGTGTCTCTTCGGACACACATTTTTCTCTCAAGAATATTGGCTTCAATGAAATGAGAGGAGGAACGGGGGCATTTAAGATGCCTTCCAACGCTTCTTGAGCGGATTTATATTGATGAAAACCCGAGGGGCCGTCGAGCGTCATCAAACTTGTTTTCTCCAAGAAGGGCTCGTAAAACAATTTAATCAAAAAGAACCGTTCTTTGTTTTTACAACCCTATGAAAACGACATCGCCTGCAGTTGATTGGAGAGTTGCCCCGGCGTACGTGCTATCGCTCTTCTAGACTTTTTTTTGCGGTCTTATGTCTTTCCGTCCCCCCCTGTGAAACTTACTGCTTCGGAGCTGCTCACACGAGAACGAGTAAACTTCGGTGAAATTGCTCACGAAGTTGAAAGGGGTTTTCTCCTAACGTCACTTGAGGTAGTTACTGTTCTGAATTCGGAGTGTCTTTCTGTTTTGCCGAAAGAAGATGCAACTTATTTGTTGGAATTCCGATCGTGACTACGTATTGTCGTGAAATATGTGCTCTGCTACGTTACGATCACAAGTCCGACGCATCGTACCACTTTTCTCTGACTGAGTGAAGTTTTAAGTGACTAGCGCATAGGTAATTTATGAGACTGAACATGATTGTTGTGGGGTAACGGTGCGGAAGATGCTGCGAGAAAAAGTAACTCGAAGGTAAGGCAGTAATTCGAATTCTGGAATTTCTGGGGTTGCTTACTAAACGAGTTTCAGGGTTAAGTGGTGGATAGAGGAGATTGAGTACCAAAAGTCCAGTTATCTCTCGTGAAAATTCCTGTCTTCTTATCAATTAGAGAGCCTCTACTTGGGCTATCGGCATGTAACAGGGAATTGGTTTGCTCGAGCTACTGGGATTGGGATGTCGTCTAACTGCCAATTGAAAGCTTCAGCGTTGCTAATCATTCTGCTGATATCACATTCGACTGTTACTTATGAAATAAAATTTTAAAAAACGAACAAAAGCTCCAAAAATACCAACTCCGCTGAGTAGCAAATCGCTTGATCTGATCGAGGGAGGAGGATTTGCTCCAAAAGATGAAATTTACTGGGGACAGCCTACATTGCCGTGCATATCGTAGAAACTGGCGACACAGTTGTGGGAAAATGTCCTGGAAACGCGAAACTTGAAGAGCAGTGCCGTACTCTGTATGTAATATTTGAAAGTGAGTGATCGTAAGAACATACTACGGGCACAAAACCGAATAACGAGCGGATGACCTGGTGTTTAACTTCTCCGGATAGCCCGTCGAAGTGTTACCTCAGAGTCATTTGTAGCCGAGAACGATTTGAGGAAAGGCAAGGACAGAGACAGGAGAAACCAGTTAGTCTTCGCGTCGCTTGTGCAAGGCGTGACGCGAACTTCATTCTCATTTTAGGAGTTTGTTGGCGGTCTCTTAACTGATCACGTGTTACTTCAAACGTCTCTAGTTTAAACGTCACATAAATTTGGACAAATTATCTTCCATCTTGAGAGGATACTGACCGAGACTAGGAGCTACATTAGGTTCAAGTAGACTCTCAAATAAACTCTGCTGTCTATCACGAACAGTGCATGTCCACATTGAGTGGTCAAGCTTAAACATTGAGCACATGCTAGCTGAGTGCCAATGTTGATCGTACACTACTCTTGCGGTGTGTGGGGAAGGAGTGTAGTATCATATAATCACTAGAATCACCAGTATAGAAGAAAAGCTTGGGAATTTCAGTCCTCATTTTCTTCCTCACGGAACCAATAATTAAAGAAGCGGTTTTTGGAAAAGTGATTCAAAGGGGTGAAAAAGAATGATCAAAGTCTTTGTTACTAAGACAAGTCACTTGTTAACCAAAACAAGAGTAAAAATCCGTCAGTACTCTCTTTCCCCGGAACTCGCCTCCGATCCAAAACAAGAGTAAAACTAGATTAAAAGAACTTGCAGGGGAAAAAAAAATATTTCAAACGATGGGGTGGGGGAACGGAATCGCTCATTACGGCGTCGGATGGGTACAATCACTGTCAATGTAATCGATCAACGCTGAGGGGGAATCTACCGCATAATTATCGCCTTGGAAAAATTCCCTCAGTTAAAAATATTGAGGGAAAAACACAATTATCGACGAAGTTGAGGGAACACTAAAAGTTGAATAAAGACCGACTCCATCGTATAGGTAAATGAATTGTGTAGATGTAACTATTGAATTTGATCACCATTTGAAGATCTGATTTGATCGCTAACGTAAAGATCTGAAGATAATTCAACACTTTCCTGATCATTGAAAATGCTGCCAAGCCTAGCTGTTTTCGCATATATTCCCTAATAGTTTGATTATGTTACACCAACCTGTGATGCGTGGACGTTACATTCTTATGAGACTATCAGTGGCTTCTCCCCCAACTCTCGCTTTGCAACGATCATGTCGTACTGACGACTGTGGTTAGAGCGAGTCATACACATGTGCAGCACATATTCATGTTCGTTGACATAAACCTATAGGTAGTTCCGTGCGTTTCTATTTTTGCCTAGTTGGTCGAACCTGCCTAATGCATCAGATACCATGGGTAATCGGGAAAGTAACTTGTCTTTGACTGCGTGTACGTGGGGGTATAGGGGTCCCCTCCTTTTCACCCGTGAGTAAAGAAAGAGTGGGTTTTCCCCCTAAGTGGATGAACTTGACCGTTATTGGTGGCCTTTGACTTTTTTGTTTATTCATACATGAAGTAGACCGAGTTATTTTATGTTAGTCATGATGATATCGTAATAGGAAATATTTTTGCGGCTCACAAAATTGAACATTGTTTAATCAAGAATGATTGAATACGTGTTCTATCGCTTCCAACGTTCGTGTGGTTTACAGTATGTAAATCAAGGGTTTTGAATGCATCCCTACTTTTATTGCCACCCGTAAGTCGTTCATACTAGCTCTTCAATACCTTTACTGCCCCGGGTGGTGTGTGGGGTGGGGTGTTTAACCTGCTAAAGATATATTGACGATCAAAGCGGTTTGAGGTAGGAAAGATAATAACGATGATTGCTAAATCATTGATGAATCGGCTGTGGGATGAAAGTGATGTCGTCGAATGACGGGTAACCTTCCTCATTCCGTGTGGAGGTCTAATTGATTTGAGACAAGAGATGAGCAATTCGGAGATGAATTTGATTGATTCGACTTCAACTACAACAGCGATACTATTCCAAAGCGTCTACAGCGATCTACTCATATTTCTCTGTCCTCCACTGATCATCTCTAAATTGCTTTCCAACAGCAATTTCTATCCATGTAAGTTCCAATCGCTTAGTCATCTGGTGGATTTCACCTGTGTGTTACGTGATTAAGTGAATACGTAGCCTCGTTGGGTTTGCGGGAGGGGGGGGGGGTAAGAAACATCGACAACGAACATGAACGTACCTTCAGTTGTGCTAGTCTTTCTAGATCTGCTTCCCGCCTAACTGGTTTCCTCTCTAACAGTTCGAGAAGAATGTAGATCTTTAAATGATGTTACTTAAGGGGCTTCCTCTGGCTCAGGTTAATCAAGTAGTTGTCATAGTATGCTTGGGTGCTGCAATGTCGCTTGCCACTTGATTTTTAGGGCTGTCCGGTTGTACTGTTCAAGTCTTTCAATGAACTTGTTAGACTTTCTGTGGCATCAATTCACTGCACCCTCGCTCTGCCGTGCCCATTCAGCTTTTCATCTCATCATGCTCTATTTCATCTGCCCCATTGCCTTCGGAGGTGCCTGCTGGAAAATACTGGCGACCAGAACTACTCTCCCGCGAGAATTAAATTCCGTATATGCAATGAAGCATCGACGTCTAACTTTAAGAATGCGTTGTCGTTAGGCATTTCCCTACCAAACATGGTTGTTGGGTGCACGAAGAAGAGAGACAAATACACACACGAATTGAACGAGATTTCTGAGTACAAGATTGGCGGATGGGAGTTAAGCGCAACACAAGGGGGCTCTGAAGACGTAAACTGGTGGCTCAGTGAGGAACTAGCATGCGAGCTGATAAGTGCCGAAGGAGAAAACTGAGAGACGAGTGAGGTGGGTAATAGCTGTGTGTTGTGGAGAGGGAGTAACTGAGAGACGAGTGAGGTGGGTAAGAGATGTGTGTTGTGGAGAGGGAGTAAATTGAGGGGTTTTCCAGAAAGGGGAAAACCAGCCTTCAGCTTGGGAAATAATTGAACGAACAGGCTGGACTTTCTCGCAGCTACAAACAAAAGGCTTTCAGGTCAGGAAGTGTTGAGCTCGATGTTTGGGAGGACTTCCTGTTATGGGCAAGTGTGGAAGTTCTGAGCTCAAAATTCCAACTTATTCGGCCTGCGCCAATTAATGGTTCTACCTAAGTACTTGTTCACACAGCTGTAGGTTTGCCTCGTTGCAACACTCTTGCCCATTAGTACCTAAAAAGTTCAAACACGCAGAGAAATGTGATATTTATTAAGCTCTCGTACAGGGCGTATACACTTTTTCTTTTCCCCCTTCTAGTGAAGGTACTCTCCCAAAATTTCCATTCCGTTAGGTAGAAAGATCCCCCTTCCGATCAATCCCGAGCATTATTTGATGCGGTAACAGTTCAGAATGAGATCACAGTTGGTCGTTCGATGCAAGCTAGCTCCAAGCTTTGCTGGAGCTCTACATTACCGTCAAATGAGGGGAAAACAACCCAAATGGTAAGTTGGTTTTATCAAAGGGAAGAGGTTGAAATTTCAGACGTCACCGTTTGGAAGGAGAAGAAGCTTTTATCTATTCAGCGGCAGGTACATTTAACATATATTTTCCGCATGAGCTGTCCGAAGATCCTTTTTCATTCTACCCCTTTCCCCCCCTTTTTTCCCCCGTCCCTCTCACCACTTTTTATTTTTCCGATCGTTTAGACCTCAAAAGCGTTCTACTTCTTCACTATCTCTGTTTCTCCGTTCCCTTCGTTCCAAACCTCCCCAAAGCCAGCTTCGATATTACCCTAGCTCTCATTTATCTTTGTCAACTTCTGTTCAAGCTCCGAAGCGTTCAACTGATTGCCGGAGAGCAGGAAATAAATGACTTCCTTTTCGCGGTGTAGAAATTTCGCAGGTACGTCAAAAGAAGGGGGGGGGGTCGAGTTTTACCGGATCTTTACGATCATTTTCGAGAAAAAAAAAAGTTTTTAGTCGTACCCTCAGCTATCGAGGGAGTCGAAGGGTATGTTTTTGGCGTTGTCTCTTTATATTCAGTCCCCAAATCATTTCGTGGTTCGGTGGAGAGATGTTGGTCACGGAAAACACTTCCATGCCTCACTGATGATGCTTTTAGGTGACCAATGATTGGAAGTGGGATATGGTGAGTTGTCGGATGCCTTACGTTAACTACGAATTCAATTATTTATGAGAACTATTAATGTAACAATATTAACTAATTTTATTGATGTATTAACTCTCGTTGGCTTGAAATTTTACTACTAATTAATTATTAATTTAAATATCAATGGATGTAACTACACAATTTTACGTTCCTTACCTTCAACGTAGAAAGCCATAGAATTGATGGGAGGGGGAGCAACTTCTTCACGTTTCAAGTACCTCTTCATCGTTTGACAAAATGGCCACTTGTCTTCGTTGGACTCTACAGTTTCCAGCGCTTGGTTTCTGGAGGAAACTTGACACGTAGAGGACATGATAAGCAGTAAAAAGACAATGAGCTTATTGCCATCGATTTGTGATTGTCTGTCATACCCAGAGAAAAAGGAGGCAGATACACGTGGGGAACATGGAGAGGGAATGGGCATCAGTAGCTCAATAAAACAATTGGTATTGTTTAAACCTTAGCTATTCGTATAAACTGGTATTTTTTACCGATGAAATGGTTAATGAAAAACTGCTCCTGCCTGTGCTGAATGAAAAACAACCCCCTCAAGAAATATCTGATGCGACGCTGCATCGCATAACTATCCTCATCCCCACGTGCATTCAGCGGTGAAGGTCACTGCAGCAACGGATAGCTCCGAATAAAAGTTTATACGATGACCTTGGTAGAACTTCTCCATGAAAGCTGCTACCACTCTAGGTTTCGGAATTTATGAGTATGAGGCTGGCAAAATGATTTTTTTTGTTGAAACGTATTATAAAAGTTTGAAATCTCATTAATTCCCATTCTTGGGGTGCCCTTATTATTATTTAATTAAACCATCCATGCGCAGGTAATTTGCTGAACTACCAGCACGATTCTTTTGAGAAAGCGATTTCTCCAAGAATTTTGATAATTCTGCTGCTGTTTTCTCAGAAATGAAAGTTTTATGTTTTAGAAAGTAAATCGATATCGTTGAAATGGTTTTTGAGAGGAATAATTTGGTATTAAAGTGATTGGTTTAGTTCCGCCAGTATGTAAATGATTAAAGTTAAAGTACCTGTTTGGTCAGTCCGTCTTATCTTGCTGGTAAGACACTGAGCGCTTTCGAGGTAAAGACATCATTGTCTGGCCGCACTCGTGTCATTACGGACTTAACGACCAGACGATGATGTCTTTACATTGAAAGCGCTCGCCTGCAGTGTCTTACCAGCCAGAGAAGAACTGACTAAACAGGTACGTCAACTTTGATAAATAATGTGGTGTTTTGATCACCATGATGACTACGATTCTTGAGACTTACAGCTACATTTTTCTGACAAGGATCGAGTTTACTCTTTTAGAGTTGAGAAAAAACTGTGAGAAATGGCAGTAAGTGATGCGGCTGTGGATTGAATTCCAGAATTGCCAGGGTGGCTCCTATTTACCATATGAGGGCAATTAAACTTTCATCGTTCATGTACTTTATTTGACTACCGCCGTAATTTTTCTGGATCAGTGGGATGTGTATGGGAAACCCCTCGTTAAAATTCTTCGAAAAATGTTTGATATTATGACAAAATAATTTGATAGTGCTGTCGTGGGATGGGGAGCTGCGAGGAACAGAAAGTTGGTATGCACGATGAAGAACTCGGTTCATCATGTGCTTAATTAATTCGGAAGAGCGTGAACGTAAAATTTATATTGAATGCGGCTGTATCATAGCCCCCAAAACAAGTCGAGTGTAGGAACGTTTAGAAATGTGTGGGTTTAGAGTTAATACCATTGGCGCCACAGCAAATTTTGAGTTTAATAAACATCTGTGGCGTCATCGGTACCTCGAAGAAACGCACCTACACAGGGCACTCAGTTTCCATCATGGACCACCATGCGGCGTGCCAGAAACATCAGCCGGCGGCCGCTCCACAAGAGATCACAGTTGTCAACTCCACGCCGCATTCACTGATCTCAGGCTGTTTTCTTCCTACGCTCATTCCAGTTTCCGACAACAATCTGTTCTATCCGCGTTTCCCCTTTTTCCTATTTTCTCGTGTTACCTCGTTCTTTCTGTCGTTTGCTATAACCATTTTTAATAAATAACAGAATACCTAGTTCATGTAGTCCATTTGAATCCTAAATTAATTACGTAGAATCAGCGATTCTATACATCTAAAGTTGTAAACGTAAAAAAGAGGTGGATGCGACACAACGGAAAGAAGCTGTTAGCGCGAAAACTGATAACTACTGCCTGAGCGTGTTCTCAAGTGTGAGTCAACTCAATGTTCTCAGTGATCGTACTTGGGGAAGCAGGATTGTTCAACCATTTAGTTGAACTGTTTTGTGGTGGAACAACTTCAGTAAGGGGCTTAAAATGGAAAATTGAATCTTCAAGGAAAGCTTAAGAATAGACGAAAAACGAGATTTTTTGGGGATGTAGGTCGGAATAACGATAAAAGTCAGTCACTGATAGTAAATATTGACAGTTCTGCCGTTACCTTCTGTTATTCAGTACATGTACAGATATAAAATCCCTGTGGAAATACACCACTTCTTTTTCAATTTTTATTTTATTATTTCTGGGGTTAGACGTGTGCTCATCGGTCTGTATTGGTGGGGACGTAGGAAGTACTCTTGTGTGTTGTAATTCCGTTTTATCAATGCTGAGCTAAGGGGTCTTAGAAGTGTAACATTTGCAAAGCTAGCAAGCAGCTGGGACTAGTGGCTAACTACTATTGAACCCTGGCATACTTTCTTGGGAAACCCAAAGTCACTTTTTCAAAACCGGTCCTCGACGGCGGTAAGGAAATCCTTGGATGTTCGTTGTGAATTTTAGTTTCCTTACGCCTGTCGAGAGGACCTGTAACGGAACTAAAAATCCCACTCCTGAGTATCCTCCTTGCATCGAGTGAATTACGGGATTTGCGTTTTGACGAGGTCTGTGTTGAAGTTGGCTCTCCTCTTCCCGCCGCTCTCACCATCTTCCCTTCGAAGTGTTGAACTTCTCGAGAGATGCTGCGTCGAGAAGAGCTCGCATTACCCGCTTCCATCAACTTGCATTACTTTGCCGTCGAATTCGGCGATTGCTCCAAGTTGCCCTCTCGCAAGTCAGAAGTTTGGCGTTTGTATTATTTACGTCAATTTCCCTGCAAATTAGTTCCGCCGGAGTTTTACTCAGAGTTGGCCTCTGCGCCTTGTACTGGCTTCGTCGCTCTAATATGGGTGTTGCCATTAAAAATTCCGAATAACATATTTCAAAATTAATTAGCGTCTGAAAGTTTGAAGAACGCGTCGAGGAAGCCGCGTGGGGCTATTTCGGTGTTGATGTCACATGTCTTGGTGTTCTTGATCGCTCGATGAAGAAGATAGAAATTGGTTGTGGAGTGAGCGAGAAGAGCGAAAATTATGATCTGGTTTGTGATGAGGAGAACCACACCTTCTTTTTCAAACCAATCTCGAAGCGTTCTCCAGGACTTTGCGAACTTGAAGACGTATGTGAACGCGTTCTATATCAGCTCTTGCAATGACAAGTTTCATGGATTTGATACATGAGCTGTCGTGCTCTTATTGCTTACTAGCAATCCAGCAAGCAATGAAACCATACTGACAGTCCTCTGCTCTGCCGAGGTGGGATTCTTCGTCATAGAGACATGACACTGCGCACCTCCAGTTCTATTTTCCACCTCCACATACTCTCGATCCTGCACGTCTTCAAGGCCCCACTGCGGAGGAAGCGACAGGCCACGTGCTGCTCCACTGAAGTTCCCACAACAGTGAGCGATGGTTGTCGGTAAAGTAGCCTGGACCTGCCATCTTTGGTCAACCTTTCAGCTTTGACTGCCACTAAGCAAGATTACGACCTGTTTGCGAAGAAGCCTATGACAAAACAAAACTTGCCTACAGTTAGGAAACCAAATTAAGAACTCCTCCTGCATGGTGATGATTCCCTAGGGTCATTCATCTGCTTGGTTAACACGGGCAACCGCTCTCAATCGGGAGGCTGGCTAAATTATAACCTGCCGTACTTCCACAGGTTTGGGATCAGTGGATTCTTCGCCTATTCTACGATGAGTGGGAAGCAAAAAAAAGTGAAATTCGGAAAGCTGCATGCAGTTAAGTATAGTGTTTACAGGCCTAGTCATTACATCTCAATTAAGAGTGATGATACTGTGTACATAGCAACGAGCTGTTACGGTAATTTCAATGTGAGCTAATATCTTCTTCACCAAAAGCACTGACAGCCAAAATCATCACCACCATGTAACTGTCGAATCTCAAATAACACCCTAAATATCAAATGAGTCTTACAAGTGTGTTGGTGTACCGTCGCTAGTGGTAAGAAGTTGACGCGTGCGTACGGTCGTTGAAAAATGCTTTTGAAGCGTAAATCGCTACTCAGGAACGTTTGCATCCACCGATTTTATATACGCACGAGTTTTTGGATATTGTTGCAAAGTTGTACGAAAGAGGTCACAGTCTTCAACCACACTCTTCCTACTGACAGAGTTCCTGAGACCGCTTAGCTCTCACAAGTCGTTTCATCTCACTACTCTGAAACTACCGCTGAATCCAGTCTCATGTCAATCAACTTCTTTCTTCTGATCTTCCAAGTCTGGCAGGACACCAGGATTAGTATTTCCCCAGCTGACGACTTTCCACATACAAGCTTTCACCCAGTGGATTTTCCTATAATCCCCTCCCCTCGCCGCCTCATTCGTCTCGTTCACCGCTTTTGCTTTGCCCGTAGTATTCAATTTCATTATTCGTCTCTCTCTCTCTCTCTCTCTTTCTCTCTCTTTTGCTCAATAGATGCGTATTATTGATTGAAAAGAAGAAGCTCTCCAGTTTACCTCTTGACCGTGAGAAAAGGGAGCCAGTAATTATATGAATGAGTTTTGATGATTGTTTAAAATTCAGGATGTATTCGTCCGTAGTTCGACGTCTTTGTTAATTGCGCCATCAAGAAAAGAAAATTTGTTTGCCACGTTGAATAAAAACTCAATCAACCATGCGATTTAGCGGAACTGAAAGAAAAAGAAAAACAAGCAAATCCTAAATAAAAGATTGAAAGCTCAGATATTTAGAACAAGTATTTATTGAGTGTGGCTCTAGTAACTTATAACCCAAACAAATCTACTGCTTGAACATCACCTTCTACAGTATTTCTTCCTGATCCTGAAATGTCCACGTTACAACATGTATGTCATTTTTGTTACATATCTAAATGGTGCGAGTAGAAGAAAAATGGAACTTCTGGCTCGACGCCACCCAATCCTCTCCCTTTCTACTCTACACCCACACTACCTTTTCTCTCTTTTACTTACAATTGCTAGTGTCCAGGAGGAGGGGGGGGGTGTGTGAGAGCACCCCAAGTTGGAACAAGAAGAGGAAAGAAGGAAGGAATATTATTCTTGCTGCCCAATCGAAGACCGTAGCGCTCTTGAACCATCCCAATAGACTACTTAGGGAAAAGGCGTAGAGATTGAGTAGAAAAGCTAGTAGAATCCCCTATTCGACGATCACGGAAATCCCGGACTGCTCTGGGCTTGTGAGACGCAGCCTCTCATCCCTCCAGCGCCAGCAACACAAAAACTGTGCTTCGCGTCGTCACATTGTGCGTTGCAGTAGCCGCACCTCGCTTCTTGTACCTTCTCTAAGAAAAAAAACAAAAAAACAGAATATCCCCGCTCAGCATCAGCCTGGGACTGTTTCTCACATTGGGTCAGGCCGGGCCTGGGACCCTACCAGCATTTTTGCTCGGTCTCAACTTTCTTACGTCCTTCGCTTGGGAAGTTCAGGAGCGTTATCGTCTTGGTTGTGGCAGTGAGAATAATATTCCCCCTCTTCTCCTTTGCCAATTACGTCCTCCAGTATGGCGCAGAGATATAAACAGATGACAGCAGTGCACAGGCAAGTGACCTCCGTGTG
Source organism: Pachypeltis micranthus (assembly GCA_020466155.1). Taxonomy (NCBI): domain Eukaryota; kingdom Metazoa; phylum Arthropoda; class Insecta; order Hemiptera; family Miridae; genus Pachypeltis; species Pachypeltis micranthus. Next base: position 29,340,384 of record CM035774.1, on the reverse strand, counting down.
CAAGATCGTCTCTGAACCAGCGGTTTTCGTTGTTCCCCTGTTTTGTTGTCGATTGCCCTGGCTGGAGCCACGAACCCAGTACTCTCTTGTGTGAACTTGGAGACAGCTACAATGCGAGCGATAAGAACGGTTTTCGCTTGTTGTGTGGGGGGGGGGTGGGGGGTGGTAGGGTAGGCCTAGTAGTGGGGGAAGAAGAGAGAATGAATTTCGCCTGCAGCCCCTGTACCAATATACCCCTTTTTCCCCTCTGCTGAGCGGAACTAACTCACAATCTGGATGCCCATGTAGGCAATTATTTATTTGTTGAGCTTGTGACTTGAGAGATTGATAAGCAGCAAATCGTATTTCGTATGAGATTTCAAGATTCTTGTTGAGTAGCAAGTAACTCTTGAAATTCTTGGGAATTCGTGGTATATATAACATAAACAATAAATCATTTCATCCAGGCCAGCAAGCGTCTGCGCTTTAACCGTACATGAAAAGAAGTGATTATCTCGTCGCAATTTAAATACAGCCGTCATCGTCAGAAAGCAAGGAGCATTTTGACGGGCAATATGGCGGACGTTGCTTCCAAAAGTTATCCCCGGGCGCTTTATTTTACTTCGAATATGAAGTTTCTCGCAGAATAACAAGTTTCGGAGTCGCCCTTTTGTTTACCCACCGGCTCTTCAACTTGGATCGGAGTTAATTGGTTTCTACGGAAATTTGACACCGAAATTCTAATTATCACCAGTCCAGCGCCTGAGCAGCCGCCGCGTAATTAATCGGGACAGGGGAACTATCCGGAGCCAACAATGACAAGTTTTCCGCGGCTCAGAGTAGACAGTGGTGGATTATGTCGAAGGAGTGTGAGCCGAGAAACCGAAGTGAGTCAGTTAATGAAGTTCTAGTTGACAGGCAGGCTGACTCTTCTGAGCATAGCACGGCCGCCCGGTCAAATTATTAAAGAAAATCGAGAAAACGAAGCCAAACTATTCAAAAAGGGAAGCTTTTAAACCGTAAAAATGATGTCTACAATCCTCCAGGACTTGACATTTAGAAAGAAGAGCGTATTAAAGTGTTGCTGGGAATTCTCTTCACTCCTCGCTATTTGCCGCTCGCATCTCTATCTAACTACTTATCCTAAAACGTTAATATCCGAGGTTTGTCATGGCGTCAAACGGGTTTCAGAGCAAGATCGTTTTGAAATTCGCACTCTTACTTTTTCTCCTGATTGCTGTAGGTTCATTTTCTCCGAAAGAGGAACGCGGTAGGCGCGTGTGGTGAAATTCGATTAATCAGTGTAGTTACGCTTTGCTCAGCCTCATTAGAGGCTGTCACCTTCGTCCAGATTGAAGGCGAAACGTGCTAATTCGCTCTCAACCGTTTTTGTGACTTGTTCTGGTTCTACAGATCGATCCTCCAGACCGGCAACCCTCGACCTAAAATCTGTACTGTAGAAAAGCGAATCCTATTTTCACGATCCTTTTTTTCACCGCTTGCAAATGACTGGTAGTCCCGCTTTAAATGTAATTGCTATTTTAAGACTTAGCTCCGACGATGATTTGTAATTAAAATGAAGGTCGGTTGGAAGTTGTTGATAATCTGGTGACAATTTAAAGGCGGATCGTTCCGAAGGAGACCTTCGGCTTTAGTCGGGGAATCGTAATAATTACGCCAGTTCGTTACGTAACTGTTTGTCAGATTGACCCCGACACCATTGACCTCCTGGCCTGGATTCTTACCCCAACTGATGAACTTGGAAGTCCTCGTAAGAACTAATATTATACGCAATCAATTTTGTTGGAGTAGTTTGGCTAAACAACATGTTCAATTGATGAGTGTTGAAAAGGTGGAGGCTGTTCGGAATTGTACTTTAGCATATTCCTTGTTGTAATGGAATTTTATTTTTTATTTTTTTTTTTCGTAGAACGCGCTGGACAGGAGAAGAAAGCAGTACAGGCCCAGCTCTTATGGTCCACTTGCGAAGCTCTGGTGTCCGCAATTACTTGCGAAAGAGATTGCTCGGCTGTCTCCATGAAATCATTGAAAAATGAAATACACGCCATCGAATTAGCTGCTTGTAAGTACCTTATTTAATGATCATTTTGGCACCAAAGGAATTGGACGAACACCGAAGAAAAATACGGCACTAACATCCCCTACGAATCATTACGAATATAGGAAGGGTTGCTCGACCGGGCGAGACAGATGACATCAAATATGACTGAAGTTTCGTGACAACGCTGAATTTTTCATCGCAATTAAAAGACGCGCTAAATTTTTGCTCAGCAACCAGCCGACGTTCAAAACGTTCTATACTAGGGCATGTCCGCAATACAGTGAGACATTGTCATGTTGCTTTGCAGGCAACCGCCTTCCAGAAAATGTCGCTCTGGTAGACAAGCGTTTGTACTGACGAATAGTAATGTACAGCACCTTGCCTGTACCTTGAAATGCCTCGTAATTTTGGTTCCTACCTCCCTCACAAAGAATGAGTGATGAATGAAATGATTAAAGCTTCTGTGGAGCCGTTAAGGCTGACAGGTTTGGTTTGTGCATTGTGCTCTCTGATGTATTGGGCGTTAAAGTTATTTACATGAGATCCGAAAAAAATTACGTACGTTCTTTTTTGGAACTCAGAAGTAACATTCTGAACAAGCGTGGGATGTATTGATAAAACTGTTATTTTCAACTTTCTTCCACTAATGCAATCATCGGGTTAAGTTATGGGATTTTCGTACCTCTCTATTTCGTGACGCATTTAGCGTTAATGTGTTGACACGAAGACATAACGAGCGGTGCGTGGCAGCACACCACTTTCCGCCACCCTCATAAGTTCGAACACCAGTCGGTGCTATATCTTCATTCAACGCATTTCTACAGGAACATTTATGGAAAACAAAATGTTGCGGCTAGTTAGCTGAGAGTACTTCGTAAGTTTGATCAAAATCGTTTGGGCCGTTTTTGACAAAATTGGAACACCAATAAATTAATATTCGACAAACCTCCTTTTCTGAGTTAACTTGGCTTATATCTCCGCTCCATATATGTATGCAAAAATAATTATAAAGAACGAAATGTGGGTATGGGTGACTTCAAGCAACTCTGTAAGATTGATCACATTGGTGAAGCAGTTACCGTGGAATTTACGTTAATGTTCGGAAAAACGTCACTTTCGACACATTTTGATTTTTATCTCTGGACAATGGACTGTCAGAGGAACATTTATGGAAAACAATATGTAGGTATTAATTGTTTGAAAACATCCTGAGAGTTTGGTGAAAATCGTTGAAGCCGTTTTGGCAAAAATCGTAAAAAACCTATTTTGGCTTCATAGGCTTATATCTCCGTTCACCGTATTTTCATGGAGATGTGTACAGAGAAGAAAGGTTTTGTACTGACTAGTAAAAGATAATTTGAAAGTTTAATCAAAATCCTTACAGCCGTTTTCGAGAAAAACCCTAGTTTTTGGTACATTTTCGTCCCTCCCCCCACCCCTTCCCATCGACCGGTCTTATCTTATTTTGGTGTCTACAAAAAATAACGAACAAAACAAAATAAGAACCAGCTCAATCGGTTCAGCTCTTCGCCCCCAAATCGAACTACACACACACACACCCGGACCACGCGCCGAAATTAGGTTTTTAGACTCAGTAGGCCTCGAAACGTTAGGATCTGAAGAAAACCCAAATTTGATGTTTGTCACAACTACTATACTTCCCTCTCCCTTTCGGTAGCGGAAAGTAAAAATGGAAAGTAAAAACGAATCCCAAATTTTGGTTCTTTCCTAATTCATCAATTTTTTTTGTCCCCGTGAAAGTTACTTCTCTTCAGGTGTAATACATTTATGGTCACGTTTTCCTCAATCGTGGAAGCTCTTACATATATTTGGCGCGACCTATCAGAAATCTCCCCTCGGTTCCGCGTGCAATCAGCAGTTTTCATCGCTCCAGCTACTAATTCGTTCAATTTTGTATGAACTTGGTACTGGTGGTGCTAAAGATTCTGATTTTTATTGCATCGCTCATACTTACGACACGACCATTATTTGGTAATCAGCGCTTGAGTAATTAACGAGGCCGTCAACTAGATTTGTCTGAGAAGGATCGCGTTTGCTGTTTTCGGGATTGTCGAGGAAACATTTTGGGAAACGCAAGTCAAGTAAAGAAACAGGGGGTTTGAATTCCCGAATTTCTAAGATCGCTCTTAGATGAGTCTTGAATAATCTTATGAGCTTTATTAAACTCTGATCGTGTAGTTGATTGGACTACCACCCTGATTTGTGAATGCTAGTATAACATAAGTGAGGTTTATAAGGAATACTAGTCTTTACCCTGTTAGTCTTGTGGTTTTATTCAACACTACATTGATGAACCTTAGCATTTTTGGGACTAATATCGAGGTGAGCAGTCTCAAACCCAAAAAATCGAATGGCACTAGCCTATCGATGTGCTTATGCCCCCAGGAACTCGTCAGCAGATTGTTTTACGATTGACCAAAGTTATTTTTCCACTTCGTCGTTCGCATCACTCGGCTCTCCGGCAACATTTTGTACCATTCATAAACGTCGACTTGGTCCAAAGTAGCGTTACCATATGCCACAGTCAACGTGCGTCCACTACCTCAATTTAGTTTTTTCAACACTATTTGGTGGAGGCTGTAAAAAAACCGCAGGCAAGCGCTCATCGAATCAAAATAGCTGCCAAAAATTAAGTATGCACACAGCCTGTTTACTGTACTTCACTTCAGATCTGCAGGTTTACAGCGACCAACAGATGTAGTAGAGTGTTTCGCAGCTGTACGGCTAATCTGTGTGTTTTCCTGATTATTCGTGGCTAAGAAAGTAATACGGCCTTCTTTTTTCGGTTTTAATCGCACTGCGTGGCTCATGTGCGAGCCGCCCCACATCGACTTCACATAATTTCAATACTCCCAGCAGAGGCCACGCAATTATACCGCACAGTGTGTCAAGATATGCACTCGAGGAATTTAATATTAATTGAAGCCACGGATACCCTTGTAATTTGAAATTATACGCAGTTGAATGCACTGCTCTGTTCGCTCGTTCTCCCCTCAATCCCGCTGTTGTCGTAACAGCTGGGGCGAGTTTGTCTCCGGGTGTTGCTGTTGCCTGAAGCCCTAGACCTAGAAATACAATGTATTCAATATGAACAGTGAGTTGTCGACAGCTTAGAACAACACCCTCTTGTCTATCAATGCGCTTTGACGCTTCATCGGGCTAAATGTTGATATCGCGCTTGGCATTGTTTTCGCTCTGCAGGTTGTTTATTTACTGAACACTTACCTCCTCATTGCAGCAGCTGCATAATATTGGTACAGGATTATTACACAATTACTAGTGTGCGATATAGGGAGCTTCATTCAAACCGTCAACTGCCATACATTAACATACAAAATCCCTTATTTGATAGTAATGAAGTGCGACGCTCACAAAATAACCACAGAGTGTGTGTTTAAGAAATTGTTCTTCTGTATTATTGACTGCTCACGCCCACGCCCCCCCCCTCCACTCATTCCATTATATTAATGTATCCAATTAGTGCATCCTTTGCTACAAACTTGGGTAGCTACTGTTGCCTCACTGGTTCGTGATTCGATCTAAAAAACTTCATCAGTCGAGGTGTAGTTCGTGCATTAACTGGGTAGTGATGCAGCATCATCTCGACTTCGCCACCAAGTCAGTACCCCGTGGTTCTTCGAATTCTCCATCACTTTATCAATTAGGTCGAAATTCTTTCCGACTGTCAAAGACCCTCACATTTTTCACGACAAAGTTCACCAACCCTTCTTTCGGTTCCGTTCTTCCTTACCCCATTACCCTACTCGTTGTCGAACTTGCAAAGTTTTCTTCTGACGCTCTCAACATTCCGTTTTCAACTCTCTAATTGTTCTTCGCCAAGTTCTTGTCTCGTCGAGTTAATTTCCAACTAATCGCCAGTTAGTGCCTTATGAATTCCACTACCCACCCGGTTTTGCCTATCGCACCATCTAGTTCTTCGGCTCGATGACCATCTTTCCAACTTTTATAGACTTCTTGTGCTCCTTCATTCTTCTGGTGAGGATTACTAGTCTTGTCAGAGTTAATCCCGAGCCTAACCCTTTTACACGAGTTATCAGGGATGCGAGGGTCTGTTCGATGACGTGTTTAATCGTCAAAATGTCCTGAATACGTGATAAAATAGCTGATATTATGGAAGCTAAGTATATTGATATGAATAGCAACGCGCTCGTAACGTGTAATTGTTTATTAAGCATTGAAACGTATAACAATAATGCAAATTTGAAGAATACAATTCATCCGATTAAGCTTTTCTGCTTTTCCGTAAAGTAGGTTCTCTGACTTGATTACTTAACCTTGCCACCCTACTGGGGAAATCTTTTTGTTGTGAAAAGTTGGTGTTTGTGTGTGTATGTGGGGGTGGGGGAGGGGGAGAGATATCTAATATTCGAAGGAGTAAGGTTGCAAAAGAATTCGAAGAGAAGCTACATATATTAATATCCACAGGCTACCTTGAGTTCAAGTGGAGTTAGAACATTTGTTGGGAAATTTTAAAAAGATCAAAATAGCCAAGATTTCAAGTAATAATATCTGGTGCGTTGCAACACACAACTTTCCTTAGCTCTATGTCAATTCACTTTGTACGTGGCTTATTCTGTTTAATTCATTCATTTATCACTCAGTTCATTCACTTCACTTGGTCAAACGACATTTTACGGCAGCATGAAGCGGCAGCGATTACAGTTCCAGAATTTATTGTGCTGCTCGTACGCATTCCAGGACCAATATTGAGCAACTGATACACAGATAATTGATGAGGCTGTAAACACAAATTTTTTGGAGAAGAATAGTAATTACTTTTGCAGAGTTATTGGGTAAAAACGTTTAGAACTGGTAGTAAGCGAAACGGCAGTAGTTGAAATTCAGGAATTTCTAGAGTGACCCCCACGTATCTCATGAGCGTTTTTAAACACTCACCCTTTAGGTATTGGATTGGATTACAATACCAATTTTTTTAACGTTCTACTAAAATTCCAGCGGAGTTTATAAGGAAAAAAACTGCGCTGCTCTCGTTATTTTCCCACGAATGGGAATTTTATGGTGTAATTGCCTTATTGAGAGCGATCAATATAAAAAATTTAATTAAAATCGTTATAGCCGTTTTTGAGAAAAAAAATTTGGTGTTTTGATCTCTATGATAACTATAGTTAACTTTCGGTGGATTTTGCCCATACCCTTGTTTTGGTGTCCCATGGTAACCTGCAGGCGAGATATCAAGTTTGAGTGGATTTGATACGGTGGTTCTCTCCAAAAATCGTTCGGACACAGAGTGACACACACACAGACCATTTTCCCAAATAGTGTTTTTCGGACTCAGAGGGGTCTGAAACGTTAAGACCTGAAGAGAACTCAAAATTTTTTTTTCAGCCGATTACATAACCTTTCCTTTCTTCTTTGGAGAGATGCTGTTAATTCCTTGGTAGGAAATTGAGTAAAAGTTACGGCGTCATAGTATATAATAATAAAGTAAATACGTAGTACTACGCTTCACACAACTTCGGTGCACTATTCGGTCATTTCCACATCAGCTGTGACAACTAATGGACTTTGTTTTTGAAGTATACACTGTCATCGTAGAACTTAACGTTCATTCACAAAATTATAGGCTTAAGGTTACCGAATTTATTGGGTTGCGTATAGATAATGGGACTGTAACGCGTTTTTGATATTTACTGTTCTGTAATTGTACAGAAACGCTGTGAAAATATTTGATAATTTTTTGTCTTTTGTCGTTTTACCACGAATGAGAATTGGATACTGCGTTTTAGTTGTTTAACACGGTCTGTACAAGAATATTTGGTGCGATGCATCACACAACTTTCCTTAGTTCAATTGATAAGAAAATCGTAAAACAACTGTTCTACGTAGAAACTAGTATTTATTGGGCTGCTGTTACTTATGTCACGCTCTTCATTTAAAAACCATCGTATAGGACATTGAAACGATATTTTTTGGAGTGTGCGCTTACAATTCTGGAACTATGGAGGAAGCACTGCAAAGAAAGTTAGTAAATGACGGCTCTACATTGAATTCTGGAGTCCCTGAAGTTGCTCCAATGGTTTTAATGACCAGTATTGAACTTGCATATTATTGGTCGCTTACTGGACTATCACAATTATTTTTTCGAGATTGCTAGTGTCACATGGGCGAAATTAATAAGGAACAAATGACACTAGAATCGCTTTTCATCTAGATTTTTGATCATTTATTGTAGTACTCTTGGTATATTAATACTGATGACAATTTATTACATTATATACTACCGTACACTTACAAAATGTAATCAAACTCGTTAGAGTTGAGTTAATTTTTGACCAATTTTGCTCACACCCTTATTTTATCGTCTCATAATAATCGTGTTTACAGACAAATAAACGCAATTAGTTTTCTCAAATTCATTCCATCTGAATCTGGACCCACAAAAGTAAGAGTGAAGAGGGGTGGAGCGTTAAGGGCCATCCAATCCGATAGATTCGGGCCCAGAATCGAAATGTGATCCCTCACCGTTTCAAAAGCTGTAGATTAGGATTATTGAATACCATAACTCAACCCTAAAAACCGATTTGAACTTCACTAATTGTCTGAGCGAACATAAGTGAGCCTCCGCGGAGATTAGGATCCGAGGGAGAAAATGTGCTTGTTTGAGAAAGGGAGTAGGCAGAACCAGCTCGTTCCAAACCTCAATACACACCGGGTTTGCTTGAATAACGGGGATCTTGGAACGCTTTAGTCGTTTGGTAATTGAATGCAGAGGGGTGGAGAAAGGAAGAGATTATGAGGTCCCCGCCAAAGCGCAATCTTCCCGTCTACCCAAGTTCTGAAGAGATGATGATAATCAAAATGGAATTACTGTTGAAATGGTATAGAAGGAGAGGGCGGTAGCTAGGAGGGTGGGGGGGGAGGCAAAAGCTAAGCTATTGTGTTTTAGTTATTAGACGCAAAGCTGCGGTGCTAAGAAGATCCGTGGTCTGTGGAGGTGACAAGAGTCAATTTCAGAAGAAAAGAGGAAAAGCAGGCTGACGAAACAACCGACTGTGGAAAGTGCGAGCTGCAATGTTTAAAATATGGGAGATAATACACTGAACAACTTACCATGCGTTATCAACTGCTCAGATTATTGTCAAATAGTTAACATACGTAACATGAAATGACTCTGATCGGAAAACGTAAAGGATCAATCTTTTCCCCATTGCTATTAATGTTTCTCGTCCCGTTTATTGCTACCGTCCGCTGACTTACGACAGCTGACACGATGAGAGATTTGCGCAGGTTCTGTTCATTCTGGTGCGACCTGCCGCCTCAACTACCGTTCTCCTCTCCTCGTGCGCCCACTGTCCCTTCTCTCAACTTCTTTCCTAGGAACTCTAGCATAATTTCTCTTATCTGTTTGCAGTTTTTATTATTTCGTGTTTTGTCTCCTTGATTCATCCCAAGTGTTTGCTCATCAGCTTGTTGATTAGTATAAAATCATTAAAGATTATAGCAACCACGAATCCCGCCAATGACGTCGTACTTGAGATGCTGGGTTGCTTGATGAGTATGGATCACGGGATAATTTCATTCCAACGAGGGAAAGGACCCTTTGTCATTGTAACTTACTCCTAGGCGTTACGGCTCATAAAGAGCCTTGGGCTTCTTGAACTACCTCCTTATTCTTCATCCCTGTCCGTAGCTCTCCTCTCCCTTCTCGCCCTTCTCTAATCCTTCGATAAGCCCTGTTCTCAGAGGTGGATACTGCCTCAGCCCATTTCTCAGTTCTTTTCTTTCTCGTTGCGGTGGCAGAATAACTGATTTCTAAATGTATTCGGTTATAGTAAACATTGTGTAATGTGTTAGGTTGAATTGAAATGAGAACTACTACCTTTTTACGAAGGATGCACTGAAAACACGTGTTAAGTATCTAGAAGAGACAAGAAACTTTTTCTTCGATGGTTGACATAGCTGTGTGTTCTCAAAATAAGCTCACCCTTGGGCCCTCAGGGAAATTTAAATAAACGGCAACGTTTGGGTTTGAGGTTGTGCCCACTTCAGCATATTTGCAAGTGTTTTTTCATGTCAAGGAAACAAATGATTTTCGTACGACCTTTGACTCTTGTCAAGAAATATTGCCACCCATGCCACGAACCCAGTGGGATGGGTGGCAACTAAGTTGATCAAGTCACTCGATGAACTGTGACATTGACCCTCACACGATTGCCCGTCGATCAGCTGGACGAAGCCATGTATTTGTCTCCGTGACACGCGCTATTGGGGTTTCGGGATTTTAACGATTGTAGTTGACTGGTAGTCCTTACTACTTGAGAGGGCCTGGGCTGAAAACAACGCCGGGCACCTTTCTCGCCATGAAGTGTTATGGGGTGTTGAGAGGGGGGGGGGCGAAGGCGACGAGTAAAGATGGTGAGGTGTGCCCTCACGATCTAGAATTTTTTAATGATTTTAACTTTGTACGCCTAGGACAGTTGAAGGAATACTTTGAAAGATTATACGCGATTGGACTGTATTATAAATCTCCCCATCCCCTCTTTGTGGCCCACTCGGCACACGTTACCTGTGTCTTTGAGAAATTAGTGCGAGTTGGGCAGTAGGATGTCAAAGGTTTCGGGTTAAACTGTTCAGAGCAGTCTAGAGGCACTGAAATGCGAAGCCGGAAGATGCGGGTGGTGAGTGAAAGAGATGAGAAAATAACCTAAATAATTGGGCGTCTCCGAAATTTAAAATAATAGCGGTAGTACCCGACCGTCGATCGGGGCTCAATGGAATTCAAATTCTTCTCAGCGGCGAAAATAAGGCGTTACCGTGGTAATTTTCCATGCGTCGTCCTCCAAAATGGACTGTTTTTATGATAGTTTGACTCCCGAAGATATTCAAACATGAGAGTGCTTCCAGAATTCCTAAGCGAAAAGTTACTGGATGTTTCTGCGCTGGCAAACTTTACCAGCGGCTTTTTCGCTTGCTTCCGCGTAGAGAAACCAACTGATGCCTATCATTATAATTTACTATCCTTCTTTACTGTCATGCGGTTATTGTACACGCGTTCAATTCACTTAGTCTTGTAGAGCGTTAAAGTTGGGTTCATTAAATTCGTCCAGCTCATTCAATTTCGTTAAAGCGACCCCAAAAAATTGACGATTGTAACCCATAGGAAAAGTTGGCATATACGTTCCGATATATGGGGTGTGCGTAGGTAGTACCGGCCTCAGGGCCCTGACCTACCCCCGCCCCATCGGGCAAACAAAGAGGGAAAAGGGACAGGGACTACTTCCAGTGACCCCTCGACCACGGCGATATCTGCAAGATCCCATAAATGGGTACTAGGGATCGGCGGATTATCCGCCTTTGCCCTAGTTGCCTGCAGAGGCATCCGCCAGACGTAGACCTTCCCATGGTGCACTGGCTTGCGCCGCGGGCTGTGCACCCCCGCAGTACCATTTCGGGAAAAATATCCCTTAAGGCTAGAATGGTCCAGACTTACGGCTTCGGGGACTTCCGCCTTGGAGGGGTTTGGACTTGCCCTTCCTTGCCGGAAGACCCCAGGTCCCTGGTACGCAAGAGCCCACGACTGGAAAAGTTGGCGGTCAATATTGACCACGTTTGCCAGTGGTGAACATCTGTTGCGTGTAAATATGCCCGCCCAGGCTCAGAGAGAGAGAATCCATGGAGCACAGACATTCTTGCAGGAAGAAGCACGACGTGTCGGTCATGTTACTAACTTCTGGCGAAACTAGGCGACTGTTCCCCTAGATAAAAAGAAATAGTACGTTGCCGTCGCACAGTGCTGACACAATCCCCTTTCGCTTCTTCGTGGGGCTGTTGGTGACGAGGCTACTGAATACAAAACAGACTAAAGAATTGATAAAACAACTTTAAAAATAAAATGTTTATAAATGATATCACGGTGAACTGATGTCCAAGTAACAGACGAACTAATGCCAAACGAGAACACTGCTGTCTTCACTGGCCAAACCTTCATACGATCCTCCCTTTGGCTTTAACAGCAAACCCGGGTGAACCTACTGTCCCAGGGAATTAGAAACGGATACAGACCTAAGAAATTGGGAACAGCCAACTTTTACCTAACATTTGCTGAACTAGGGATCAATATTTATGCCATAGTGTTCGTTGTAGTTAACATTTCAAGACAGGGCCGAACGAATGCGTTTTTCAAATTTTAGGCGTTCCAGGGCAACTACGAGAATTGAAGTAAAATGTCGAACCTTCGTCGTCCCTTTCTACTAAGCTTCTCCAACTTTCAGGTACAAAGTGACAAAATTCCAACAAAGAACTGCTAATGACTCTCCTTCAGCCGCTCACAATCCTCACTTAATAAGCACAGGGGAGGGACTTCACGCGCATTTGGTAGAAATTCGTTCGGCAACAATGAGCGACTAATCAGCGCGCACTTCTTAACGAACATTTCGTAACGCGTCAAGAGCCGAGCGACATTTTGAACGTTGCGCAGCATCCCCCTGGCTGATGAAAAGTAGGGAAAACAAATGATGAAACATATTAGTAAGCGGTAGTGTGACCGTCCAAAATGAATTGACTATCCGGAGAACAAAATCAGCTCTTGCATTACGCAGGTATCCCAATTTAGGGTAGTCAGCGTCACTAGCGTCACTTATTTATTAGTTCCTATGGCCATACTTAGTGTGTAATATCCTGACATTTTTTTGGTTCGTTTTCTTCAGTTCGTTAGGGAGTTCGAAATACACCATTTGGGAAAAGTGCCTGTGTGTCTCTGTGAACTCAATTGAGGGAAAATGGCTGAAGCTGCTCAAATGATTGATTACTAAGCCTGCAGGTCACCATGACACGCCTAATGTGTGTATGAGCAAAATCTTCAACTAATATCGCTGTAATATAACTCAAGACATAAAGAGGTGTTTTTCGGCATACCTCGACCATTGCCCTGACTGTCCTTGCAGTTCTTTTTTTCTTGCTTTTGAGTAGTGTGTATTCAGCCCCGTGTCCTTACACTTCAATGCTCGCGTGTCGTTAGTTGCTGTTTTAACATGGCCCAATCGCTCTATCCTTTGCCTTCTCTGAACTTTCTTGCCGGAAATTCGTCAGTGATCCTAACTGGTTCTCTTAATTTTCTAATCCCGATTGCAGAGCTTTTTTTCAGAATCTAACTAGGAATTCAGTTCCGTTGCAAGCTTGCCGCCATTTTATTGTGCGCGCTTACGTGTGTCTGGTATCATAACGTCAGCATCGTCTACGTAGGAGATCGTCGTATCAGAAAAGGAGACCACTAGAGTTGAAAGAAGAGTTGTTTTAGTTTAGTGGAACTCCACAAAGAAACATTTGTTTTTTAATTTATTGTATTCTTCAATTTTATTTATTCAACCAACAAATAGTTTCAGTTTTGCAAATAGATTTCACGGTTGTCGTGTGGTTAAATGGTTTCGTTCCAAGTAGAACTTTTCCTTCTTATTACGTCGACCAACAGTTATCAACGCCATCAATTTTTTTCTCCAAACGGCTCTATTTCTATTTTTCGTGTGAACAGCCCCAATTAACAGGGCAGTACCGTAAAAATTCTCATCGCTCGACAAATGATGAGAGCTGCACAATAAAAATATCGATGGTTTTTCAATTGATTTCATATGACACCAGCATTTTCAGAAAAATTACGATATTAGTTCAATAGTTAGGAGCAAATCCCAGAAATTCTAGAGTTCAAACCACATCAGTTTCACTTGCTAGCGTTACAAGCGCGATTGGAGCCTTTCGCTGCAGTCGAACAGAATGAGATCGCAGAAGTTGAAGTCGGATGATGAAGCAGCGGAGGGGGCTGGGGCTATACGGATGCGATCGGTCAGTTCCTCTCCTCTTGTACTCGCTATCGAACTGAATGGACATTTTGTTTAATACATCACAATTATTCAAGGAGGGAAGCCTTATTATTACTGTTAACCCGGAGCCATCCCATTACACTAGCAATGCTCATATTTTTTCCCCGATATTCCCAAAACAGCGAAAACAATCCTCACAAAAATCATGTTGATAGTCTCATGAATTAACTATGCGCTGATTGCTCAATAGTGATGGTGGGGTTGATAGGAGCGAAAAAGCAGTTTTACCAAGTTCCATTGAGTGAAAAATGGATCAGTTCGGTAGCTAAAGCTATGCAAATCGTTGAATATACTGGGCTGAGGAAAGTTGTGAAAAACGAAGTTGCCCTGTATGAAAGGTATATTGGCCTATGTATTCACTTTCCCAGCAGGCTTGCTGTTTGTACTTCTCTTAACTATTATCCGTTGTTTCTAATCATCTGGCTAATTCGGGTGGTATAGCCGCAGCGTATTCGGATGTGTCACCTTCAGTTCAGTTTTGACTCGTGGATGCTACATTTTGGATGGTTCTGATAACGGAATATCCCATGCACAACTGTTGTAATGTATAGGTCAATAAACGTCTAGTCGTTAGCGAATGCATCTTGTGGTTGATCTCATACCACTGTAGTCGAGAGAAGACGAAACTAGTGGAGAACGAGCGGTGCGTAGCAACACACAACTTTCCACCATCCTTTTATGTTTGAACACCCTACATACGCTGGTGCTATATCTTCGTTCAACGCATTTCTACAGGAACATTTAGAGAGAACAGAACGTACGGACTAGTTAGTTGAGAGTCATTCGTAAGTTTGATCGAAATCGTCTGAGCCATTTTTGAGAAAAATGGAATACCGATAAATTAATATTCGACAAATCTCATTTTTTTAGTTAACTTGTCTGATTTCTCCATTCAACAAATATATACAGAAATAGTTACGGAGAACGAAATGTGGGTATGGATGGCTAGAAGACACTCTGTAAGATTGATCACACCTGGTGGAACAGATACCCCAGAATTTACGGAAATGTTCGAAAAAACTTTATTTTCGACACATCTTGATTTTTATCTCCGTTCAATGGACGGCCAGAGGAACATTTATTGAGAACAATACCTATGTAGGTATTAACTATTTGAAAACATCCTTTGAGTTTGGTGAAAAACACTGAAACCGTTTTGCCAAAACTGTAAAAAACCTATTTTTGCTTTATAGGCCTACATCTCTGTACACCGTATTGTCACGTAGATATGTATGGAGAAGAAAAGTTAGATATTGATTAGTAGAAGATACTTTATAAGTTTAATCAAAATCATTAAAGCCGTTTTCGAGAAAAATGCGAAAAACCCTAGTTTTTGGTACATTTTCGTCCCCCCCCCCCCTTTCCGACGGCCGAAATCGCTCATAACCTTATTTCGGTGGTTTACAAAGAATAACGAACAAAACAAAATGAGAACCAAAACCAATCGGATCAGCCGTTCTCTCGCAAATCGAACTACAGACACACACACACACACGGACCACGCGCCGAAATTAGGTTTGATAGACTCAGTAGGCCTCAAAACGTAAAGATCTGAAGAAACTCCAACTTTTTTTTTGACACGATTACTATAATTTCCTTTTGGGGTAGCGGAAAGTAAAAAGGGGAGGTGTGTTCCTCCTAATTTATAATTTAATACATTTCTAATTCGTCTTCACCTTATGGCTTATCAATTCTCGTCTGAAATAACAAGAATACAACCTATAACCGTGTTCTCCGATGAAGAAAAACTGCAGATTCGTTATCTGTTTTCTCTCAAACCACGTTGAAGTGAAAAGAGTTGTGTTCTTTCAATTGTTGGCGGTCTGCGGAAATTATTCAATTCAACGTAGTGAAACAATAAATCTCTTCCGCTGTCCGTCAAATATTACGCCCTTCAGGGAATCACATTTAAAAATTGAGCGTCAGGAAAAAGGCTGCCAGAGTTGAAAAGAAGGGTAAAGCGATAAAAACGCGGAGATGCGGAGTTTTATCTCTTATGCCGCTTGGAACCGCAGAAAAAAAATGAGTTAACGAATAAAATGAACTAGATAAGAGGGACGCAGTGTTTTCTCCAGCCCCATGTCCGCGATCCCATTCAGCCGGAAACCCCCGTTCTATCCCATTCTGCTCTCCCTCTCCCGAACCACTCAAATTTTTCCTCTTCCCAGCTCCCAGTCCCATCGGCCTCAAAACAGCATCCTGTGCATATTTCAGAGTTGTTTTTTCCATTTTGATTGATTAATGGCCGATCGATGGGTTTCGGCTCCTGAGCCGTCCGAGTGTTCTCCGGTTCCGTAGAAATTCTCATCCTCTTTGTTCATTTGCCCGAATCATTGACTCGTGGGGCCGAACTGGATCAGCCAGGCTTTCCCCGTCCCGTTGGAACAGTCGGTAATGACCGAGTCTCGAGCTCATCCGAAGTTTTCGATGTTTGTCTGCGCTTGTTGTTTCGTTAGAAGATGGAAATCGCGTAGATCTTCATCAATCAGTGATCTGGTAATTTCAATAGGCGGAATTTAGATGATCTACGCAAAGTCAGGCCTGAAATGGTGTTCATACTTGAAAATCGACGATATTGTCACACATGCTTTAAACTTTCCTACACAATACCAAACAAACTTTTATATAGTTCAGAATTTAACGGACAAACATCCGGAGCAACGCCACACAACCTCAGCCTCACGTACATTCATTATTGTCGCTTTAGCTGCTAATATGAACTATTTTTTATTCAGCCCGTCCGTTCTACGTTGAACCTGTTAGCACTTAAAGTTTCGTAATTTTTTTGGCTGCTGTTACTTCTGCGACGACCTTCATTGGTAAAAGTAATTGATGTCAACATGATTTTATTTTTGGGAAGATTTGTTGTTAGGGTTCTGGAATTATAAGGGTAATACATTGACACAAGTTACCAATAAAAACGAATTTAAATTTCGAGGTTTTCGTCGTTGTACCCGATTATGGATATTTTCGATTTTTCGGACCACGTGAAGATCTGAAAAAGACGCAAAAAAAACTTTTTTTTTAGGTGATTACATTCCTTTTCTTCTTGTTGCGTGGGGCTAGGAAAGGAAAAACATAGGAGACTTCTAATATTTCTCATTTCCAGACTATTACTAAAGGTAAGGAAAGTATAATAATCCTGTAAAAAAAGTTGGGTTTCGGTTGTGTTCGATTTGCGGGGGAATGGCTGGACTGATTGAGCTGGTTCTTTTTTTTAATATTATTGGTTATTTTTAGTACACGCAAAAATAAGGTTATGGGTTATTTACATCGATTGGAAAGGGGGTGTGTAGTGAAAATGTACCAAAAAAACTAGCGTTTTTCGCATTTGCCTCGAAAACGGTTCTAACGATTTTGATTGAACTTTCAAATCATCTTCTACTAGACAACACCAAACTTTTTACATTCCTTGGTTCTACAAAGTAGAAAGAAAAGTTATGTAATCGGCTGAGAAAAAAATTTTGTGTTTTTTTTTTCAGAAAAACACTATTTGGGAAAATGGTCTGCGTGTGTATGTGTGCCTGTGAACGATTTTTAGAAAGAACCACCGTACCAAATCCATTCAAACTTGATGTCTAGCCCGCAGGTTACCATGGGACGCAAAAATAAGGGTATGGACAAAATCCACCGAATGTTAACTATAGTTATCATAGTGATCAAAATACCAAAATTTTTTCTCGTAAACGGCTCTAACGATTTTGATTAAAATTTTTATATTGATAGCTCTCAATATGGCAATTATACCATAAAATTCCCATTCGTGGGAAAATGACGAGAGCAGCACAATAAATTATCAACATTTTCGACGTAAAGAGTTTTTAGCGCGGTTTTTTCTGATATACTCCGCTGGAATGTTAGTAGAATGTTTAAAAAAAAATTGGCATTGTAGTCCAATCGAATACCTATAGGGTGAGTGTTTAAAAACGCTCATGAGATGCATGGGGGTCACTCCAGAAATTCCTGAATTTCGACTACTGCCGTTTCGCTTACTACCAGTTCTAAACGTTTTTACCCAATAACTCTGCAAAAGTAATTACTATCCATCTTCAAAAAATTTGTGTTTACAGCCTCATTAATTATCTGTGTACCAATTGCTAATATAATGGAACGAGTACTAGCAGCACAGTTAATTCTGTACAAACATCACCTTGAGGCCCAAAAAGCAAAAGTAGTTTTTTTACGCTTTTTGACTCAACAGCTTCAACAATTTTCACCAAGCTCACCGAATGTTTTGTTTTTAAATGGTTCTCAATACATGCTCCTCTGGCAGTCCGTTAAACGGAGATAATCAAAGTATGTGGAAAATGACGTTTTTTGAACATTTTTGTAGCTTCCCCGAGCAACTGCCTCACTGGATTTCATCAACCTTATGGTGTGTATTGTAGCCTCTTATACCCGCATTTTTCTCTCCGTAATTGTTTTTGTATCTGTCCGTTGAACGGAGATATAAGCCATGCTAGTTCGGGATACTAGGTTTGTCGATTATTAATTTATCGGGTTTCCCATTTATTCACAAACGGCTCTAACGATTTAAATCAAATTCGTGCAATGCTCTCAACAAACTAGTACCTACATTTTGTTCTTAGTAAATGTTACCGTAGAAATGCGTTGAACGAAGATACAGCGACCGTGTATGTAGCAGGTCGAGGAATTTACGGAGGTTGCGGAAAGTTGTGTGTTGCTGCAGACCAGATATTTTTGGTTTATTATTCATTCTGAATGTTCGAACAGTATCCTATGTTTTCGGCGAGGAAAATTTACTCGTCACGTCGTGCCAATTGCCTAAAGGCGTCTAGAATTTTTAGTTTCGTCGTTCATTTCAGGTCATGTTTCCTGTGCTTTAATGCCTTTTTTTGACCCGATCGCTGTACTTTCCTAACTCTTTGGGTAGCGAAAAGTAAGAATGCCCCCATCGAAGTAATAACTGAATAATGTGTCAACAAGAGTAACAAAATTGTACCAAAACGCTAACGCATAAGATTTGAGTTTTCAATATTTATTTTCAGCGAATCCACTAGTAACCACCTTGGTGCGGTCCTACATCTCAGAGACCTAATCCAGTGACAGACAGACATCGCTGAATGCCATATTAATGTTTCGATCAATATTTCTGCAACCCTTTGAATTTGACGGTCTGCCAAGTATACGGGAGGTTGGTACGGTATACGGGGTGTTATTCATGCAAATGAAATCAATACCAAACGCTTCGCCAATAGCTATGTTGTATTCTTAACGTTTTTCGGCGTTTTGCTTGAATCTACCATTCACCGCCTCAAGTGAGGAATGAATGCTGCTGTTGTCAGTGAACTTTAGTTCTTTGAGAATTTGAACTCAATTAGGGCTCGACCGAGGGATCGCATTCCGATTTATTTAATGGCGTTTATGCATTATATTTTCGTTAATGGAGGCTTAATTGCGAATTGTGAGTTCTACGTCCGCCCCTCCCGATTGGGGATCGTTTTCCGCAATTATTTCAACGGAAAACTGAAGTTAACAAGATTCGCTTCAGATAAAACCTGAAATTCTACTCCGAGCTTTAGAAGGCCCGTTCCATAAATTGGGGATTTGCTGAGTGCTGTGACCAAACAATACAGTGTCCTTCAGTGTGGTTGCTTTTCATTAGGCAGGGACGATCCAGCATGGTGTTCATAGTGTACGTGCAATACATATTATTCAGCGTAAAGTCTCCTCTCCCTTTTGTGTTGTGGCGGTTTCCTAATATCGTTTAACACTCAGAATTCGAGATAGATGTGATCTGAGATGGGGAGATGGGGTGATCTGAGATGGGGAAGGGCGACGTGGATGGGCCTCATGAGCTCAAATGGACCTCCCATAGGTTCGAACAGTATTCCGTTAGAAGTCAGTTAACTTTGTCTCTCTGTCCCTCTCCCTCTCTTTGTAATGAAAATAATTATAACTTGGTGTTGGTTATTTGTTTGTCATTTCCCTGTTTCTGAGAATAAATTCGTTCATTTTAATTTGACCAATTGTCATTCATTTCCTTCATGTTTCAGCAAAAGAAGACGATTTGGCTCAAGCAGTTCTGGCGTCGATACCCAAAATTGCCTCGGAAAGAGGTATATTTGCAGAGCCGGCTTTGAAAGAAAGATTCAACAACACGGCGAGAGTGGCTCGTCGCGTGGCGCTGCTGCCCGAAGGTGGTGCCTCTCTACCGATAATGTTCTTGTCCTATCTTCAGTCTCTGCTGATCATTTCTCCTACCATCCCCATTCCCAGCCACGAACTGAACAACGAGCCCATCAATCCCGCTTCGTTCAACACTTTTGAAATCCTACAACGATCCAAGTAAGAAATCGTGTGACGATGGTTTTTTAATGTTTTGGTATATTCGGGCGTTCAGGTTGTAATAGCGAAGGCGTTTGTAACCGTTGTTCAGAGTGGTATGTACTTACTAACTTGAACGATCTCAGTCTTTCAAAATTGTTACTACGTGTAGTAAATAAGGCGGGATTTAACTTTACAGCTACTTTGACAACCTTAAAAGCAGGAAATGGGTACGCGCCAGGATGAATTTACCTCTGGCCTGAAGCTACTCCGTTGTGTCTTTTACTGACCCACAATGCAGCCAGGGCCTAATGTGGTAACTACTATTTTCAAGAGCAGGGACAAGTCTGTAAGAGGGCTCATGCTTGAACTATTAGTAGAAGCGGCGGAAGGAGCATCAGCAGCGTGCTCGTTGCCGAGGAGAAACCACATAACACTCCCACTAAAAAAGAATATCAGATCGAACTGTGGCGCAAGGGGCTGCCCGTGTAATAAGCGGTAGTGCTGAGGGTACGAGAATGAAGAGGGACGGACTGACGCTGTGGTCATATCAGTGGGGGTAGCCAAGGCCCTAAGGTGACGATTGGGGACATTCATTCCTTGAAAAGGAACCGAGTCGGTGATATATTTGCCAGACGTGGTTGGCAGCAGTGATGATTTGCAGAATAAGCGGAGCTGATCCCTCCCAAGCATCTACTGAAATGAGGGACATTGTCAGTGGGACGTCAAAGGAAGAGTTGGATGCTGCAGTGACGCATGAATTTTCAGGCAACAAAGGAGAAGTAGGAATATTCAAGGTAGGAGCCAGCAGATTGATGCGAGTACAGGCTCGCTTCCTTGTCAGCCTGGTCCAGAGACTGAATGGAATTATGGCCTGGATTAACATAGACTGCACCGAGGTCTATTATAAATAAACCTGGATATGCAGCGCTATCAACAGTCGCTTGGCATTAGCTATCACATTGAACCGATTCAGTTTTTTCTCAGCTGACTACATAACTTTCCTTTCTATCTCGTACGACCAAGGAAAGCAAAAAGCTCGAGAGCGCATGTTCTGAAAAAAATGTTGCACCAAGACCGGTTGCACAACCTTTTGTTAATTACAAAATAACGCATGCGAAAAATACGAAACATTAACTGACGTGTGAAATGATCTGTTTTGCTCGTCTGTTATATATTAAAGTTATATTGACGTTCATGAGTGACTATGGGTAGGTATCGAATTCAAAACCGAATAAATTGCGTGCACATTCATACCTGGTACCACCTGTCGTACCACTTTCCGTATTATCATTGCTCGTTGTGAGTTGGTAGTTGAACAGTAACTCGTGACTAACAGATCAACAATATTTCAATATATATTTTAGAAATAGCCCAAATTAACACATGGTTCATCATTTTTACATTCAAAAGCACTAATTCTAACCTAGTACAATTAGTCATTATCGTATTCTAATTAATTTTTTAATTTCTGTGTGTTCATCACTGTGTTCAGTATTAACTGCGTAGCATAACAACCAAATAATTTTTTGGATGTGTATATAATTACATTTACTGGGAAGTTCGCAAAACTAATTATTGCAGTTCTTCAGGCTATGTTCGTTGACCAAATAGGATAACGGGAAGTACTCTGGATTGGATTTTGGACGAAAATTCATAACATGTTTGTACGGGCAAAGCTGTTAATTGGAGGGATATGTTTCGGTATATTTTATGAATTAATGTATGTTGAGATAAAAAAAGGATTCCATGATGTGGGTAATTCGTTTGTGGATGGCGTGTATTGTGTATAACGAGAATGAAAATTCGCGTCTCATTGTAGCTGCCGGAGTGGACTATCCCGTTTCTTCGATTTTTGACTGAAAGAAAAACGCTCCCGTAACGCCGGCGGATTTTTTCAAGTGGATGGATCGGCGACGGAGAGAAATGGAGTCTTTACAGGGAAAGGTTCTTGAGGAGGAAAGGCGTGGGAAATGAGCCAGGGCGGAGTGGCCCTTGCCTTCCTTCCGGTTCTTCCCCCCCACCCCCTTTTTAGACACCTCGCTATGGAAGTGTGGAATTCGATTTCCCCGCGTTATTATATATAATATCCGATTTTTTCCCCATTTATGTCAATTTCCCGTCGGACGACTAAATTTTCTTTCGGCGGCGAAGGAAAGCGCTAGTCGTTGTAGAAACCGAGGATGAGAGTTTACCCGTTTACGGCGATTTTATCTCACGGATGTATTTTGGAGGTGAGTTTGAATAGTTTCCCGTTGGAGCCGGAAAAACCCCCTGCAGATTATTCAGCGAGATTCCCGAGACTTACGAAATTAAATTTGCGTACTTCGGCACTACCAGCGCAGAGCAGTTCAATAATGAATCATTTTCACGAATAATTTCCAAGGTGTCCTGAAAGTTGAGGTTGACTTTTTGAAAAAGTGAGACTTTTCAAGAATCCAAACCACAATTCATGACGTAGATGAGATGTTTCTCACAGTAAAGACATCAAACTTTATGTGTGCGTTACTATCTGAAATCAATTGCGCAACGTCGACCCCTGTTCGCTTTTGAGCACTTAAAACCGATAGCCGTGGGTTGAAGGGGTCTACGATTGGGATCTACCTACCACCTATACACATTTCTTTACGTTTTAATGTCTACTGAGTCCGATAAGCACTATTTGAGAAAATGGTATGCGTACGTCTGGGTATGTCTGTGAACGCGATCGAGCGAAAACTCTTGAACTGAATCAGCCCAAACTTGTTATCTAGCCAGCAGGTTACCTTGGGAGCCAAAAATGAGGGTATGAGCAAAATCTGACCAAAACAAACTATAGTTATCATAGTGATGAAAATGCCAAAAACGGCGCCAACGGTTTTGATTAAATTTCGTGCCGACAGCTGAAAATAACACAAGAGCACCATACAATTCTCATATGTGGGAAAATGACGCGAGCTGCCCAATAAATTACCACACATTTCGACGAAAATCGATTTTAGCGCAGTTGCAAAAGCGCCGAATTTACGTAGAGCTAAAGAAAGTTGTGTGACGCGTCGCACCTGAGAGGAAATACAACACAAATAGGCACATACTTGAAAACTTATAGCTGCCGGAAATTGGTGCCTAATAAATTCATAAGAGCATACATTGGTCTCCAGAACTTGGCGAGCTCTGCCCACATCCTCTTTGGAGCTTGAAGCTTTGGTAGGCCGAAAATAGCTGAAATTGGCCTCTCAGCGTCCTTTCACCTGATCAAGGGTGAGAGGGGGGGGGGGTAGTGGAAAACCAGCGCGGCAGATAAGCCCCTGAGTAGTAGGCGGAAGCTTGGGGGACCTCTGACGCGGTTTGCTGGGGTCCTTCCGACCCTCAGGGACAGTAAGTCCAAACTGCCTTGTCCTGGAATGGAGAAGCCGTAAGTGTCTTCGAAAGATGGGGCGGGCCTGCGACCATTCTGGCCTTATGGGTTGTTTGACCCAAACATGAATAAATGCGCTTGCTCTGTGGACATCGTGGTGGTCGTGGAGTCGCTGGAGGGTTATTATCCCATCCCAAATTTCGTTTTTCAACTGTGGGGTCTGAGGGAGGTTGGGGCCACCCGGTTGTTACTCCCCCAGATATCTCTAAATGCTGAATTGTTACTGATCAAGGTGGTTCTCAGTCACTTCGTTCGTGTTCCCATGAGAATTCCACTCCGACTTAGTATTTCACTGGTCGACTAAGGAAGAATTAGCTGACGAGTCCATTTGACTTGCGTGACTTCAACAATAGTCCAGGAGAAAGTCATTTGTGATGCTGTCACCCACACCGAACATGCCAAGAGGAAGACTGTTCCCTCGCCACTGTTCAAGGTCGCACCCTCTACAGTTTTTAAGGTTAAATTGCCTTCTGGGAACACAGCTCTCTTACGAGTGTTCACGAACAGTAATTTTGCTGAAGAAACAGGCCTTGTCCGAATGATTGAAAGCACGTAATCGACCAACTCGTTCAATGATTCGAAAATCCCACAGATTATCGATTTACGTTTTTCTCTGTATCTGATGAGAGATTGAAATTCACTTCTCATTCATTACAATTATCGAAGGGAAGTTAGAAAAAATCATACACTTAACATGTCGTATTTTAAGTCAGTGTTCAACTACTGTGGAAGTTGAGTAACGCGCAGAGAATTAAATAATATAATTATTACGTAACATCATTCGATACAGAGTTATTGTGAAATTCGACATGGGTGAAAAAAAAAATATGTAAAAATTAAATTGGTATGTACCAGTGAACTAAAGCAGGGGGGATAACTGGAAGAGGGGAACTATTTAATAGACAAACGTCAAGTTTTGGTTCCAAGTGAAGCTTGAACTTAGTTCTGACCAAAAGCTAAACAGTAATTGTTATGGTTATCTGTTGAATGCTTTCGTTCTTTCTGTTTCCTCCCTTGTTTCAGTAGAAAATTAAAGTTGCTGAAAATAAGTCGAAAACTGCAAAAGTTATATGCTTATACGTATATCCTTCACACGAGCTGAGTGAAAAACAGTTTTCGTCGAGATTTGCTAATAAGGGACAAACAACGCGTTCAACAATGGCATTAATTGGCAAATACAAATCGCGAAATTTTTGCGAGAGGGCGAGGCAATTGGTGAAAAGCGTCTGCGCCGTATATTTTGTTGGATTAATTTCGTTGTCTTGCGATTGTTTGTATAATTGA
The DNA here is from genome assembly GCA_020466155.1 of Pachypeltis micranthus. NCBI lineage: Eukaryota > Metazoa > Arthropoda > Insecta > Hemiptera > Miridae > Pachypeltis > Pachypeltis micranthus. The sequence goes on along the minus strand of CM035774.1, from coordinate 29,315,498 downwards.
CGGTCTCTCTCGTTGGTTACACACTGCTCCTTTGATCGAGGCGTCAACGGGATCCGAATGACAATGAAAAACCTATTTGCTAATTAGAACTAATTTATAAGCCGACCCCGCGTGTCATCAATCCGCTTGGCAAGATAAAATAAATTGAGTTGCCGTTTTTTCTCTCCAAGTCGTAATTTGCATTAATGAGTTTTACCTCCTAATTTTCTTTTGAGCTGAACGTTTTGTGTTATTTTTTAAATACCGTTCGCGGTGCAAGGAATTCGTTTTTCTACCTCCGTATTTATAATTCCGACTGAATTTACAAAGACCGACAATCCAGATTTAACAATTACTCGTTAATTTTATTGTTGTATTGAATACAAATATTGGTTGTTGATAATTGTCGACGCACGACGCACGTGAAAAATTCTTCACATGTTACAGATATTGGATCGACCGGGGTGACTGGTACCAGGTTCTCAGGTACATGAACCTCCTCAAAGGTGCTCCTCGAGTCGTCGCTCAAGACTTCATGGAAGAAGTCAAAGTGTTTTTGGAAACCAAACAGGCTGCCGAAGTCCTCATATCGCACGCCTCCGCCACCGCTCTGGCGGTTTAGACCTAGAGCTACGGCCTCTTTCACGAAAAATCGTCAAAACGCGTCTATGTCGTCTTTTTATTGTAACCCAAATCATCAAGAAGGGATTAAATCGTTTGACTCGTGCGCAATAAAATTATTAATGATGTCCTAAACTATCATTTTATCACTTGAGGACAAAAACGGTATCGAATTCAAAGTGGGCTTTTGAAAACCATCAAAATGTGGTTTTGTTAGTTTTTCCGAGGTCTTCAATTTGCAGTGCGAAACGAACGACGTAAAAAAATCAGCAATGTAGTTTAGCTCACAAATTTACGAATATTGTGGTTCATCTTTTATTTAACATTTTGTGAGAAATTTTCTAATAAGTATTTCCCAAATTTCGTAGCCAGCAAATTTTGTCACGGCTATCAAATACTTCAAATCCGTCGTTCCTTCGTATTTATTATTTCTGTGCTCAGTAGCCATCGAATACCAATTTTTCAATTCAAATTGTATCCCCTTTTTGTTGCCGGGTAAGTTGATCTCCCGTAAGAACGTCATATTTCAACTTTTAGTGCCAGTTATATTTATTCTGTTGAGTACAGACTATTTGTTGAATTTCTCCGTTTTTTTTAATTCATCCTTTTCCATATTCCATGAACAGGTGAAACGAGGACTGCGCGCTATAAAGTGGTTTTGGGTGACGAGGTGAAGTCTGGACGCTGCACTGCAGCACAGCTTATTTCTTATCTTAAATCCTTTTGTGAAGAACGATTTTTAAATATTAGAGATTTCAAATTTATTTTGGTTCTTGTATATTCCTCCAGGTTCTCAACGTAACACTTGGTGCACACACTTAAGTCATTACGAGGTGATACCATAATTAACATTGAAGCTCGTGGACTACACGTCTGTATTATTTAAGATATGGCGGGGACGTACTAGGCGTTGATTCATTGGTCTGGCGAAGCCTTCCTGGGTAAAAGCAAAGGATAGCAGCTCAAGGGAAACTCCAGAAACTGCAGCGACAGGCATGCTTATCTATTACAGGGGCAATGAATACGTGCCCTACTGCTGCAATGGAAGTCCTTTTAGACATCTCACCTCTCCATGTACATATTCAGAGGACTGCTTACCTGGGAGCAGTAAGGCTTTTGCAGACAGGAATTATCTCCACCAGGGTTAAGGCAAGCCTCCAAAGAACAACTAGACAGTTCAAACTGGAAGAGGCAGTGGTCCTTGCTACCGACGTTATGTCAGAGCGAAAGAACTTTCGGCTGCCATTCAGGGTAAGTATATCTCGCGGGAACGATGGGAGCAGGAGACGGTCTGGACCGAAGTGGGTGCCCTGCGGTGGTACACCGATGGTTCAGTTAGGGGAGGCAGAGCTGGACTGGGCATTGTTGGGCCCAACTATTGTCTGCCTAAGCCGCTGGGAGAGAACCCCACGGTATTCCAAGCTGAAATCCTAGCTATAAAGATCTGGGTGGAAGAGATCCTGTCTAAAGGACTCAAGGGCCAGCGGATCTACATATTCTCGCACAGCCAGGCCGCATTAAAGGCCATTGCAGCTTATAGCTCCAGGTCCAGGCTGGCATGGGAATGCCTTCGTGTGCTCAAGCAGCTCAGCGCTCACAATAGGCTTTCCATCATCTGGGTGCCGGCTCTCAGGGGTCATTAGGGCAATGAAAAGGCCGGCCACCTTGCGAAGAAGGGACAGAAGCCCTACCCGTTGGGCCTGAACATCCCGTAGGTATGACCGAAAGTCACCTGAACCGTTTTGTGGCCCAATGGGAGACACAGGAAAATGGCGCCCATTGGCATCGCCAGCCACGACTACGACAGGCGAAAAGGCTTGTTACGCCTTCTGGTCAAAGGGCAAAGACGATGCTGACACTCTCCAGGAGGGATCTGAGGGTCTTGATTAGCTTCCTCACCGGACACTGCCCACTCAGGTATCACCTCAACAAGATGGGCATCTCAGAGGCGGTGGAGTGCAGACTCTGTGGTGAGGAGGACGAGACGGCGGAGCATCCGACCCGAAAACAGCATAAATTGGATCATCTGTATCTGCGAGAAAAATCAGGTGTTTGAACCAGGGGAAGGTCGTGACCGTGGCTTAGCACCTATAGTTGTTCCCCTGATGAAGAAATTTTTCGTTCAAGAAATAAGTGCAGAATTAACGTTTTCTAAAATTAAATAAAAATGTGAATTATTTTTTCTTTATTCTCCACGATCGTATTTTCGATTGACCAGGCGAATTTGAGACAGAAGAATGGAGAATAAACTTATTAAACGCTCATCGTAAAGGCACTTTATTAGACTACTACGCCAATTTGTCTGAAGATTCCAGTCGAATTTCGGCGGAGATTATTAGGGACAATTTGCGCTAAAATCGGTTTTTGTCGAAATGTGTGGTAATTCAATGTGCTGCTCTCGTCGTCAAGCCACGTATGGAATTTTTTCTATGGCGTTCTTGTATTATTTAGGCCTGTCCTTGTAAAAAATTTAATCAAAAATAATAGACTTTGGGCGTTTGGAAAATTGATCAGAATCGCTTGTGCTTTTATGAAGCAAGAAACTGAAGATGATCAGGATTACTTAAGATATTTTGGTTCCCAGATCCCCCGAAGAGCTGAGTGCTGGAGAGCATTCGCAGTAGTGTAGAAAAGAGCGGGTGGATGAAGTTCTAAAAGTGGCTACGATGGAGTATTCTGGCTGATTTTAGCTCATTGAGTGCTTATGTGAAAGAGACGAATCATTATTTTTCGAGATAAAAACCCCTAGAGCTCCTCTTTTTTTTCAATGGGACTTGATTGTGGTAAACCATTACAATAAAGCGAAGACTATAGATGCGTGTGAAGAGGGCTATACGCTTTTCACGTGACGCACGGAGTATTTTATGATCGCCATGACAACACAAAAACGAAAAAATTGCGACGCATTAACAATAATTAGTGATAACAATAGTGGCTCATTATTGCATGTCTACGAAACAATACAAATGGAACAAAATACGCGCACGCTCGCAGTGCATCATAACGCATTAAACTTTTCCCGGGTTCTAAAGAAGGAAAAACAAATGTTTCCTCTCAGTAAAATGCGGTTCTTTTCAAATCTTCGACGAGTTGATATATTCCCAACTTATAATGCCGAAAATCCATTCCTGGCAACAGCTGGGTGTGTCCTCGCCCTTTTTTACGATCAGTGAGCTCAGCAGCTCAGCGACCCTTCCAGTTTCGTCTTCCGGCCGTGCGTATTTCACACCTGGCATCAGCCGGTTTGGTGGAAAAAGTGATACGCAACCTTTTAATTTGAATATTTTTTGGCACGAATTATTATCGTTCCGGTCAGCTCTCAGTACCGTCTCCGAAACGGCAATCATTTCGTTAATTATAGTATGTTTCGGTGGCACGTAGCGTGCGAAGTGTCGCGTGGTTTGAGGCACCATGGAACGAGAAATTTCAACAGTCTCTTCAAACTGATGGGCTCCTCTTACTTTATTTCTGTTGCTGAAGTTAACCACTCTTGGAACCGTTCCGGTACGCGCTGTTTGTCTGCTAAACGATTTGTTCATTTATACTTACGTGAGGCTACCTTTCAGATTTCGAGTCAAATGCTTGTAATATTATGGGCGAACATGCCGGATCGAAGATCTGGGATTATTGAGAGTCAAGAATAGGGATTTGTTGTCATAGCATGACAAAATGAACGAATCGAACAGAAAGTGTAATGGAGTCAGGAGGCTCAGAGTAATAATCACTCGAACTATACCCCACTTTGGGGACTATATTCTGACACCGTTGATAACAAGTACAACATGGGTCTTCTAATTTTAAGCTCCATGTCAAATTCTTTAACATTTTTTGTGTGTTTTACTTCAGATGTTTACATTCATTGTCGAATGAAAAACGTTATTTGAGAAAATAATCTGCATGTGTGAAACGCCACAGCTGAATCGACTCAAATTTGATATTCATCCGGCAGATCATCATAGAACGCCAAAATTATGCGTAGAATTGGTCCAAAATTGAATATAGTTATCATTGGGATTAAAACACCAAATTTTTACTTTTTTGGGCTCTACGAAGTAGAATGGAAAGTTACGTAGGCGAATAAAAAAAAATTCTCTTCCGATCTTCACATTCCAAAGCTTATTTAATTCTAGAAAACACCTATGTAGCGATAAATTGGGTGAACCAAATCAGCTCAAAATTGATATCTAGCCCGGACGCCGAAATAAGTTTATGAATAAAATCAACCCGAAACTAACAGTTATCATAGTGATCAAAACACTACATTGTTTTTGTTCTAATCGGCTCTAACGATTTTGACGATTAACCATTGTGTAGACAAGTCTAAATAACAAAAGAACACCATAAAATTCTCATTTGTACGAAAGTGACGCGAGCAGCATACTAAATTACGTGAAATTTCGACGAAAATCGATTTCAGCGCAATTTGTTCCTTATGAACTGCACTCAAATGTTACTAGTGTTCAGAAATATTGAGGAGGTAGTCCAATCAAGTACGTATACGATGAGTGTTTGATGAGGCACGTAGTATATATAGGAGCTACTCCAGAAATGCCTGAATTTCAACCACCTCCGTTTCAGTTACTACCATTTATTTATTCGATAATTCTGGAACTGTCATCATTGCCCTCATCAAAATAACTGTGTCCGCAGTCTCATCAATTTCCTGTGTAATGACTGCTCAAAAATGGTCATGGCACGAGCAGGAGTGCCACAATAAATTCTGAGACTGTAAGAAACATAACTTTTTACCATCGTGCAGTTACGTTTGACCATGTTCAAATGAATTGAGCGAAAAACGATTTCAATTGGTAGTAAAAGCCACGTAAACCGGTGGAATTTTTACTTTCCCTGGGTTTACAAAGTAGAGAGGAAAGTTATGTGATCCACCGAAAAATAAATTTTGAGTTTTCTTCAGATCTTTACGTTTAAGACCCGACAGAGTCCGAAAAACACTATTTGGACAAATGTGTATCTGTCTCTGAACGATTTTGAGAGAAAACGACCGTATCAAATCAGCTCAAAATTGATATCTAGTTTTTCTCAGAAACAGCTTCAACGATTTTGATTAATTTTAGCCATCAACTAACGCTTGGAAGTAACAAAATCAAGCTACTAGATAAGTTTATAAGTGGTCCCGCTCCCCCCCCCCGCACCACCTATTCTCTGTCACTTTTCCTCTCTCGAGGCCGTCCTCCTTTTCCTGAAGCAGATATAGCTGGTTATTGAGAATGAGTCATCGTATTGGAGCGAGGTACTTTTTGATACCTAAACTCCTCAACATATTCCAGCTGTTTTTGGACCTCAAAGAGGAGCTCTTAGGTTCCCTGTTTTTGAATTTTAGCTGCAGGCTCAAAGTCCGTGGGGAGCCCAAAGATAATAAACGTATAGGTGCTTAATGGCACTGCCAACACGATTTTTTGTTTGTATCGATAGTTCCAGATGAAGTAACAGTACTGTTTTCATAACACAGTTATCAACGACTTAACGAAGTTGGAAGCGGTGCAAGCAACTTTCTGATATATTCAGGAGGCGTTCAAGATCTGGGAGAAGTTCAATTTTTTCGGCAGATCGTGAAACTTCAGGCGGTGAAAAGTGTTCTTCTGCGGTGGCCCACAAATGAAGATGAATTGCAAATTCGATCTATTCGAGATTAGGAGAGAGGTCGGAGTTTCAATTATGAATATGCAACTCAGTTGATTTGAGACAGTTCGCGGTTGTTAGAAGGTTCGAAACAGTCGTTTCATTAGTAAATTATTTAACAATCACGAAAATCGTCACCATTTTATGTACGAAAGTGAGGAAGATCGGAAGTTGTTTGACAATTAAAATTGTTTCCCCGCCGCGAATTAAATTAAGTTCGTCCGACGAAGAGCTAGCGATAGGAGACACTTCTTAACCCAAGGGTGATTCCACTACTAAATTGTGATAATGAGCGCTTTTCACGAAGGCGAGACGAATGATGGATTCACCCGGCTTCGCTTTGGAATTGAGGTTCGGGAACGTAATGCGAAGGAATCCGCAGCACCTGCTCCTCACCTTATCGATCACTCTTTCGATCAACGCTACACTCACATCACGAGCGCTGATTCTGTTCGGAGCATCGAGGGAGTAGGTCGAGATCTAATTAATTATCGATGTTCATTAAAAGACAATATATCATCAAGACGGATCAAACATTTGGCTGGTCATGGAGAATACTAAAGGCGCCCGTGTTACGCAACACCTCTCTAGAAAGGCGTGTGGCATGTGACCGAACTCGATACGACATGAAGACGATAATTTCCTCGTAGTTCCCTTTCCCTTCAATCGAAGAACTAGTGAGTTTTTTTTGTTTGTTTTCCCCCGAGGGCATGTGGGACATGATCCCTTTGTCACTGCAGCCACACGTGGGCTTATTGTGACAGGCCCTTCCTTAGTAGAAGGCGTCGTACATACCCGCCCCCTTAATGAAGCCAAGTATGTCCTTCACCGCAGATTCCGCTATGATATGGGGCTCAATAATCCCCTGGGAAAAATATTCAAAGCGTTTGGCTCCTAAAGCAGGGCATTCACATAGGATGTGCTCCGCCGTCTCGTCCTCCTCACCACAGAATCTGCATTGCATCGCCTCTGAGATGCCCATCTTGTTGAGGTGATACCTGAGTGGGCAGTGCCCGGTGAGGAAGCTTATCAGTACTCTCAGATCTTGTCTGGAGAGTGTCAGCATCGCCTTCGCCCTTTGACAGGAAGGCGTGACAAGCCTTTTCGCCTGTCGTAGTCGTGGCTGGCGATGCCAATGGGCGCCATTTTCCTGTATCTCTCATCGAGCAACCAGACGGTTTAGGTGACTTTTTGTCAGACCCACGTGTGGCTCAGGCCCGATGGGTAGGGTTTCTGTACCCCTTCTTCGCTAGGCGGTCAGCCTTTTCATTGCTCGCATGCCCCCTGTGAGCCAGCACCCAGATGAGGGAATGCCTATTGTTGGCGCCGAGCTGCTTGAGTGCATGAAGGATTTCCATGCCAGCCTGGACCTGAAGCTATAGGCTGCAATGGCCTTCAAAGCCAGCTTCATGGCCAGGCTGTCTGAGAATATGTAGATCCGCTTGCTCTTGAGTCCTTTAGGCAGGATCTCTTCCGCGCAGAACTTTATAGCTAGGATTTCAGCTTGGAATACCGTGAGGTACTCTCCCAGCGGCTTAAGCAGACTGTAGTCGGGCCCAACGATGCCCAGTCCAGCTCTGCCTCCCATGCCTGAACCATCAGTGTACCACCGCAGGGCGCCCACCTCTGTCCGGAACGTCTCCTGCTCCCATCGTTCCCGCGAGTGGATACTGACCCTGAATGGCAACTGAAAGTTCTTTCGCTCTAACATTACGTCGGTAGCAAGGACTACTGCCTCTTCCTGTTTGAACTGTCTAGTAGTTGTTCTTTGGAGGCTTGCCTTAACCCTGGTGCAGATGTTCCCTTGCTGCTCCCAGGCAAGCAGTCCTCTGAATATGTACATGGAGAGGTGAGATGTCTAAAAGGACTTTCATTGCAGCAGTAGCGCACTTATTCTTTGCCCCTGTAATAGCTAGGCATGCCTGTCGCTGCAGTTTCTGAAGTTTCCCTTGGGCTGCTAGCCGGCGTGTTGCCTTCCACCACACCGTGGAGGCGTAGGTGACACGGGGTCTTATTAACCCCTTATAGATCCACTCCATAATTTTTGGAGTTATGCCCCATGATTTGCTTTACAGCCTCCTGCATGCTCACAGGGCTGCAGTTGCCTTGTGCAGCGCATATCTCACATGCGAATTCCAAGTGAGCTGCCTATCCAGTATCACCCCGAGGTATTTCACCTCTGTGCTCATGTGGAGCCTCTCTCCTTGCATGGTGGGTGATACCATATGTAGGTTTCTTCGCTTGGTAAATGAAACCGTGGTGGTCTTGGTTGGGTTTATGTACAGTCCCTCCTTGTCACACCACCTATGGACTAGTGAGTTTAATGCACTCTTATCTTACGACCGCTCTAAACCAGGGAAACTATTTCAATCGCCTAACATCACATCTGGTGCGAAGCATCACACAATTTTCTTCCTCCCCACGAGCGTTCGCTCTAGCAACCAATAAAACCTGTTTTTTGGTTCACCATGAGTCGCCCTAACAAGCCCTCTGATGGCGTTCATTCTGCTCAACGCTTCATTTGTGTTTCAACTCGTATCAACGCGTTGTTGTCGTAATTCTACAGAGATATTTGCTACTTTTGATTCAAATCAGCAGCGAAACGTAACGAATTTCGTATACATAGTGCGAACCGTGTATGGAATTCAGAGATCAGAATAAATCAGAGGCTTCTCGCAAGATGTGTTACATTTGATTTATGGGCAATTTTCTCGTCATTTCTCCACAGGTTAGAACTTTATTTTACAGTTATATAAATTAGAAACTTTCGTACTAACAATTTAATCCAAATCGTTGAAGCTGTTTCTTAAGAAAAACGAATGTTTGGTCTTAAGATCACTGTGATGACTATAGTTAATTTTTCAACACTGATACCCTGATTTTGGCGTTACATGACAATTTGCAGGGGAACAATCAAATTTCACCTGATTTGGTTCTGCCGCTTCCTCTCGAATTCATATGCAACATTTTTTCGAATGAATTTTTTAAAAACTTTGAAAATAACGTATAAATATGAAGAGAACTCAAACATATCTCAGCCAATTACGTGAATTTCGTTACAACTGTTCAGCGGCGAGGAAAGTGAAAACCTGATTTTGGCGCGCAGTTCGACTAAAATCGATTATTTTCGCATCTATTTGATAAATTCATCTTAATTGGCAAGAGCTATCGAGCAAAAAAAAAAAATCGCGTTGAAACTCCAATTGGCTACTTACAAAGTGAGTGTACGCGCTTTCAAAACACGTACATGATTTTTCTTATCCAGGCTCAGGCTTCTCGTCGGTAATCGCTCCCCGCTCTCCCCCTTTTGGTTTATTATTCATTCTGAATAATAACGCTATGTTTTCGGTCAGGAAAAATTTTTTACGACCCCCCTCAAAATTGATACTTTACGTTTCAAGACACGGGGATTTCAAATCTGCAATGTCCGTCCGCCGTTCGGGCCCGTTTTGGGCCTTTAACGTGATCTAAAAAATCCGTTCTTTCGCACAAAAACCCCATTTGGTATCTAGTTGTGCCCGCCATCTCGGCAATCCGGTCGGACGAAGCCCATGGTTGTTATGGACAAAAAATGGTTAAAAAATTAACAAAACGCAGTATAATCGCAAATACGCCATGTTTCCTATCGTTTTCAAGGTATTTTTACATCCTGAGTCGAATGGAATGAGTATCAAACGTGTACAGCTGCTTATAGGGAAATTACAGTAATTATAGTGAGCCAAAGTCAACTAATTGAATGAACTCGCGGGAACTACAGCGGAAATAATCGTTTCGTCGCTTGCACTCCCTCCCTCCTGTCTCATCAAAACCACCCGCCCGCTCGACTCGCAACATCGTGCCAATTGCTGGGGGAATATTTAGTTTTTGGTAGTTCCATTGTAGTCAGGTCATGTTTCGTATGGATTAGTAGTTTTTTTCGATGCTGAATCGAATGGGATGGGTCTCAGAGCAGTAATACTAGGTCAAGCTGTTCATGAAAATAATAAACCGTTGTGTAATAATTTGCAGAGTTTTTTATTAGCTCGCTGTTCGCTTCTCAATCTCTTTGAGTTCCTTTCCTTCCCTACGCGTCTTCGCATAATTTATCTTTCGTAACCCGAAACGACCAGGTTGCCCGGCGTTTCTGTTCAAAATTGTATCAATTTTCAATTCCCGTGTACGATCCAAGTTATCTGTGCCATCATCTACTATCGTCGCTTCGTCATCTGCACTCGTAAGTACTGTGCCCAGGAAAACGCCATCGTCTTCGGTGAGTCAGTCATTAATGCACATTTTGGAACACAACCGATACAGTCCACTATTACCTCATCTCAGAATCAGCGCATCAGTTAGACGTTTTCCTAACTGAGAATTTGTTTATTTGTACCGAACAGTCAATCAGTTTAGAAAAGATAATATAATAATTAGACACAACACTTCGAGCTGGTCATCACTTCGGGTTGGTCTCTCCTTCACAATTCCAACGCAGTGAACACACTTCCACATTACCGCTGCAACCCTACGAGGAAGCCCCATAAACCACCAAGGTTATTCAATGAATGATTGTAAGATAGCAACCAATAAATTCACTTTCTGTCCCAGAACTGCTTTCACTCCATGGTCTTTCAAATTACTATGTACCGTTCCGCATCGTGTTTCAATAAACCTAATCACAATCCGCTGTGAGTACAATACAAGTGTTTTCCGTATTCTTACGAGGGTGGGCCGCGTTCCAATGGGTTTAATAAACAAACTGGCTGGCAAACTTGTTGCGGAAACACATTTTGCCGCGTGCTGATGTTTAAATTTCTTTGCAGCCACAAATGTTTTGATGGTTCCTTCGCAATGCAGCTCGTAACGGCGACCATAGCGGTTATCTTGATGTTGGTCGACGGTGACGACATTTCGTTGAAACCTGAATTGCTGCAAAAACGACGAGAAGGCTGCCGTTGGCTCGAGCCGAACGAGCGATTAGCCATTTCCTAAATGACGGGAGGCCAACTACAATATCATCGTAGCGGATTCGATTCTCGACAGGAAGCCGGGCCGAAGAACTGGGTCAACGATGATCTTTCCTGAACTGGCTTTGATGCCCTCGCGAGCGCCGCAGACCAACTTGCAGTAGTATCGTCGACTATACGTTGTAAATAACCAGAAAATATTGCAGCCAATTGTAGTTTTTCAGAGAAATTAGCAACTGATAGTTTGGTCGTTCGCACTCGATATCAACATAAAGCTCAGTCGTGCAGCACCCTTGTGACGCACCAACTTCCACAAAACTCGGTATTACATTTCTCTCGTGCTGAAACTAACTTTCTACCACCTCCCTGTAATTAAGTTGTGAATAAATTAGTACATACACGATATATAAATACAAAAGTATACGATAAGTTTCACGAGAGTTGACATATACTTTACGGACAATTTTTGAGGTTTAGCCATGAATTATAGTTGACGCCAAATTCCTGGCGTATTCTGCGGGTGTACGTTTCTACTGTTTTCCAGGCCTACTGAGGAACAATTCTAATTTAGGTTTTTGCCTAAAATGACTAACTCAGACGACCGTGGAAAGCTGGTATTTTCATATAAAGTTTCACACTGGCTGTTGGGAGGTCACACAGACCGCCAACTCGAAACAGGTAGTATGTGACCTTATAAAGCCCATTGGTGCTAGTTAACGCCGCTGCTCGAATTCGTACATACTTCACCCACGTATAAAAATGATCTAAGTGATATTGAGAAAATGTAGTCGTATATCTTATCGTCAAATTTACATTCAATCGCCTCTTTGATTTCAATGCGCTTCTAAATAAACGCTTATAGAGAACACAACACACCTCGTGGGCTGTTAGATATAGCCATTCTTAAAAATGAACTTTACGGAACTTTCCGTCTTCGATTGTTTTTTGACAAACAAATAATAAGTTTCGTTTAAGTCGTTTTGGTTTTTTGTTATTTCATGAGAGCGTATTTTAGTTCTGTCTCTTTTCAACGGGTTGTCACAAGAACGTTTGAGGAGAAAAGTATACGGGCTTTTTTTTCCTTTGAAATGGTGGATGCAGGTGATACCCTCACTGCAGCCACAAACAGGCCTATTGTAAAGGCGTCCATGATCCTCAGATCATGGCCCCTGTTCGACGCAAAGCGTCGAAGTGGTCCGAGTCTTTGACCTCCCGCGTCATTGTCTCCGACCGCCTAATTGTCTCCAACTATTTCAATACCTGCCCCTCACCTGCGGGAATCCCTTAGCTGCGGGCCCCCAGCCCCCTTTTCTAGGTTTTCCCCTTTCTTTATTTCTTTCTCCCAATTTCATTTTCCTATCAATGACAGAGCTCTTCCAAAATCATTCCGCTTCCAACTACCGCCCCAGTAGCTTCTCACTCTCTCACACGGTTGCCAGTTCACGCGTTCCGAGTACTGCCCTTGTCTCCCAGTTGTACTCCATCTCACCTCAATTCTAATTCTACTCAATTCCGCAAGCACGTATAGTACAGTCCTCCTCACGCTCACCGAGTTCCAGTTTTATTGCAATCCCCAACTCCCCCTTTCGTGCACCCAACAGCCCCCCTGCACCACCCCTAGGCCCCACGGCACTGGTCTCACTTGGTGTGACGTCACGTATGCGCCCCCACCACCCCCGAACAAAGCGGAGGATATCCGCTAGTTCTGCATTCGCCACCTCTTCTGGCTGAAGAAAGGCCCTCCCAAACACACAGCAGCGCGATGCCGCGAGTCCATCGCATACGCACAGCACATGTTCTACCATCTCTAGACCTACCTCGCAGAACCTGCGTACCTGTACCTTGCACTTACAAATATTTGCAAGGTGGTAACTCAGCGGACAGTGACCTGTGAACAGGCCACATGTGATCTTCATATCCTTCCTCCCCAGTGCAAGCACCTCCTTGGACCTCCCTCTGGAGAGACGGATGAAGAGTTTTGACTGTCTAAGGCCAGGTAGCCCTGCACCTATCCTCCCATTTGCCAACCTCGCTACGTAGGTGGCTCCTGGTACTCCCAACAAAGGGCTCAGGGCCAATAGGGATCCTTCTTAGCCAACCTATCAGCCCATTCGTTTCCCCCTATACCCTGATGCCCTGGCACCCAATACAGTGTTATACTGCTGTCCTTGGCCAGGGTCTTCAGTCCAGTCAGACACTCCCACACCTGCCGCGATTTAAGACAGTATGAGGCTAAGGCCTTGAGAGTGGCCTGACTGCCCACTATGATGTAAATTCTCTGCCCCTTAATCCCCCTCAACAGCAGCTGCTGAACACAGACCGTTAGTGCAGCCACCTCTGCCTGGAACACAGTGGCCAGCGACCCCAATGGGATCGCCGCTCTGATTCTCGGCCCAAGGATGCCTGCCCCTGCAAGGCCACCCTGCACTGAGCCATCAGTTAAGTATCCCTGGGCCCCAGCTTCGAAAGCGGGAACGCCCCCTTCCCACCAGGATCGCTCATGCATGAGTATCCGAAAGGGTAACACGAAGTTTCCTTTTAACATGTATGTCGAGTGGAGCTAAATCTAGCAAGACCTCCAGTGCAACCATAGGGCATGTTGTCATACAGCCTGTAATGAACACACGCTGCACGCCCTATGCTGCAGTTTGTTTAGATGCAACTGCACTGTTTTGTTTTTCATCCTAGTCCACCAGACCAGGGCTCTATAGGCGACTACAGGCCTAACAACCGCAGTGTACAGCCACCAGATCATCCCAGGCCTCAGCCCCCATGTCTTCCCCACCGTTCTCCGAGCTGCCCACATCACCACTGACGCCCGATGTAAGGCTTTCTTTGACGTGTGTGGCCCAAGTGAGATTCCCATCAAGGAAAACTCCCAGGTACTTGATCTCATGCTGGATCTTCACCACCTTACCACCCAGCCTGAGTTCCCGCAGCACCTGGCTGCACTTTCTGGTAAACGGGACCAGGCTCGTCTTGTCTGGATTGACAAACAGTCCTTGCCCATTGCACCATCTCTGTAGTGTATTCAGTGCATGCTGCATGCATTACACTCGATTACGCTCGCGAATTTACCCCTGACTATAACCACCAGGTCGTCCGTGTATCCTATTACCTTGTAGCCCTCCTCCTCCATACAGGCTTGGGCCAATTAAAAACGCAATGCAAGTTGGACTGAAAAGTTATTTATCCGATGGCGTCCTTCGCACAAATATATCAAGTTAGAAAGTTAATTATTTTGGGACGCACCACACAATTCTACCTCGTCGAAAAGCCCAAAGTTCCGAAACGGTTTTGTGAAACTGGTCTTCAGCCGCAACGGTTTTTAAAGAGACGGCGTGTACAATTAAAACTGAAGGCGTTTCGGTCGGAAATTGAGGCGTCTCCACCAAACAGTTGTAGCTCAAGGCGTTTATCTGTAACTGTCCGTTTCGCGAAACTGTTTCTTTCATTTATGAAACGGCGTCGAATAAGCCCCTTCGTTTAATCATGCCCTTCTCTACCGCCTGTTATGTAAATGGAGTGATACGCTATGTATATTGGTGCTATGTCTTTGCGTCTCTCTCTCTCTCTCTCTCGCGTAGTAGAATAATTTGGAACTCCAGAAATGAAGAAGTACTGATCGCTATGATCCAAGAGCTACCAAGGATTTTGTGGATGCGCCACATTTATTAATTTTTTATCCATTAAATTCATTTGTTATCTTTAACATTTTAATTCGCTTTGTTTTGTACAATCATTTCTTATTGCGATAAATCAATTTTAATATCACTTCCACTCTCTTCTTTCTACTTCCTAATTTAGCATTTATATCCGTTAGATAGTTTTGCTTAACACAGAAGCGGCATACTTCGGTATAGTTCTTTTCTTTCCAAATCCCTCTCTTCGCTAACCCTGTTCCCTTATTGCTTAAAAACAAGAAGAGGTCAGTTGGGCTGATATCGTCTTACATATAAGATTTATTGCATCAATATACTTAATGTGTAAGTATTTTCCTGCACTTCCAAATCAAGCTGGAGAAAATTGTGTGACACTTCACTTGGTTGTTCTTGTTACAAAAAAAACTGATAATAGCAGTATCCAGACCGGGACTAGATGGCCTTCAAGGGGGCAATAATGTTTTATATATGCACGGTTTGACGCCGCAGTGGTCAGACTGGGTCATTGAAAACCACTTGGGAGCCAAAGGAAACCAAGGGCTCCTCGTAACATTTTTATCGGGATTTCATATCCAAATCCTTTACGACCCTCCACGACCCTGAGGTCAATAGTGTTGAATAAAATTCTGGAAGACAGCCCCGAACAAGGCCTCCAAAGATGGTGGCATTCTCTCGTCGACGGATCCGAAATTTGACGCCGTTTGCTTATCCTTCATTATCCGAGGCTCCGTCCGTTTCAGGGCAAACACCAGTTCGTATAATTCGCCGGGGCACCTCCGTCAGAACCTACCTCGCTAATGAGGAAGAGGACTATTAAAACTCCGAGAGAGTTGAATGATTGAGCACACAAACTTGATGGTCAATTATTCGATACGGCCGGGGTAGACGAAGTTGCGCGTTAATCGAATTAAAAATTACTCGCTCGATCACTAAATCTCAGTCGATAACGGACCTAAGTGGCGTTATGAATATACAGTTAGCAAATTTCGGTGAACGATTAGGATAACTCAATCAAATGAACAGTTTACAGTGTGCATCTTTTGAAAAACCTGTATCGATATCTATAGCATACAAAAATTGAGTGCATAGCAGATAAACCACGTTATTACACCAAAACCCATTCACTTTCTTTGTGTGAAGATAAGTAACGCGTACAAGGATCGCTCGCGAGAGAACGTATCAATGAATAATGTAAAAGTGGAGAGCAAAGAGGTACAGTTTGTTCAATAAAGTTTAGAAAAATTAAAAGTAAATAGGCAGAAAATGGAGAGAAAACGAAGAAGGAAAACATGGGAGCTTTTTTACATTTCTCAACACAAAGGAATAAGCTTTCATGAAACTTTTTTTTGAGGGTCACTGAATCGAAAAAACGCCTTCTAAACCTAATACGTGCGCTGGTTTGTGAAGGAGTGGGGCCCTTCGGGGGGGCTCAATGGCAACCAGCCGCAGTTAAAAGGAAAATCGCAAAATGAAAATAAAAGGAGGGACACTCGAGCTGAGGGCAGCACTCACACCCAAGAATGGCTAAAACAAAAATAAGAGGGCTCCTTTTTACTTCCCCCCCTCCCCTTCACAACACCACCACAATGTGGTAGATGTGAGGCCCATGTGCGAGAAGGGAGAGGCTGGTCCTTCCCAAAAATCAGCTGTTGTCCCTGCAAAGAACCTCCAATACCTTAATGTCCGGGTGCTGGGCATCCGTGCAGCTGTGGGGGGTTCATTGTGACGGAAACTCCAGAACTGGCGCTTACGGCTGTTGTGCGACATGCGGAATGACCCCGAAAAAGAGGGCCTGACCCGACAGCTACAACTCTGTGCTCGGCTTGCTAAAACAAGACGTTAGACCCCTTCGCACTTGGTTCACCCAGCCTTTGTAAGAAATTAGCCACTTCCGAATAGCCTGGAAACGATGCAACGTTCCGAAACACTCTAGCAATGCTACAAGTGCCTAATAGTGCATTATGGCCTGCACTAGAACAGTGGAGTGCGCAGGGGTGCGCCACGCCTCACCTCAGTAAGAGTTGCCAGCTGCGTTGAATGCAAATTAGAGCAAGTCTTGCATTCTCCGCGAAATTCGCGCTGCAACATCAGCCAGCAATTGCCCTCCAGGAGACACGACTGGGCTATCAAGGTACGTGAGTGAACTCTCTTGTAAGTAATAAGTGATTGGTAATTTTGATCACGAAACAGACCTGACGGGGAGTGGATGACCCAAACTCGTTCTTTGTTTCGTTTTTTCGATGCCGTGGAATCAGCAATTTTCTTCGAAGGGGGACGGGGGAATATATGATTTACCGGAACCGCAGTGCCAATTCTGATCAAACTTCTAGTGATTAAAAAACCAAACTTTTGTTCTCAGTAAACACTTCTGTACAAATACGGTGAGTGGTCATTTCCTTTTTTTTGTTTTTCCTGTACGTTTTGCTCATGATCTTCGAATGCCATGAAGTGCCTGTACACGTGAAGGACTATCTGTAAGGTGTGTGTGGGAAAACGAGGATCTTTCTCGAAAACGCCCTACACGATCTTCTACTAGTTTTCCTCCATAACGATTCCTGTAACCACTCGGATATGTAAACCAAAATGCATGAGAAAACTAGGTTCTTCAAACATTACAAGTTCGTTTTTGACAAGTTCTAGAAAAAAAACCATCGTTGAGACGACGTTTTCGTTGATTTCTGAAACAGAATGAAGTCACTGTTGCGAGCACATTTGGGCAAAAAAGACGGTAGCTTAACCAATTAATTTATTGTAGTAACGAAATAAGTGGTAAGGTCACAGTCACAATGGGCATTGCCACTAACGGATCAACTTTCCTAGTTAATTCTCGAGATCCTTCCGAGCCGTCGTTGAACCGGATGCGCCCATTCGTTTCGATTTAATCAACGCCGACATCGCGACATCAGCCGATGCCGTTCCCCCGAATTTCGACAACAGATGAGGACAATCAGTATGAATCAGTTCCGCCGTTTAAGCTAGAGTTCGTAGGCTTAGAATTGATCGGTTGTGTGAAAGATGTGTGCAGAGAGCAATTATTGTGTTTGAGGAAGCCTCAAAAGTATGTTTTTGTTTAATTCATTTCGTTCATGGGCGTTCAATTCGATTAGACGATAACGGAAGAGGAAGAAACAATCTCTGAGGAGAATTCCAGCATCTTGCTTACGAGGACTTGCCATTCTCCGTCTTGTGTGTTCTAGTCAGGCGGTCTAACAACCACGTTTCACCGCACAAACCTGTTACTCTACCTCAAGTACAATTGCTTCTCTCAACGTTTTCAAACTCGATTAGACTATCGCTAACCACACGGAGCACACCAGTGGCACCCTGGCCACCTCCCTAAAATAACGAGTTCCCCCCCCTGACAGGTACTATCGGATCCATGAGTGCAAGAGATACCCGATGTTCCCAAGGCAACTACGTATGGATCCATGAAACAAACACAGGCACAATAGGACTTCGCGCTTTGGGGCTTATCTCGAAAGGGACAGTTCAGGAAGAATCAGAAAGAAAAAGTATAACAATGACGGTGGCTTGAGATTATTTGCTGAGGAATCGAAGCAGCTCCCCTGTGGCAACGTATTTCAGGGAAAGTGCGTCAAACATACTTGTGGGAAAACGTATGAGAACGAGAATATATGAGTTTGTTACTACCGACCTAAACTATCGGGTTTCTAGATTAATATCCAGAGGCACTCCGAAGAAGTCCATTCCTCCATCCAACACAACCAAAATCCACTAAACGCTGGAAGGTGTGCTGCTTTGATGCTTTTAGAATTTCAACCACTGTGGTCCTGTCAAAACTTGAACCTGAACCTGAACCCCTCCTGAAACGTTCAATTATAATACCCCATCATTCCCAATCTAAAGTTTTTGTCTATTTCCAAGAGTATTACTACGACTAAACCACTATAATTGTAAGGAGTCCGAAAATAACTAGGAAACTCAAGCTGTTCTGGGATTTCGAAGTAGAGAAATTGAGAGATTAGCGCGATTCAACGTGGAGATCCTGTGAATAGCCCGTAGGTAGAAGTTCTGGGCCCAAGGTGAATCGCAGGGTCGATGCGGGACTAGCGAAAGGAGTCAAAGGGACGATGTAAATTGGGTTCCCGCCCTTCAAAGACGAGGGGCGTAAAGGTGGGCCTGGTGAATTAGATAAAGCTTCCTTATGTTTACCAGTTCTCATTTTATTTGATTTTAAAACCACTCAGCGGAAACTGATTTAGTTCCCTCACTTTGCACAAAGGAACTTTTGAATTTCTGAAGTTTTTCGATTTCATGGAATCACAGCACTTCAACGGAAAAGAAACAAGTTAGTGATTTGATTATTTGTGAATAAAAGCAACGCATTTGAGCGATACTTCTTCGCAGCTTTGGCAGGAAAAAGATGGAAAGAACTACGAATCGAGGAGGAGTTCTTAATCTGGTTTCCCGCCTGATCTAACTATTTACTTGGGTGGCAAGTTTCAAAGGGAGAGATTCCAAAAAACCCCTCGCTCTTTGTTGTAAGAACTACAGTGGAGCGCCATGCTTCTTGTTTCTTCTGCTCTGGAGGCTCAAGACGTTCGGTATGGATAGTCTGCGAGAGAAAAGAAATGGAGTAGCGCATTAAAGTTGTCACGTCCTGTAACGTCTCAATCTAGTTTTTCCAAGGACGTCCATGTATGTTGGGAGAAAACTCGTATGCGCCAAATCTCCCTGACCCTTGACGTCTATCTTTCGTCACGAGCCAGAAGACTAGTGTGAATTTTTTTCTCCTTTTTTGGGAATTTTTTCATATGTAGTTGCTTTTTATTTTCCATTTATATTTCTGCACTTCAACTCGACAATGTTTTTAACTTTCCATTCACTCATTAAAATTCCGTGTGAAACATTTGGTTTTTGATAAATATGTCAACCACTTGGCCACAACACACTTGTTACTTTCCTTGGCTCTACAAAGTAGAAAGGAAAGTTATGTAATCGGCTGAAAAAAAAAATTCTGAGTTCTCTTCAGATCTTTACGTTTCAGACCCCCTTGAGTCCGAAAAACACTATTTGGGAAAATGGTCTGTGTGTCCGTGTGTCTGTGTGTGTGTGTCTGTGTATCTGTGAACAATTTTTAGAGAAAACCACCGTACCAAATCAGCTCAAACTTGATATCTCGCCCACATGTTACCATGGGACGCCAAAATAGGGGTACGAACAAAATCCACCGAGATATAACTATAGTTATCATAGTGATCAAAACACCAAATGTGTTTTTTCTCAATTAACGGCTCTAACGATTTTGATTAAATTTTTTATACTGGTAGCTCTTAACAAGATAATCATGCCATGAAATTCCCATTTGTGGGAAAATGACGAGAGCAGCACAATAAATTACCAAACTTTTCGACGTAATCGATTTTAGAGTGGTTTTTAGAGAAAACGACCGAACCAAATCATCTCAAACTTGATGTCTAGCCCGCAGGTTACCATGGGACGCCAAAATAAGGGTATGAGCAAAATCCAACGAAAGTTAACTGTAGTTATCATAGTGATCAAAACACCAAATATTTTTTTTTCTGACAAATAGCTATAATGATTTTGATTAAATTGTTTATATAGGTAGCTCCCAATATGGCAACTTTACCATAAAATTCCCATCTGTGGGAAAATGACGAGAGCAGCACAATAAATTACCAAAACGTTCGACGAAATCGATTTTAGCGCGGTTTTTTCTGATACACTGCGCTTGAATGTTACTAGAATGTTAAAAAAAAAGTCGTGTTGTAGTCCAATCCAATACCTATAGGGTGAGTGTTTGAAAACGCTCATGAGATACATGGGGCTCACTCCAGAAATTCCTGAATTTCAACTACTGCCGTTTCGCTTACTACCAGTCCTAAAGGTTTTTACCCAATAACTCTGCAAAAGTAATTACTGTCCTTCATTTTTGAAAAGTATAACCTTTGCGGAGCGTTTGTGGGCCGTAAAGAAAATTAACTATAAAATGAAAAAATAACCATCTTGAATGGGTCAGTTCTTCACCTATTATTTCTATTAGATGTGCGCTTGAACCATGCACTGAAATTCACAACTCCGAGTCGGAAGGCCTCAAAACGTGAAGATCTGACGGTGGCACGGATCTGACGGCGTTAATGAGATATATGGTTTTCAGCTGATTATTATTTTTTTTTAATTTTCAAACCCAAATCGGGACTGTAGAGTAACTTTGGTGAATCGGGGGATATGAGCCGAATAACCCGACACCCGGCAATGACGCAACACGATCAGCTGAATCAATTAGAACGTACGAAATACCTCGTCTAGTCGACAACTGAGCTGACGTCTACGGAACAGTCATTCAAAATGTGCTGTTTGTTCGCCAAATACGAATGAGGAATATCTGACGTAATCTTTTATACTTCACTTACTGCCATATAAATTCGATAGCGCTCCGTACAGCCCTATCTTCGTTCAACTTGTTTCACCAGAAATATTTATACGGAATGAAATGTACTATTAATTAGTTAATAATGGCTTGTGAGTTTAATACAAACTACCTGTAATCCGTTCAATGATTAGAAAAAGAGATTTATGTATATACTCGCAAAATACGCTTCTTTACACCGCAGCCGGTTCGTCATTTGCTGCATATTAATTTGAAACATGGGTTCCGTGGCAATTATGAGAATAACCAAATCTGCTCACATTACGAGAATGTCGATATTTTGCTAACACGAAGCTGTCACGATCCAGTGCTTGGTTGTGTGAGGAAAGTGGTCGATAGTTTTTATGTATTCAGAGTGCACAAACAACGAAGTTCAAATATAAAAATTCAAAAGAAAAAACATTTATTAAAATTTGAACTTATAACCCTTTGCTTGTTTTACACGACCTTGTGTGAAAAATATTTGAAGAACATGTTGAAACGGCGCTGAAAAATATGCAAAATTGTCTCCTCGACGCCTCACGAAACGGCGGTCTCTGTCATGTAACAGCCGATTAGTTTGCTGACTTGATTTTTTCTCGCAATACAGCGATAGCTTATCGGGCGACGCCCTTCGGATCGCCTGACGCTGTCAATTTTCTCTCGCCGGATCCCCTTCCTCCTTTCTCAAACTAAATTCATTTTCAGCGTCTCGATAATTAATATTAATATTGAATTCATTCCCTGTTAAATCGAGTTCAACAGCTGCCCATTTTTCCCTGGGGGTCATCTGACGAATAATTCCGCGTGACTCCAAACTGACGAAATGGAAGGAATCCTACGTGTATCGGTGCATCATTTGAAATACTGACCTGAGTGAGTGAACGGATAAGGGTCATTTTCACCAACTGTGTAACTCGTGTTAGAACTTGGGAATGCTACTGAACTGGCCCTTACCGCTCCACCCAGCAAACACGGGTTAAGCACTATTTGAGTAAAGTAAGCACTGTTGAAGTAGTATTTGGAAGCCACAATCCGGCGCAAAGGTGAGTCTCCATGAGGTGGATAACATCATGGTTGTTGCACTGATTGTCTCCTCGCTCGGAATGAGGCGCAAGAAGGATAATAAGCTTCGGTAAATGGACCGCTGTTCTGCGTGCACTTAGCTAGGCCTACCATACAGCTTCCTTTGTGCATGCTCGAAGTGCAAGCGTGTAACATTGTGGATGCTCGTTATTGCTCGTTGAGTCACTGAATCATGTGGGGCCAAGGTACAAGTGTATCCGCGAACACCGTTGTGTGTATGGTGGCGGCCTGCAAGCAGGCCGATAGTGCGTTTTCATCTGAAGGCCTGGAAAGTGGTGACAGAGAGAGGGAGGTAGGTACCATCAGTTCGTCTCTGAAGAAGCACGGAGACCTGACAACGTCGCCGTTGGTCCCGATGTATGAACTTGAATGTCCAGGTAGTGTTTGGAAACTGGGAGCTTGCACCCACTTAACAAGCCATAAAGCGCCAATATAGCAGAGCAGATCTTCTTATGGCGGTGACGAAAGGTCGAAGAATGAAGGCAAATAACATCAGGATTGCTGCACTGGTGTTGTCATCGGGCGGCCAGTGGCGCAAGAAAAACTCTGAGGAGATGCTTCAGCTAGTTGTGTCTGCAAGTGTCCTGCACACTACTCGGCTCGTATCTGAACTGATGGATGATTTATCTTTATCCCAATCTTTCCATCTCCTGATCCTGCGTAGGATAGAAGGTTTTTCGCCACGCTTCGCTTCATTACAAAAAAAGGAAACCCCTACGGAGTGATTGTGATCGCGATTAACCGATAACGAATGTCTCCAAGTAGCTCAAATTTATTATCCAACCTCAGATTGACACGAGGCTCACAAAAAGGGTTTGCGCAAAAACCAAAACTGTACAGACTGAGTTATCATAGTGATCACACATATATACAGGCGCAAACTCAGAATAAGAATACAACTGGATAAAGAAGGGAAACATTAATAACACCGGTAGCCATTACCGAAGAGAACATTAGTAAGTCGTTTATTAACTCAACGCCATCACTCCCGAGCTCAACCACGGTTGCCAACATCATAATGCTTAGTGTATGACATTTCCCTCCTTGGAAAATAAGTAAATAAAAATTCACTGGTGGATATGCTTCATTCATGGCTCATGGAACATAACCTCTAGGTGAGCACTGTGGGTGCGTACAAGACAAGTAATGGTATTAAAACAACATTCTTGTGACCTCTTTATTCCTGGACTTCGATGGTTATCAAAAATAAAAGTATTCCTCCATTGGTATCGTTATCAAGTCACGTAATTACCTACACTTCTAATAACGTAATCTGTCTGGTGGTTTTACCGCTCTCGTAGGCCTATCAGTGGCAATTGATCGGGGTTTTTCGGGGCTTTGACTATTTTCCGATCGTTCATTCTCGGAACCGTCAAGCCCTTGATGGGGGAAACGGTAGGCTTTATTGAGGACCTCTTGGGCTTCGGCGGGGTTTCCGGGGAATTTGGGTTCATTTCAGATAGCTGATAACTCGGCTGTTCGTTCCCTGAACTGGACATTGGTATATTCCACGGAGGATTAGACTCCGACAATCATTCTGATCAGAGATATTCTTCATTTGAAAGAAAGTACGCAACGGTACTAACCCGGTCGGTATTCGACATGTCGTTTAAAAACTCTTTCATCGTCCGTTTCACATAGAAAAATGTACTTTACTAGAGATTCCACAATTTTAGTGTGTACCCAACCCCGTTTATTTGGGTATAAGAAATCAATCGGCTCTTATGCTGAGTGTTACTAGATTTTCTACCAAACATAAGTTCAGAAGGTGAATCATTAGTTGTTAGATGGAGTGCATTCCTATATAGGAATAGGGATTTTTGCAATCTTGTTTCCAAGGTTGACTCAACTGAGTCTTTCAACATTTTCACCAATGACTACTTGAACGTTTTCACGAAATTTTCCGCGGCACCATTGCTTGCAGGATGGTAGCGTGGTGATGTTAGGTGCGTAATACCATTATTTAAGCACAAAATCTTGAAAGTTTTTGTGAAACGGAACTGGTGTCATCCACCAAATCGAGCTAGCACTTCTCTCAACTTAATCGGCGCATTGTAAGTATGAGCTTTGGGCACTTCAAAAACTTCTGGCCATTTAGCATGAGTGTCTACCAGTATTAGAAACGTTTTATTTTTGAAAACCGGCCCTGCGAAGTCTACATGGACTCTTTCAAACGGTTTATGTGTTTCGGGCCATTTTCCTATTAAAGTTTTGGGAGATTCACTTTTAGACTCCCAGCATATTTTACAATTTTTGCACATTTGCGTAATATCATAATCTATACCTGACCACCAAAAATACGAACGAGACATTGACTTAATTTTATTCCAAAATGAGAACCATGAAGTTCCTTCAAAATTTGAGATCTATACTTAGGGGGTATCAATACTCTACATCCCCCTAATATCACTCCTACATATATCCAAAGTTCGGATTTTCTATGAAAGTAAGCAGTCAAATCGGCATCATCAATGGTGTCGGCGGCCATCCATCTCTAATGTAGGTATAAACTTTACTGAAAACTACATGCCTGGATGTTTCCAGTTTAATCTGTTGGTAACTCACCGGTATGAACTCCTCTACAAAATTAAGGTATGGGCTTCCTTCTCAAATTTCATGATCTTGGACAGGTAACCTGTATAAAACATCTGCCCTATTTTTCTCACCCTTGATATGCTCTAATTTATAATTAAAATTTGAAAGAAAAGTCGACCAACTGCCATCTGTGGTATACCCTGTCTCTCACACAGTATATACTGGCGCAAACTCGGAATAAGAATAAAACTGGATAAACAAGGTACACACATTAATACACAACATTGATACATTATTAAACATTAATAACACTGGTAGCCATTACCGAAGAGAACATAAGTAAGTCGTTTATTAACTCAACGCCATCACTCCCGGGCTCAACCATGGTTGCCAACATCATAATACTTAGTGTATGACACACACCATTTTTTTCTATGACAACGGCGCTGACGGTTTTTCTTAACTTTTTGTGTAGGCGGTCACTATTAAATTTATTACGAAACTTTATTTCGTGAGAGATTTCGTAATGCAGGATTTCAGTGCATTTTATTCCTCATAACTCCTGCATTCTATGAAAAACAAAAGAGTCGGCAGCCCAACAAGTAACATACAGAATGGGTAACGATCATAAATTATTTATGGAGATCCCAGGATGGTCCGGAATTTAAACTAGAGTTGTCATACTGGCTGATAAGCTACGTAAAAAGCAACAACAAAAAGTTTGTTACATGGGACACACCGAATTCGTGAAGGCCTTTTCTTAATGAAAGAATAATGAAGGATAATTTATGTGAAAATTAATTACGCGAAACAAAAGCATAAGCGACAACTGTGATGAAACGAACACTAGTAATCATCTCCCAAGAGGTTCCTGGGTGAGCTATCAAGCTATTTTTAAGCTTCTGTCCGTTCCATTCCCATCTCTTGACCAATTGATGTCGTGGCTCCGAACCATCTTTCATGAATAGTTATAGCCAGACGGCAATTAATTGGCTGTCATCGCGACAATCGGTTCAAAAGGATCGACACTCTCACACAATTGAAATGACAGAGATGTTTACAATGTCGGGCACGTGACACCATCACGTGAATCGAGAGAGCTAGAACCGAGAAAGAAAAAAAACGTAGCAAATGAAACGAGCAACTCAATTAGCCGGTTTCCAATTAATTTGAGAGACTGCGTCGACTGTTAATGGCGTTCTATTTGAATGTAACGCACTCAAATGTTATGCGAGAAACCAAATATGAGAATATCTGGAGTAACTGGGACTCAACGCGAGCCCGAATACAAGGCCATTTGTACAAGTGTTTGTGCTGCCGATTAAGTGAAAAATAGTTGAATTTACTTGAAAAACAAGTTATATGAAACCACAAAAAAAGGGTTGAAAATACATAAACTATGTAAAGTTGTTCATTGTTCGCCATTATGTGACACAGCTGGGTAAAGAAGCTGACTGAATTGGTTTTGCTTTCGCTTAGCTGATTCCATCTTCCATAGCAATTGCGCGAGAACTTCATGTTACGACGCTGTGAACAACTCTACAATTCCTCCTAAAACATGTTTGAGTGAGAAGATATTGCGCACAGGGTCTTGCAGCAGATCTAAACTTTGCCCCCTTTTGAAAACTACTAAATCGATTTAAAAAGTGCCTAATGACCTATTAATATTATTTCTACAAATAATTAATATTTTCTCTCGAATTTTACGTTCAGGTAGTTACGTGTACTTACGCTGGATTTTAGCAAGCCGTTATTTTTATTCGGTTATGTCCGCCATTTGGGTTGAGTATGAACAACGTCAATGCCCACATATTGTACTTCATGACGAAATTCCGGCTTCTCCTTCCTCCTTATCAGAATAACTAATAATCTCTGCCTCGCGTTCAAATAACTGGTAACCGCATGGTGGTCTGAAATTCCTCCTTCGTAATATCATCGGTATATTCGCAGTAGCATGGAAATCACAATGTGACGTAGCTTTCACAATGTGAACATCGAAAATTGACAGATCTGATTTCCCGAAAAAACCGAAGGAGTAATTAATCCCCCAAGGCTACAAGGTTTTCTAGGCCTTCTACAGATATTGTTACCTCCGGTTGTTCGAGGGAAGACCAAATTGGTTCTCGAAGAGTTCTCTGCCGTTTTCTCGAACGTTAATTTCGTAGACTTTAAACTCACAGAATCCTCACTTATATAGAGCTTCGCATTCGCCCTTGTTAAAAATAGCTGCAGTTCTCCCACAGCTTTGAGAGTTATTGATTCGTACTTTCCTGATTTATCTTTCATAATGGGATGCATTCTTATTTATGTCAGTTACTTATTAGCCAGGCAGTGTCACTGTTACCAGGTTACTAGATCGCTCACCGGTAACTGAAGAGATTCCCAGTTGTATAGCTCTAGTTTGATTTGCACAGTACGCAGTAGACTTGGGCATAAA
Source organism: Pachypeltis micranthus (assembly GCA_020466155.1). Lineage (NCBI taxonomy): Eukaryota > Metazoa > Arthropoda > Insecta > Hemiptera > Miridae > Pachypeltis > Pachypeltis micranthus. Next base: position 29,288,207 of record CM035774.1, on the reverse strand, counting down.
ACATTTGCCTTTTTGCTAATAGGAACGTTTTTCTGCAAAGATCTTACTCTTCATTTTACACCTTTATGTGCTAGCGAGCCGATGCTACTGAACCTTAATATCATATAGTACTTCCATCATTTCGTTAAAGCCATGTCCTCCCAAGCTGAGTCTTAAATCTACTACCTGTTGCCACTTATGATAAATGTTCGCGTTCTTCACCCAACGCGCAAAAACACCAACACTTTGAGGCTCGAAGGAGTGTAGTAAAATTAAGTAAGTAAAATTGTTTTCAATTATGATGTTTATTTCTCATGTTTCACCTTTTAATGCTGAATGTGGCGAGAAAGAGCCTTCCTGGTAAGCAGACCTGGAAACGGTACTTTCCAGCCCATTAACTCGGAGCTGAGTAAAGTAACAATTGCTGGAGTGAGTAGAGAATAGATTTCAAGAATTACGAGAGGAGGTCGTAAGAAAAGAGAGTAGCGCATTTTTTCAAACTTTATTCGCTCTTTTGTTGGAGCTCTCACACTACAATGTCTTCTGAATGGACGAAGCAAGAATCTACATCTCTAATTAAATGAGCTTCTTTCGTATGAATTAGAGCCGTGAGTATCGTGAGGGAGGGGGGAGGGGGGTCTCAACAATGGCTCTTGAGTCATTCAATTCTATCGTCCTTGATGCTCAACAAAAGATGGTGTTCTCAATTGTTTCCGGAAGCGAGGGCTTTAAAAACATCCACATCGACCTAAAAATTACGAACTCGAATGTCAATGGTTTTGCTGAAACAGAAAGAGACGGAAACGCTTGGCGCGTTAAAGGACGAGAATCAACAAGGTAATACACGTATGAGCGTAGTGCTATGGAAGCTTCCTGACGTTCACGTAAAACCCAAGTCATGAGGTGCAGGTGTGTCCAAAAATTCTTTCGGGTAAAACAAAGCATTTCAGGGCCATCGAGTGGCTTCTGAAGACCGTCGAAGGCTGGGTGATCTCTGAGGGTTGCGATCCATCCTCTTGACTGTGAATCTCCAAAAGGCGGTGTAAGAAGATAGATGGCGGCTGACAATACCAAGGCTGCAGCACTGACGATGTTGTGTGCAGGGTGAGGTATAGATGAAGTGTCGAGGAGATGCAGCGATTGTGTCGGTAGGTAACTTCCTTCGCTAGCACACTTCCTTCAACCTTATCAATTCTCCTTCCCAAGAACCGCCTTCGGAGAGCCTTATCGCCGTTCCCAATTATTTTACGATTAACAACGTTTTTCTTTTTGTAATGTTGTCCAAATCATAATGAGTATCTTGGTGAATTATGTGGTGTGACGCATCACGTAACTTCCTTCACCCCGACGTACATTCACCGATTTCTGGTGTCATGGAAAATTATTCAATTCAAGCCAGAAATTTTGAATGTACCTTCAAGTTTTCCTGAACGTTAATACAATCCATGGCTGGTCCAAATTACCGCGGAGATATGTTTGTGAAGAAGAGAAGAAGGTCACTGATGTTTTCACAAATGTTCCTTTTTTACAGGTGTATGACGGTATTGTGTGCAAGACCTTGATTCTGTTTACGGACCTCCAGGCAATTAATCGACTAAATCACCGAGATGATTTCCGGTTGTAACGAGTTGGTTCACAGTTTGACTAAGGTGATTGAACAATGCATGTTAGTTATCAAGTAAGGCTAAATTAAGGCAAAGTCACTAGAAACGAACGAAAGGACGACGATGATTTTTGATGAAATAGACCAAGAAGATGTAAGAAACAAAACGGTATGTGATGAAGGGGTGGGAGAGAGGGAAAGGGAGAGGAGATTGATTGATTGATTGAGGTTTTATTTATACACCTGGGGGAGTATACACCCTTCCACTCCCCAAGGATACAATTCTAATTCAAGAAAAATCTCCATACCCTCGGCATAATTAAACAATAGATATTTTAAAATCAAACAGTGTACATTCTCCAATTCTACAACGTGGTTCCACTATTTGTCTCATAACTACAAGTATATACACATCACACAAATGTTAGACACTGCAAAAATAAACAACGTTCATACCTCAACAAACTACATTCATTCATCCTATACACACAGAGATGCACATTTGAAAAGAGCGAGTACTGGGATATTCCTCTTCTTTTCATATTGGATCTTATCACTAAACCTAAAACATTCAGGTCAAATAGATCCACATCTTCGTTGTAAAACGTCCCATTAAAACGAACGACCCTGCGTATATTGCGGTCCTATGAGATGAAAGCTGCATCAATGTTCAGACATTCCTAGTGTCCCTATTATGCACATGCGACATAAATTAAAATTTATTGTACAGGTACTCGGGACTCCTGTATTTCAGCACTTTAAACATCATCGCAGAATAGTTTTTTTCTCTCTGATATCTTCATCCATCCTAGCAATCTGAGGAGTTGCTTAGTAGCAAGGTGGTCTTTTCGGAGGGGGGGGGAGGGGAGACACTCTCTGTGGTGCCCACCAAGGGGTGCCCACAGGGTGGGGGGGGGGCTGCTCTCCGCTCCCCTCTCCACTGGTTACTGGTAGCTGACACCCTTCTCGAGCTGGTGGAGGAGGAGGGCTACAAGGTAATAGGATACCCGGGTGACCTGGTAATTATAGTCACGGGTAAATTCGCGAGTGCAATCAGTGAACGCATGCAGCATGCACTGAATACCCTTCAGAGATGGTGCAATGGACAAGAACTATTTGTCAATCCGGAAGGTGGAGGGCCCTGAACTGCCCACGAGGTTCAACTTCGTGTTACCCTTTCGGATACTCATTCATGAGCGATCCAGGTGGGAAGGGGGAGTTCCCGCTTTCGAAGCTGGGGCCCTGGGGACTGATGGGTCATTGCAGGACCAGGCATCTTTGGGTCGAGAATCAGAGCGGCGATCCCATTGGGGTCGCTGGCCACAGTGTTCCAGGCAGAGGTGGCTGCAGTGACGGTCTGTATGCAGCGGCTTCTGCAGAGGGGACTGCAGGGGCAGAGAATCTACATCATGGTGGACAGTCAGGCCACTCTCAAGGTCTTAGCCTCATACTGTCGTGCATCACGACAGGTGAGGGAGTGACTGACTTGACTGAACCCGAGACTGGCCGAGGACAACAGTATAACACTGTGTTGGGTGCCAGGGCATCAGGGTATAGAGAGAAACGAACGGGCTGATCAGTTGACCAAGAAGGGATCGGCGCATATCCCTATTGGCCCTGAGCCCTTTGTTGGGACTACCAGGAGCCACCTACATAGACAGGTAGGCAAATGGGAGGACATGTGCAGGGCTGCCCGGCCTTAGACAGTCAAAACTCTTCATCTGGCTCTCCAGAGAGAGGTTCAAGGAGGTGCTTGCACTGGGGAGGAAGGATATGAGGATCATATGTGGCCTTTTCACAGGTCACTGTCCGCTGAGGTACCACCTTGCAAATATTGGCGGGTGCGAGGTACAGGTATGAAGGTTCTGTGAGGTAGGGCTAGAGACGGCTGAGCATGTGCTGTGCGTATGCGATGGACTCGCGGTATCGCGTCAGTGTGTGTTTGGGAGGCCCTTTCTTCATCCTGAAGAGGTGGCAAATGCAGAACTTGCGGATATCCTCCGCTTTGTGCGGGGGTGGTGGGGGCGCATCGTGACGTCACACCAAGTGAGACCAGGGGGGGCCATGATCCGAAGATCATGTACGCCCTTACAATAGGCCCGTTTGTGGCTGTAGTGAGGGTATCGCCTGCATCCACCGTTCAAGGAAAAAAAATGCTTCCTCACTTGTCTAGGAAAATCCCCAGCCACCATCCGCAACTTTTGCAAGCGTCTGAAAACGGCAGTGCACACTTCCGTGACTTGTCTTTCCCAACGCAGAGTGTTTTGTGGGATTACGCTCAAATTTGTTGTCTCATTGATCATTTCCAATCTTGCTTCGCTCAGCATCAAGGGCGGTGTAATCTTATCTTTCAAATTCTCAAATTCGAGATAGAGAGTTCATGCTCCTCAGCCCTACGTAGTAGAAAGAAAACTGATTTTATGTACTACAGAAAGGGCAAACCAGTATTGCTAATTACCAAGTAAGCCTAACTAGTTCAAATCTGTTTCATTTATCGAATAGATATCTTGAGTTAATAATGATAATTGTTTATTAGTCATTTATTATGTTACTTTACAACTGTGATTTCCTGTAAATCTGACTGAACACCATCGAAATTGTGAGCGATTGTGAAAAACGGAATATCAAACGTCCCTTGTGATCAGTTGGTGTGATAATTAAGAACCAGTTACACAAGGAGCGTCTAGTCATAAAACTTACCAAGGGCCTGTCAACGTCGTGGCTTCGATAAAAGAATGGCGTGGTGAACTAATTGTTAACGAGCGAGGAATCCACGTTCATACCCGCTGGTTTCAATACGCGCAAGACTGGTGCGGGTGATAACGATTTGAAAAGGTGTAAGGCGCTCTGAAGTATGTTTTTCCTCGCAAAATTATGTCCGAAACCTGAAAGATTGAGTTTGTTTGTCGCGGGAAAATCTCTCTCGCGAGGCGCAATATATAATATTTATCGCTCGTTAAATTTGCGGTTCTCCTAAAATTTCGCTCTCGCCTCAAGACGGATAAGCCGTTGAAAGGCACTTAGCGTTCTTCCGAGTTTAAGGACCTCTTTAGCGAATGAATACTGTCGTTTTGAAAGGAACCTTCGCGCGTCTTATGGGAAATTTTAACGACGTCAGTCATAAAACAGCATTGAGCCCTCACAATCGGGAGGTGTGGCGTTGAATAACCTGTAAAGCGCCTCGGCATCAATGGGATGATATTTGGAGCTAAAGAGAGACTTGAACGATACGTATTTCTTAAACGAATCTCAATGTTTTTCAAAATGATACCAGAAAAGTGAAAAGTATTGTAAAGTCTATTCCTCAGAATGCGTTCATATTTAATTCTCGTTAATTGAGGAAGTTATATGTTTCGAAATGATCGCGAAACCAACAAAAAGACCGAAGAGTATCTCAAGTTGATACAAAAAATAACGGCAGATGAATCGAATTTCGTTAGTGACATCAACTTCGTTAAATCGAAGTTGTAGGGCTAATGATGCTTTGTACAGTGCCAAAGGTAGAACAAGAGTAATAAAGCTTGTTTGTATTCTCTCTTCTGCATTCCCAGTGGCGTGCCCAATTCCCCTGCCGGCGGTGGATCGGTTGGCAAGTTTAAAGAACGGCACAACCTGGTTGTCATGAAGGTTTACGGATTGCGCGCACAAATTGGAAAACCGAGCTTGATGAGCTGTTGATGGTAGGGCGTATGACAACGTGCGGCATGTAAGCGAGTTTTCGCCGAAATATCAAAGTATCCGTTTTATAGTATTCTTTAATGAATCATGTAGTTTTACATTATAAATATTTTGCCGCCGAGTCAGGATGATTCCGGTGATCTCCTTCACTTATCTCGCCGTCCTCGAATTCCCGATGCATGACAAAGACACAATTGAAGAAACTAGTTTTAATTATAACTGAAGAATTAGATTTTAAAGTGAAATTGGTAAACGGAAAAGTAGCACGTCAAGATGGCGAAGCTCCCCGTCCGGACTCTTGCCGTACACTGCCCTGGCGTTGGAGAGGGTGTACCCTTCCCCCTCCGTCCGACAGGGTGCGACGCAAGAAGATCACACTGATAATCTTGACGTAGGTAGGGAGGCGAACTGCTACGCGGCCATCCTGAGGAACGTCGTCCTCGACGGCAGCAACTAGAACAACCCAACAGAAATGGGTGCGGTCAGTTCTCACCAAAAACCACTAAGGGCCCTACCAAGTGAATGCACAAAGGCAGAGAGCAAATCAAGCTCAAGCTCTGGGGAGGGGTGTGGAGACAACCACAAACCATAAAACTGTGATCAAATTGACTGAATGCGCATACTCCTGCTGGCCTGTCAGATCACCAGGCAAAACGACCCATCGTCATACATGACCGTACAAAAACACGCTCACAACAGACGTAGGCAGCACTGGATGCCATGGATGAGGATATGCTGTCTCCCAATGAACAAAATCATCACTTACTGAGTGCGCATCTTGCTCGAAGAAAACCCATCCTGAGCAAGTGCTCGGGTTAACCCCATACTGAGCGAACACTCGAGACTGACACCATGCCTACCCGAAACATCCTATTCAAGACTCCCCACCATAACTGCATCCCAAGCATCCTAACACTGTCTGACTTTGCGAGGTTAAGATTAAAACATTTACTGTGTGATCATTCTTGACAGCTCAATACTAGGTGCATAAAAGTCAACTCCAATAAGAAACAAAGCAACATGTAAGCGGCATGTAACACGTATGAAGAGAAACGTGAACACAGGAACTGTAAAGCGTAATAATTATTCACTACTGTCTGCCTCGTCTTCACTGACAATCAGTAATAGGCCACCTGTTGAATCAGGCACACGTCGTACTCGATCGTGCGCATACTTGTAGGTACGACGCCCGTCAATAGATACTATCTCGTATCTATCATTAGGCAAGAGTTTTGCAATTTTGAAGGGGCCCTTGTACTTGGGGTCAAGTTTTGTTTGGTTTCTTTCTTCAACAAAACCAAATCACCATTGGCCAAAGGAACCACCTTGGTCTCACCTTTATCAAACCTGGCTTTACTGTATTCCGCACCTTTCTCCATTTTCCGACTAGCCTGTGCTCTCATCTTCTCCAATGGTAGGCGTGGATCACCACTGACTTCCTCTCCTGCAGTGATGAGTGATATGAGTTCCATAGGAGAATATTTGGTAAGGCGATGAGGGTCACGATTGATGGCTAACTGCACATCACCGACTACCTGCTGCCAAGATTTTCCTTCCTCGGACTCTGCAACTGTCAACATGTCTTTCAAAACCCTCATTTGCCTCTTTACTTGCCCATCGCCACGACTTATCCCAGTGGCAATAAAATGCAACTGAATCCGGGACTGCGGACAGAACTCCTTGAAGTTTCTGTTGGCAAAAGATCTACCTTGATCTACTACCAATAAGGATGGAGGACCAAACAAATTAATTGCGTTAGTCACAGCTCGAATAGCGCTTGCAGAGTCTAGTTTTGGTTTATTATTCATTCTGAATAATAACCCTATGTTTTCAGTCACGAAACATTTTTTACAACCCCCCCTCAAAATTTGATACTTTACGTTTCATGACTTGGCGTTTCCAAATTTGCAATGTCCGTCCCCCGTCCGCCGGTTTTGTGCCTTTAACGTGGTCTAAAAAACTCGTTCTTTTGCACAAGAATCCGATTTGGTATCTAGTTGTGCGCGCCAACTCGGCAATCCGATCGGACGAAGCCCGTGGTTAAAAAAATTAACGAAACGCAGTACAACGCGGGAACTGCAGCGTCCCTCCCTCCCTCCCTCCCGTCTCAATAAAAAAACAACCCGCCTCGTCCTCGCCTCGCAACGCTGCGGGGCGGGCGGCTCAACTCCCCTTTCGCCTCACAACGGGTTCACTCAAAGCGCCCGACGCGGCAAAATCATCAGACGATGTGTTTCCGTAGTTCCATTGTAGCCAGGACATGTTTCGTATGGTTTACTAGTATTCGATGCTGAATCGAATGGGATGGGGGTGCACTAATACTAGGTCAAGCTGTTCATGAGAATAATAAACCATTGTGTAATAATTTTCAGGGTTTTTTGTATGGATAAGAAGAGTAAACTTCGTAAATGCATCCACAAAACCGAACAAGTATTCCTTGGTATTCTTTCCGCTCAGTTTGCCTGATACACCCAGGTGGATAGTATGCCAGGGGACACTGGTCTTCGGAATAGGATGCAACCGTACCTGCTATATTTATATTAGGTATACGTATCAACATTATTTTTGACTATGGGGGGGAGGGGTTGAGAGAAAAAAGCCAACGTTCCGGGCGATCAGAACACATTTTGAGCGTTGTGGCAGTATTGTTGTAATTGTTCCAGTGAAGCGACTATACACGCTTACTCAATAGCCTCTTCTTGACTCGTCCGACGTTCGACTTCAACCTTCGGCCCTCTGGATGCTTCTTTTGCCAACCAACTCGTACTATCTCCTTGTTACTGTACGGGTTCCAAATAGTATCTACCAACGCCACCTTTTAGAGGATAGGGTAGTTCCGAGTTAGGCCAGTTGGCCTGGTGCTGTTCAGCTAGCTCATTAGGTACCCAGGGTGGGAAAATTATGAGTTTCTTCACAGGTAGAGGGTGAAGTGTCATAGGTAGTGGTTACCGCTGACAGATTTCGTGTACTTCTAATTAGCATAAGCTCCGTCAGTTCGGCAACTTCCCCTACTCCACTCCTTGTTTGATATCAGACTTTGGAGCCCACGTTGTTCTCTTTCTTCTTCAGCCTTCCGACAATTCTCGACCGGCGGCTTCTCTTACCTTAGGCTGCGTCCCATTTTCTCTCTGGAAAGTTATTTGTCCAGAACCACTTGTATTGCATTACTATACTATCAAGCCGTAAGTCAATATGCTATTATTTGGAATGTTAATTGGAATATTTGTGTCAGAGAGTAGAAATCCACCACGCCGACTGGAACAGTTACGAGGGAGAATAAAAACCTCAAATGCCACCGCAGAGTATATTTATTATTGACTGATCTCCAACAAACATATCCATTTATATCTACTGCGTATATGTCGGGAAAATCTCTGGAACGTCCAGGAGATGGATTTGTGGAACAGTGGCGTACCCCAGGAAATGAACGCCACTAGAGTCACTTACCTTCGACGCCATCAGCCCTGAACTGAAGGACACAATACGGGCCCGTTTATACCTTCGTCTTAGTTCGTAGTTTATACCTTTTTGTCGTAGCGAGGCGTCTCCTTTTTCCTAAGTTGGAGATTTGGAATATTGGCCCACGCCCCTTCAATCAACTTAAATTTGTACATACAGCTATCATCCTGATTACAACAGTTCTAATGTTCGACACTGGGTGGAATCATCAGCTCTGGTCTTTTTCGAAGGTGTATCAAGTCCAACTATTTCTGACCTGAAGTCTTTTTTATGCTGCGAGAACGTCCAACTGCCCTTTCAGTCGGCTTCTCCCTCAGACAAAGGCCAGGTTTACTTTGCAAAGCGACAACGGATATCCACTTACTGGACTTGTCTAAAATACCCGTTTCCCATCCTCTCGATTTACCTCTCCAATATATACAGCTCTTCCAAGACCCACACTCGTCTCTCAGTTCTCACTATAGAAGGTCATTTCACAGCTCTCGGGCTACTAGCTCGCTCTCCTCTTGTTTTCCCCATGCAACCAGTTCACTTATTCAGAGCCCCCTTGATGGCGCTTAAATACTCATACTCAAACTCGTATCGCTATTCGGTCAAAGTGTAATACAGCCCTCACTCACGCTCACCACATTAATTTATTTCTCAACGCAAGCTTCTTCCGTGCACCCAACAGTACGTGCACTCTTTCTCTCAATCAAGTAGTTCGGCATATTAAATTCAGTTCAATTTTCAACCACACCCACATTCAGTTCAATTTACAACTTATGGCGTCCAAATATGAAAGGGAGGAACTATGTGTATCTCGTTATAACACACACTTTGAGGATTATAATGAGACAGTTTCAAGATATACATAAACACGTATTAATTAGGCGTAATAATATTGTTCCATGTGGGATTTACTGCCTCCGAGGGTTGGTTTGATGTAGATGACTATGAAATCTTATTTTGTGCTCTCGGTTGACATTTTAGGGGAGACTAACGAAAAAGAAGACTTCAAGTCAGCATCGATGTTTTTGCTTCCAGGGCTCAAAAACTTCGAGGTATGGTTTCTCACATTTGCAACAATTGTTTGTTTCAAAAACTCCTCTTACACATTCTCTTCGCTCTTGTTCAGATTATACCAACCATTTCTGTCTAGATGTTCCATGAGTTCACTCTGCTTTCGCCTGTCACACTTTGGTTTGAGCCATTTGCGTTGAGAAAAGATGTTGCTGCCTCTTACACATACGTTTTTGTGCTAACGACTTGTTGCTCAATATTTCTCCCTTTTCCTGGGACTAAACAATTAGAACTTGAAAGTTATCCCCATAATCCGCCTTACTGTCCACTAACACCTTCGAGGCTTCTGTTCATCGGGGGAGAGTGTTGAGTGGAAAAGGATTATTTAATTCAAATACCTGTGATTAATAATTGTTTTTTTACATTTAATTATTTATCTTAACAGCACTGACGAGCCTTGAAATCCGATTGCCTGATTCGATGATAAGTTTTGTTGAATGCCTTTCACTTGGGAAAAACCACTTTCACGAATTGGAAGCACACGAAACAACATAAAATATAATACGTAGATACAAGTATAAAACATTAATTACTATACAAAAAGTTTGAGATCAATAACTTTTCAAACACAATTCTTCACAGTTTCACTTCAATCACATCATTCATTTCCGTTTCAACTTCATGGCAACAACCTTTGGGGGGCTTCTTGGCATTCAATATCTCTTGAATTTTTTCCAAACTGTGCCCTTTAGTTTCTATCATGAAGAATTTTACTATCACTAACGACAAAAGTGCGGTTAAGGCGCTCTTTACAAAGTGAAAGTACATACCGATGCCGTGGTTCACTTTGTAGAAGAAGATGTAATTGAGGAATTCAATGAAACCGGCCGTCATGCACGATAGTGCGCAGGCTTTGGTTTTGATGTTAATAGGGAATACCTCGCCTTTGACTATGTTGGGGATGTTGATAATTCCTATGGTTTCGAAGAAAACCGTGAAAACGAGCAGAATCAACGGCAGAAAGGCGGTAGATTTGGTGTCAATGTCGGTGAAATCTCTAAGGTAGTACCAAGTCGCGGTGATCGACAAAAGTGCCATCGTACCGATCGTCGAGACCATCATGAGAGACCGACGTCTGAATCTGTACATGAGAAGAGACGATATGACCGCGGAACAGACCCAAGCGATGCACAAGACTATGTGACTTTGCTGGGGGGAAAGCCATCCGTATGGAATCAGTTGAGTGCTGTACGGGAATAAAATGAGCGTTGCAGATGATGCAGAGCCACCTTTGAAGCACTCAACGAGACAAAAACCTTTTATATTTCCTTTGGTCTTGAAGATATCTGAAAACGTGCCTTGTCTTTCCAACTGTTGTTTTACAGCTTCTTCTACAACGTCGAGGTCTTTTTCATTGCACTCGCCCCTCAACCACGTAATCGCTTTTTCCGCTTCCTTTCTTTTACCGTGCATAAGGTAGAAATAGGGCGATTCGGGTATCAATTGAAAGCCTATAGCTAAAATAATTGGGGCTATTAAGCACATTAATGTCATGGTTTGGTAACTGAAGAAGGACGTTAAACTAATGTAAAGAGCCCCTACGTAAAACATCATTCCCGTGATTGATATCAAAGATCCTCGCACTTTAGGATCAACAACTTCGGCTATGTAAATTGATACCGTAATGTACTCAGTGCCATTCCACATACCCATGAACAGCCTCGCAAATAGAACCACGTAAACGTTTTTTGTAAAAGCTAAAATTGAGAATGAAGTGATCACGAAGAAAATCGATATGGAGAGAGTGGTTTTTCTTCCGATTCTGTCGATGATCAAACCGACGGGTATCGGGCAGAGGAAGGAAGCGACGCTCGGAAGACTGGCGACTAAAGACTTCTGAGTGTCCGTCAAGGAGAATCCAGCGGAGCCATCGATGATTTTAGGGAGGGCGTCGGTTGGCCAACTGCTTACTTGAGCACTCACGAATAAGCTGAAGGTTGCTAAAACAAAAAAGGCCTCTACGTGTTAATCACAGTTTATTAATTAACTGAAAACACATCACAGTGACTGATACACATCAAGCGAACGTAAACGTCCGTAAAACCGAACTCAATAATTTACTGACAGTTTGAGTGGAAAGCAAAACGTCACTCGGTTTTGAGCTAAAACCCTTGTAAATCGAATAAAATGTTGTCACTAAAATATTCTTGAGCGATTGCATTGAAATGGATTGGACAGTTTTGGCAAATACAGGTCAGAATGTAATGCATTCAGTAAAAGAGGTCGATGAAATGTAAAACGTTCAGAAATTTTGAGCATACCATGTGCGCTCGGCTGTTTTTGGGTTTCCTCGAGCGGCACACGACCACGTTGGCGCCATCACCCTCCTGTACAAATCGCTTGTCTGGCGTCACTTCGAGTATGCTTCAGTGGCCTGGTCTCCTTTTAACACATCGTCGATTTCCCAATTTGAACGAAGCGTAAGTTTTCGAGGTACGTTGCCCTTAAACGTCGTATTCCCGGTTCTACCATTAACTACCACTTATTGATGGAGCGCTGTTGCCTCACCACTCTACAACAGCGCCGTTTGCTTCAGGATGTAGCCTTCCCGCAATGATAACTGGGGGTGTCCTCGAAAATGTACCAAAACTAGCATTTTTCTCGAAAATGGGGGCTTTAACAATTTTGATTAAACTTTCAAGTTAACTTCTACACTTTTTGGCTAAACGGCTTCAACGATTATCACCAAACTTTCAAGATGTTTTCAAATAGTTGATACCTACATATTGTTCCCAATAAATGTTCCTCTGACCGTCCATTGAACAGAGATAAAAATCAAAATGTGTCGAAAATACTCTTTTTTCGAACATTTCCGTAAATTCTGGGGTAACTGCTTCACCAAATTTGATCACTCGTTCAGAGTGTCTTTTAGTCACCCATACCCACATTTCGTTCTCCGTAATTATTTCTGTATATATATGTTGAACGGAGATATAAGCCAAGTTAACTAAGAAAAGAAGATTTGTTGAATATTAATTTATCGGTATTCCAATTTTCTAAAACGGCCCTAACGATTGTGATCATACTTACGGAGTACTCCCAACTAACTAGTCCCTACATTTTGTTTTACATAAATGTTTTTGTAGAAATGCGTTGGATGAAGATATAGTGCCCGTATATGTAGCTGGTTTTTCTTTCTGAGTGCTGCACCTTCGCCAAATTACCCTCTGTCCTAAATATGTGAAACTCTTCTCATTTCTTATTCTTAGGTTTCAATTGGGTTTGCCCGTTTTTTATAATAAATAAATGATTTTCAACGACTAATGGAAACTGGAAGCGCTTCAATTTTCGATTCAACTAATGAATCGTGCATATGTAGTGACTTACGAGACTGTGAACATGACTTTCTTGGTTGTGTTTGCTGTTCGGGAATTATCTGGTTAAATTCGTGAGAAATTCGTTTGGACTCCAGAAGTTTTGGGGTTGCTCTTAGTTGTCCTAAAACTCTCCTCGCATTGGTAGTTTATCGGTGGAGCGTTATGCGCTCTACTGCAAATTTAAGGTGTTTATGCCTCTGAAAACCTATTCCAGTCAATAAGTAATACACGACAGTGGGGTCTTGAGGCTCATGGGAAAATGCCATGTAGCTGGTGGCTTGCAAACCACAGCTCAGTGGCGTGTGTGGGAAGAAAATGTCACACCTGACTGTGTTGGATTCATCATCATTGTCACTGCATCATTGGTGCCCTGTGGAATCCACGTGCTGTCACCTGAGCTACTCCGCGTTGTACAGTTTTCAGAGTGAAGAACTGGGAACGATCACACGTACCAATGTTGCGAGTAACGGATGTGAGCTGTTTTAGATAATGATGAAGGCCATACCGCACCACTTGTAGTATTGGTTTGTAGACAAAATGAGGAGAAGAATGTCCCTTGACGCCACCTTACGCCATAAAATCTTTCACGAAATCAAACTTAAACGGGTATGTGTAAATTATCAGTTAATTAGCGTTATTGACGATATCGTAATTGCATAATTAACTCGTTTATCGTTCCATTTTAAATATTTGATATGTACCATGTGTGACGTAATCGACCAGATGAGGGAGAAGTGTTTAATAGTCAATAATAAATACTATGGTGATCAGTTAGACAAGTCGTTAAGACACTGCCACGTGGACATTATGAGTATAAGCTTTTACTCACGCTTCGTACCCCCCTATGGAGTAGGAAGACAATTTATCTAAACGGCCGACGTTTTTGTCTGGTCTTTACGTTTTATGGGGTTCTGAGTCCGACATATTGTTTAGTCACAATGATGAAAACGCTAACTTTTTTTCCTCAAAAAACAGCTTTGAACAATTGGATTACATTTTTTTTAATTCCATACGAACTCTTAAAATATTCATTTGTGGAGGAAATGAGGAGAGCCGCCGAATAAGTAATTAAAATTTAAACGCTAATCTTGCTGCGTTTTTCCCTCATGAATATAATGCGATACTAACGTTCCCGATCAAAATCGAGGTGGTAGTCCACTTATCTATACCCAAAATTAATGGTTAGTTATGGTCATTAAGTAACCTCAAGCAACCACGGAAATTCAGACAAACGTCGTTTTATTGAGTAATTTTTTTTTTTGCGGTGTTAGACTGTTGATAAGAATCTCTTCAGAAAAAAACGAGTTGTATAACTACACGTACTTTGAACTTTCAACGAAGGTTGTGGCATGAGTAGTGGCAGCTCAATAAATTCGATAACTTTGAACGCAGTCCTGCATTCATATCAGTCGTATGAAGAAAGTTTTGAACAAGTGGTTCAACGTTTCGTGAAATATTTGAAAACGTACTTGCGACTAGCACAATCAATTCCGTTCCAGGATCGGTGCAAAGTTGGCTCCTGAGCACGAGAATTCTCGACATTCAGGGCCGACTGAATTTCCTATAATGCAAGCTGGTTAGGCGATTTAAACGAGTTTTCCACTCTGAATGAACGGAGCGATTTCGAGAAACTTGAAGGGGGTATAAACACCGCCATGGAATGTCAGCGCTTCTCAGGCTCTCGGGCTTCGGATTTTGAATAACCTGGTTTCTAAATTTTCATCGAGGTGGTGTTTCCAGAATACTTTTCGCAACTAGAGTCACATCGCGATGCTGTAAACTGGCTCTTCCGCCAGGTCAGGGTCGTTAGGTTATATCCTGGAAACGTCAGATTACGTGGAAACACGCGTCTATCGACGGATCCCTCATTCCTGAAAACGAAAGTCGTTCGCGTCAAGTTTCATGACATGCGAGCTGTCACGAACGACGACTGCCAGTACTCATCCGCCAGTTCCGTTCGCTAATAGCATTTGAATTTCCAACTCTAAGTTTTCTCGTGTATAAAGGCCAAAGGTTTGACACAAATTTCTTCCTGCCAACAACATACAGACCTGCCTGTGAGGGCTCAATGTACAGCCGGTCACTAGAGACCTGAATTTTTGGAGTTCAAAATCGACCTTTAACTAGGGAGACCTTTCAGTATTCTGTGCCTCTTCACTTCTAGTATTTCTTCGGTTGGCCGCCTAGTTAGGAATAGTTTTTCCTGCGTGTCAAACGCAAAGGTTAAAAAAGAATTTACTTCAATATTATTTACTAGTGACGTGCCCAAAGCAAATAGTTACGGTAAGTATTGATTTTTCTATGTGATGACTTTGGTAAACTTCATTTGTGACGATTTTTACGAAATCATATTCAAATACACTTAGAACATTGATATGTTTGTTATATTATCTGTGAAATGAAACATGCAACTTGGGGTTACTCGATTGGAAAGGCGTATCGAGTATTCGAAGAAATAAATAGTGATCCAACACTACACAGGGCTACTAGGAGGTCCCACAACTTCAGACAAGTAACGGCAAGTAAAGATTATCTTCCCTCAACGCATCACAATTTCACCGGCATGACAATGCGCGCCGATTGGACCCACTTTCACAAGCCAATGTGGAGGGCCTCTAATGAAAAACTAAAGTATAAATATAGCACCATCGGCAAGCTGAAGTCACTCTGCCTTGGACTGTACTTGCGAATAGAAGCCTATATTTAAGGGGTGCGTTTTGAAAAAGTTTGCGATCAAAGATACTGCTTGAATTGAGGAAGGAGTTAGTGACGATCAAACACTTCCGTGCTCTAGAAGGCATGGACTGTACGACGACGGCAAAAGACACAGTAAGGGCCTATCCGCCCTCTACTTGAGAAACCACTTCTTTCCTGAGCCTAAAGGACGAACTTTCCTTTCACAACGGTACATTAGTAGCCGAAAGAACATTTCGTTCTACAATACTTGGCGTTGACATTTGTATATTTGCATTAGATTGAGGAACACCCATTTAAGTGAGCTTCACTACAACCTCTCGCGCTATATCAGTGCGGAACGAATGACTGTAGAAACAAGCCAGTGTGGCTTTGTTTTGTCCAGAAAGCGATTTTGAAAATGATGACCCGTAAGTCACGCAGATACGCTTCCGCTGATCTTTTCAGAGAGAACCTTGCCTTCTCCCTCAAGAAGCTCTTCGTGAGGAACCTCCTGCTTTTTTGACATTTTATGTCTTTACTTTGCTACATAAACTCGAAAATGTAACGGCCAAGCGTCACGAAATTTAACCTTGAGGCCGAGTGGACAAGGCAACGTTTTAACTCGAGTTGCAACCACAGCCCTTGTGGCGTAATGTATAAGGCATCGGTCTCCTAAACCGGAGGTTGTGGGTTCGAGCCCCCACCAGGGTTTAACAGATTTTTTTGTGTTGTAATTTTATATTTCTTTATTTAAAATAAACAAAATTATATTAAAAGACAAAGACATAAAATGTCCCTCGTGGTTGCGTACTTGTACAAAAGCCGTACCCACCGTTTGTGTTTTGACATTTTAAGTCTTTACTTTGCTACATAAACTCGAAAATGTAACGGAGAAGCGTTTTCATAAGCATGGTGCTCTGCATGAGACCAGCGCAAGGTCAGATCATCCTGGAAACTGCCGCTTGTGCGATGAAAACGTTACAGTAATATTGTGTCGTTCAGAACTATTCGTGCTATAAACTAAATCGAAATCATTCCAGCGAATAGATATAAAAATGATTTCATTACTGTAATAGCTGTAAAAGTTCTTTTGATCCCCGACCTACAGGCCAAATATAAATATCTGGTGCGTAGCAAAACACAACTTTCCGCCACCCCCGTAATTTCGAACACCACCTACATATGCGGGCGCTATATCTTCGTTCAACGCATTTTTACAGGAACATTTATGAAGAACAAAATGTACGTACTAGTTAGCTGAGAGTACTGCGAAAGTTTGATCGAAATCGTTCGAGCCGTTTTTGAGACAATTGGAATACCGATAAATTAATATTCGGCAAATCTCCTTTTCTGTGTTAACTTGGCTTATATCTCCGTTCAACATATATATACAGAAATAATTATAGGGAAGGAAATGTTGGTATGGGTGGTATGTTGGTAAGACACTCCATTAGAATTTATCACATCTGGTGAAGAAGTGTCCCTGGAATTTACGGAAATGTTCGAAAAAACGTTATTTTCGACACATTTTGATTTTTATCTCTGTTCAATGGACCGTCACAGGAACATTTATTGGGAACAATATGTAGGTATCAACTATTTGAAAACATCCTGTGAGTTTGGTGAAAATCGCTGAAGCCGTTTTGCCAAAAAGCGTAAAAAACCTATTTTTGCTTCATGAGCCTATATCTCCGTTCACCGTATTTTCATGGAGATATGGATAGAGAAGAAAAGTTAGGTATGGATCAGTAAAAGTTAATTTGAAAGTTTGATCAATTTCGTTAGAGCCGTTTTTCAGAAAAAGGCGAAAACTCCTAGTTTTTGGTACATTTTCGTCCCCCACCCCCCCTTCCCATCAGTCGAAATTGTCTATAACCTTATTTTGGAGTCTACAAAAAATAACGAACAAAACAAAAAAAGAACCAGCTCAATCGGATCAGCCGTTCTCCCGCAAATCGAACTACAGACACACACACACACGGACCACGCGCCGAAATTAGGTTTTTTAGACTCAGTAGGCCTCAAAACGTAAAGATCTGAAGAAAACCCAAATTTTTTTTTTTGGGCCGATTACTATACTTTCCTTCCCTTCGGGTAGCGGAAAGTAAAAATGGTCCGCAAAAATACAGATCATCACTTTTGAAACGATTCAGACTTCATAACGTGAAACATAGAAATTCAAAAAAATCAATTTCTGTTTTTCAACTCGTTGCATAACTTTCATTCCTACTTCGAAGGGTACACGTTCCTTATAACGTCAAACAGCGGATAACCAAAAATTATAATCAAATTTCACCTTTCTTTTTTAATGTTTTGTATTTCGATTTGGAAAAATGAGTAATGAGTCCGGTGAACAACAGTATAGTATTTTACTAATAGCCAGTGTGCTTTAAAATGGCAGGTCATGCGATAAGAGAATCTAGCTTAATGGGTTCGGAGCATTAACCAAATGCGGGAATGGTTCATCGAGCCATTCAGTAGTGGGGTTTAGTAATTTGTAAGCGGTGGCGGGGAAACCTGTTCGTAGTTGTGTGAAATAGTTTCTTATACCCTCGAGAATTATGAGTGCTCCCTATTCGGGTTGTATCTTCAAAGTTGAGGTAGCGCCTATAACTTGTATATGATGTATTCGCTTTGTAAGACGATGAAGCAGCATTCACTTTTCTCCGCATTCACTCAGGAACTTACCTCCTCGGCATGAGCGACGGCTCCTCTGAGACGCAACTTTGAAATCAAGAAGCAATTGCTTTTCCCAAGTTAGAACATGTTAGTTCTTCTACAGTCAACTTCGAAATAAATTACTGCGCCTTTCGGGAAGGAATCCGAAAATATTTTCCCCCTTTAAGTAATATGTTATTCAACTTTCTCGCGAATATTGCGGAGAAACAACTTAAACGGTCGGAATGGCCGTGAAAAGAAAACCAGATTTCACTCGAATAATTTACTCAAGTAGCGAAAATTTTTGAAATTTTGTAAACATTTCGACCACCTCTCGATTTGAACAAAATGCAATTCCTCAAAGTGAGTCTGGAAATACGAAGTTTTGATTTGGGTCATTTTTAAAGTACATGTAAAGTACTTATCACTGGAATAATTATAATCTGCTCTCTAGGTAGCGGGATAGCGGTGAACCCTAGTTTTTTATTAATTTTATAATTATTATTTTATTCATATCAGCCTGTTACGTACATCATGGTGTAATTTGCAAGGTCAGATACACAGAAAGTTTTAGCGTTTAGTGTTCCAGAGTGTGTTGCTCCTACTTGCGCCACAACATTTAGCCGAGCAATCAGTCTACAGATGATTCATGAGACACGATTTTTAGCAGAAATATGCTAACCTTTTATGCCTTCACCTAACTGCAAAAAAGCGTCCCGTTGGGAAGGAATGAGATGATGTCACAAAATAAGTATATAAGAAACTTGGCACGTCGAGTCTCCCGCCATCCCACTCATAACTCTCACTGCCACCTTCCCCCAACTCCCTATCCCTCTCTCCTACTGCCTTTTTGAAGTTTGGTAGGACGTTAGCATTTTTCGAAATTCATCGGGTCTCTCCTATTTATATCGTTGAGCGGCCGACAGATAGTTTAATAGGATTAGCAAAGTTATATTTCGTATTTATCGTTCTCTCATTATTCGGTTCACAATGTGGAAATATCTGGTGCGTTGCAACACACAACTTTCCTTAGCTCTACATAAATTCACTTTGTACATGGCTAATTCTATTTAATCAATTCATTTATCACTCAGTTAATTTGAACTTGGTCAAGAAACGCTTTACGGCAGCAGGAAGCGGTAGCGCTTACAGTTCCAGATTTTATTGTGCTGCTCGTACGCATTGCAGGACCATTATTGAGCGATTGGTTCACAGATAATCAATGAGGCTGAAAACACAAATTTTTTGAAGAAGGATAGTTATTACTTTTGCAGAGTTATTGGGTAAAAACGTTTAGAACTGGTATTAAGCGAAACGGCGGTAGCTGAAATTCTTGAATTTCTGGAGTGAGCCCCATGTATCTCATGAGCGTTGTTAAACACTCAATCTTTAGGTATTGGATTGGACTACAATACTAATTTATTTTAACATTCTACAAAAATTCCAGCGGAGTTAGTAAGAAAAAAACTGCGCTAAAAACGCTTTTCGTCGAAAATTTTGATAATTTATTGTGTTGCTCTCGTAATTTTCCCACAAATGGGAATTTTATGGTATAATTGTCTTATTGAGAAATATCTATATAAAAAGTTTTATCAAAATCGTTGGAGCCGTTTTTGAGAAAAAAAATTTGGTGTTTTGATCACTATGATAACTATAGTTAACTTTCGGTAGATTTTGTCCATACCCTCATTTTGGCGTCCCATGATAACCTGTAGGCTAGAAATCATGTTTCAGCTGATTTGGTACGGTTGTTTTCTCTAAAAACCGCGCTAAAACCGATTTCGTCTAAAGTTTTGGTAATTTATTGTGCTGCTCTCGTCATTTTCCCATAGATGGGAATTTTATGGTATAGTTGCCATATTTGGACCTACCAACATAAAAAATTTAATCAAAATCGTTAGCGCCGTTTTTGAGAAAAAAAATATTTGGTGTTTTGATCACTATGATAACTATAGTTAACTTCCGGTGGATTTTGTTATACCCTTATTTTGGCGTCCCATAGTGACTTCCGGGCTAGATATCAAGTTTAAGCTGATTTAGTCCGGTGGTTTTCTCTAAAAATCGTTCACAGACACACATACACACACACAGACCATTTTCCCAAATAGTGTTTCTCGGACTCAGGGGGGTCTGAAACGTAAAGATCTGAAGAGAACTAAACATTTTTTTAGATACATAACTTTCCTTTCTACTTCGTAGAGAAAGGAAAGTAAAAAACACAGTCATTCAAACAGTAAAAGTTTGGATTCCGGATTGGGGGATCGCTCCTAATTACGTTACGCACAGTGTCAAACATCTATTGAATGGGAAGCGCATTGCTCATTCCAAGCACAAGGAAAACGCTTAGGTGCTTCTTTTAAAGGGGGAAAACTGCGCTAAAATCAAGCTAAAGTTTGATGCCTTTTGCACGTTTGCAGGTTTAGTTTGGCTGTCCTCTCTCAATTGGGTTCAAAGACTCACAGATCATTTTCTCATCCGCCGTTTTCGGACCCGGAGGCTTTTAACATCTTTAGAAAACTAAAAAAAAATGTTGTTACGATTATAAAATGTATGTTCTTTAGACATTATATGTCTTTACTTTGCTACATAAACTCGAAAAGCGTTACGTCGGATATGTAACGGAGAAGCGTCACGAAATTTGTGTTGGGTCAGGTGCATGGTAACGTCTGTTACAAAATCTAACGCTTGGTAACATCACCTTTTAATAACCTCAGTGACTAAGTGATGATGTCAATTGCAATTGACGCGGCCATTATATTGAAACCATCAACGAGCATTGCATAAAAACAAAAATAAAAGACATAAAATGTCCTTAGTGATTGCGTACTTGTACGAAAGCTGTACCCGCCGTTTGTGTTTTAGACACGAGCTAACCCCCCCCCCCCCTCATTACACGACAACCAAAGCTGGGAATTGTTAGTTAACTTAGGTCTCTGAAGTAAGGATGAAGGTTGTGTAATCAACTCAAAAAAGTTCTTTGCACTCTAAAAAGCTCCTTAGTACGAAAACCGTGCAAATTATTACACAATGGTTTATTATTCTCATGAACAGCTTGACCAAGTATTACTGCTCCCCCATCCCGTTCGATTCAGCATCGAATATTAGTAAACCATACGAAACATGACCTGACTACAATGGAACTACAGAAACAAAACGTCTGATGATTTTGCCCCATCGGTGGGGGAAATTGGAACGGGGGCGCTTCGAGCGAACCCGTTGTGAGTCGGAAGGGGAGTTGAGTGGCGGCGTTGTTGGGAGGCGAGCGAGCGCGGGTGGTTTTTGGATGAGACGGGCGGGGAGGGAGGGAGTACAAACGACGAAACGTTGACTTCCGCTGTAGTTCCCGCGTTGTACTGCGTTTCGTTAATTTTTTTAAACCGTTTTTTGCCCATAACAATCATGAGCTTCGTCCGATCGGATTGCTGAGATGGCGGGCACAACTAGATACCGAATGGGATTTTTGTGCGAAAGAACGCATTTTTTAGACCACGTTAAAGGCACAAAACCGCCCGGACGGCGGACGGCGGATGGGGGACGGACATTACAAATTTGGAATCTCCATGTCTTGAAACGTAATGTATCAAATTTTGAGGGGGCGTTGTAAAAATTTTTTCGTAACCGAAAACATAGGATTATTATTCAGAATGAATAATAAACCAAAACAGCAGAAAATGGCCTATGAACAAGATTTATAAAGAATGGCTGGACCAAATCAGATTTGGATGCATTACTTAAATGATATGAACGCTCGTTTACTTAACTATATACTTGGTAAATTTGATTTGGTTACTGATGATGATTTGACCGTCGAAATCGATCTAATACTGTAACTCAAATTTAAATTGGATGCCAATCTCGACTCAAGCCACTCACGAAACTACATAAACGATAGTGGAAACGGAGTCAACCCGCGAACAAAAGGCAAAAGTGACAATAACCACGCCAGCTAAACCACGATGAATTGTTTCTAGTAAATTTCGCTCAAATCGTAGTTACATCCTCAACAAAAGAGGGTAGCCGTCCGGACTGCTGCCGTTTCGCTTACTGCAATTTCTTACAATTCTTACCCGGCAATTCAAAAACAATGAACACGATCCTTAACAAAAATATCACCGTGATGGGCGCATCAACGTCTTAGGAGCAGCATAATAAATTCTAGACTCTTAGACGTGACTACCAGATGTCGAGCTAGATGTTTGCCCAGAATTTCCCCTCTAATTCCTAAATAGTGAACGCAAGTCTTTCAAATAAATACGGGTTTCAGCACGAAATGATCTGCGATACTGATATATCATTTTGTGCATTTTCAACAATTTCTACTCCATATTTCTTGCTGTACTAGTATTTTCTACAAAATTTACCAACCAAAAAAAGCCATATTTTCTGTTTTTCTCAATGTATCAGAAATACAGTATTCAAAATGTTTGCTGTACTCGTAATGACACACATTGTATGACTTTATTTTTCTTCGTGCGGCCAATTATTGTAAAAAGGTTTCTGAACGCAAACAAAGACGCGCGAATTTCCATGGATCATCGTGCAGTCAAACTTGACTCATTCTCTTCTGTCGAAAAAAAACTTGAATTTCATTGAAATCTGGATAGAAAGTACCCGAAGTACAGCAAGTGATAACTGATCGTGTATTGGGTTTTTCCATGTATAGTTGTTGTTACGTTTGCTGCACGATGTGACTAACTAATGGCTATTGGAAGAAACATACGAGGGCTGTATGTCCGGGTCTGGAGGTGATTTAACGGTAGGAAAGAGACTAAGCGACATTTATCCTAATAGCTAGAAAGTAGGCTACTATCAAAACTAATTAGTCGTCTCATCTGTTAACAGCCTTATTATAGCTCTCATTCAAATTTATATTTAGTTAAGCTTTATTTAGAAATGTCCTTAGAAGTATGTCTGTCTCGTTAATTGCATTGTTGTTTGCATGAAACCAGAATTTGTCAGGCAGCGTTATTGTTATTAAGTGGAGTTACACGCGGTTGAGGATTTATATTTCATGCAAAAAATTGGGATAAAACTCACAGATCGTCTTTTAAGCATTCCGTCCTGCGCTCTGAAGCTAATTCCTCCCTAAAAGGAGATGTGAGCGAACGCGTACTACGAAAAAGTTCTTTTTGTATCAAGCTGACGTTTAAAAACCAATACCCTCACTTTTTTGGAACTGACTGAATTTTTTTCCCACAGATCAGGACGTTCTGCATTGTTGGAAAATATGTTGTGTGTGTGTGTCTGTTGCGGATTGCGCAAAGAAGGCTGACTCTTAAATGAGGTACATAACTTCCATACCAAAAACCGCGGCCAAAATGTTTGAACGAAATTGGTCCAAAACTAACTATAACGATAAAAGCGCGTATTATTTTTTCCAAAAATGTCTCCCACTATTTTCATTGAATTTCGGCAGTGAAAATTTGGTAGAGAAATGACAGGACGGTAGAATTTTCGTTGGTGGGAAACTTCGATTTTGTGGAACGGCACAAGGAGTAATCAAAATATTCACACAAAAAATGAGTTTGAAGCACTTAAAACCTTTGAAATTATAATTGTTTACTTTCGCATGCCATCATTTAGAACTTCTGCGTTTCATGACTCATTTTTGTGTAAATTTTACGTATTGTGCATTATAATGGGCTATCGCTAGAACTAAAAGAAATTACTAAATTAAACGCACTGTCGATAAAATTCCCTTTCGCGCGTTTTTCGTAATTACATTTTTTCTTTTAACGCGACCAAAAATAGTATATAACTTTCATTTTTGTTTCCAGTTCATAATAATTTTGTTATTTTAGCTGTAATAATGTTGACTTGAACATTATTTCTATATTGTACTCTGGTAATGTATTCTAGTTAGGTGTAAGAGTGCTCTGGAGATTTTCACTCTCTCCATCTCGCACACACACATTTGAAGCTGATAAAATTACATGAGCTCGTATATGTTAAATTAATGTATTGCCGATGTGCGATTCGTTTCTACTGAAAGCGTTTGACATTCGGTTGTACACTCTGACGTTTCAGGGGAGCAGAAAACTTAGCAAATTACCTCTACGATAATTACGTGCTTTACTGTTCCTTTATATTAAGCATTTATTGACATATATCAAAATCCACGGCTAGCAGCATCCCGATAAAAGGCTTTTGTGTCTTTCAGAACAAAATCTGCCGTTTCCCATCGTCATAAACGACGGTAATTAAATTTGCTTTGCCGTCGGTTATTAGCCCGCTGTTTGCAATCAGATCGATTGCATCAATACCTAATGAGGGAAACAAATCTACGCGCAAACATGTAATCAATACCACGCTCGTTTGTATTATTATTACCGCTTGATTGACATTTCAAACAAATGAGTCGCTTGATTGAATTAGGGCATTTCCTGTCCCCGCGTGACGATCGTATTACGCCGAATCGATATCAAATGGTGGGGAAAAAATGGTAGTAGGAGAACTTAACGTATTTAATTTTAAAAGTTAAGGTACGTCCCCGAAAGCATTGGGTTGCTCTTAAGATTCTCATGACACTTATTAAACATCCATTGTACAGTTACTCTGTTAAACTTATTTTAGGTACGATATTGGCTGGATTTAAAAGGGAAAACTGCATTACACTCAATTATTGTCGGGATTTGTGGGAAGTGATAGTGCTGCCATCGTCAGTTGGAAAAAATGACGATTTTATAATATCATTTCCTTATCTGTAGCTGATCACAACAATAATTCTATCAAAATGTTTAACGCGGTTGTCGAGAAAAAGTATTTTGATCAAACGACGCAATTACTTTTGGACTCAAATTTACTCATAAGCTCATTTTGTTGGAAATGATTTATTCAGCCGTTCTCTCTGAATTGGCAGACACATTGTGAGATTGATCAAACGATTTTCTTCAGCCTTTGAAACTTTAAGATTTGAGAGAACTCAAAATTTTGAGAAACACCAATTAATATTAGCAACTTACCTATGAGTGCGGCGATGTACTGCCCATATTTTCCTGGTGGTATTAAATCAATCATTTTTTTTCTGTTTATCCGAAAATATAGTTCGAAGAAGTGAGCCAAATTTAGACTGTTCTACGTAGCATTTTTCGTTACAACCACGCTTGACATTAAATCAGCGCGTACGCGTTTTGAACGGATATCGTCGAAAGAAACTTCCAAGTTGCCAAAAACAAGTCAGTTGGAATTGAATCCACAGTACAGAAATTAAACCAACTACCGATAAATGTCTAGTTCATTTAGGCGACCGGAGCACTCATTAGCCGTTTTAAATGCCGCGCCCCCGCCGCCACTACGCACTACGCCTTCCACTTGCACCTGAATCAACGTATCAATATGTCAATACAAGTCGATATTTTCGAAATGAAAATTATTTGCTGGTGATCCGCAGGCCGCGGGTCGTGTGGAAGAAACGCCGGCCACTAAGCTGAATTTCAGTTCCCTTTCCACGCTCCTCGACTTCATCGACGACTCGTTCGAGCCCCTCCAAAGCGGCCGGTTACGTTTGAAGAGGTCACACACCTGAAGGGTTCTTCTTCATTCATGAGGTAACCCCTGGACCCATTATCGCGAGGGTTCTTCTCTGGAACTTCGCCACAACAAACTCTAGGAAGAGAAAAAACTTGGATCTGCAATTCCTACGAATTTTCAGTCGATTTTGTAACTTCGTTTGCTTTGAAATTTCATTCATTAAGTCGGAACGCGAAGAGCGAAGTAACCTGACCAGCTGAATTGTCATTTCTGCAGAAGGACAGTTGAAGAAAAAGGACGTATGTACCATTTTAGTTACCTACACTCAACTCTACTTTCCGCCACTTTCACGTAATTACGAACACTTTCGTCAATTTTTGAAAAATGTTGCGCACAGTTTATGTTAAACTAAATCTTATTTGAAGGGGCGTTCAAGAACTTTCCACAATATTTTAAATGCTTTTAGCGTTGTTTATGATTGAATTTCTAATCGTGTCAATATAATTTACAAGTTTTACTCAATCCTCGTCAATATTTGCTCAATTAGTGAGTTTTAGTGAACACATTAAAGTGCGTACACTATTCGCAACTGTTTTATACGCTTTTCAAACTAGTATCTCTAAATTTGCCATGAATTTTTTTCCAAACTTTTCAATTCCAACGCTTTTTAGTGTATGTAATAAAGTAAAATCTTGTACTTTTAGGAAAAACGTTATTACCAGCGGATGTTGAGGGGGTGAATTATTGGTTTAGTCTTGAATTACAAAAAATGCCATATTTTTAGCGAACTGCGCTTATCAATCGCAATTTTCAACTAAATTCGCCACACGGTTACGTTTCAAGTTACTCTTTGTAATTTGGCTGAACTGAAATCGTGCTTTAACGGATTAATTGAGATTTTTACATTCAAACTTGGGATCATTACACTTTCCTACAAGCGGAACTATGCTTTTAAACAAAAAAATTTCGGTATCTCAACAAACTGTATTCAACTACCCTAAAAGGTTTACTCAACTGTTTAACCTTTTTCACTCTATTTTCTAATTCGGTTAATTTTTTGATAGATCTAATTTTATCTCGTGTCACGACTAGTTTTACCGGATATTCTACTCAGTGATCTAACAACATCTTCACCCTACTTATGGAGAATATTTTGTACTCTTTTATCTAAAAAGCCATTATAGTCGTTCGTTCAATTTCCAAAGATGATTCCAACAATTAACGTTCACGTTTTCAAGAACTACCGTATTTTTATACATTGTTTAGATATTTTTAGTTAACTCCTAACCAATTTTACTCAAGTATCGAGAAAAATTAAATCAATTTCTTTTATTTAATTTCTGACGGAGCACATACAGCAGGAACTTTGAAGGGGTCGCCATAAAATTCTTACGGGCATTTTTTCAATCATCAAGGATGTTACATGCAGAAACGCAAATTTTTTCCAAGAATCGGTTCAATTTATCAACCAGCAGTATTCAATTCTCCAGCATTCAAATACTAATCGTCTTTTAAAAATGCTGGAAATTATCACGCAACAGTTTATTATTCTCTTGCAGATCACGATTGGGACCTATACTGCGTCGAAAAATATGTAAAATTTAACGTGGCTATAAACACTCGGGAAACGACAATATGCCCACGACAATATTCGTAGATTCCGTTCAATTCAGCGTTGAAAAATAATAGTAAACAATACGAAACAACGAACAATGTCATCTAAATGACGCTAGGCAGTTGGCATCACGCGACGAGACAAACTGGCGGGTGGTTGAAGTAAAGCGGGAAGCTGCGAAAGGAAATGAATAACAAACCAGAATACCAATAATTTTCACTTAACCTCCTTTTTTCAACTTTAAATTTCTACTTAAATCCTCGACTGTAATTTTAACAATTAGTGAGGAATGGTAGTCAGTATTTCAACATCTTTACTTAATTATCATTGAATCCGTCAATCGGTTTAATTTTATTTCTCAGGTGTTTTTACTTACTGACAACAAGTGTGCGAATGAAGACTACGTAATAATAGTGTATGTTCGTATTCGTTGGTTGGGAGTATTGAATTGAGTAAGTCTGTTCTTGGTATCAACGTCTTCATTGTTTTAAAGGGCCTGTTCGTTTGTGTAATCAGGAGGGACAGTATTGTCCCTTGGCTTGCAGAGTTTGTGTCTTTTTCGTCTGTAGTAAAACCTTAAACGTGCTTTGAGTATCCCATTTATCATTTTCATACTACTTGTTACACGTAGTCGTCAATGCGAGTATGTGTCTGTCTGCAAATATTGTAGGTAATTTAAATGTTAACGTACCTGTTAGGTGAGTCCGTCTCCTCTGGCTGGTGAGTTACTGTGGGCAAGCGCTTTCGATGTAAAGACATCATCGTCTGGCCGTTGAGTCAGTACTGGAGTCAGTCGGTTAGTCGTGGTCTTTATATACAAAGAGAAAAGTGAAAGGTGTGATGGAGCGTCGGTGAAGGGACGGGGAAGGAGGTCATGTACCTCAGGGTGAATACCCCCTAGAGATAAATGGGACGTGTTGGATGGATGGTCTGTCAATTGTGGAATTTACGTCTTTTTTGTGTAGGGTGGTGTGTAAATCCGTCAGTTGGTTGTTTTTCGTTTGTGTAGTGTTTTGAGTGGTGTGAATATGGTGTCGCATTTTGTGTTGATTTGTTCATTTATGATTTGTCCATTGAAGTTTTTTTGTTTATAAATTTCCATGTTTTCTAATATGTTCAGTTTTCGTCCTTTGTATTGTTTGTGTAGTAAGATGGTGCAGTCCTGTATTTTGGTGGGTTCATGTCCAGTTGTTTTGAGGTGGTTGGCAAAGTTTGAATCGTCTTTGTTCCTACTAAGAGATTTAATGTGTTCTGAGTATCTGGTCCGTATTTTCGTCCTGTCTGTCCTATGTATGCGTTTTTACAAGTACAAGTTATTTTATATACCCCACTTTGGTCGAGTGGGTCTGTCTTTTCAGTCTTTGCAGTTAGTTTGGTTCTAAGTGTGTTGTCCGTACGTAATGCAATTTGTATACCTTCCTTTCGGAGGATATTAGTTATTCCGTATATTTGTGGTCCCGTGTATGTGAATGTGCAGCGTTTTGTTAAAGTCTGTGTATTTTTTGTTTTTGAGTCGTTTGTTTTGGAGTCATATTGTCTTAATAATTTGTTTATTGTTTTTTTAGAGTAACCGTTATTTTCTGCGATAGTATTTATAATATCAAGTTCTCTTTTGTAGTTTTGTTCGGATAGTGGGATAGTTTTTAGTCTCCGTATCATGTGTCTGAATGCACTTAGTTTGTGTTGTTGTGGGTGGTTTGATGTGAAGTGTATGGTCGTGTCGGTAGCGGTAGGTTTTCTAAAAATGTCGTATTGCAATTCGTTGTCCAAACGTGTGATTTTTAGGTCCAAGTAATTAAGAGTTTTGTTTTGTTCTTTGTCCATGTCATATTGGATGTTATGGTGGATATTGTTTAAGTCTTTTAGTATGTCGTCGGTGTTATCGCGGCCTAATACGCAGATGATATCATCTACATATCTGGCGTAGTGTTTGATATCGTGTTTTGTCATTAAGGTCTGGATGTGAGTTTCTTCGTAATGTTGTAGAAATATTTCAGTTAATATAGACGAGGTAGGGTTTCCATACCTAATCCATCTTTTGGCTTGTATATGCTATTGTTAAATTGAAAGTAATTTTGTCCGAGTGTCAGTTTGGTGAGGTTGGTGACGTTTCTAGTGGTTGTCGTGTCTATTTGCCTTAGTTTGGTTTGTAGTATGTCAATGGTTTCTTTTATTGGTATGGAGGGATATAAGTTTTTATATCGAATGATACCAATCTAGTGTTTGGAGTTATAGTAACGTCTTTTAATCTAGTGGCGAGTTCTTCTGTGTTGCGTATCGTATATCTGTTTGGTAATGTGATGGTACTTTTTAGCATTGTTGTCAAATATTTTGAGAGTTTGTATGCTGGTGCAGATGTGAAGTTTATGACTGGTCTGATGGGTGTATCCTCTTTGTGAATTTTTGGTTGTCCTTTGAGTAGAGGTGGTTTTGGGTTCATGTTTATGTATTTATAATGTTGTTCTTTTTGGTATGTTAGTGTGGTTTCTAAATTGCATTACGTATTTGTGTTTGATACGAGTCCGTAGGGTCTTTTTCAGTTTTGTGCATTGTGTTTGGTTGATGAAGTCGGTCGTTTTGTTTATGTAGTTCTGTTTATCTAATATAACAATGACGTTTCCTTTGTCTGCTTTTGTCAAAATTAAATTATTGTTGTTGAGTTTGGTCCTAATTTGTGTGGCTGTTTTTACGTCTTTGTGGTCCGTCCTGTTCTTTTGTGTTGTTTGATAGTTTGTTCGATTTTGTCTACAATTTTGTGGCGTATGCGTTCTTGGTTCTCAATCGGTAGATATTGTATGGCTGTCTCAGCGTCTAAAATGTTTGTTTCAATTTCTTTTTGTAGGTCAGTTGAAGGTAAGTTATGTTTGAGTCCTCTTTCTAATAATTGCGATTCGTTATCAGTGAATTTTACGTCCGTCAAGTTAACTGTTCTACTATGAAATGTTGTAGCAGGTTTCGAGATAGGGTCTAGTTTTTTCTTAAGTTTGTCGAGTTTTCTGTCCATATTCTTGTATTTGTTAGTCATGATTGTATTCGTCTTTGTACGTAGGTAGTCTAGGAAATCTATAAATATGTCGTGTAAGTTGTTTTTCGTCATTATGTTGGCCGATTCTAAGTGTATTTTGTATATTTCCCTATTAAGTTTGTCTTTTTTGATGTATAGCGTCCGTATTTCTGTCCTAATCCAAAGTTTTTGAGCTAAATGTTTTGTTTTTTGTGCAGAGTATGTCTGTCTGTAACTCACCAGCCAGAGGAGACGGACTCACCTAACAGGTACGTTAACTTTAGTAATTTGCCTACTGGCGGACACAACCCAATTTCTTTAATACCTAATTTAAATGTGATTGTTAGGTGCAAGAATCTGAACTGAGGATAGCAATGAAACTGAAACTCGATGAGGGTGAGGAGGACTGTATTTTACGTGCGTGTGGAATTGAGTAGAATTGAAATTGAGGTACAAATGGGCGACACAAGGGCAGTAATCGGAACGCGGAACTGGCGTGGGCAACCGACAGAAAAAGTGAGAAGTTACTGGGGTGGTTGTTGGGAGCAGAATGATTTGGAGATGCGCTGTCGTCGATAGGAAAATGAAATTGGGAGAAAGAAACAAGGAAAGGGGAAAACCTAGAAAAGGGGGCTGGGGGGCCCGCGGCTGAGGGATTCCCGCTGGGGCAGGTATTAAAAATGGTTGGAGACAATTAGGCGGTCGGAAACAATGACGCGGGTAAGTCCGAGTTCATCGACTCTGACAACTTCGACGCTTTGCGTCGAACAGTGATGCCACTAACATTTTGTTGGGCAGAAAACGAAGTGCTCAACTTTTTAAACATTACCATGTTTCTGAATACATACAGCTATTTACAACCTTTATTGATTGAGTGTGAACCACGTACAAGTTGATTCAGAAAAAGCCTCTCACTGGTAAACCACACTCTTGATCCTACGAAATATGCTTCTTGTGCTTTGTGTATATTATGCATGCTCCTCATACTGTGGTGAGCACTCTTATCAAAGTTCCTGTTTGACATCTGGTGCAAAAACTCTCAACCAGCACCTTACCAGCACGCACCGGTAATTGCGTTACAGTTTTGTTGAGTTTTGTGTTACAAACTTACAAAGTCACAATACCGGAAGACATAATTCTTCCAAGTACAGTACTATGTGATGTCATGGTCGAAATAAACTCTGGTTTATTCGTGCGCACCAAAAGATACGCCTCGTTTAAAATCATGAAGTAAAACTTACTACAATCCTTTGAGTGGCATTGGAAATGGTTGCTGAGTACTAGTCAGAAATTTGATATGAGGTTTGGATCATTAGGAGTTATCGTTTCAAACCGAACTGTGAACGTGGAAAAACAGTAATTGCAGAAGTAACTGAGCAAGAGATGTTAATGTAGGGGGCTGAAGAGAATTTAAATTTTGAGCGGGGCTACAGACTGGGAACATCCAGGTGTAGGACCGTTTGGGGGCCAGATGAGAGGTCACATCAGTAGGAGAAACCGTTATTTTTAAAACTCCACGGGTGTTGTCGATTCGGCATATTACGGGCTTCTTCATATCCCCGGTCTTTTTCATGGTTTCTGTTGGTATGTTCAATTAAATAGAGCTTTTCAACAATAAATACTGTAATTTTCATCACGAACTCATTAAGCTGATTCTGTAATTTGAATTTTACAAAAACGGTCAGCACCAGATCTATCATACACGTGCAATATTAACTCACGTCACATCTCACAAAATTGAATTTTAAAAAAAGTAAGAATAACCACAAGAGTGTCCTTTGTAAATAAATTAAATAAGGAATGACGAACAATCGAGTCATGTGAAAAGCGATCAATCAGCAGCTTCTGGCAGCCACAATCGGGTAAATTCCAGTACATTCACTTTAACGCTTAGCTGTGTAAACTTTCTTTGTACCGCCGTTTCGCACAGAACGCCCTGAAAAAGTGCTATGATCCTAGCTTCTTCGTGGTGGTCGGCCTCAAACACAGGTGATCAGGACTGCTGCGATACCCATATCTTGGCGCGGGGTTCTTTAGAAGGAACGTAGCTTGACAGAAGTATCAGCACAGTCAGCTGGCAAAATGGTGGTTTTGCTTGATCGATTCGAGAGCGAGCTGTCCGTTGACCATCTGGTCTCTCACAAATCTGTATTGTCGCGTGCTTTTCATTTTTTTCCAAATATCATCTCATCTTCGTCTTCGTCGCTGCCTGAAAAAGGTGACCTCTGTTCCATGAAGTACACCATTATCACGAAAAGGTGACTCACCCGTGTCAATCATAATTCACTTTAAACACTCTTCAGAAATACTTCAAAACCGCCTTGGCGGTTAATTGCCAAATATTCACGTAGCGACTTCCTCCTTTTGAGTGTATGTTGGCAATTTGACTTCAACCATGTGGCATCCTTTGGGAGGCCTCTTAGCGTTCAATACTTCTTGAATTTTCTCTAATGTCAACCCCTTCGTCTCAATCATGAAGAAGATGACTATGAAAAGGGAAAATGCCGCAGTAAACGCACTTTTGGCAAAATGGAAGAACACTCCTATGTGATCGTTGATGAGATAGAATATTGAACTCATGAAAGCATCCCATCCGCAAGCCGTCATGCAGGATATTGCGCAGGCTTTCGTTTTGATGTTGATGGGAAATATTTCCCCTTTTATGACGTTCGGTATGTTGATAATGCCGATGGTTTCGAAGAATATGGCCGAAGTGAGGAGCACCAACGGTAACCAATTGGTTGATGATGTGTCGTAATTCATGAAATCTCTCGCGTAATACCAACAAGCACACGAGGAGAGGAATATGATGGTGCCTACTGTGGAGACCATCATGAGACTACGACGCTTGAACTTGTACATCAGGCTGGAAGAAACTACTCCGGAAATAAGCCAAGCCACGGCAAGCGCAATGTCACTTTGTTGGGGTGTCAACCAGCCTTCCGGCAGCAGTGTAGTACTGTAGGAATATAGTAGTGTAGT
The DNA here is from genome assembly GCA_020466155.1 of Pachypeltis micranthus. Taxonomy (NCBI): domain Eukaryota; kingdom Metazoa; phylum Arthropoda; class Insecta; order Hemiptera; family Miridae; genus Pachypeltis; species Pachypeltis micranthus. The sequence continues at coordinate 29,254,704 of CM035774.1, read as the reverse complement.
AATCGAAGAGGCTGAACCAACTTTGAAACATTCTACTAAAAAGAAGCCTTTTCTATTGGACGACTTCGAAACGATTTCCTTAAATGAAGCCTGTCGGAGCAATTGTTCTTGGACGGCTTTCTCTACTACGTCCAAATCACTGGAACAACATTCACCTCTGAGCCACATAACTGCATCTTCAGCTTCTTTCCTCCTTCCGTGCATTAAATAAAAATAAGGCGACTCTGGGATAAACAAGAACCCAGTGAGTGTGACGATCGGGGCGACTACGCACAACAAAGTCATCGTCTGGTAACTCAAAAATGATATCAAGCTGATGTACAGCGTCCCCAGGAAGAACATCATCCCGGTCAATGATATCAACGAACCTCTCACTTTCGAATCGACCACTTCGGCAACATAAATCGATACGGTAATATATTCGGCTCCATTCCATATTCCCGACATTAGACGGCAGAATAGGACGAGATACACGTTTTTAGTTATGCTGAGAATGAACCAAGCGGCGATGACGAAGAAGAGGGACAGACACAAAGTTTTTTTTCGTCCAATACGATCCATGATGTAGGCGCAAGGGATGGGACTGAGAACGGCACCAACGTTCGGCAAACATGCCAGAAGCGATTTTTGTGTATCCGTGAGGCTGAATCCTGCAGAGCCGTCGATGATTTTGGGGAGAGCTCCAGATGGCCAGCTGCAGTTTTGAGCGCTGACGAACAGGCTGCCCGTTGCTGAAAACAGAACAAGAGAATTTTTAAAATTTATTTGATATTTACAATTACCATTTATGTTACAGTAAATTTCGGTCTGGTCATCCGGTTTTCATTCATGACAGGCTCAAGATCAGGACTTAATACTGAGGAATTAGCGAGTATTGGAAATGAGTGCACACTTTTTGCTGAGTCACTGGTTACATTAGTTACGCAGAAAAAGCGAAGCAGAACTTTATACGCGGGGACAAACTGACAAAACAGTTTTGCAACGAAGAAGTCAGTTCTGAATTTTCAATGACATCACTGTAGTTACTACATGATACTGTTCAATTCAAGAAAGGAACGGAAAATTAAGGGCTTTAGTTGGTACAGAAAAATAAAAAACTCTGGCTAAGTTGATTACACAATGAGAAACGAAAGAGCGATGGTTCAGTCACACACTGCACTCACAGTTCAGTAAAGGAAAGTAAGTGATGACTGAGAAGCTGGAAAGAATCCAGTGGAATGAAGGCAGATTTGGAGGAGCTCCGAAAATCAGTGCGCTTAGTGCGGAAGGAGAGTACGAATTCACGAGGAAACCCGCTAGACGAATGAAATTGATTTTGAGGATGCGTGCAACCATTGTATAGCTATAGAAACACGCAACCGATAAATGTGTACATGGCTGTTGTTGAGCGTCAACGAAAACCGTAGACACCCCCAAGGACAACTACAAAAAGGTGGTTGACAAGGTCAGGAAGGTCGGGATAAGGACTGCAACCTCATTTGGTATCACGGCTCCCATGCCAATTTTCAGCTACTGCCGATTTTTTTCCGTCTTTTCACACGTATTTATTTTATGTCCAATGTAAATAATGCAGTTTTCTACTCGTACAGTGGTGTCACGAGGCTATTCACTATCTACATGCTCAAAAACACCATTGTCAAAAATTGTTAACTAAACAATCGCTCAACAAATATTTAACGTTTTTACAACTTGAAAATTCAAATGCGCCATGTCAAAAATAATCGCAATAAAAACGAAAAAGCAGTATATGAATACAGAATGAAGTCAAACAAAAATTATCGGTACGTGTTCAGGGCATGTAGCTGATGGGTTGTTTGGCAAACCTCACAGCTGTGTCAATTAAGAGTGACTAGCCTATTGGGGGAGCATTAGCTGCAGCGCAAAACCAAACATCTGCCGGTTCACAAGCGTTCAGTGCTCCTCAGGGTGAGGGTGGCAGGAACGTCGGCTTGAACCGTCTCGAGCTGCCAACAATGTTAACAGTCTTACAGATTGAGAGCTAGGCGAACCAATCCAACCACTCTCTCTTTCACATTAATATTAATTTATGGATATCGTTGAAAATCGGGTTGAGACAAGAAACAACTTTACAGGACGACATTTACGTTATTTTATTAATCATATTTAGAGATCTAAACAAAAATCGCAGCTTTCAAAAAGGCAATGTCGCTAACTATATATTTCCTGAGGTTTAGGCCGATATTTCATACATAAAATAGTGGTAGGTATTTCGTGATATTGCATGACGAATTTATCTTGGACGCACAGCACTTGCTTATTTGTACTTCTCGAATGTTTTCCACCCAACCTAACCAGCTCGTGTGAAAGATGTGTCTGGTTATTATTGAGCGCTCTATGAACGTAATTTGTGCACAAGAGATTCTAGAGATCTTTTTACTAAACGTTTCTTACAGAAAGGGGCTTTCATGGGGTAAAAGAGATATATGTCCGTAAAACTACAATTTGTAAGAGAAGTACCTGTATATTGTTTCATGGTGGTCTTAATTTTCCGTGGACAACCCATCAATGCCTCTATCTGTTTCTCTCTCTGCTTCGTCCACCCATCAAACCCCTTCATATGCAACGAGCTACGAGATCATGAGGGGTATGAGGGCAGGTCATTTCTACTTCAATCAATATAAATATTCGATAGCCTCAGGTTAGCGTTTGATCTCTTCTAGTCCGTGAGGTGTTTCCAAGATAAATACAAAAATAAATTGTTTGAAAAGTACCTGATGTAGTGACATTTTTCTCTTGAAATGATGAATGTTATTATTTATTGACCACATTTACTTTACTTAATTTTTAAGCTTGTTTGTTGCTGAACTTGTGCAAATTTGATAATTTACAGATTACACTGCGCAATTTTTTACTAATATGTTCGAGATAATTCTGATTGAGTAACCTAGAAATGCAACCACGTCGAGGACAGTGGACCTCTCAAAGAGAACAGTTGATGGCCAAGTGCTGAAATGCGTACATTGGGAGTGTGGGCATCAACCTTGTAGTAGATGTTTCTAAGCATCATAGCGTGGAATCGCGTACTTGGCGCCATCTATCAGCTTCGGTGGATAGCTATAGATTCCCCGTTTTCGGAACGCTTGCAGTTGGCCCTGTCACTCGTAACGCATAATTTGTTTTTCGCGGCTGGTGAATTTACCTTGAGAGATAGCAGGAAGTTCGAGACACTGTCGCTAGAGATGTACTTAAGCAAACGACTTAACAGCTCTCAGATATTTACAAAATTAAACTACGAAATCCTCGGACTACCGAACGTGGGAAATTATCTTTAGACGGGTATTTTCAACAGATCCTACATCTCTCGGGCCGCGAGGGTTTCTAACGAAACAGTTCTTTTTAATATGTTGTATCACATTACTTTTGAAAGTGTATTACATTTTGAGCTAAAGAATCGAATACTGGCGAAATATGCAATTTATTTTCATACTTCCGCTAGCCGAAGGAAAAGGAGCGGAAATCGCGTAAAAATATTTAGCGCGTAGCAACACAACTTACAGCAACCTCCGTAAATTCGACCATCTGATTGCTGTATCTTCGTTCGACGTATTTTCGCAGAAACGCATCAAGAACGAAATAGGTGTTATTTAGTTGAAAGCACCCCATAGTTTAAATTTCTTGGAGAAAAAAACAATAATCACCGCAAAATCTGGGTACAAATGGTTGGAAGACACTCTGTTAGGTAGATGAAAATCTCTCAAGTACTATTTTATTCATGTATTTGTTTTGAAAACACGATTTGTGGAATATTTTAGTTAATATCACTGTTCAACGGACTTTCATAGAACTATTGATGTTTGAAAAAACCCAGTGAGTTTGGCCCTTTTCCCATGAAGTTAAAAACTCTGTTTGCATCGTAGGTCTGTGTGTCCGTTCACTAGGTTTCCACAGCGATATACACGGAGTACGAAAGTTAGGTCATGTTTGGTTCCAACCCCACTTCCCATCGACGGATGGGCTTCAAAACGTAAAGGTCGGAAGAACGCTCAACTTTTTTTTCTTTCAGTGGAGTAATACTCTTCCAGCAACATGTACTCACACTTAAGTCCCATCAATTATTTTTATAACTACCCACTGGACGGAGATATGAGTGAGTTTTGTCTTTTTCTCTAACTAACGATTTTGATCCAATATATGGGGTTCATCACCTACTGTATAGATTACCATTTGATTAAACATTTCAGTAGAAATGCGTTGAACGAAGCGTGACGTCGAATTTACAAGAGTTGCGGAAAGTCGTGTGATGTCCCGCACCAGATATTTTGATTTCCAACCGGCAAAGATCACTTTCGTCAGGTCATATTTCTTATCGTCAATTCAATAGAGAGTAACGTGAATGATGTTTGAAGGTGACGAGCTGGATCCGCAAATGATCGTCTGAGACTAATTTCTGAACTTTGCGACTCATTACCCGACATTTTGGAATGTAGCACAGGGACAGCAATGTGGAGCTCTAAGCCTAATTGTTAACCTCGTGGCATCTAAAATGCTCGAATTCAGAAATAGTTTTGTGGCAACTAGCAATCTCTACCTTCATGTGCCAATGAGCAGGTAGGGGAGGAATGAGATACTCCTGTACTGCCCGTCTGGATTGGTAACACACGTGGGCTCAATCAAAGTTGCCAGGTATATCCAAAGGTTAAAATGGCGAAATGGATGAAAAGTACTGTTTCACACGTAATTGTGTGTATAGTTTCTACTACGCTGTTATTTAACGAGGACTCCTAATTTCAATCTTGGGTTTAACAAGTGTCGAAGCGTTCAGGAATAACTGTGAATTCATTACATGTAGGACACAGGACCACTCGTTGATCGAAAAACGATTCTCGACTTTAGAATCACGTTATCAGCTTGTTTGGTGTCGGCTGAATTAGTTGGAATCTTGAGCTTGCCCCTAATGGGAGGTGCTTGTCCTCAAATATTGAATTTAGCCCTTCCTGACTTGAAGCCTCTTGACTGTAGCTGCGGGAAAGTCCAGCCTGCCTGTTCAATTATCTCCTTAGCTGTGTACTGACTGACTCCTATTAAAGGCACCGGGCGATTGTGGTCTAGTGGTTAAGACATTGGTTCATAGTTCTCGATGATACTCGAGAATTGTGGATCGGAGCTCCACGCGATTTGCCGTAATTTTTGCCCGAGTCAGCAGCTCTTCAAAACCATCTCCAAACTACCTCAGTGCAGATGACCCCCCCCCCCCCCGAATATTTACTTCCTCTCCAGAACAAGCAGCTCTTTTCGATTCACACTTATCTATCAGCTCTCACAGCTCTACCCTCTCTAACTTTCTCTCTCTCTCTTTCTCTCTCTCTCTCTTTCTCTCTCTCTCTCTCTCTCTCTCTCTCTCTCTCTCTCTCTCTCTCTCTCTCTCTCTCTCTCTCTCTCTCTCTCTCTCTCTCTCTCCATACCACGTTGAACACATCGGGTCTCGTCTGATCTCTGACGTTAAGCAACATTGGGCATGATTAGTACTTGCATGGGAGAACACCGCGTGCCATTGGCTTCATTCTTCTGGTTAGGTATAAGAATGTCTGAGTATGACCAAATTAGAAATATTAATAAAGCAGTAATTCAATTTCTTTAGTTCCCTGCGCAACCAGTTCCCGTATTCAGAACCCACTTGTGTCCTGTTTATATACTCACACCCAAACTTCCATCCTTCAGTCTTGTACTCACAAAACTATCGTTCTAAACGAGTGACTGTGTAATCAAATTGGGTTAAACAAGTGTATCAATGCAGTTCTACATATCGTTCAACTCGTGTGTCTATTTCTCTCTCTTTTACGCAAAGCTGTACTGAGAAGTAATCGGTCTCATCACCGTAATGAGGGCATCAAGGAGACTTCTGCGAGGAAACAGAAATATTTGAAGAATTGGAGAACACAGGGAAGAATGCACGGCACACAGAACTTCTAGTTCCAGTAGGACGGAGCTAGTCATTCGAGCGAGATTCTTCAGGACATGTTCCCCGGTCAAGTGATCTACTCACACATTTCGTGGACCCCCTCGCTCGCCGAACTAGGTCCTCGTCACTTCAGGGCAATAGGGTATTTACCGGAAGTATAATTGAAAAGGAACTTTTCCAAATTGACACACTAGTGTTCAAGTGACAGAAAAGATCCCACACGTGCGTCACTCACCAATTACGACATTATTTTTAAATCACAGGTGAACAAAAAAACTCGATTGCACAAGCTTTCCGAATAAAAATTAATTCTTCCAGTATCTCGTTCAAACATGCCTCATTCTGTATCTTGGAGTAAACTATTGATGGATTCAAAGTGGTTGTTGCGGATGGGCTAACGAAATGTAGTGCTAATTGTGAACTTCATTTATTCTCCATTTGAGTAAAAAATGGTGGTATTTATGTAAGAAAGAAACAAACGAATCGGATGTAGAGCTAAAAATGAACCTTCGATATTAGCTCGATCAATTGGCTTCCAACGTTCAGCCAGATGATGAAATAAATCAACCGATTTGCATTAATGAAACTGGAGTTGTTACCCGACTCTCGAAAGATCAAAAATCGTAAAAATTCGTTGGAAGTTCAACTATTGATATCTTCTACCAGATAGTTTTACACTCGGGATGAGGGAGAGTAAAATGGAATTGAGTAAGAACTGTTGCGAAATTAAATGAAAAATTACGGGGAAGTGGTGTGAAAAAGTGTTGATGAGTTGTGTGAAAAGTGCCACGTATCGTATTTGTCGGAAATTTTGTTTCCATCCAATAATTTATTGTAGCGGCGTGCCTAAGCGGAGCATCTCGTGTGAAAAATGTTTCGCTGAGAGCAAATAACGAAATTAAAGACTCGACGTTAAATGGGTGTAAATGTTGACAAAACTCAGAGAGAATGGAGCTAAATGTCCCTAAGGAAGATCGAGAACTAGGTTTGAATGAGGCGTTCATTACATGAATCTTTTCCAATTAAAATGTTTTTCAAGCGACCGGAGCCAGTTGACGGTATAAAATCAATAAATAAGAGAAAAGTAGAAACTCACCAACTATAGCAGCGATGTACTGGCCGTATTTCCCCGGCGAAAATATGTCATACATTTTTTTCTTCATCGTTTTCGTTGACGGCCTAAACGTATAAACGAGATGAGAAGCTTCGTCGCGTCAGTTGGCCCCGTCGAATTCCGCGTTGGGCCGTCAGAAAATATCGAACACTCGAAGTTGATTAGGTTCTGCTCCTTCGGAACTGACTTTTACTGAAAATTGGCGAGTTAAAGAAACTTTGAAAACCAGAAGTTATCCCGCGTCACCGGTTGTACCTGACTGAACTACGAAACAGATCTTTTGTCATTTCATTTCTCATTAGCGCTTTTAAATGGGACACTTCCCCACCTCTACTCCATCGTCCATTAGCACCTGGATAAACAACTTGAAGGGGAATGGGTGACGAGGGGGAGGTAAATTACTATTTTCAAATAAAGAGTCCAAACGTCATTCGGCAATTGTGCGTAAGCCTCCGAGGATCGACGTACTAGTCTTCCATACGTACAAATCAGCGAATTCGACGTAACTTATTTGAAATCGAAGACAACCTCTTGAGATCGAATATACCAAATCCGTTTTTTTCCCACATACTTTTAGCTCTGAATGCGCTTTCGACAACAAAGGATTCAGTTTTATGATCACACTCTAGTACGAACCGCAGCTTTGGAAAAAAGCTGTGAACAACAGCGCTCCGGAATTTGGCCAGTTTCCAGAGTCGTAGTCGTATTTCAAGAGGCGTGGTTGGCAGCGTTCTCTGAAGACAGAGGCGGCGTAAGAACTCACCTGGAGATGTTCTTCCCAATGTTTGAAGATTGGGCTCGGAAGAATTCGTAGCACCGGTACGTGCCGTTGTGGTCGTCAATAGTCAAACCTGATAAGATAGTTGCTGTTCCTACAACCATTTTGTTTCGATACTTCAAATGACATTAAGCCTCATTGATCGTTCAGAAATCTCATAAGACCTTACGAGGTTTGGGTTTAAAGGAATCGAGTTAATGACCGAGCTGATGCTTCGAGGTGGTCTAGAGATTTCTGATGGTGTTAGTCATAAAGTTATCACTATCTATTTTTGGAAAATTCGTTCTTCGCTATTCTGAACGACGAAACGAGAAGGCATATGAGCTACTGCGCCTTCTATAGGCACTGCAGCCATGAACTGGTTTGGTTAGGCCGCGCCCAGACAAAAAAGGAGGTATTGAATGTATTGCAACGTCCGGTTCAACAGAAAATCTAGGGCCAAAAAGCTCGGGGGGGGGGGGGAAGCGAGATCTTTAGAGAGGGCTGGAGAACGGCTGATCCGATTGAGCCGGTTCTTTTTTCGTTTGCTTCGTTATTTTTTGTAGACACCAAAATAAGGTTATGGACGATTTCGGCCGATGGGAAGGGGGGTGGGGGACGAAAATGTACCAAAAACTAGGGCTTTTCGCATTTTTCTCAAAAACGGCTCTAACGATTTTGATTAAACTTTCAAATTATCTTCTGCTGATCAATACCTAACTTTTCTTCTCCATACATATCTCCATGAAAATACGGTGAACGGAGATACAAGCCTATGAGGCAAAAATAGGTTTTTTACGCTTTTTGGCAAAACGGCTCCAGCGATTTTCACCAAACTCACTGGATGTTTTCAAATAGTTAATACCTACATATTATATTCAATAAATGTTCCTGTGACGGTCCATTGAACAGAGATAAAAATCAAAATGTGTCGAAAATAACGTTTTTTCTAACATTTCCGTAAATTCCAGGGCAACTTTTTCACCAGATGTGATAAATCCTAATGGAGTGTCTTTAAGTCACCGATAGCCACATATCGTTCCCTATAATTATTTCTGTATATATATGTGGAACGGAGATATAAGCCAAGTTAACTCAGAAAAGGAGATTTGTCGAATATTAATTTATCGGTATTCCAATTTTCTCAAAAACGGCTCCAACGATTTCGATCAAACTTTCGGAGTACTCTTAGCTAACTAGTCCCTACATTTTGTTCTGCATGTATGTTCCTGTAAAAATGCGTTGAACGAAGATATAGTCCATTGAACAGAGATAAAAATTAAAATGTGCCGCAAATAACGTTTTTCCGAACATTTTCGTAAATTCCAGGGTAACTGCTCCACTAAATTTCATCAATCGTTCAGAGTGTCTTCCAGTCACCCATACCCACATTTCGTTCTGTATAATTATTTCCGTATTCATCTGTGGAACGGAGATATTCGCGAAGTTAACTCAGAAAAGGAGATTTGTCGAATATTAATTTATCGGTATTCTAATTTTCTCAAGAACGGCTCCAAACGATTTCGATCAAACTTACGGAATACTCTCAGCTGACTAGTCCCTATATTTGGTTCTCCATAAATATTTCTGTAGAAATGCGTTGAATGAAGATATAGCACCCGCAACCCGCATATGTAACTGGTGTTCGAACTTACAGGGGGTGGCGGAAAGTTGTGTGTCGCGACACACCGCTCGTTTTCTGGGGGTTTTCTGGGTTGTCTTCCACAAAGATTCGCTGGAAAAATAATTTACATTTGGTTTGTCTAGTGTATAAACTCGATGTTTTCATGCGGTGCTGTCTGTGAGCCCAGACACATTTATTTGGGTTGACTCCGACCCTGAGACACCAGCTGTCTCTTCACAAAATTAGAGTAAATAGCGTACGGTAATCACCCTGTAGACTCATTGTTACTTCTGTAGACCACTTAAAACACATTACCGTTTTGTTTGTTGAGTGCGAATTGCTGAGGCGTGTAAGCGTTTCTATAAATCAGAGGACGTTCGTCAGTGCGCCCGTGTGTAAGGCAGCTAGAGGCAATTTTATAGTATCGCTGATCGTTTCTAAAGCGAGCCATCATGCTAGGTTCTACGATGCTCATCGCAAATGCTCATTTTCAGCCAACTTAACCGGCTTGATGGGGTTTTACGTGTGCGTCGAAGCAAATTTCGACAGCAAATCGAAGAGCCACGCTACCCGCCTCCTGGAATGAATCGGAACCTCCTGATTTGCTGCACAGTCGAATTTCGGCAGCATAAAGATTTGGGCTAGCTGTAATTGAACATGAAATGAAAAATCAATTGTAATCCTCCGATGCTGGTTCATACTCGAGAACTGAACAGTGTACTTGGAATACACCATTCAATTGAACTAAAATATTCGTATTATTCAGCCCCACTCAAGGCAGAAATTAGCACGATAGCTTGAGGGACACCATTCAGAACTCGAGGAGTGCCGCGTTTTTCATCTGGAAGCGCCCAAATGCATGGCTTTGTTACGGGCACGATTGGGATCTTCTGTGAAAAAGGAATGGAACGAGGTCTAGTTTATTAGGAACTCCAGATGACAAGAGTTGTGGATGGAAGTCGAAGTCAGACGATAAGGATTAGGGGGGAGGACGTGGACACGGACGTGAGTGTGAGTTGCCATTCCCTCGTCCAATACCGACCCTCAACTTCCCTCTTTCTGTTTATCTCAGGCCTGTAGTTCTGTGGCCTACACTTTCCTCAGAAACCAACATATTGCTGCTTATCCTGCCTCATTGCTCTGAGGAATGCGTGGTTACTACGCTTTCCATGGATGCTAGCTTACGGTTGATGGTCTGCGGCCACGTGCTTCATGACCAATGCCCTTCCCGAACGCCCCACTCCTGCTGCCTGAGCCATTAGCCTCTTCCCTCAAAATGCCACAACAACCCGCTCACTCAGTATCATATTGTCTCGCCTACCTGTGAAGCTGCTAGTGTCCTCCTCTCTCATTCTTCAGAGGAACTAAGAGGATCTCCTTCATGAACTTTCCCTACTAAAGCCTTGGGATCATGAGGAAATGATTTTTCTACACGGGGGAGTAATGTTACAGGCACAATTGGAACCTGACGAAACGAAGGAATGGAACGAGCTCTTGTACATCAGAACCGCTCTTGTGAATTTCAGAGAGCAAGAGTTGTAGAAAACTAAAATTCGCCGATAAAGCGGGAATGTGGGACGTAATCGCGAGTCGGTATTCCAATCCTAGTATGGGACTCAAGAGCTGCTTGTTGTACACAGGCTAAATAGACCTTGTGGAATGACATCACTCGTTATAAATGAAGTGGACCCGAATTTCTACCATTACAGCTTCAACCCCTGTCAGTAATCTGTCAAACAACCCCTACCTTGGAAACTATTGGGAACCAATAACAGCAGTGTTCTGGGAAAGATCTTCAAAACCATCGACCATTTTTTTCTACCCCCATACCAGAAAACCCCCTTTTTCTCCCATCCAACTTTTGCTCCTTCAAACCCATCACCCATCATTCACTTGCTCCGCCTACATTCCCATTCTAACTTCTAGCAATCGCTTCAAACATATATATTGCGTCTCCTAAATATTTCTTTCGATCCAAGCAATCAGATTTTAACTCACGACCAACAAGACACTAAATTTTTTTCTTTCACTAAGTTCGAGGGGTATCAAGTTTTGTAAAATTCATTCACCCCACTTTCCAAAAGATTTTTCTTTTATGGGGTTATGCCAAGTAAGTCTATTTATTTTCGCCTAAGTTTCCGCCGAAATATTGCTGGGAAACATAACCCATCATAATTCCATTTTTATCGTTATATTTGTTTCGATTTGTAGAAAAGGCCGTACGGAAATAATTGCGGTAAAGGAGAATTGAAATGATGGTTATGGTGATGGAGCAATGGTTAGCGCCAGGTGTTTTCCTCGCATTTAATCGTTTAATCCGTAAACGGAAGTCGAAGAAGGCTGTAAAAGGCCGCTACTGGTAATTACGAAAACGCTCTGAGGCCAATTAATTAAGCTTTGTTCGGAAAAAAAAATAGCGACGAGTCCAACCAGCAGCTGCCGGAAGTACACAAATTACGTAGTTTGATAGTCCAATCTCATTCAATTCAAAATAAGTTAACTGTCGTGGCCCCGTAAATTTACGCCGTCGATTGGACCTGGAGCTCTTACGCACGTCTCTTGGGGTCGGCCGTCACGTCACGTATTTGTGCAACGGCAGTTTTTCCTTGTTTTCTTGACTCTTCCAACTTCAGGAGAATCCATCACCGTGGAGCTGTGTCCATAGATCCTTCCATACTGCAGGAGCAGCAACATATTCAGGATCGGTTTTTACTCAGTGTCTTTACCCTTAAGGGCTACCAGTCCAGAGTCAGTGAGTACGAGCCTTTCCTGTCTCGTCGCTGCCCTAGCAAATTGGACAACTCACCACAAGTTTTCTTTGGGATTTCTGGCGTGAACTCACCATGTCCTCCACCATGCAGCACCAGCCTGCCCACCTTTGACAAGTGTGGCGGCCCACCATCACATGTACATAGGTCTATAATTGGAATACAAGAGCTAGCCCTCACCAGACAGTGGTAGGAAGGGATGGCGACCCTTCACAGTCGAGAGGGGGAGAGGGGCTCTTATATAAACGGCCCTTCAAGCTCTCTCAGAGTAAGCATCGCACATGCGCATGAGTCCCCCTGCATCTGCAGGCTCGCCTCCCAGCCTTCTGGTTTAGAACCTCCGGGTTGGCAACGACGGGGGAGGGGTTTTAGTCGGTAAAAATCCGACACTACCCATTTGGGTGTCTTTTGAAGATTTCCCCTCCCCAGAAGCGTCCGAAACAAAAAAAAACTCTCAGAGTCAGTCTGGCGAGGGTAAACCTCAAGTCTACATCTCATTGTCTTTTACTCTTCTTACCCCTTGAAAGAAATCGTAGTCGAGGTACGCTTAGACTTTTTACGCCCTTCTTTTCACTTACCTGATATCAGTACATGGGCTAGCTCAACAGCTAGGGGTAGTCTGATATTTTTCCTTATACTCTTAGGACGTGGGCTAGCCAACGTGGCTAGGGGCCGTCAAAGAGTTTCTTGCCTCAGAAACTCGTACGTGGGCTAACTGAAAAGTTAGGTGCCGTCTGGTTTCTTCCAAACAACCTCTTCTTCAAATAGTAATGAACACAAGTTCCTTACAGCATGGTAAATCTGATTGACCGTAGCCTTGCAGTACAAGCAGTTTGACCCCAAACCCAATTCGGTGTGGCCTACAGCTATTCAAAATGAGTATTTGTTGACATTTAATTTCGCGTAAAAATAATTAGATTTCTCGCTCGTTTTCGGTTATTTTACTCACCGTCCTCAATTTCACATTCGAGTTGCTGTGACGCTACTTTATTTTATTAGGGATACACTGTATCTGGATATATTTTATGTACATCCATTCATCTATACTGATTTAGGGGCAACTTCGCGCTCAAAAAACATTTTCTCAACGGTGATACGTGGTATGTTCGAAGGCTGTGTTTAGCTTTTGACGAACAGCAATGAGTGCGCCGTATGGTCTCGATGGGAGGAAGTGGAAGTCGAGAGATGATAAAAGACCGGATCGCTCGGCTTAGGATAACTGAATTCAACAAGTGAGATTGTACATAATTGCTTCGAGAATTGAGGAGATTCGGTTGTGTGGTGCTAAGTACTAAAAGTTATTTTTCACTGTGCCGTTTCTCTAAAAAATTACCTGATCTGCATGAAAATTGTTAAGCTTCTCAACGTTTCTGCCAATCGATTACACAACTTCATATCCCACAATCTCGAACGAAAGAATGTTGTTGATGAAGGCGATGGAAGTTTCAGGTATAAGTGACTAAACATCTCAACACGAGGTCAAATTTCGTTTATTTTATTTTTACTTTTAATTTTCTTAATCAACTTGCAACGAACATTTGACGAAGGTGCAACGTCTTCATTCTTACAAGTCTCGTAATTCAGAAACGTAAATAATTATTAGTTATTTTACCAAGTAAACGTACAATTTGCATACAACTACTAATTCAAAATGGAATAACACCTTCATCATACCATTAAAAAAATAATTTGCCTCAGGCATCACAATTTTAATGAAAATATAAAAATTCCTCGTATCTTTTCAGAAGGTAAATTTTATTAAGCTTTGAAAGTACCGTACTTATAGGAAAATATTTCAGGACGATATTTTCTCTCACATATTATGTACACTAATAGTAATGTGAGCTCGAATGAGGTAGAGCTGGCGGATTAACGAAATTATTGGTGTGGGCACAAAGAGCTGATTGGTCAACGACGCCCTCCACTGGCTTTCGAGGACCTTAAAGGCTGTCAGAGCTACAACACCAATCCACATCGCCATAGTTTCAAACGGGAATTCAACTTGTTCGGGCCTCTCAGGTAGGATGGCCGAAGACGAGAACTCATCACCGAGTTCAAAAATGTTGTTGCGAAATATCGAGGTAAAGTGCAACACAGTGCCTGACAATTTCGCTTAGAGCGCGAGGAACTGTTTGAGTTTTCAAAGCGAGGCACTTGAATATGACTTCGATGATATATACGTAGCTGTTGGAAACGGATTTCGAAACGAGCGCACGTTATTTAATTGAGGCATAACGTCATGAATTGATTCTCATTAATTAATTGATTGACCAGCATTCCGTAAGTTAGGAAGCGTTGAACAAGAAAACCGTATAGTAAGTATGGAATTTTAAATGCGATAGTAACGCTTTAGTTTAAGTACATCACATCCACTACGCACAACTATAAGTTGAAAACATGACAGAGTAGCAACTTATTAGAGATGGAAGAACCAGAGGAGGAGGCAAAAGTGGCGTTAAGTTCAACATACTTAGACGTACGGTATATAAAATGAATTATCACAATATCCACACAAGTCAGCATAACATAGATCACAGGTATCAAGAGTGACTTTGAAGTTTGTGTCCACTTCAGAACAACTTTCTGGACCACATTGAAGATAGATTGGATGTGATTTAGGCCTCCACTTTGTTGTTATCCGTTTCGTTAAGGGCGTGCAGCTCAGTGTCGACAGCGTGGCACCCTTTCGGCGGTTTCTTCTTGTTCAAAATTTCTTGAATGCTCTCCAAAGTGTGCCCTTTCGTTTCAATCATGAAGAAGACGACAATGAAAAACGCGAACGCCGCGGTGCACGCGCTTTTAGTGAAATGGAAGAACATATAAAGGCTTCGGTACCGCAAGCCGTCATGCAGGAAAGAGTGCAAGCTTTCGTTTTGATGTTGATAGGAAATATTTCCCCTTTTATAACGTTCGGTATGTTGAGGATACCCATGATCTCGAAAGATATGGTGACTACGAGGAGAAGCAACGGTAACCAGTTGGTCGTCGACGTGTCGTAACTCGTGAAATCTCTCGTATAATACCATGTAGCGGTTATCGTCAAAAATATAAAAGCTCCTACTGTCGACACCACCATTAGAGTTCGACGATTGAATCTGTACATCAAACTGGATGAAATGATCGCCGATATAACCCAAGTCAAACAAATTACAATGTGGCTTTGTTGAGGCGACAGCCAACCGTAAGGTATAACCAATGTGCAGTAAGAGTATAACGTCAAGGTTATTGACGAAGCTGAACAGATCTTGAAGCATTCCACCAAAAAGAAACCTTTTCTGTTGGACGACTTCGAAATGATTTCCTTAAATGAGCCCTGTCGGAGCAATTGCTCTTGGACTGCTTTTTCAACTATGTCCAAATCACTAGCGCGACATTCGCCTCGAAGCCACACAATCGCGTCTTCAGCTTCTTTTCGCCTTCCGTGCATCAAGTAGAAGTAAGGCGATTCTGGAATGAACAGGAAGCCGATAAATATGAGTGTTGGGGCGACTAGGCACAACAAAGTCATAGTCTGATAGCTAAAGAATGATATCAAACTGATGTATAATGTGCCGATGAAGAACATCATTCCCGTCAACGATATCAAGGAGCCTCTCACATTCGAATCGACAACTTCTGCGACGAAAATCGACACTGTTATGTATTCTGTACCGTTCCACAAGCCCATTATCATTCTGCACATCAGGATGACGTAAACATTTTTAGTGAAGGCGAGCACGATCCATGAAAATATGACGAAGAAAATGGAAAAATTCAACGTCGTTTTTCTTCCTATTCGGTCCATGATGTAGGCGCAAGGAATGGGGCTGAGGACGGCGCCGATGTTGGGGAGACTCGCCAAGAGTGACTTCTGGGTGTCGGTGAGGTTGTAGCCAGCAGAGCCATCGATGATCTTTGGGAGAAGGCTGAGGGCCAACTGCAGTTTTGAGCGCTGACGAACAAGCTAGCAGTTGCTGTAACAGAACGAAACAAACAATGGACAACGATCACACAAGAAACATGCTCATGCGATATAAAATATAGTATCAGTTTATCATTCATTGTGTACCCAACCAGGTTGAGGACTGTTTCAATTGAAAGAGTATTGTGTGTCAGGCTTTTATTCCCCAAACCCACAATACACTCCTCTCCACCTCATTCAAAGCTAATTTACTTCCCTTTTGTTTGTTTTGTACCTTTAACAAGATGTAAAGTAACCACTCCTTAGTAGCCACCCCTGTCGCAATTCTCAGATTGGCAACGCAATGTCTATGTATCTCATTGCGACCACTATTTTGATTGACCAGGACCCAAAATTTCAAGCCTTTACAATAGTTGATAGCTGTAGTGTATGCAGCTGATTACAGTCAATTCGAAATGACCCCTCCACACCTTTAGACCCTCTACAACATAGACCATTCAAATTGCGATTTTTTGGCTCTAATTCTGACTTATCAGATGATGCCAAAAATACTTTTGTGTGAGTTCCCAAAATATAGAACCTGTCACTGTACACTGTTGATCTCATTTATAACTCGACCCTTGGAGGGGGACCCAAGAATCACCACAGTAAGTATGTACCGCCCAAGGAACAATGCCATTGAGAGGGAGATCTGTTCCTAAGCAGAAACATTCTCCCCCTAGAGAAGGCTTTACTATCGTTTCTCCTCCTTGCTGTTGAACTTATCACCACGACGAGGATTGGTAGTTAGATATGGTACCACCTTGAATATGGTTCTCGAGTTGGTACCATATCAATTCTCGTGCTGGTGATATGTTTAACAGCAAGGAGGAGAAACGATAGTAAAGCCTTCTCTAGGGGGAGAATGTTGCTGCTTAGGAACAGATCTCCCTCTGGATAGCGCTGTTCCTTGGGCAATACAGAGAGATAGTAATGGGAAGTATGAAGGGTTCCTACCCTCTACGTCATCTTGTACTATAAAATGCTAAGAACCTGGGGTTTTTCGGCATCATCAATTTTTCTGCATACACTGACGATAGCGGTAATAATACTGCTGGGTTTAATAGCAACAAACCAAAAGTGTTACATTTATATTATTTATAAGACGCACATAAAACTAGGTTATAGGACCCAGACGCAACGGCAAGGACAAATTATGGCTGTTTTATAATAAACAAAATGTCAAACACATGGGTGCAGGACTTAGGAAACCATCCACCTTGTTCAAAAAACGTACTTTACGTAAAACTATTTTCCTCGAGCTGCCTTGCTGCTGGAGATATCACAAGGTGGGTGTGCGCTTCTCATCACATTTACTTATTACCGACTTTGTAGAAGAGTTTGCATTCATAAGGTCAAAGCGCCGACGTTCGACGTTCTGGAGACAAACGTTCTCTCGCAGCTCAGGCGGTAGGAGATCGTTTCCTTCAATCATCATTATTGAATCTGCCGTTAATGACCAGATGAGATTGACACGTATCTAAATGGGTAGAGGTCATTGCCTTCAACCGGCAGAAGAGACACTTATCCTCCGAAGCAACACCCCGCTTTCTAGTTCTGTTATCATTTTCCTAGTCCGGAAGTTTAATGAGACGTTTCTTTGTAGCGTCTCAACGTCGTTTAGCTTGACTGTGGACTGAGAGTAGAGTCAAATGAATGTGACTGGTCGCGTTGAGCAGCGTTTTCTCAAATTATATAACGTTATTACACTCACAAACGGTTCGTTTTTGAGTAAAGATTACAGCTATAATCTTCATTTTAGCGACTCCTGACTATTTTTGTGCTAAACGGGAATTTCGAGAAAATTTACCGGCTATCACGCAACGCAACTCAGAAGCTTCCGAACCGTATGAACGAGCATGTAGAAGGAAAACACGAAAGGAACTAGACGTTAGTGGGACCTACTCAATAAACTCAATTGCGTTCTAATTAGTCTCGCAAGTTGCTGCACTCGAAATGGAATTTTATAAGATGTCAGTCAGCCAACACGTAAAAGCCATTTTGTTTAATACATTTAGCGTTATATTTGGCTGTAACTTTTAACACTGCTCGAATCCAGTGATACAGTTTTGTGATTCCGTCAAGCATCCAAGAACTACCAAAACTCACAGCCATAACGATTTTCTTTAATCTCTCAGAGTTCTCTCGCCTAACTGAAACCTTTTTTTTTACCTTTTGCGCAGGAACACATTCAAAGACGTTACAGCACCAGTAATTCTGAGAAGATATGCAGAAAAATCATCGCATTTGCGCGGGGTGGGAGTGTAGAGGGAAGAGAAGAGTAAATTGTGTGGTGCTAAGTACCAGACGTTCATTTTCTACTACCTCAACACCGACGCGTAGAATGGAAAATGTGATTAACATTCGGGGTTATCTTGGATAAAAATGTTGCTCGGGCTGAAGTTCACAATGATTACTATTTCGCTCAAACAATTGTGGGGTATGATCTGCATAAATAAGGACAGCATGAAATTTAAGCTGGTTTAATTATCACTTTTTCTCAAGCTTTTCAACGTGCCCTTTTATTGCGTACGAACGAATCCGTTCGATGAAGGCGATAGAACTGGGGGTAAGTAACTACACACCTCAACACGAGGTTTAATTTGTTTTACATTAATTAAACTTTTAATTTCTTCTTTTGGATTTGGAAACAAACATCTGACAGACAAAACGTCTTTATTCTACCATTAAGGTTCACTGTCACGTAATTCAGGAACATGAATAACTGAAACTTATTACGTTCGCTAACTTTTTCACAACATTTATGCACAACTAGAACTCACATGCTCAACTACAAACAGAGTGTGTGACAACTAGTAATTCAACAAATAATAAACCTTACTAATACTTCACAAGGCACTTAAAAGGCCATGTTGATCGACATTATAAAAATCCCTTGTACCTTTTCGTGCGTAAAGTTTACCAAGCTCTTTAGGTTTGTAAGTGCAGAAAGGTGTTTCAGGATATTTGCCAGAGGGTGTATAGTACTGAAAATAATACTGAAGTGAATTCGAATGAGTTGGGGCTGGCGGATTAACGCAATAATCGTGGTGGGCTTAGAGAGCTCATTGGTCTAACCACGCCCTCTGGTGAGTTATTAATCTGAACCTTAAACGCTGCCATAGCTTCAGCACCAAAGCAAATTGTTTCTTGTACAGGGACTTAACTCGTTCGGGCTCTTCTAAAGTAGGCAGTAGATCTTATTCCGATATATGGAGATTAAGTGCAACACAGCGTTTGACAATTTCGCGTACATTGTGGGGAACTGATTTGGTTTGTTTAAAATAAGGGAGGCACTTCAATCGCATTAAGACCTTATATACATGCGACAATCGTCAATTCATAAACGTTAAGTTCTCTGGCTGCGATATTAATTTATTATTTTAACCACAACTCGATGTTTTTTCATCGTTGTCAGTCCTACTTTGGTTTAATATTCATTCTGAATAACATACCTATGTTTTCGGTCAGCTTTTCACATCCCTCGCTAAAAATGTAACACTAAATTTCAAGGCATAGGGATTCTAAATCTACCAAGTCTGTGCGGCGTCCAGGCCATAATTACTCTTTAACGTGGTCCAAAAAATCCGTTCTTTCGCACGAAAATGATATTTGGGATCTAGTTGTGATCGAAAATCGGAAACTAGTCTAGAGAGAGCACATCAGATACGTGACCAGGAAGGCGACATGACAGAGAATGTGCGGGAGGACATGGGGCCTAAAGCCCAGAATGGCCTGCTGGTTCTACGAAGCCTGGAAGCCTACTCTGGAGGGAACAGGATCCGGGGTGTGGTTAAGTGGTTCTTGAAGGAGTCGACCGTATATTGCGCTAGGCCCCACTCCATTGTTTTTTTAAGCAGAGATTTATGCTTTTATCGTCGGGGCAATCCTAATGCATGAGAAAGGCTGTAGCAACAGAACTATCAATATATTGACCGATAGTGAAGCATCGTGCATGACGCTAATGAACTACTGCACTACGTCAAAACTGGTGCGAGAGTGCAGGATGTGGCTTAACTCCTTAGCAAGTGCGGATAGAGTTAATGTGTATTGGATTCCAGGACACCAGGGGATCATTGGAAATGAGAGGGCGGACCATTTGGCCAGACGAGGTTCGTCTACGGTATCTATTGGGCCACCGCCCCATTGCGGGATTTTTCTGTCACTAGTGAAAAGGACTGTGAGGGAACACGACAGAAGCACATCAGACAATCTGGAACGTTGCAGGAGTAAGACACTCCAAACGCTTTGCCTCAGAGCAATCACGTGAGATAAGACATACCCTTCTGAGGATGGAGAGGACTTAAGGCAGGTTGTTGGAATCTTGACCGGGCACTGCAGAATGAACAAACACATGTATGTTATGGGTATAGTCGACACCCTTTGATGCAGGTGGTGTGGCACGGATGAAGAGACTCCCTACCATGTCCTGGCCTAGTGCCGGAGACTTGAGAGGGAGCGACTTTTGGTCTATGGCACCACTTCTCCCAGGAGGACTCTTTCGGGAACTACCTGGCTTTCCTCAGGAGGCAGACATTAGGACTAGCAAAATTGATCATCTGGCCGCTGTGCACATCCCACCAGAAATCTATATATATAGTTGTGCTCGCTTACTGCGCAATTTGATCGGACAGAACCTACGATCGGTTTTATTTTTAATTACGTTACACTATCATTTTCTAGGTATATTTCGATGTTGAGTCGAATAGGACGGACCTCAGTGGTGCAGGTCTGCGTCAAGATATGTTAGAACACAGTGAATCACAGTCAAAATTATCGTTTGTTTTGGGGCTCGTACTGCCTCCCGCCCCACTCCGAACACCCATCACTTTGAGTCGTCACGTCGTGTCAGTTGCCCAGCGTCGCCTAGAATATGTCAATTTTCGTTGTTCCATGACAATTCATGTTTTGTATCGTTTAGTAGCATTTTTCATCGCTGAATAACTATGCTGTGCGGGAGAACAATAAATCGTTGTGTAATAATTTGCAACGTTTTTTCTTCGATGAGTTTTTAAAACTGGTTTTCATTAATTGAGACATAAAGTCAGAACTAAGAACGGGAATCAATTGCTTGATTGGCAAGCATTCCATTGGTCCAACGGCAGTGATCAAGAAAACCCTTGTAAATATGCCACGCACAGCAGATGGATCCACAACCAAATTTTCCAATGCGATAATAACGTTTTAGCGACGTTCATAACGTCCACCTATTTCTAAGAGTTGGAAGAACCAGAGGAGAAGGCAAAAGTGGCGTAAAGTTTAACGAGCTTAGACGACCGCTTTAAAAATTGGAAACTAATCCGCATTCATTTAAGTAACCCCTTAAGTCACCAGTATCACGATGACCACACGAGGCAACACATTGCTAATGAAAGGTATCAGGAGTGACTTTGAAGTTTGACTTCACAACAACTTTCCGGACTACAGTGGAGATGAATTGGATATGATTTACGCCTCTACTTTGTTATTATCCGTTTCGTTAAGGGCGTGCAGCTCAGTGTCGACAGCGTGGCACCCTTTTGGCGGTTTCTTCTTGTTCAAAATTTCTTGAATGGTTTCCAAAGTGAGCCCTTTCGTTTCCATCATGAAGAAGATGACGATGAAAAAGGAGAACGCCGCCGTGCACGCGCTTTTTGCGAAGTGGAAAAACATTCCTATGTTGGCGTTGATTAAGTAGAAAAGAGCGCATATAGTGGCTTCGGTACCGCAGGCCGTCATGCAGGACAGAGCGCAAGCTTTCGTTTTGATGTTGATAGGAAATATTTCCCCTTTTATCACGTTCGGTATGTTGATGATGCCCGTGATCTCGAAAAATATAGCGGCTGAAAGGAGGAGCAACGGTAGCCAGTCGGTCGTCGACGTGTCGTAACTAGTGAAATCTCTAACGTAATACCATGTCGCGGTTGTCGTCAGAAATATAAAAGCTCCTAATGTCGACACTACCATCAGAGTTCGACGGTTGAATTTATACATCAAACTGGATGAAATGATCGCCGCTATAACCCATGTCGTACAAATCACAATGTGGCTTTGTTGGGGTGTCCACCAGCCGTCTGGCAACAATGTAGTACTGTAGGAATATAGGAGCGTAGTGATCGAAGAGGCTGAACCAACTTTGAAGCATTCCACCAAAAAGAAACCTTTCCTGTTGGACGACTTCGAAACGATTTCTTTAAATGAGCCCTGTCGGAGCAATTGCTCTTGGACTGCTTTTTCAACTATGTCCAAATCACTATCGCGACATTCGCCTCGAAGCCACACAATCGCATCTTCAGCTTCATTCCGCTTTCCGTGCATCAAGTAAAGGTAAGGCGATTCTGGAATGAACAGGAAGCAGGAACAGGAAATACGAGTGTTGGGGCGACTAGGCACAACAAAGTCATAGTCTGATAGCTAAAGAATGATATCAAACTGATGTATAAAGTCCCGATGAAGAACATCATCCCCGTCAACGATATCAAGGAACCTCTCACATTCGGATCGACAACTTCTGCGATGAAAATCGATACGGTTATGTATTCGGTTCCATTCCATAATCCCATTATCGTTCTGCACACCAGGATAACGTAAACGTTTTTAGTGAAGCGAGAGCGATCCATGAAAATATGACGAAGAAGATGGAAAAAGTCAAAGTCGTTTTTCTTCCTATTCGGTCCACCATGTAGGCGCAAGGAATGGGGCTGAGGACGGCGCCGTAGTTAGGAAGACTCACCAGCAGTGACTTCTGGGTGTCGGTGAGGTTGTATCCGGCAGAGCCATCGATGATCTTTGGGAGAGCTGCTGATGGCCAAGTGCAGTTTTGGGCGCTGACTATCAAACTGGCAGTTGCTGTAACAGAACAAATAAGCAATGGACAAAAATCACACACGATTTCGTTCACGAATATAAAATGTTTCAGTTGTTCATGATGTCATTCATTGTGTAGCAAGTCTCTTCAGGTTGAGAAGTGTTTTAATTGTAATAAAACCCCAAACTGACAATAGATTTCTCCCCACCTTGACCTTCAATGCAATTCAGTACTTTCACTATCGTTCATTTGTACTTGTAAGAAGTTGTATTCGTAACTATTCCTGGGTTGCCACCCATGTGCCCACTCCCAGGTTATTAGCCACACGCCATGGTATCTCTGCTCACCTGCCATCTTCTCGACAGACCCGGGGGGAAATGACAGCGATTGCACACCGGAAATTTGATCTCAAATATTCTACGTTGACGACGTTCAAATTTTAAGAGGGGTTTGGAGATGTCTAGAGAGCTGCTGACTCATGCAAAAATTGCAGCAATCCCGAGCTCCAATCCAATGCCCGAATTCCGTTAGAAACTTCGTCTTGAACACTAGACTACGATCACTGGAGACGCCTACAATGGGAGTCAGGCGGTACTCAAAAACGGCGGTGAATTGAAAATTTAATAATAAGGTTATAAACCGTTTAAAATGGCCAAAAACGTGTCTTTGTAGCCTTCCACCTCTAAACTTCGTCCAGCAGAGATAATGGCAAATATGTTGTTCAAATTCCGACTTAATCAGTAGATGATACAAATATTTCAGTATGAGTTCCCGAAACAGAGGACCTAACGTGGACACTGGTGAACCCTAATTACAACCACACTTATATCATCTGATTCATTGAAAAAGTCGCGGGAAGCATCACAAATAGCATTGTTAAACCCAAGTAGGAGCTGGCATGAAACTTTGTGAGCTACTCCAAGTGTGAGCATCCTTTTTTCATCCTATACGTCATCCGGTACAATAAAATGGATTGAATCTTTCTGGGATGTTTATAATCAATTTTCATGTAAACACAAGAAAGCCATAACAAGACTGCTGGATTTAGTAGCATCATGCAAAAATTTTACTTTGTAAAGTTGAACCGAACTTCAGATGACGAGGCGTGCGCCGTCATCTGGGCAATCGTTCTCAGCCTCACTTTTCGTTCGGTTAGTTGCTATCCGGATTCGAACGGAGAAGCGCCGAATTATTAGAGTCATACTCGAACGTTCATGTGTTTTTGATTTCTTCTTCACAGGCTAGTTTCATGTTTTATGTTCCATTATGAATAATCAACCTATGTTATTGCACAATTAACTATTGTTATATGTTGAATAAATCTTCTTTACAGATGCAATCATACATGATTCGTTCATCCCGAGTACGAATCTTATAAATCAAAAACACGCGCTCTCAACAAGAAATATGTTGAAATATCAGGTTCACATCGTAGCAGAAGCTAGCAGCTCAGGAGAGAAGACGGCGGTGCTGAAACTCAAAAAAATCAAGTCAGTGCAGGACGAAACTTGGTACAGCTTCCCGGATGATCTGCAAGATTTTGGTCACCGCGAGAATTTGACGGAACTCCCACCGGTGAAGAGTGCGATGAGCTCGATCAAAGCTAGAGGTCAGTATCGAACTGTGAGCGTAATTTTTCCTTCAGAAGTTGAAAAATGCTATCGAAACGAAGCTGGAAATTTCATTTCCAATAATTTTTTATTGGTGGAAACATATGCACAACCAAGTGTTTCGATGAGCGCGTCGGAACCGGGATTGCCCGAACTCGTTTCATGTCTCGACAAGCTCGAACAATTATCCAGCTCGACTCCTTGAACACAATTATAAAACATTTCTTGATAGAAAAATTTTCGACTAGAAACAGGAATGTTCAGGCTTGGGCCAACGATTTTCAGCGAGAAGCGGATCGTTTTTCTTAACACGGTTCCAGATTGATTGAAGTTTTTAGATGCTTGAATCAATCAATGAACGATTGGTTTTCTAACGCTCAGAAGAAGTTAGTAGGTATCAAAGTTGACTGGGACTGCTGGAAAGAAAATTTGATATCCACCTTCGGTGACAATTCGTGTACACCTGTTCGTTTCGCCTACACTTTTCGACATATGACAATTTCTTTGGTTGACTTTGTAATGAGAAAGGAACGGTCGCAGCTCGATCTCGACCACGAAATTCCGGACCACATTATGCAGAATCTCTTAGTCCTCGGCCTTCCCATTAAAATTCAGAACAAACTCAATAGATCTTCAATCGACTCAGGGAAACTTCTAATTTCGAAGTTGAAGAAATTCGACCACGAGTCCCCGAGGAGAGAGAATCAAGCAGCGAATAAAACCTCAACATCCAGAATGTTCGAAACGTCCGGCAAATTTCTAAAGGAACCCTCCCACAACCAAAAAGAGCCAGGCTTATTCAATTTGCGTAAAAAAAAATCACGGTACACGATTTCATTCAGAAAAAAAACAACAGGATGGTTTAACAATACTAATAAAATTAAAACTGTGAATAATTTAGAAGTAGAGACGGAATTAAATTCTAAAATTAGCGATCAAAAAAACTTGTAGTGATACCACCGATTACAGTTGAATTACTCATCAATAATAGCCAAAAATGTATCGGTATCTATGATCCTGTAGCAAACATTTCTTTGATAAATTACAATTTACCAAGGAAGTGTGGAATTCACATTTTAAAAGCTGATGGTAGCGTATTCAATATGGTCAGCGGTATCGGAAAAGTATGCGGAATTGTTAACATAGATGTTAAAATCAATGTTTTTGTAGTGAACAGGTTTCGTCAACATTTTTTTGTTGGTTTGGATTTAATAGTGAAATTTGAATTATGCCAAAATGAAAAATTAAAAATTACGCAGTTTATCTTAGGTTTCATTGCCATCTTCCACTGTTCCTTCGAGCATAGATACAAATGAATTTTGTAGCGTAAATTTTGATGAATTCATTGATATGATTTGGATATGTGTAGGAAATAGCTTCCTCCAATACATCCGTAGAGGTTAGACTTATCCTCGCTTTCTAGAAGTGCTCTCATTAGTGAGGCCCTTTTCCTACTCCTGAAGTCTATTGAGTTTTTGTTGCGTCTCGATGCAGTTTAGCTCAACTGTGGCGTTCGCACCAGGTGAGTGCGGGCTGTTCTGTAGAGCGCGATTATCTTGAATGATATTACCATAGTGTTATTTCACGCAAAGAAAAAATATTGGTGACTAGGCGAATAAGGTGGACGTCCTCATTTTAGCGACTCCTGATTGTTCTCGTGCTAAACGTAAAATTCAAGAATACAAATCCATCGCGCATCACAACTCAGAAGCCCTCCAAACTTTATGTTACAAAGAAAACTCCAAATTAATGTTTTCAGTACATCTTCCATATTTCGTAGAGATGTGGAAAGTAGAAAGAGGACGCGCAAGACCAAATGTGCGATTGGATTAAACGTTCGTTTACTTTCCTTGGCTCGGCGAAGTAGAAAGGAAAGGTATGTAATCGGTTGAAAAAAAATTTTGAGTTCTCTTCAGGTCTTCACGTTTCAGAAATTACTGAGTCTGAAAAACGCTATTTGGGAAAATGATCTGTGTGAACGTGATCGAGGGGATGAAAGACTGTACAAAATCTGCTCAATCTTGGTATTCAGCTCGTAGGTTACCATGGCACGCTAAATAAGGGTATGAGCGAAATTTGCCCAAAACTAACTATAGTTATCACGGTGGTCATTGCAGCCGTTCTCGTAATCATTTTTATTAAATTTATCGTATAGACAGCTTAAAGTAACCGCTATACTACTCCAGAAATTCCCGAAGTACAATCACTGCCATTTTACGTTGATAACTCTGAAAAAGTTATTATTATCCTTCTCGAAAAAAATCGTCTGTAAGGCCTCTGTGTACGAATTGCTCAATAATGGTCGTGGCACAAGTAAGAACGGCACAATATGTTTTGGAACTTAAGTTCTACCGCCTTCTGCCACCTGGTGGTGTTTTACCAAGTTCAAATGAATTCAGCGAACAATACATCGAATTAGTAGGAAAAGTCATGAAAACCAGCGAATTTATGTAGAGATGAGAAAAATTGTGTGATGCAACGAACCAGTTTTTTTTACAGTTCGCGCAGAAATGCTGGTACGCGGAACAACGTTCGTATATGCAGCAAATTATAGCATTTGCATGAGGGGTGAGATTGTTGGCGGTCGGCGGAAAGTCGAAAGTTTATTTTACGCGCTAGAAGTTTATTTTTGCTCGATCGCAATACTGACCCACCTGGGAGTGAAAAGTAATATGCGATAGGTGTTGCAAGTACTACGATCACTATTTTTCTTGGGCCTTTATTGTGACGTTTTATTTGCATGACGATTGTCGGTTGATTTAATTAGCGCTTTTACCCAAACTTTCCAACGTACTGCCAATCGATTACATGACTTCCTGTCCCGCTACCTCGTACGAAAGAATGTTTTTGATTAAGGCGATGGAACGTTGAATTTCGTTTACATTAATAAAAATTTCAATATTTTATTTTATAACTTGAAACAAACATCTGACAAAAGTAAAACGCCCTTGTTGTTTCGTTGATATTCACCATTCACGTAATTCAGCGACATAAATAATTAGGACTTTTCACGTCTGTTAACTTTTACACAACATTTATGTACAACTTTATTTGATACGATCAAGTACTGACAGATTGTGTAGGAACTAGTAATTCAACACGTAAAAATCCTGGGAATAATTTTACCATAAAGCGTGTAAACAATAATGCCCATTGTCCAGGCTCGTAACATTCATGGAAATTATAAAAATCCCTTGTAACTTTTCAGTGTGTAAATTTATCAAGCTCTTTAAGTGTTATACGTGCACCAATACCAAAGTGTGTTCTCGAATGAGTTGAAGCTTGCAGATTAACGAAAATAGAGGGCTAATTAATCGTACATGGACTAAAATTTTTCGGGATCTTGTGACGTAGGATTGCCGAAGGAACGAATTTTGTATCAGATAAAGTGCAACACACAGTGTCTGACAGTTTTGCTTAGAGCGTGAGGAACTGCGTCGGTTCTCAAGAAAAATGTGAGGCACTTTAATCACGATAAGGCCTTAATAATATACACGTGGGAGTTGTCAATTACAACCCCATTTTCAGCTATATGCTCTAGCAAAGAAGTATTATTACTAAAGTATTAATTAACAGATTATTTTACCGGGAACTCAATATTTTTAATTCCCGTGGATTCGATTATTTCTTCCCCGAACGTCGTAGACTGGTGCATTTCATTTCATTCAGGCTACATCTCTTAAATTCTTCTCTCTTTTAAATGATAGATGTCGCAATCTTATATGAAATATCGACAATAACAAGGTATGGATATGGGTTAATCATAACTTCAACGGTCAATGTTTTGTAAATCCAAATTTTAAATCCATGTCTCCAGAGTAACTAAATGTGTTGTACAGTAAAAAATAAACATAAAACAACTCGTGACAAATTTTTTGCTATGGATAATGAGATGTTACGGGGGAGATTAATATTGAAAGCGATATCGCACTAAGAGAGTTAGGGAGTTAGTACGATATCAAGCCAAATGCAATTGGAAGAGAGTTTTGTTCTCAATTACACTCGAGGAAGTTTTACCACCACAGACACGGAACAGAGTGGGAGCGAGCGGGAGCACGGGCGACACGACGACTGGGGAACCGGCTCAGTTACAACTGACGGCAGCGAAGTCTCGAGCGAATCCGGGCATTTGAGGTTCCCAGTCAGCATAAGTGCCCCGGAAGATTATGCGAATCGTCCCATTACACCACTCCGCCCTAGATCAAGTGCCTGTCCTCAGGTACTCATGAGCACTGCAGTTAAGGGCGTTTCTGTCCACCCAACAAAGGGGAACCTAATGTCGAGCATAGCTAGAGAGAGAGAATTTTGATTAAAGTTCCAAAAGGGTGCCCCGGTTTGTGGTGGGAGTATTGCATTTAGAACTACAAATAAACAGTCACCTCACAATGTCTCTGACGTACACATCTTGGGATGTGTGGATCATTCATCTTCGTCCCACGCAGCTGCGACATCCATGGTTCAGAGAATCGGTCCATCTCTTAGCGAAAGACGATTTCGACGAGGAGTTTCCCTCCTCCTCAGAGTACACCTGCCCTCAGGTGTTCCAGAAAGGGTAGTGCAGAGCGAAGATGCTGCGTCTAGCGTGCAGTGGTTAGTCTCACTTTTGGGAACAAGTGCGGCGTCCTGGCTCATGGGGTGGAGCGGGGTGTGATGCCTGTGTTGACAGCATTCACTCATGTACGTTGAGTGGCAGCTTTTGAGCGTGTGTGAGGCTGCCAGACAATTCGTACATAGTTGTGCACTTCCACGGAGGTTCTTCGAGCCTCCTGGCTGGAGTTGTAGAAACGTGGGCACTTTTTTTACCCCATGATGTTTGCCACAGATAGGGCAGGGATGTTACGAAAGGAAGGAAGTTTGGAGATGCTTTAGAAGAGCTGCTGACTCAGGCAAAAATTACGGCAATCGCGCCGGAGATTCGATCCACAATCCTCAACTTACGTCGAGAATTGTGAATCGACTGTCTTATCCACTAAACCACGATCAACCGGTTGCCTTTAACAGGAGTCAGTCAGCACAGGGATGTAGCTCTGGCAATGGAATTTTGTCTTCACCGGGCTATTTGTAAGGCGTCTGGTTTCCCTGGACTCGTTGTTTGGGAGGTCGTTCAGGAACAGACACGGGGGAAGATGTGGATGTTGATGCATGATGGGATTCGTTGTGAGATGAACGGTCCGTAGGTTTCCGCTGACTAGAAGGTTTATGTTGCTGCGATGCTAGATAAGCATTGACCTTTCTAGGTAGATGTGTGCGAGATGTTGGTAGATTAGAAGCTCCTTTACATCTGTCCTGATTGCCTCGAAGCAGCCATCGTCGATTGAACACAAAGCTGTGGACAACGTTCGAACATAATGATGGGCGAGAGAGTAGGTCACAGCAGTAGGGCAGAAAAGTTGAAGGTGGAGGATCAAAAATTCCTATCGCATTAGAAGAACCTTCAAGTTTTTCTGCGTCGCAATGTAGGGGAAGTTCGACCACTAGTTGGGCGCCAATGTTACGGGGGGGATTATTATTGAAAGCGATATAGCACTAAGAGAGTTAGTACGATATCAACCAAATGCAATTGGAACAGAGCTTTATACTCAATTACATTCGGGGAAGTTTTACCACCACGGACAGGGAACTGGGGGGGAGTGAACGCGAGCGTGGGCGACACGGCGACGAGGGAGCCGGCTGGGTTACAACTGACAGCAGCGAAGTCTCGAGCGAATCAGGGTATTTGAGGTGCCCAGTCAGCATAAATGCCCCGGACAAGCCTCCGCTGAATCGAAGGGTTTGATTCTACCCGTTACAGATACCAAGCATCATTCAAACCAACCAAAGTCCATCATTGTGAAAACACCAAATTGGAAAAGACTTGAAATCACTGGTGGCCCAACATAAATATCTGGCACGACGCATGACACAACTTTCCTTAGCACAACCTGCATTGACTGATAAAATTCGTACACATTTTCTAAAAAGAAATTCGTGGCGCTGAAGGAGCCAGAGTTTATTGAGTTGCTTCGACTCATGCTACGACAGTGCGCAGGGGGCTTATGGGACTGATCACGAGTGTTTTTAGGATGATCAGGTTCAGCGTTTTGGAATTATCCGGTTAAAGCTGGGAGAAATGCTATTTGGTAAAACAGTGGCGGTTGTAACTTCGGAATTTCGGAGATTGCTTAAATAATAATTTTCTTATGCGTGTATACGATTAGTAGTTTATTCAATGGTGGTGCATCCGCCCTAATTTTTCTGACAGTTTCAGTATCACTTCAGCGAAATCTGCATTAAAACCGATTTTCTTCTCAATTTTTGATAATTTATTGTGCTGTTCTATAATTTGTTCACTTTTGAGAATTTCGTGGTACTGCTGTATCATCCTAAAACTGCACTAACTTTTCTATCAAAATCGTTTGTGCCGTTTTTTATTTTTCAAAAAAATACTTGCTGTTTCGATTACTACTATAGGTTTTAAACCGATTTTGCTCATAACCTCATTTTCGCTTCCTGTAACGTAAGCTTAATGTCGAATCAGAATCGATTTTGCCCTGATTCTTCTACAGATACACACATCATCTTCCTGAATGCTGTTTATCGGACTACCTAGCCATTTAAAAAGTCCCTTCCTACTCCGTAAAAATAATCGACGCCATCGATCGATGTCTATCCCTAACTCTGATCGATCTGGAGTCGTTCCATGCTCGTTGTATCAACGGGGCAATATTAAGCTCATATTGGAAAACGAGTCAACGAACTAGAAATTTACTCACGTTGACAGACACACATTGACAGGCTATCCGTATGATGTTTCATATCAATTTTTTATTGAAAAAACAATGAAGCTAAGCCGAATCACGATGCCACTGTACAATTGGGGCTAATCTTCAGATACTCTGAGTATCAGCAAATCACATCATTCACGACGTTTTGGACGGTTTCAGGCTGTTACATCCCTTGCAACACAGAATAGAAATAGAAATATAGAAGCTACGCAGTCAGACGATGAAAGAGGGGTTGGGTTAGAACTAGAACTGAAGAACCAGCCACACTACTTGTCTTTATATTTAAACTGTTGAACACGCTTCGTTAATCGTAATAAGCATAACAGGAAGAGGCGATCTCTAAAGGGTGCAAAAATGTAAGAATTAAACGGCAGTGAACGAGAAAACTGCACAGTGCAAAACGTTTTATTCGCCTTTGCTCCTTTGCAATATTAAATCTAAGACGCATCATACACACAGTTCAAAACACGCAAAAATTGAAAAGATGACAGAGTAGCGACTGAGTGTTGATAGATACAGCAAGGAAGGCAAAATGGTCCTGAATGCGATGACTTTAATAGAATCAGACGTTTGGTATAAAAAATTAAGTAAACTTATCTCCGTTCTCCCGTGCGATAGTAAGGAGAAATCTAAAAATGTCAACGGTATCGCGGTGGCTGATGCCACAAGACTAAATATTTTACACTTTAAGATATCAGTAGTGACTTCGACGTGCGTTGAAAGTCCGATCACGTAAATTACAGTTCACTTCGTATACACTTCACAAATTCTCTAACCGATTTAGAGATCAATAGAAACAATCTACGCCTCCACTTTGTGGTTATCCGTTTCGTTAAGGGCGTGCAGCTCAGTGTCTACGGCGTGGCACCCTTTCGGTGGTTTTTTCTTATTCAAAATTTCTTGAATGCTCTCCAAAGTGTGCCCTTTCGTTTCAATCATGAAGAAGACGACGATGAAAAAGGCGAACGCCGCCGTGCACGCGCTTTTTGTAAAGTGGAAGAACATTCCAATGTTGGCGTTGATGTAGTGGAAGAAGGAACATATAAAGGCTTCGGTACCGCAAGCCGTCATGCAGGAAAGAGCGCAAGCTTTCGTTTTGATGTTGATAGGAAATATTTCCCCTTTTATAACGTTCGGTATGTTGAGGATACCCATGATCTCGAAAGATATGGTGACTACGAGGAGAAGCAACGGTAACCAGTTGGTCGTCGACGTGTCGTAACTCGTGAAATCTCTCATGTAATACCATGTAGCTGTTATTATTAGGAATATAAAAGCTCCTACTGTCGAAACCACCATCAGACTTCGACGGTTGAATTTGTACATCAAACTGGATGAAATGATCGCCGATATAACCCAAGTCAAACAAATTACAATGTGGCTTTGTTGAGGCGATAGCCAACCATAAGGTATGATCAAGGTACCGTAAGAGTATAGTGACATCGTTATTGAACAGGCGGAACAAATCTTGAAGCATTCCACCAAAAAGAAACCTTTTCTGTTGGACGACTTCGAAATGATTTCCTTAAATGAGCCCTGTCGGAGCAATTGCTCTTGGACTGCTTTTTCAACTATGTCCAAATCACTAGCGCGACATTCGCCTCGAAGCCACACAATCGCGTCTTCAGCTTCTTTTCGCCTTCCGTGCATCAAGTAGAAGTAAGGCGATTCTGGAATGAACAGGAAGCCGATAAATATGAGTGTTGGGGCGACTAGGCACAACAAAGTCATGGTCTGATAGCTAAAGAATGATATCAAACTGATGTATAATGTGCCGATGAAGAACATCATTCCCGTCAACGATATCAAGGAGCCTCTCACATTCGAATCGACAACTTCTGCGACGAAAATCGACACGGTTATGTATTCTGTACCGTTCCACAAGCCCATTATCATTCTGCACATCAGGATGACGTAAACATTTTTAGTGAAGGCGAGCACGATCCATGAAAATATGACGAAGAAGATAGAAAAAGTCAACGTCGTTTTTCTTCCTATTCGGTCCATGATGTAGGCGCAAGGGATCGGGCTGAGGACGGCGCCGATGTTGGGGAGACTCGCCAGCAGCGACTGCTGGGTGTTGGTGAGGGTGTATCCGGCAGATCCATCGATGATCTTTGGAAGAGCTGCTGAAGGCCAACTGCAGTTTTGAGCGCTGACGAACAAGCTAGCAGTTGCTGTAACAAAACAAAATAAAATATGGACTTACATTACGCAATATAACAAATAGAAGTTTCAGTTGCAACAGTCATTCATTGTATACCTAATTTATGTCATCATCGTTCTTGCCTGACAGTTCTAGTCTGCTCCTATAAACCTGCAGTACACTCTTCTTCACCTTGATGATCAATTTTCACTCGTGATTCACGAGGAAGAATAATTAGTTTCCGAGAAAAACTCACAGATATCAACCTGCTGGACTTTTTGAATGTTGGATCTGACATTCATATGACGAGTGAACGGCAGGGCATGTAATCAGGTGGTCAAATCAACGCATGCTAATTTCAAATCCGAGCAGATTCAAACACAGAGACGTGAGAAGAGTTCGTTGACGAAGGAGAGATAGTGCTCGAGGGGTATTTCAGGAGGGAACTGCCTTAAGATGAGATTTTACGGGGAATGCATAAGCAGACTCCAGTTGGGCTTGGGGCTTGCCCGGTCCGTTTCGTGTCTCTTTGATACGTGTAAACTCACTGCTCGGTCCGCAAACCGTCGTTTTATAACGTAGCATGGCTGGGAGTTCTTCAAGCTACTCAGCATATTGACGCGAACTGAGCAATGGCTTTCAAATGCTTGTCACAAGCCAGATTGTTAAGACGCTTAGGGTTGACAGTTATAAAAAACCACCAATGACAAGTAGTTGGGTATCTAAATGGCCATCTAATCCAAATGGTGGTCCTTCCTCATATGCAAAATCTGAGATCCGTCAGGCTGGACGAGTGTTCAATGTGGTCAGGTGGGTGAGAATACTAAGGAGATGTGTGTACTGTTGTCATCCAGATATCAGTCGTTGGTTGATCAGTTATACAAAACGAGAGGCAAGAACAGGTAGCGCCCTCTCCCCCCAGTTTAGGCAAGGCTGAAGAGCATTGGAGCGTTGGTACTTTCTAGTAGCTCTAATCCTCTTAGCACCTCCTGTACGTAAAAATATAACGACTGATTTCGTCCCCCTCCGCCAGCTTACAAGTTCCCCCACGAGCGAGGGAGGTAGTTCTGGAGAGGCGTTAAGAAAAAGGTTTAACTTTATAATCTCAGGGGTAACAAGAAAATGTGCAAACTGGGTTTCAGAACTTGGGAGTCACGAACGCCTGCACTTAATTAGTTTCTCCTGGCCGAATGTGGACTTTCTCGGAGCAGCAATGTGCTGCCAACTCGACATATGAAGCTACCGATCCGCAAATCACACAACGAACCGAAAATATCGAGGTCACCGCTTTTCTTGATGCGTTTAATTAACACGTTGCCCAAATCGGAAATAACGTTTTAATTTGGACAGAAGTACATACAGATAGAGTTGAGTAGGGTCTCTGGCCTTAGCCAACCAATATCAGCGGAATGACCTCCTACAGAATCACTACCCGAAAGCCGCTGCAGAAACAGATTTTGAGCACCAAAGAGGTGATCCCAAATGTGGGCTAGTTGCATTCTAAAGCAAACCGCGCTGCGTACAGCAACGTGCTGTAAACGATACAGCAAATCACCAAATAATGATCACTTTTTAATACACACATAAGAAACATTCAAGTTTTCAAGTTGAAAACAACAATTTTTAGGTTGATGTTTCATGCGTTTGACAGTTAAAAGCTGTCGTTTAATTCAGCCGCAAACACCTATTAATTATTCATTCACGTAACGCTTCATTGACGGCAACGCCCTAGCGGAAGAGGCGAAAGACAAAGCAAGCTAGTTAGACAAAGCAAACAGTGCGAAAAATATTGCATACGAAAAGGAACCATATCGATTGTGTTGCGCGCAAAAATCACGTGGAGGCCACATTGAACCACTGTCTGAGTCAACGTCCACGTAACGCCGCCAGAAATCGGCCAGTGAACAGAAAATTTTATTGGTAGACACACTTTAATCGCGCCTTATAATTGAATGTTGCGTGATATATGGAAAAATTATTCATGTTCGTGCAAGCAAGGAAAATACGTGCACAAGCAGCAGTAATTCTCATAACTTTTAAAGTAACAATACGAATTCACGTTTTATGATTTACCATCCTTAATGCATCATTTAAGTAGTTATTCCCATCAATAACTCATCGATTTTCTCCGAAGACGATGAGGTGGGGCCATAGCTTAGAAACAAATCACGATTTCATATACTTTTTCGTAGCATTGCCATTAATCCCAACACTGTAGCCACCGAATGGCTGCTTTGGCGTGCTTGAAAAGCCCCACATATAATAATGTAGATATAAAAATAATGTTAATAAATTCTGTTGAGTGAGAGTTTGCGTGAACTGATGAAAAGGCAGCTCCGTGAAGCAAACTCCCTCGCAGTGTCGATGGAAGAGGTGCCAGGAGAATGTGCATTGGCCAGTGGGCCCCCTTTATGTTTGGGGCAGCCTTGCAGTATGTACATTATATGTCAGAAGTAGCCAATCTGACGATCAACTTAATAATCGCCATAATCTCAAGACATTGTAACCCAATTACCCTTCCCGTCAGTGTAGAAAAATGCACTCTACTCGGTATTTAATATAGTTGTAGTGAAATAATGTTTATTAACGGCTAATTTCGTTCGCGTTTTCATGAATCCCAATGTACATCTTTTAAAAACCAAATTCAAGTACAAAATTTTCTTTAAAACGTCAAAATTTAAAATCACTAACACAAACGGTGGGTACAGCTTTCGTACAAGTACGCACACATTTTATGTCTTTTTCTTTTAATATAATTTTGTTTATTTTAAATAAAGAAATATAAAATTACAAACTCTAAAAATATTCTTCATTTTTGTGACAGACGTTACCATGCACTTAACCAACAAATTTAGTGACGCTTCTCCGTTACATATCCCGCGTTACATTTTCGAGTTTATGTAGCAAAGTAAAGACATAAAGTGTCAAAAGAAAATTCAGTTATACAGTGATTTCAATTATTCTTTCTCTTTCCACGTTACTGTCTACTTACAACCGTCTTTACCCTTCACAAGTCCCCCCCCCCTCGCCCCATAACTTCTCAAAACATCTTTCCTCTCCTTACAACTCTCATTTTGCTCCCAGTCCAATGAGCACCAAGTTCGCACATCTCGTTCTGTCACGATTTCATTCTGTTCCGCAAAAAATACTGCCTATTCTGCTCAATCATCATTATCACTGCACTTTCCTTCGTGCGAACAATACCCGATGAACTACTTATACTTTTGAGTAGCAGTACCACGTGTGTTTGCTTTGCGCATTAGAGTGCTGAATTGACGAGTCGAAGAAAAGATGAGTGTCGAATACTGCTGTGCTTGTAAAGGTATGCCTCATCAGGGGAAGTATGAGAGTCATAACCTGTACAGAACAAAAGGGAATCTTAGCTGAAGGTGAATATTATGAAAGGCCCTGTGGTGCAGTGTTTCAACCAAATCCCTTTCAAAATATCACATTGAAAGTGATGAAACTCAGATATAAGCAGCTAACAGAGCAAATTCGAGTAGCAGTAGTAGTTTCATTCAGCATTTGAATGATAAACCACTTCAAATATTGATTGGAGTCGTTGGCTAGATCTAGCTGCAATTTCTGTATTAGTCTGTTGAAAATCACAAACTGGAAGTGACAACTCATGTTTCATTCAGTGGTGTCGATTTGAATTGTGAGCAACAGAAACCATATGAAACGTTATTGTTGGCGCTATCTAGCGTGAAACTCTTCAACTTCAAAAACGGCAACACTCGTGTTAGTTCCATACTTTAAATCTAACCCCCTCCTGCGTGGCTAGTTAACCTGCAACTGTTTGCCTACCCACACAACGTCTATTATTTAAACATTCGGTTTCATTCAGCACGTCAATTTGGATAATCAACCACCTAAAAAGATGTGACTGGGGGTAGTTGGCTCCATCTAGCGAGAAACCCCCTAACCTACCACTATATCAACATGTAGCAACTCCACCTTTAACGAAAGAATGATTGGTTGAGTCGACTGTTAAACTCAGAATCATAGCGTGCAATGATGACTACTCGTCTGATCACAATAGTGATTTTTAGGACAGTTTAACAGATTCACCATCAACTTAATCATAATAAAGGTTGAAAAAACTCGTATGACTAGGTTAGTGAGCTAGTAGTACAGATGATTTAGGCGTGGGACTGGAACAAATCAAAGTACACCGCTGATAATTCCGAAATAGTGATTGTAAGATTACAGATGTGATGTCTGACGGAAATGAAGTAATATGGGAAGAGACTCGCTGGATTGGCACAATTTTTTCATCACCTCAAACTTCACAACTTAACGAGTTCCACGTATTATGATTCCGTTTTGAGTTCCGCGACTTTTTCAGGTTTTCCTTTCGACGGTCGGACTTGAGCAGTCAAGGATTCAACAATAATAATTGAAGACGGCAATGTGCGCGGAATGGCGAATTGAGTCCTAGAGTATAGCGGCTATCTGAGAACATCCTGCGGTCTGTGAACCGTCAATAGTAAAAATAGGACGAAAGCCGTTGGGTGGAATATCGCAGCAATCGGCAGCCATGCGAACAGTCGATAGATCACGTAAAGTATGATGAGAATCCCGCGAGCTTTCCCTCGCCCGAGCGAACCCAAGCAGTGCATCTCATCTTCAATGCATAACAGACAGAGCCGATGCATCTCACATCCAAACATCCTGACTAGAATCATCCGAATGTAACAAGGACTGCAATCCAAGTAGTCCTTCTAGAGCCTTGAAACTTTAACCAGCGACTTATCCGCGGTATATTGTTCGAAATTTCATCAATTACTCGAAGGCACGTGTATTGTAATCGAGTGATGTAGACTTCCTGTAGTCGACCTACGTCGGCACCATTCGAGACAAATGGGTGCGTGTGCACGCTCGTCGTTAAAACCCTTCTTTCATCCGGTACGACACGCAGCGAGAAACAAGATTTGGCAGTGCCCCACGATGATTCAAGATTAACTCGTACAACCGAACACACTATTAATCGAGCTACCCATGTACCTACAGATGAGCTCAACCTGTGTCACCCTCTCTTCGATTTAGATGTTATCTTCTTAGAATTATATTCTAGAAAGATCCCTTAACTCAACAAGAGATGTTTGGCGAGTTCAATTGCTAACAGGTGACATGATATTTTATTCAATATCAGCCACAAAATTACGGCACGTTTCCGCACAAATCTGAATAAAAATAATTGAAATCCACTGAAAATATCCGGTGCGATTTTTATAACATTAGTAACTTACATAACATAGAACATGGTGGAAGCTAACTCAACCTTGAGGTTATGGAATTTATTGTGTGGCTCGTACCTATGCCACGGCCATTATTGCGTAATTAGTGCGTAGGTGATTCATGATACTGTCAACATGTTTTTTTTTAAATAAAAGGACGTTGTTAACTGTTTTCGAATTATCGGTTAAAAACGACGAGAAATGTTAGTAAGTGGTTTGAGATTCGGAGTTTCTGGTTTCGCATTAAATTTTTTATGAACTTGATTGAACTTCCATCGAATAGGTAGCTTATTGGACTACCACCCTGATTTTTCCGGGAACGCAAGTATCATATGAAAAACCACACAAAAATCACTTTTCATCGAAACGTTTGATGACTTAATGCCAATAATTTATCGCTTTCGTCATTTCCTCACAGATGGGACTCTTATGGAAATGTTGCTTTATTTGGAGCCTCGCGCACAATTTAATCATAATTATTGGTTTCGTTTGGTTCACTACGATAACAACAGTTGATCTTGTGTGTTCAATTATGTTGCTCATGCACTTATTTTGGTAGGCCATGGGGATCTGCACGCTAAATATAAAATTTAAGTCGATTTGGTCAAAGAACTTTGTCTCGAACTGCGTTCACAGACATAAATCAAATGGTGTATTTGGGACTCAGTGGGACTTGAAACGTTAAGATCTACAGAATAGGGAAAAAGCAACAACAAAACTCAACCAATATGTAACTTTCCTAACTACTACGTAGAGCGGAGGAATTTAACAACGCCGATCAAAATATCTGGTGCGTAGCAACACACAACTATCCGCCACCCCCGTAATTTCGAATACCACCTACATATGCGGACGCTATATCTTCGTTCAACGCATTTTTACAGGAACATTTATGGAGAACAAAATGTACGTACTAGTTAGCTGAGAGTACTCCAAAAGTTTGATCGAAATCGTTAGAGCTGTTTTCGAGAAAATTGGAATACCGATAAATTAATATTCGACAAATCGCCTTTTTACTTTCCGCTACCCGAAGGGAAGGAAAGTATAGTAATCGGCCCAGAAAAAAAATTTGGATTTTTCCTCAGATCTTTACGTTTCAGACCCTACTGAGTCTAAAAAACCTAATTTCGGCGCGTGGTCCGTGTGTGTGTGTGTGTGTGTGTGAGAAAAGTTAGGTACTGATCAGTAAAAGATAATTTGAAAGTTTAATCAAAATCGTTAGAGCCGTTTTCGAGAAAAATGCGAAAAACCCTAGTTTGTGGTACATTTTCATCCCCCACCCCCCCTTCCAATCGGCCGAAATCGTCCATAACCTTATTTTGGTGTCTACAAAAAATAACGAACAAAACAAAAAAAGAACCGGCTCAATCGGATCAGCCGTTCTCCCGCAAATCGGACTACAGACACGCACACACACGGACCACGCGCCGAAATTAGGTTTTTTAGACTCAGTAGGCCTCAAAACGTAAAGATCTGAAGAAAACCCAAATTTTGTTTTGGGCGAATTACTACTTTCCTTCCCTTCGGGTAGCGGAAAGTAAAAATTGATCAATCAACTCCTCTCAACTTTTTTCATAGCTCCTAGTGCACCCAAACACGAGTTATCGTGAGATGAAATTTCTGAAAATATTCTAAAATAAACAGATAGCCCCAATTACAGCGTTTAAAAATATTGTGTAATACAGAAAAGTCTGAAAGACAACTCCAGAACAGTTGCAATTGTCAAGTGAGCGGGCTCGTTTGATTAAAAATACATCCTTCTCGCCATCATCCAGTATTTTAGTAGCGATATTTACAAGGGAAAAACTGCATTTAAAGCTCCTTTCGTCGAAACTATATATATTGAGCTGCTCTCGTAATTTTTCAGAAATGAAAGTGTTTTAGCGAATCTCAGGCTCGACAATATTGTTTCATCCAATCATCGTTATTGAATCTGTTGTTAATGACCAGATGAAGTTGACCCGTATTGCCTTCAACCGGAAAAGGAGACACTTATCTAGTAGAGCATCTTCGTTCTCTTCGTTTCCGAAGTGGTCTCTCAGTAGTGCTGCAATTCGTGCAAGTCTAGTAAGTTTCTTTGCAGCATCTCAACGCCTTTGGCTTAACTGAGGCGCACGCGTAGAACCAGATGAGTGTAAGCGGACAACAAAATTTAATCGAAATTGCAAGGGGGAAAAATGGTGTTTTAACGACTAACATGGGCTGTAGTTAGTTTTGAACTGCGTTTGTTCAACCCTTTTTTTGGAGTCCCATTCTGACTTGTGGGCTAAACATCAAATTTGAGCTGAGTTTGTTTGAGCTGAACCGTTCTCTCTCAATCACTTTCAAAGACATTCCGACCGACAATTCAGACAAAGAAGTACTGGAAACGTAAGTAAAGCTGGAAAAAAAACGCCGAAAATACGACCTACCCTGTTCAATCCAACGTCGACTAATATTAAGGATATAACATGGCTGTATCAAGTATCCAGGAAACGGCAACTCATATGCAAACGACAATATTTGTAGAGCATCTCCGTGGCTCATCCCGTTCGATTCAGCATCCAAAAATACCAGTAAACCACTTGAAACGTGATCGTAATGGGCGCGACGTGACGAGTCGAGCTGACGAGTGGTTGAGGTGAGACGGAAGTCAGTGCGGGAAATGAGCGCGAGACAAGGGAGAATCGATGTAACAAGTAGACTCGAAATATAACAAACACGACGCAATTGCTATAAAACTGCTCAAAATACGTTTTCGCTCATTTTTTTTTAACCATTGCGGATAACAACCGTGGGTCTTGTCCGACCGGATTGCCGATTCCAAACGGTATTTTAGGGCAAAAACCGGATGTTTTAGTCCAAGTTAAAGGCCTTATATGGCCTGGGCGGTGGACGATCATTAGAGATTTGGAATTTCCATGCTTTGAAACCGAAAACATAGGTGTATCGTTAAGAATGAATAATAAACCGAACACAAAACAAAATATCTGGTGCGTAGCAACACACTACTTTCCACCACCCCTTTAAGTTCGAACACCAACTACATAGGCGGGCGCTATATCTTCGTTCAACGGATTTTTACAGGAACATTTATGGGGAACAAAATGTAGGGACTAGTTACCTGAGAGTACTCCAAAAGTTTGATTGAAATCGTTGGAGCCGTTTTTGAGAAAATTGGAATACCGATAAATTAATATTCGACAAATCTCCTTTTCTGAGTTAACATAGCTTATATCTCCGTACAACATACATATATAGAAATAACTATAATGAACGAAATG
This sequence comes from Pachypeltis micranthus, assembly GCA_020466155.1. NCBI lineage: Eukaryota > Metazoa > Arthropoda > Insecta > Hemiptera > Miridae > Pachypeltis > Pachypeltis micranthus. Next base: position 29,212,771 of record CM035774.1, on the reverse strand, counting down.
TTGGTATGAGTGACTAAAAGACACTCCATTAGAATTTATCACATCTGTTGAAGAAGTTACCCTGGAATTAACGGAAATGTTCGAAAAAACGTTATTACTTTCCGCTACCCGAAGGGAAGGAAAGTATAGTAATCGGCCCAGAAAAAAAATTTGGATTTTTCCTCAGATCTTTACGTTTCAGACCCTACTGAGTCTAAAAAACCTAATTTCGGCGCGTGGTCCGTGTGTGTGTGTCTGTAGTTCGATTTGCGGGAGAACGGCTGATCCGATTGAGCTGGTTCTTTTTTTGTTTTGTTTGTTATTTTTTGTAGACACCAAAATAAGGTTATGGACGATTTCGGCCGATGGGAAGGGGGGGGGTGGGGGACGAAAATGTACCAAAAACTAGGGTTTTTCGCATTTTTCTCAAAAACGGCTCTAACGATTTCGATTAAACTTTCAAATTTTCTTCTCCATATCAATACCTAATTTTTATTCTCCATACATATCTCCATGAAAATACGGTGAACGGAGATATGGGCCCCTGAAGCAAAAATAGGTTTTTTACGCTTTTTGGCAAAACGGCTTCAGCGATTTTCACCAAACTCACAGGATGTTTTCAAATAGTTAATACCTACATATTGTTCTGAATAAATGTTCCTGTGACGGTCCATTGAACAGAGATAAAAATCAAAATGTGTCAAAAATAACGTTTTTTCTAACATTTCCGTAAATTCCAGGGTAACTTTTTCACCAGATGTGATAAATCTTGATGGCGTGTCTTTTAGTCACCCATACCAACATTTCGTGCTCTATAGTTATTTCTGTATATATATGTTGAACGGAGATGTAAGCCATGTTAACTCGGAAAAGGAGGTTTGTCGAATATTTATTTATCGGTATTCCAATTTTCTCAAAAACGGCTTTCGGAGTACTCTCAGCTAACTAGTCCCTACATTTTGTTCTCCATAAATGTTTCTGTAGAAATGCGTTGAACGAAGATATACGAAGGCGCCCGCCTATGTAGGTGGTGTTCGAACTTAAAGGGGTGGCGGAAAGTTGTGTGTTGCTACGCACCAGATATTTTTGTTGTTGTTGTATTCCAAGAATATATTAACTATTTAAAAACATCCTATGAATTTGGTGAAAATCGCTGAAGCCGTTTTGCCGAACAGCGTGAGAAACCTATTTTTGCTTCATAGACCTATATCTCCGTTCACCGTATTTTCATGGAGAAGAAAAGTTAGGTATTGATTAGGAGATGATAATTTGAAAGTTTAATCAAAATCGTTAGAGCCGTTTTCGAGGAAAATGCGAAAAACCCTAGTTTTTGGTACATTTTCGCCCCCCCCCCCCCCATTCACATCGACCAAAATCGTCCATAACCTTATTTTGGTGTCTACAAAAAATGACGAACAAAACAAAAAAAGAACCAGCTCAATCGGATCAGCCGTTCTCCCGAAAATTGAACTACAGACACACACACGGACCACGCTCCGAAATTAGGTTTTTTAGACTCAGTAGGGTCTGAAACGTAAAGATCTGAAGAAAACCCAATTTTTTTTTGAGCCGATTATTATACTTTCCTTCCCTTCGGGGAGCGGAAAGTAAAAATGTTTCGATTACATGAACAGCTCCGCAGGGCTAAGGAAGGTGAAATTTAGTTATTGTCAAAATCGCAGATCACGTCTTGCGCTGTTCTTGTAATTCTTCTACGATGCACGTTTTAAAAACATGGAACATAATAGTTAAGAACTTTCCTCACAAAAAGTGTATCCAAAATGATTTGTTTGTCCAGTAGTTTTGGTGCAGTTATGATTGAATACATATAAACACAATAAAAATAAATGCCAATTAGGTTCAATTGATAACATACATCAATGATGTTTGATCGGCTTCTTTATTTCCAGTCGCGAAGCACTCAAAGAAACGGTTAGCGCCCCAACAGGCCTCGAAAACTCGGTTGTGTTGTCGCCGCTGTTTTGGCCCGCAAAAAGCCTCTATCGGGGTTTAAACAACTCGTTCGAACAAAACGCCTTCGATAAAAAGTTTAAATACCCCAGACTCAGGAAGGCCTCGAAAGGTTCTCGACTAACAGAGCCTGCTGCCCCTGACCCTGTCATTGACCTCCGCTGGCTCCTCATTTTGTACTCGAATATCCTTGGAACATCCGCCGTGTACGAACTTACGTCGCCTTATATTGAACGGTAGTTTCGTGTGGCAAATTTAATTCACGAAGGCGAAGGCCATGTTCAGGATAACGACCTTATCTCCTGATATTTTTCTAATATTTAGCGAGTCACTGGTCGTTAGACGCCATTCATTCGACTTCATTCAATTGATTTTATCAGTCGAAAAGATGCAAGAAATTTTACATGAGATGACGCACAGCACGATCATAGCAAAGAGACTCGTCAGTGATTGGTTGATGGGGTCCGAGAGGAGCGTATGCTTCAAAATGTTTCTCATTACCATCTTTCATTCGTCACTGATAAGCGTCTTAACAACGCTACCAACGAGCGACCCAAGTTCCTCCTTATGTAACGTGTATAATGTCGGTACGAATCACATATGAATAAGCACAGCGATTTGCTCGCTCACTTCAGTTAAGTTAATAGACTTCCCGACAGAATTTGTCTCTCATTAGGGGGAATTCTCAATTTTCCAGCGAGTGATAATAAAATAGTGCTCACTTCAACACTGGGGAGAGGCTGTCATGACTGTCGTGCAGGCGAAGGAAAACAGAGCAATACTCCTCTCGATCTTACATGAATCAGCCAAGAAAACCCGAGGAACTCCGATGGAATGGCAGGAGTTGTTGTTTTGCTAACCAGCGTGATCAGCATATCCAGTGGATGCAGGTGATTGACGTCACATAGAACATAGACTACGTTTCCCAAGTGGAGAACAGGGTCTAGCCCAATCCCCGAAATCCACTTGTGAAAAAAGAGTACTAGCAGGCAGAACACCGTTTGGCAATTCCTGCACCCGGGGCCTTGCCATCCAATCAGGTTCAGGGGCTCAAGCCACAGATAAATGGCACCAAGGGAGGGTTCTGCCTGGGCTGCCACAGGCACATTGCACAGCGCCGCTGGCCGTGAAGCTGAGGTGTCCGAATCGTGGGGGTCGAGGTTTCGATGGAAAGCTACACACGTTTGGTAGCGGCGTTGGCAGGAAAAGGTAAGTACCGTATGGCTGGGCACCCTCTCTGGCCACCAATGGACTTCGCTCACACTGCTTATTGAATAGCTAGCACTAAGCTTGAAAATATTGCAACAATAGTGAGAGTAGCCCGCTCACTATTGGCAAGCTAGGTTCCATACGCAATAGACCGATTGGTTCGACATTACCCCTTCCAAAGTGAGAGGCTAATACTCACCCACACTCATGGGTAACGTTTTTTACTTTCCTTGACTCTACAAAGTAGAAAGGAAAGTTATGTAATCGGCCGGAAAATTTTTTTTTGAGTTCTCTTCAGATCATTACGTTTCAGACCCTCCTGAGTCCGAAGACCACCATTTGGGAAAATGGTCTGAGTGTGTGTGTATGTGTGTCTGTGAACGATTTTTAGAGAAAACCATTGTACCAAATCAGCTCAAACTTCATATCTCGCCCGCAGGCTACCATGGAACGCCAAAATAAGGGTTTGAACAAAATCCACTGAAAGTTAACTATAGTCATCATAGTGATCAAAACACCAAATATTTTTTTTCTCAAAAACGGCTCGAACGATTTTGATTAAACTTTTTATATTGATAGCTGTCAATAAGGCAATTATAGCATAAAATTCCCATATGTGGGAAAATGACGAGAGCAGCACAATAAATTACCAAAACTTTCGACGAAATCGGTTTTAGCGCGGTTTTCAGAGCAAACAACTGTACCAAATTAGCTGAAACTTGATGTATAGCCCACAGGTTACCATGGGACGCAAAAATAAGTGTATGGGCAAAATCCACCGAAAGTTAACTGTAGTCATCATAGTGATCAAAACACAAAATTTTTTTTCTCAAAAACGGCTGTAACGATTTTGATTACATTTTTTATATTGATAGTTCTCAATAAGCCAATGATACCATTAAATTCCCATCCGTGGAAAAATAACGAGAGCAGCACAATAAATTATCAAAATGTTCGACCAAAAGCGTTTTTAGCGCAGTTTTGTCCTTATAAACTCCGCTGGAATGTTAGTAGAATGTTTAACAAAATTGGTATCGTAGTCCAATCCAATACCTAAAGGATGAGTGTTTAAAAACGCTCATGAGATACATGGGGGTCACTCCTCAACTTCAACTACTGCCGTTTCGCTTACTACCAGTTCTTAACATTGTTACCCAATAACTCTGCAAAAGTAATTACTATCCTTCTTCAAAATATTTATGTTTACAGCCTCATTAACTATCTGTGTACCGATTGCTCAATATTGGTCCTGCAATGAGTACGAGCAGCACAATAAAATCTGGAACTGTAAGCGCTACCGCTTCCTGCCGCCGTAAAGCGTTGTTTGACCAAGTTCAAATTAACTGAGGGATAATTGAATTGATTAAATAGAATTAGCCATGTACAAAGTGAATTGTTGTAGAGCTAAGGAAAGTTGTGTGTTGCAACGCATCAGATATTTAAAGGTTGCACCTCGCAGTCAGTAACGAACATTTCCAACGAATGGTTTCTTGTTGTCAAAGGGTGAAACCGCAAGATGGCAAGCTGAACAACAGTGGCTGGACTGTAAGTGCAGGGCATTCGCACAGAGTATTATTGCACAGGATACAATACTTTCATGTTTTATTATACATCGCTAGGTGGCGTATGAGGGTGAGGGTTGTAGAGAATCAATACTCACACATTGTGAAGCGCACTTCGCACTGCAGTTGTACATCATCTGATGTTTTTGTTGAGACGTCGAAAAACTTCCGATTAATTTAGTGGCCAAGAATGTTACGATCGGTTCTGAAGGGAAGTTGTTCTTGAAAGAACCGGTGATAAATAGCTCAATTCAAAGTGTTTACTTGGTAAGTAAGTGTTTCTCCTCCGTCTTATTTACGCATGGACGCCCTCAAATCTGGTGAATCGAGAGTCCCTCCCACTCTTTCTTACGCCAAAGCCAACGTAACTTTATCTTCTCGTACTGACGTACGCCCTCGGCCCATTTTCTCGCGGCAACAGGAGGCGCCAACCTCTCGCAGCAAATGTTTCGCATTATCCCGCGAACCCGCCGAACTGCGGTTTAATGTGAGGATGGAGTGCAAATATAGGGAGTGCCAAAACTCCTACCTTCGGTGTAAGTCGCCACAAAATTCACGAATTTGATGGAACGCCAGAGGTGAATTATGGGCTACAGAACCTCTCGCAGCAAATGTTTCGCATTATCCCGCGAACCCGCCGAACTGCGGTTTAATGTGAGGATGGAGTGCAAATATAGGGAGTGCCAAAACTCCTACCTTCGGTGTAAGTCGCCACAAAATTCACGAATTTGATGGAACGCCAGAGGTGAATTATGGGCTACAGAAAACCCTCTTCTGACGAGCTGTCAAAATAATGGTGAGCCGCTTGAAAGACTTTTTCTCATATTATGCCAAACAAGTTGCTTCCTCCGACATACAAAAGCATAAATGGTGGAGTGCTGAAGCCGCAGGAACTATTTAAACTATTTTAGTATTCTCATTCCACTTTGGAAACGCTTCTCCCTTTTTGAGGCTTATTGAGTATAATGACAAACATATAAATATTTTGGAGAGAAGGCTCCCTCAGCTCCTTCACAGGAACTAGCCTAGTTCTTGAGCTGTCGAAAGTATGCGGTATACTTCCACCTTCGCATGAAAACAGTAGGAGGCAGTCTTGTTTTGAATGAGATTGCATCTCCTCAACAAATTTTGTTCTGAGACCGTTCGTTTGTTATATTTTCGAGATGTGTTACCACATTGCAAGAGGAAGGGCTATAATACAGAATGTTAGAATGAACTTTGACGAGGCGAGCTTCGACTGCTGCATTGTATTTTTTTTTTACTTTCCTTGGCTCTACAAAATAGAAAGGAAAGTTATGTAATCGGCTGAAAAAAAAGTTGAGTTTTCCTCAGATCTTTACGTTTTAGACCCTCCTGAATCTCGCCAGCAGGTTACCAACGGACGCCAAAATAAGGATATGAACAAAATCCACTGAAAGTTAACTACAGTTATCATAGTGATCAAAACACCAATTTTTTTTCTCAAAAACGGCGCTCTAACGATTTTGATTAAATTTTTTATATAGATAACTCCCAATAAGGCTACTATTCCGTGAAATTCACATTTGTGGGAAATGACGAGAGCAGCGCAGTAAATTATCAAAATTTTCTACGCAAATCGGTTTTAGCGCGGTTTTTTCGTTTTAAACTCCGCTAAAATGTTACTAGAATGTTCAAAAAATATATACCTGGTGCGTTGCAACCCACAACTTTCCTTAGCTGTCAATTCACTCGGGTACATGACTTTTTTTCTACTCAATGCATTTATCATCACTCAGTTAATTTGAACTTGGTCAAACAACGCTTTACGGCAGCAGGAAGCGGTAGCGCTTACAGTTTCGGAATTTTAGGGCTGCTCGTTTCCTTTAAACCTTCGCTGAAATATTACTAGAATGTTAAAAAAATATCTGGTGCGTTGCAATACACCAGATATTTTGAAGAAGTTATGTGCAAATAGGTTTACATTTCGCCCAGTTTATCAACCTTCATCAGGACTTACTACCGATAATTCTCCAAAAATTGTATCATGAATCTGTCGTACGAGAGAAAATGTATGGAAATTAGAGGGGAATAACCAGGCAAGACTCACGAATATCAACGTGAATAGTATGTTGTGCGTCCTCACCTCCAGCTCCTGGCACTCTCTTATGGCCTAGCTGCGAAGTAAAATGCGAACAGTCAGTATGGCTATTTCTTTACGTTGACTACTCATTATATTGACTATCTTCCTTGAGTATTTTCCAATAATCATCAGACTACCGTCTAAAAGGAAGTGTCTTAGTTCGTCAACGTATATGTTCAATCTTCATATTAAACAGCGAATTTACTATCGCTTTGTGCCTCATTCCGTTTAACCTAATGACGTGACTGTTCGCCTTGCCTTCAGGTTTTGAAGGACAGACCAAAGTAGATGATAGTCTGAGAAGGAAGGCAGGTGGATACCGCAATCTACTCATAGTTTTTCGCGATGATTATAATTATGCCTCTCTTGATATTTTTTGGACAATATTCAACTTTTTCGGAGTCTTAGCTCGCAAGGTTTTCCGAAGGAAACGCACGATTTCACTGAGCGTAGAACAAGAACATTCTGTGTGACGCTACATTTTATATATTCGTGCGTGTACATATGTTCGTATGAACACGAAAAAACTCAAAAGATGTAGGGTTCACTATTTAATGGCATGTCAACAGAAAGGATATTCTACAAAAGTTTGCTGAAATAAATAAGAAAGAAGGACAATCGGGATCTCTCATATTCGGGCAATAATCCATTCTAACTACAAAAGATTAAACTGCCTTCTAACAAATTACTGATAACCGATTTGTACAACCCATTTTTTCAGTTAAAATGGTCAACTTCAAACATCCTGTTTTGGAGTTTGGCTCTCACATATTTCATCCAAACGGCAAAAAAATGTGATAAATTTCCTCTCGAAAGTTTGAATGTTAGAAGTATCTTTGAGCTTCCCTCTCTTCCGTCTTGATTGACTTCAAGTGTCGCCTCGTTAATAATTTTCCGCCTCTCGGCCTGAGAGTACCTTAGAAACGAAGTTCGCAGCAGTTAAATTTGCGTTCCAGTTGCTCTTATTGAGTTTTTTGGCCGAACTGTTTCCCCAGTTAGTCGATAAATTGCTTCGCCCTTGAATCGCTTCCTCGAAGCGATTCGAACGGCTTGTTCTTGTTTTCTTGAGTGTTTATCTGGCGCTTCGAGAGGCGAGCGAAGTAATTTTACTTTTGCTCAGTTGGATGATTCAAATTTGTCGAACCATTACCAAAACATTATTTGAAAAAGTCAATCTATCTCATTTCTGCAGAAGGATTTGCTTAAGAGTAGGTCAGAGGTCAGAGCTGTTCCACTAGCTATCTAAATACGTTAACTCGTTGAGAATGTACAAACGAATATTTCGTTCTTAATTCATTGATTAACGAAGTTCGTTTCATTATTCAAACTGAAACTAAAACTCTTGTACATCAGTAAGAAATAGACTCACGTCCCTCGAGCTTTCCTGCAGTTATGCTCGCAAAAAAACCATGGCGACCGCATCTCATGCGGATTTTTATTGCCGATTGAAATAGAAAAATTTACAATTCACGAGGTGTCTACATTAGGGAGGTGAAAGAAAAGTTGAGGTTAACCTACACTTAGCAAATCTTAGAATTTTTAATTAACAAAATTACGATTTCGCACGTTCCGCAGCGACGCTGTTTTTCTTTTATCTTATCTGGCACGACGGATCTCCGAGTGAATATGCGTTTCCTCACACGACGTTAGCCGAATTCTGTTATTTCGCTTTTTTCATAGTATCTTGAATTTCAGTCTTGTTTTCAAACCTTTTCAGAACTTCAACTTTCGCAACGTTGCCTGCATTTGAAATCTCAGGTATCCGACCGTATTTTTTTATAAAACTATTTTGTTAACAGAAATATTCTCACCTCTACAAATGCCCTCCATTACCAAAGTTTGAGCTCCGATGATGGTTAACAAATTAATCGAAACGTTGGCGTAAAAGGTGTTTTTTATTAGCCCACCTCTCAAGATCTGAATCCCCCGCGTCTGATCATTTATAATCGTGTGTTTTTGGAGACTCGTTTCAAGTGAATATAAATAATAAAATTACGAATAAAAACGCTGAAAATTATTACGTAATAGTTCATTATTGACTTGCACAACATAAATGCTGGCATACCCTGTTCAATCAAACGTCAACAAATGTTAAGACTATAACGTCGTTGTTGGGCGCACAAGAGGGGGGTTTGAGGATAAAATAAAAGCGAACTCGGTGAGCGTGGTAGAAGACTGTATAGAACACTTAACACGTAATGTTTACAAAAGGGTAACCGAATAAGAATACGGAAAGTTACACGCCGAAGAAACGGAAGGACAACGTTGTGAGCGCGAACGAGAGTGTAACATGAATGTCCCTTACTGAGTTCCAGAGTTGAGATGTGGGAAGGAGGATAGGGGGAGGGAAGGAGTCAAACCAACGGAATATTTGGGAGGAAAGAGGGGAAAATGCGTAGTTGGGTTGAAAATAGGACTAATCCCTTTCGACAAAGTTACGATTTGAAAAGCGTAAGGGGCCCTCAGAAGCCCATCAGAAGGACGGTCAGGGGCCCCAACCAGGTAACTTCAAGACTGAACGGCTCGCCAATTGACCAAATGGCGAACAGTCGTGGTTATATCAACGATTCAGGAAAAGACAAATCAAATGCAACCGGCAATTTTTGTAAAACAAACATTTTCCGATTGAAAAAATTGCAGGATGATGTAAATTAAGGAGAGCGGACAAATTCAAAAATGATATCACACAAGATTTCTACACATTTTAATATGCAATATTCTGAGAAATAGGCTCAAAAGAAAGTGAAGGTAGCGGTGGTTTTTCGAACATTGTGTTTCTAGCACATAGTTAACAACTTTGAGAGAGGCCATAGTTCTGGTATTTCCCCGTCATACATTGAATGTATTATTGAATTTGCAGTCGCCCGCTCGTTTTTGTTTGTTTGGTGTTTTCAAGACTTTTCATTTCATCTCCTATATTATCAAGACCAGAGATTTGTTCTACTTGTATATGTGAGTTTTTGGATTTAAATAGCCCCAATGCGTACTCTGTCCGCAGTTTCGTTTTGTCCTTACCATCAACAACTATTCAATGACTTAATGATCTGTTTTTATTCAGATCTCTGAATTCCCTTAAGATCTTATGCGTTCAAATATTACAAAAGGGATGTCGAGAGGAAAATAGTGAATGCATCGTAATCTAAAGATACTGCGAAAACATATACAGAACACTACGCTACACTAAAGCCGAAAAAGCTCGTGTTTTCTTACAAATGACCAGCAGATTTTATGTAAAGTAAATAACTTATGGTGCTCACTGTATGCAATAGAAACGTTTACAGTGGATGCAGTCATTTTATTAAAAACATGCATTTCCTAAGTACTGCATGCAGGGCATTCTCTACATGCGGCTATCGAAAGCGCAATGGGGGATGAGGTTAGCGGAATTCACACTAAGTTTGGCTAAGAAGTGGGTAGTCAAGGACTGGCAAGTTGTGCCATCAGTGGAACTTTCGTGAACAAACGCTGTTCCGTTGTTTATTTGCCTCTTCGACGAAGGAATTACTTCGTTCACGTGGCTTAGTTCCGCTATCGAAATAATGAGTTTCTATCCGATAACGAAATACGCGTTGAAAAACCCAGGAGGTATTTTAGAGTCGACTGGGGCGATACGAAGAATTACGAGTTACAATCAACCGTAATACAACAAGAATGATTAATGTGCACATGGCGCTGCTGAAGGACTTCCCGAAACCTTGTTAGCGCTGCTCCAACCCTTCTGCGTTCTCACTGATTTACCCTGGCCCATTCTTCAGGCTTCCTTTTCACCTTTTTCTGTCGATTCCTCAATCGAGACGAAACTCCCCGGACGATTTTCTGCCATGTGGCCTATTTTACAGATCTCACGTGAATTGCGATGGGTAATCTCCAATTGTCATCACCCACTTTCCCTCTTCTACTGATCAAGGCCAAGTTAAGGGTACACGAGCTGTTGAACTTCCAGGCATTTCCAACAAAGAGTCTAACCAACTCTTCAAGCTAACCGTAATATTGCCTCTGCTCCGGCTTAATATTCCTATTCGTTTCCAGCGTCTGATCTACGATGAGCACACAAATCGAACAACTTTGATCTAAGACGAAGTACCCGCAACTCCGTAATAATTTGCAAGTCATCAAGTAAATGTATCTTAATGTGGAACCCTCTCGAATGCGGCATCGTAAATCCATTTCAAAAGAGCAAAACTCAGCTGATTAGTTGAGACCACGACGAAATGTGGAAGATAAAAACCTGTTTATAGCTGTCACGTGTTGAGTTCACATCGAGAAGAATTCATTTCCGAGGTCTGGGGAATCCTTGGAGCAGCTCGGCCAACGCCGCAATGAACTGGTTTACGGACACGTTGGTGAGGCATGTGATGTTTCATTCGCGTAAGATAAGAATAAGTCAGCTCCTGACAAATCGCCATCGCCGACAGCGGAAACAACAATTTTATCATATCCGTGCTGAATCTATTCGTCTTTCACACTTGGAAATTACTAACGATTTTGTATAGAACGACAGGATCGTAGAATAAGAGATTAAGGGTGCACAAATGCTAGCCAAATAGTTGCTAGATCTCCAAACGCATAAAACGTAAAAGTAGCGCGGTAAACTGAAAGCACAGGAAAGAAAGAAGCCTAGAGGCGAGGCCCGAAGAAAAGAAGACGGGATAATCCTTGCTACTTCAGTGTATTTTTCAGGGTCTGGAAAAAGTTCTGACAAATTTGACACGTTCCAAGCCATATTTTGTCTTTTACGTGGTCCAAAAAATCCGTTCTTTTGCCTAAAAATTTCATTTCGGATCTAGTTGCGCCTCCCCACTTGCCAATACGGATCGCAACCCATGTTTATCAAGAGCAAAAAATGGTTTGAAAAATTTGCTAAAATGAACTTTTGGGAGTTCAATTGCAATTACTTCGCGTTTGGCATCGATTTTTGGGTCGTTTCGATTCGGCTGAATCAAATAGGACGGATCTCAGGAGTGAAGGACTGCGTCTAGATGGAAAGTAGTGAAGTTACAGGAAATATAGTGAGGAAAAGTCGGCTACTTGTAGGGACCGATCGTTACCCCCAGCCTATGATTATTTCCGCCTCACTCCCACCACCCGTCAATTCAATTCGTCACGTCGTGCCAGTTGCCCAGGGTCGTCTAGAAAACGTCAGTTTTCGTTGTTCCGTTGTAGTCAGGTCAAGATTCCTATCGATTACTAGGATTTTTCGCTGCTAAATCGAATGGGATGGGAGTTGAAGGTGTTAGAATGCATCATGGTGGATAATTGAATGGGATAGGTCCCAATCATGCTGTTCAAGAAAATAATGAACCGTTGTGTGATAATTGGCAGCGTGTTTTGGGATGATTCTGGTTTAGAGTTTAAAAATCATAAAAATAAATATAATGTTACAAAAAAATGACGTTAGTTAGAATCACGGATTCATTTGTTCCTTTTTATGCATTGAAATTGCAACCTTATTCATCAGAACTCACGGTCAGAAACTGGAGAACTGATTAAAAGGATCTGGAGTAAGGATTAAAAACTCTGCAAATTATTACACAACGGTTTATTATTCTCATGAACAACTTGACCTAGTATTACTGCTCCGAGACCCATCCCATTCGATTCAGCATCGAAAAATACTAGTAAACCATACGAATACTACAATGGAACTACGAAAACTAAATATTCCCCCGGCGCCAGGCGCCCATAAGCGCCAGTAGGCAATTGGCACGACGTCGCGAGTCAAGCAGGCGGGTGGTTTTGATGAGACGGAAGGGAGGGAGTACAAACGACGAAACGTTGACTTCCGCTGTAGTTCCCGACAGTTCTTTCAATTAATTGACTTTGACTCACTATAATTACTGTATTTTCACTACTTGCAGTTGTACACGTTTGATACTCAATCCATTCTACCCAGAATGTAAAAATACCTTGAAAACGATACGAAACACGGCGTATTTGCGAATTATACTGCGTTTTGTTAATTTTTTTAACCATTTTTTGTCCATAACAATCATGGGCTTCGTCCGATCAGATTGCCGAGATGGCGGGCACAACTAGATACCAAATGGAATTTTTTGCGAAAGAACGGATTTTTTGGACCGCGTTAAAGGCACAAAACGACCTGGACGGCGGACGGGGGACAGCGGACGGGGGATGGAGGACGGGGGACGGCGGACGGATTGCAGATTTGGAATCCCAATGTCTTGAAACGTAAAGTATCAAATTTTGTGGGGGGGGGGGTTGTAAATAATTTTTCCCGACCGAAAACATAGGGTTATTATTCAGAATGAATAATAAACCAAATGACGGAAATGAGCACAAGGCAGGGAGCAGTATGAAACTTGGAAATCCAGAAGGAACCAGTTGAGACGTGGGGCAAGGATGGATTTGCAATGGTTCTACTGTCCTCAATAAGGTCGTCCCTTCGTGGGGACCTTCCAGAGCCTCTTGGGTGAAAAGATCAACAGCTGCACATTCTGCAAGGAGAGGGTAGAGACGGCGAAAAACGTCCCGGGTACTCGCAAAGGGCTGGCTGGAACACGCCTGAGAGTGCTTGAGGCCTCTCTGGCAACCAGAAGGTTGCGGGCGTAGATGTGAAGGATTCAAGAATATCCTGGGCGAGACTGGTGGGACGTAGCTCTATGGGGTGCCACAGGGAACAATCCAACTGTGCGTGGCCCCGAGAGGACAGGGTTTTTCGGACGCCCATACAAAAGGCCCAGCTGAGGCCGCAGTGAGTTTTTCAGCTACGAAGAAAAAAAGTTCGACGGCCATAAACATTTACGTTATTCTTTGCTAAAAAAGTCCTGTAACCAATTGTAACAATGTAGTATTCTGTTCCAAAAATTCATCCGCAGGTAAGAACGAAGAATCACTACTAATAACTACTATACGATCGGTTAAAAAACAGGTGAATATAGGCAATTATAATAGCTACCGGATTTTTAATCGACCTTACCAGCTGTCTGTCTCGTCAGGAGATCCCGTAATCTGCGGCGACC